>CM022083.1:4502457-5179957 GCA_011114355.1 Carex littledalei | reverse complement strand
CGATCAGATATGTGTGCACCTGCCTTTTCCCTATCGTACGCCTCATTCTAAAAAAATTACGTTCCTGCTCCTCACCAACTCACCTGTTCTGCCAGGCGTCCCCCTCTCCTCATCGACGCTCGCCACGTGCTACTCTCCTCCTCTGCTATGTGTTTCTCGCTGCGTTCTTGGCGACAAAGACCATATCAGATTCAATCTTACCAACCTCCTCCCGCTACCAATAGCTTCGCCATCCAGTTCTTTCTTTCGCTTTCTCCTTTCAATTATCTTCAATTTTAATTTCATTACTCAACCGTCCGATCCGAGATAAGCGTCTCAAAATATTTCAAGCTTATGCCAGCATGCGTCATCTCCCACTGTCCACTTTTTTTCCCCTCTCCACTTCGCCTCTTCAGTGCCGTCTGTCATTCCCCCTCTTCTCCGCACACCACGTATTCTTCCTCTGCTACGTGTTACTTGCTCAAGTTTCCCGGAGTAAAAAAGGAAGTCTCACCTCTCGAAATTTCCTCCTTTCTCTCCATGACCCCGAGCACCATCCCCTTCTCACCCCTCTCGACCCCGAGCAACACCCGCCTCTCGACCCTTCCTACCCCGACAACCATCTCTCTCCTCCCCTCTCAACTCACTCGAGCGGACGCCGCAGCGGAGAGTTCTTTGCCGCGATTTTCGCTCTCCTAAACATTGTCTGTCGCCGCAGCCTCCAAACCATGACTTTCCACTATCGCGTGGTCAAGGTAAGATTTCAAAGTGTATTTATTTCCTTTTTTCGCTTCTTCAGATATTTCCCTTCTAATGTAGCTGAGAAATGCTTGATTTTAGGTTGTACCCAATTTTAGAGTATAGGGTTTTTCTTTTATTCCAATTTTATCGTTTAGGATTTTGCAGTGATTGTTTGTGCCAATGTCATGTGGTCAAGTATCATGTGCACATCGATGTGTAAGTTTATAGTTTTCAACTTAATCCACTTCTCACCTGGGATTAGGTTTTATGATTCAATTTAACGGCCAATTTCTTTCTCCTGTATTTTTCACCTAAATTTCTTACAATTTATTGATGGTGCAGCTAGAGATAAGATTGAAATCCCTGAAACAACTACACTTATTTTGATTGGAGGCTATGGGAAGAGTGCAATTCTCCATAAAATAAAGAGTATTTTTTTATGACATTTGGAGCCCTTCTTCTATTGATATGGCTCGAGTTACAGTCAAGTTGTTTTAAATCGTGCAACACTAAATCTGCTGTAGTTTAACAGTTTTACCGCCCAATTAACCTGGAATTTGACAATCAATATCCAATTCTCAATTAAACCCTTTTTAAGCCTCTGTTGTGCCAGTAAACTGCAAACTCATTTACCCTTTACATCAGCCATCCCTGAATTGCGTGAGTTCAGCGAATTGGTTGCACTCAATGGATAGCAAAGTTAGAGTTTAAACACCTTGATTTGCATGAATACTTTCTGCAGATGATTTGTTCTCTCTGGAGGAGCACATGATACTTGAGAATTCAACATCCATATGAGTATGAAGAAAATTACAAGATCCTTCAGAAATGGATGAAAAATGGTGTTCGCCATGGAGAGATGAATATTTGGTACCATGATGTTGAATTTATTTCATTGTCGATGATCTGGGTTGTTAATTACTGTAAATTATGTACTCTCCCTGCAATTCTAAGCCGACGAAGCTCCTCTGTACTCTTACTGAATCCGCATGATTTAAGGAAAGATTTTGGTCTCTTTGACATTATAATTGATTTAATTAGTCTAGGCACTAATTTTTATTTAGGGACTATTATGAGGTATCAAGAATAATTGGGTGCAAGGAGTGATCTGGGAGAATTTTGAGAGGATAGGAAATAGAGAATTTTGCGAAAACAAATTGCCTAAATAGGTGAAAACTTCAAACCTCATTTAAATTATATATGTGGCAGTGGCATAGAAACAAGGGTTGGGGCACATTGTAAAAATTATATAAATTTTGAATTTATGTAGGAATAAGTTAATTATAAACCTTGGCTGAAACTAATTCAATTACCAATTCCCCTCTTTAATTTCTGATCTATTTTATTGCCTCTCATGACAGGCATGGTTCTTAGATCAGTATGGGGTGCTTCATGATGGGAAGAAACGATATCCTGGTGCCATTTTTATATGTATGTTATTTTAATTCATTATGCTTTTTTTTTTTAGGTAATTTCTGATATACCCTACATAAACCGCAATGACTTCCTTTATCCAAAGAGAAGTTTTGATATAGACTGATAAAGGGGTACATTATTCAAAAAGGTTAAGAAGAGCTAACTTGACATGACGGTTTTTACTTTTAGTAAAAGCATGTAATGGTGTATCTTCGATTTTTTTTTCTATTTTAGACAGTAATTGTTTTCCTGCCTCATGATGTAGTAACTTCACTTGCTGAATTTTTCTCACACATCCTGAGAGAACTGACTTACTCTTTTGTGAATTTTGCCCCAAACATTTATGTGATAATTTCGCTTGCTGATGTCAGAAGCTAGCAGCAACATGGGCAAAAATGGTAATCATAAGCAATTCATCAAGAAGAGCAGTTGTTACCGGCGATAAGCTTAAATCTCTTTCGACCCGTCTCTCTTCCTTGGGGATATTAATTACCAGTGGAGAACTAACCCATCAATTTATTGTGAGGTATAATATTTTATTTCATACAGTTCATTAAGAAAATTTTCCTTTTGCTAGCTCTAGCTCTTAATGTATAATTATAATAATAAAATAAATTAGGAAAGATGATCCCTGGTTTGCTGCTCTAGGAAGAAGATGCATCCACATGAGATGAAATGATCGAGGGGCCATCTCTCTTGAGGTAGTCTGAATTATTTGTATTCTATATTAATCTTCCTATGTTAGTTTAACATATGTAATATTGTGAATTATTGCAAATGCTTCCCCATGTTAATCTTCCAAGTTTATCCTGAAGCCTTGGGTTTACCATCTGGCGGTTCAAAACCTATGGATTTTGATAGTCTTGAGCAAAATTTAGAGCTAAGTGCAAAGAAAACAAAACCGATACCTATGGTGGCTGCTAACCTGAAAATAGAAGACTTTACTTAATACTGTCACCTATCACTTGTATGCCACTGAACATTTTTTCCTTTAAAGCTTTCTGTGCTGAGGGAGGGTTCATGAATAGATTGGGGCTTAATTACATCTTCTTCTTCACTACTAGCACTTATGACCTGATCTCCACTAATATAGCCAGTGCTTATAACTTTGAGTGGGTTATTTTCCCTGGAGGATCAAACTCAGATTTCATGTAGAAGAGTGGAGATGAAGACTTGGCATGCTCTTGAAAAATGAGAGAGAGCTAGAGATTGTCACTATAGAGAGAAAGAATAGATGCAAGTTTGACCAGCTTCCACAAATGGCTGATCAAATGGGCCTTTATTGGTACCCTCTCTTTCTCTCTCTCCCTCACTCCCTCACTGATACCAAAGTGTGCACATGTACGATTTTCAGTACTGTACAGTACTTAAATCTACTAACCAGTTGGTTACTGGTTACTGGTTCCTATTTTTTTTCTTTTGTAGTGGGCATAATATCAAGGCACGACAAATACCCTGCCACATGGCAGGATTCTACTGCTGATCTAAAAAATAGAAATCATAAAACCAATAGAATTTCTTTTATGTGTCAGTGCATCTTCTTCAAAAATCACAAGACTCAAAGCTTCCCCTTCTAGCACAAATGCTCTTTATCGACCCGAGTGCATGACATGTCTTATGTAAAGTAATGTGAGTCAACTAAGAGATGGTAAAATCTTTCATACCAAAGTGACATTCTCTTTTAACTAAGTGTCACAAATTATAATTCCATATTATTTCTTTTGAATTTTCAGCCGTCAGTATGAAAGAGTGGTTGTGTTTAGCAAGATACCTCTTCCCAATTACCGACCAGATCTCGATGATAGAAAACCTTTAAGAGAGGTACTGTACTTTTTATAACTTTCAAATTGCCCTTAGCGTGAGAGGCATTGTTGTGATTTTACCTACACCTTTCAAACCATTAAATTTAAGTTATAGACTATTCATAGCCTATGTTGTTATTTTTGGGAATACCAATTATATTTGAAGACATTTAGGGGCATTATTATGATTTTTTTCTGAAATTTTTGGATATTGATTAGCACCATACTATTTTGAGCCTGTGTTACTTCTGATCTCTTGAGGCCGCAATTTGCAATATCTGAGCTGGATGGCAAAATGGTCATTTTCCTTAATTTGATGATGTTTAGGTGTCAATACCATTTGATTTGCAAAGAGAGGTGGACAATCTACTAGGGGATCACCTTCAGAGAAAACGAAGCACAAAAGGTGTTTTACCGGGGCCCACATTCTCTAGGTCGAGCAGCTCTGACAGCTTTATTGCTAATGAGTCTCGATCAGCATTCTGACGTGGCCCACCCAAGTGCAGTAATGGAGAAAATTATTAGAAGAAGCTTAAATATCCGCAACCAGCAGCGGACTTGACAGGTATATACATTTCTCTAGGGTTTATGTGTAATTTGGGTTCAGGTATATAACAATAATCAAAAAGATTATTTTTATAATTATAAAGATAATCAGTACTATAATAAAAAATAATCAAAAACTTTTTTAATTAGCTGAATACGTATTTGAAAAAGGCACATTAGATTCAATTATACCGCGTAATCTTTTAAAAGTTGTTCATGGTGAATTGTTGACGTTCCACGGTATCTTTCCTTTGAATCAAAATGAAAACAAAAAACAAAATTAAATCCAAATTTTCTATCCAATTTGAATGGATAAAGTTGGTAAGGAACCATAGAGTTTTTTTTTTTAATGTTTTGAATACAAAAAAATTGATAAACTTAGATGACCAAATTACTTGAGTTAGACTGAATATAAGTTTTAAATGATGTTTCAAGGTACTTATATTTATACTATGTCAAATGTAAATACATTCTAGAATCTGAGATAGAAGCTATAGGAGGGGGGGTGCACATGCAGCATAATTTGCACCCAGCCACGGCGAATCTTTTGCCATGGCTCTATGAGAGGGTTGCAGCTGAAAGAGGCGAGAACAATTTTATTAGAATACTATAGAGTTAGGTTTCATAGAAAGGGCAAGTTATGTGATATTGAGAAGGTACTCTATTTTTGGTAATTTACTGACTCTAGGTCTTGCAACGAGACAAGTAAGGTCTATTGTTTAGTTTTTGGTACTGTCAGATCTAGTAGTGATACTGATCGTTATCTTTTTTCCGTGATTTGCATCTATAGACCTTAATAAGCTTCTTCTGGCTGTAACATGAATTATAGGCAAACATTTTTAGGCTTGCATGTATGTGCTGGTACGGTACTATGTATACTTTGGTTTGGAATTCAACTAATATTTATTACAATAAGGTTGTATTCTTTGTTGTTTAATCTTATTTTCAATTGTTGTTTCAACAAAAAACAAACAATTATTTTCAATTGCTGTTTTCAATTGTTGTTTAATTTCACCCTTTTACGCCAACATACACAAGAAAAAAAAAAGTTGTGGCGTAGCCACAACAACGCACCTAGTTAGTTTAAAGGGGGAACAGCGGTCCACACGCCAACGTGACACTCCTAGTGAACTACAAGTTATGAATATTATATTATTAATTGTTGAAGTCAGCATCAAATCAAATTAAGGCCCAAGCCCAATTTGACAAAATCAAGATTAATATAGAAATATGTATAATAGAGAGTAATCTAGAAAATACCAAACCAACTAGAATTAATTTGTAGAATCTAGAGTATTAATTTCATTAGCTAGCTAGTATAAATAGGGACCCTTAGTCTTCATTTTGTATCAAGCAAATCAAGTAATTTCTCTTCTAGCTTAGAGTGAACAGTGAGTGTGAGATAGTTGTGTAGAAGATATATATTGTAGTACTCCTCTCTTAGTGTTTGAAATAAATTTAATATTCAACATTAATTAATTACTAGTTTAATAAAGTCAATTCTTTTTGTGTTCAATTCATCGAATCGGCACTTTAATTAATTACTAGTTTGTCTTCAAGCATGTACATCAATTAATTAATTAATTAATTAATAAACTAACCCAATTAGTTCTTTTCAATAAATAATTAATAAACTACTTTAGTCAATTAATTAATTAGCTTTCCATCAAATCACTTGAAGTTTTTAAAGATACAATATATATATATATATATATATTAATGACTTTATTAAGATATATAAATATACAAATATTCAGATTCCTAATTTTATACCAATCCATCTAATTAAAACTCATTTATTTTATATACAAGTTTATAATGTATTCTATGAAAAAAAAAAACTTATGATGTTATTTTATAGATACATATTTTATTTTATTCACCAGTTATTCATTTGCAAAAAACATATCATGACCCGTTACAACAAATGATAACTGAGGGCAAGCAACTAACTAAAACCATGCATGCATGCGTTGACTACAATTCTGCAATGGTCTTTTGCATTTTTGCTCCAGCAAGCTAGCTATGATCTAGTATCCCATACAATTAATGCTTATTCTCTTTCCAAGAACTCAACGTTAATTAGCTCATTGGTGATTGCATGCATTGCCTTCTCAGAAATCTCAGACAACTTTTCACTGGTCATAAATCTCAGGCAAGGTTCGTGAGCTAAACTCGTTTTCCTTTTCTTTATTTTATTTTATTTTATTTTTAAGACTTTCTGGTTTTCCCTTTTTCTTGTTGGGAGCCTCTATTTAAAATAGAGAACAACAATTGGATTTTGAGCGAAGAGAGAAATTTTTTTTCTCTCTTAATGTCCAATTTATGCTTCTTTAGAATCTTTTAATTGTGGTAGAAACTTAATTAGACTTGTATAAAAGGAAATTATGAAATGTTAGTTGAAAAAGAATGAAAGAATGATTTGGTTTGTTTTTTAGATATTGCTATTTTAATTTGAGAGTTGAATGCTCATTGCAAAGTTTTTAATTTTTATATTTTAATATTAAGTTTATCCTTAATTAATCTTTCTATTTAACTCAGTATTGTGCATCAGTGCATTGTTAAAGGAAACGTAAATTATGGTATGTTGTAAAGTTTTTTTTTTTTTACATTAATATAAATATTTTATTTTGTGGAAACTTTTTCTATTGTTTTAAGTTTTGGTGGCGACTACTAAAGTTTAAGAGGCAAATGTCTAGTATGAAAATATAAATTATTATTACTATATATAAGATATCAATAAAATTCATTAGACTTTTACATCTTATTTTCATACATAAATTTGTATTTTCAACATTAACAATTTTTTCACTATTTGCAACAAAATTGAATTTTTTTTTTTCTTTGAAGTTACATATTAATTTTTCAATTCATATTTGGTTTTTAGTTTGCAAATTTTCATTTTTTTTTCTCAACTTTTTGTTTTGAGTATATGAATCAATTATATAATAAACAAACCTAATGTATTTTTGTTGAATGAATTATAAAATTGTGCAAACAAAAAATCATGCTTGAATTAAACAAAAATAATACAACTTTAACGAAATAATAAATTGAATAAATTTTGTTGCAAATAGTGAAAAAACTGTCTGTGTGAAAAATGTAATTTTATCTATGAAATGTTGATATCAAATTCTAGTCTTACATAATGAATTTTATTGAAATATTATAACATAAATATCATAAATTGAATGAATTTAGATGTCCATGTGTTGAGTTTTCAGCTCTCAAAATAACAGTAACCTCATAGAAAGAAAGAAAAAAATAAGCAAAGGTCATTAATTTTTCCTCTCTTTCAATGACATTTAATAATTTCCTTTTACATATTTGATACAAACTTAATTAACTATCATAGTTAAGAGATTTTAAAGAAGAATAGATTAGGGAGAACGGAGGGGCATCGGACCTACTTTTGGGTCCAATGAGCTCCAACGCCGTCTAATCCGCATTAAGATATGTGCGCATGAAAATTGAAGCAGACACGTACGAATTTTAATACAGAGCACACACATCTTAATATGGATCGGACGGTGATTGAGCCCATCAAACCAGAGTAGAACTGTAGATTGGGTGTGAAAAGAAACAAATTCCTTTTGTGCTCAATAATCTTATTGTTGCTCTCGAAATATATAGTATTGTCCATTTTGGTGATAAATTCCGTGTTTGTATTTTTGGCTTCTTATTACAACTCCAGCAAGGACTGTTAATTAACCTTGGAAGTCACTTCCAAGTTTTAAAAAATAAGCAAGGACTGTTAATTGGTTCAACTCCTTGAGAGGGACAAATGATATGCATGCGAAAAACAATAGATCAGTTCGGATTAATTGTCTTGGTCTTGAACCGATTTATTTAGTTGTAGCATTTAAAAAAATATATATATGTATATGACATTAAATTTATTTGACTTTCTAGTACAAACGCTGTCATTTAGAATTAGAGTTGAAACGCCTGTCCAATATGAAGAGAAATTAATGCTGTTAACGTGAGTGTTTGCCTTTGAAGAAAATTGATGTCATTGATATCATTCCCTGCACCACCGTCGGCCGTTTCTATTATCTTGCGCTCCGCCGCTGCTCCACGCCTCCTCTGCCTCCGCAGATCTAAATCGGGTCAAACCCGGTCGGTTTGGCCAATCCGATCCAAGGCCGAGCACCTTGAGCCGCTGCCACCTTGCACCACCCCTTCTAGACCGATCGGTTCAAATCTGAGTCGATCCATCTCCTCTTAGATTGTGTCCATTCAAGCTCAGATTAGATCAATTCAATTGGATTGAAATCGTGAGATGAGTTAACGAAGCAACTGCGTCCTGGTCATCTGCAACCGATTTTGGTCATCAGCGACCGATATACCCTTCTGCGACCGATTTGGCCGGTCGCAGAAGGGTATGAATGCTGTAGTGTTCGAAAAGTACATCTAGTATTAGCTCTTGTCTTCTTCTCAACAATCATGTAAAGCAACCACCTATTCTTATTAAAAAGTAGCACAAATTTAAAAACTAACCAAAGAAGGAAGGGGCCGAGTTATTTTAATATCCAACATTAAATAAAAAATAAATACAAATGCTCAAGTATTCTGAAGAATTTTTAAAATGCCCAGAGTGCCGGAAATTTCGGCGGCCGAAAAAAAAATTGGACCACCGAAATTTTCAGCAGCCGTTACTATTTTTTTACTCCATTTCTTCGGTTTTGTGGTTTGTGTCCGAAACCCATTTATATATTTATGATTTTTTATTTAATTAGAAATTTTTATAATTTTTCTATTTTTCTATTAAAATATTAGATATATTTTATGTATTTCTTTGAAAATAGATGAAATATTATATAATTTAATTTATTAGAAAGACTGCAACAAATAATCCGGATCAACATTTTTAGGCCGGATTTTTTTGTAGCTGTAAGAAAAATTAAAACATTTTTTTGTGTGTTCTTGGAAAAAAATAAAAATATTTTGAATCTGAGTTATTAATCCCGGTTCAAAAGTCACTTCTAGATAAATACATAAAATATTGTGCTAGTCGAAGAGAAGGGTTGTTTTAAAGAGAGCAGAGTAGGTCTGATAGCTATCAGAAGCGGATCGAACGGTCTTGTAATTAGTGGTGTCAATGGGTACGGTACGGGTCGGGTGGAGGCATTTTCATACTCATACCCATTAAAATTGACTTTACCCATTCCCTACCCATACCCACTAAAAATTAACCTTATTCTACTCTACTCTTACCCGTTAATATTACGGGTAACGAAATGGTATCGGATAAATAACAGATAATACTAATATAATAATTAGTTTTATTATATTTTACAAATTAAATATAAAAAACTCATTCATTTCACACATATGTTATTACATTTCTAATAAAAAATAAAAATTAATGTGCAATCAATTCCAACTAAATTGTTTTTATAAAGGAAGAAAATTCAAAAATATGAATACATATTTAGGTGAGTTGGAAATTGAATTGAATCTATATTTAGATTTTATAATTACCCTATAGGGTAACGGTACGAAGTAGTCATTACCCATACCCATTTGGTTAACGAAAAAAAATTCTTATCCATACACATATCCAATAAGCTAACGAAAAAAAAAACATTACCCATACCCGCCTTATCGAATACGATACGGGTCGGGTAAACGGCTAAAAAGGTACCATTGACACACCTACTTGTAATTCATCGAACCTAAAATAGGTCCGATGCCCATCGAACCTACTCCGTTCTATGTTTTAAATTATAAATTGCATGTCCTCACAAGTTTAGATAGTTCATCTTGGTTGGGTCAAATTATGCAATCTTTGCCACGAAATAAATTAATGAGGAAAAACCTTGTAGGGTCTGAGATTTGGATACTATATTCAACCTACAATTTACTTGACCTGATAGCAGCTCAGTTAGAGGTTGTGCTAGAAATATTCACTAAGATTTATGGATTATTGAAGTCATTTTCCATTTGTAAGAGTCCTTATTAATCAACTTAATTAATTTTAGTTTGTCATTTTTCATCACAGCTCCAAGAATGCACACCATGGCCAATATCCGTGCAATTATATCCTCATTCCTTTTGATTATGCAAACAAACAATGGAATATTAGCACGAATTGAGTTTACGGTGGTGTTGAATTCAATTCTGCTCTTGATATTATTTATTTTTGATACCTATCGACGCCGATCTCGTAGCCGGCTAGTCAAGTACATCCTTTTGGCAGTTGATGCAGCTTCTCAATCAATGGTCCTCCACACCTTGGGACTGATGCAGAGTGCATCTCTAAGGAACAACCTCTTTAAGGTCTGGGCTGTCCTTCTGGTTGCCCTGCGATATAGTGTCAACTACATAACAGTGTACGGGCTCTTCCAAGGTCGATTACAGTGGAGTATGGAGTTTGGTTCAGCAGTATCGTCCATATGGGCTGCTAGGCTGAATGGTACGAGGGATTCTGGTTTCAGAACACCCCTGTGGTTCCTTTGGGCACTACAACCATTAAGGGTTGGTTACATGCTTTTAGCATATATGGGGGCTTGTCAGTCATATCGGCAAGGGCGCAGTTCAGTTCTTATTGCCGATTATATGGAGAACGAAAATGAACAAGAAGACCCTGAAGCAAGAAGTAACAAAAGTGATTCATCGAACAACCCAGAATATAAACCCAAAGGTACCAATCACGGTGATGATGATGATGATTGTGGGGCGGGTCCAAGAACTGACAGCAGGGTATCAAATCAAAGGGGCAACTTAATTACCAATTCACAAATTGTAAATGAAATTGAGGAAGTCAGTCAGACTGATGACCAAGAACCAAGCAGCTGCCATCCAAATGCTGAGCCACATCAATTGAGGGGCACAGGAGAAGCCGATGCGAGAACCAATGTACCAAGTAGTTTTGAGGATTATGATCCATTATCAATGAGAGGATATCAGTATATTATCCAGGGCGAAACCCGGCAGGAAGTGGAAGCCGAGATGATTGAACTTCAAGACAAGCTTCAAGTGACCGTCACTTGCAAAGAGAAGTTCATCACTCTCGAGAGGATTTGGAAGTGCGAAGGTAAATTACTGGGTGAGTGGGGTGACAAAGAGGGTGAACTGAAGGACCTGTGTCTCTCTTATGCTCTCTACAGGCTCCTTCGGTGCAGATTCGACGGCTTTCCCTTACCAGAAAAAAGCATCCCCAAGACTCGCACATTATTGGTGGATGGTATCCTCTCTATGACCAAATATCATGAGAGTACAAAAAAGGGAAACAAGGGGGCAGAAGAATTACAAGAGGGAAACAGAGAGGAAAATGAGGGTACCGAAGAGCAAGATGTGACTGAAAAGCAACAGAATTTATTGATAGAATGTTGTTTGGTACCTGCTAAAGCTGTATGGAATCATTTCATGAATGCAATACGGTTAATTCCTCCTTTTAATAAAAAAAAGAAGCAGCAGGAGGTTGCTGATAGAGTTTTTGAGATCACTGGGACAGAACTATCATTTCTCAATGATTACATGTATTCCAGGTTACCCATCATATTCTGGAGAGCAGGAGGTCTCATTGTTTCCATTTTTCTTTATATCAACATATTTGCAAGTACGTGCTGGGTTCTATCTACAGTTCATGAGTACACTCCTTCAAAAGGTGATTTCACTCATGTAATACATGGCCATAACATAGATGTTATCATTACCTGGGGCATGTTGTTGTTTATTTTGTTCAAGGAGACATGGGAAATCCTGATCTACTTGTTCTCGGATTGGACCAAAGTTGTGTTGATTTCCATGTATGTTCAGCATCCTTGCATGAGGAACTGGCTCATGGAGTACTTCTTATGGTTTCTTTGCAAGTACTGCTCAATGGTTGGACGATGGCATGGCAAAATTGACCAATACAACTTTCTCGAGGCATACGATTATAAACCACCATTATGCAATCTAGCACATTATATAAGCCTTGGTTCGGTGCCTAAGGCTAATGATGGAGTGAAAAGTAAAAATCGGATTGTGTTACCAAAGGAGGTAAAGAAAGCTATTGTCAAATCGATTTCTTCATTATTAAAGAAAGAGCTGAAAATGGGCCGTCTGCAGTGGGGAATGGCTACCATATTGAGTAGGAATAACTTAACCGAAGCAACCTCCCAAATGCATGAATTAGAAAAACTACACCCAAGTTCTCACATAATCCTGGTCTGGCACATTGCAACAAGCTTCTGTGAAATCGATCTCTGTCGAAAATACAACATTTACTTGGCAGACTTTGAGTTACCTTCGCTCTGGTCATCTCTAAATGGTTGTTCTTCTGAACCTTTTCTGGTAAAGCTAGAGAGGCTTGATAAAGACCTAAGAAAAAACTTTGTAGTAGCAAACAGTTTATCACAGTATTGCGCTCACCTGCTGATTAAACAACCAGATTTGCTACCAGACCACATTTTCATTGTAGAGGAGGTTTTTCAACATGCGATGCAAGAAGCTCGCAATATCTTAGAGGGGTGTGATACATTGCAAACAATCTATAGAAGGCTGATAAGAGAAGGGAGAAAGGTTGAAAAATCTGAAAATGAGAATCCTGAAAATAATAAGAATACTATAATGAGACTAAGTGCATGGCTTGGAAACATACTAGTTGAAAAATTAGATGAGGAAGCTCGATGGAAGGCACTGGCTGGCGTCTGGGCAGATTTGCTAGTATACATGGCACCAAATTCAAATGTGGAAGCCCACAAAGAATGCCTCGCCACTGGAGGTGAATTAATCACTCATGTGTGGATTCTGCTTTATCATGCCGGCATACTTGAAAGTAGTCTCTTAGACCAAAAGAAACATATTGATATTGAGAACCCTAAATAGTTTTGTGATTTTGATTATTTTTTTCCCTTAATTATATATTTTATTATTTTTATTTGAACTTCAGATTGCATTGACATTTGGTTTAATTGAACCCATTCAGTGATTAATTGAAATTTATTTCAGAGTTGTTAAATGGATTAGTTCAACATTTCATTTGAGCACCCCTTTTATATATAGATGAATTAAAGTCATGCATGTATGGAGGATGTAGTTTTGTGCTACCTGATTTCTGAGCCATAAAAGTAGCAGCCATAAGCAATTCACACATATATAGTTTAAGCGAAATAATTGAATAAAGTAAAATGCCCAGTAGCCAGTAGGTGACTATACTATGAAACTGGAATTGATGCTCCAAAACGAATAGCTCTAGCTAGGCATTTCGTCAAACACCTTTCAGGCACATCATTTCAACTAAAATGCCCAGAAGAAAGTGACAAAACGTTCCCACAGGAATAGTTATAGCTAGGCATTTCGTCGGACACCTTTCAGGCGCATCATTTCTTAATTGCAGGAGAATGCTCAATACAAACCAAATTCAATAGAACGATGAACTTACATTGTTTAGTGCAAACCTGAATCCCCTTGCAAGTTTTTTCCAAAGCCACCAAATGTCTAGCATCAATCGGCCAGCTTTCAATACATCGTTAATTCGTCTAATTATACAACCAAGTTCGGTTCCAAAATATTCCATATGAAGATGGTTTCTAAACTTTCATATTTTTAAACAAATTTTTAATTTGATGTTGTTTTTAATTTGTCTTTACATGTCAAATTTATAAATTTTTGAATTAGTTTAGTATAAAGTCAAGCAGTCAAAAATAAGGTTTAAAAGTTAAATTTAATACGCTTATTTTTCATCTTTTTTTTACCACCTAACCTTGTATTAAATTATTGCAAAATTTAATAAATTTGACCTATAAATGCATTACACGCGAATTAGATGGGTTTGAAGAGAGGCGGGAGAGAATTTGAGCGTTATGAGCAGAGGCAGTTGCTAAGTCTGGCACGAGCGTTGTTACGTTGAGCAAAGATACTAGTGCTTGAGGAAGCAACCGCAGCTGTTGATGTCAGAACAGATGCTCTGATTCAGAAGACAATCAGAGACGAGTTCAAGTGCTGCACTACACACCGTTTGAACACTGTTATAGATTGTCACCGTCTCCTGCTCCTCAGTGCTGGCAAGGTACAATTAATTAATGGTTTAATTTCTCTCATTTTTCTTTTTCTTTTTTGAGATAGATATATAGCACATACAATACAAGCAGCAGAAATATAGTTAATATGTTTGTTTGTGTATAATATAGGTAGTGGAGTTGGACACACCAGAGAGTCTGAGTCTGTTATGAAGTGAAGAGAGTTCCTTGTCAAAGATGGTACAGAGTACTGGTGCCACCAATGCTCAATATTTAAGGGTATTACTATATATATATATTTTCCTCCCCCTTTGCTTAATGATTTTCTCTATATATTACACTTTTATGACAACTTGTACATTAAACTTTTTATTAATTACCTTGTTAAAAAAAATACAGGGTCTAGTATTTGGCAGTGAAGAGGAGAGATGTAAAAGGGAGGAAATCATGGATGATGCCTAAATCTGACAGACAATTTGTATTAGCTTAGATAGGGGATTATAATTACTTTTGAATATGGTGTGCCTAAAATACAAAGTTTTGTTGTATATAATATAATTTGTACAAGTTGAGATTTTTAAGAAATTTGTAGGACTTTTTTGTTGGTTTGTGTTATGGATTCTCACTCAAAAGATATGAATAAAAAAATGGACCGATAGACACAGTTATCATATCATATTATGTTATGTTATTTTGTTTGTCAGTCAAGTGTAATAATTGACATTCCATACAGAAGCAGGCCTTAATTCCAAATTGAATTATAATATATGCCATGCCACCGAAAGTTATGAAATCCACCCCACGGCCACGCCACTGGTTAGTCCAATGATGTCTGATCTGATCTGATCTGATGCAGTGATGTATTGATGTTACACCGCCATACTAATTTTTATTTTCATGGGCCAGGGCCACCAATTAAATCTAAGCATGGATGGCCAACACTTGGCCCAAATTAATTTTGTTCAATCCAAGCTATATATATAATTGGATTGGACCCATATATTAATTGAAATTGAATCACCAAAACCCATATATTGATATATATCAATTATTTTCTTCCTTTAAGAAACGAAAGCAGTTGACAGTTGACTATATATATATATATATTATTTTCTTCTTTTAATGGTTAAACCATATGTATATAAATATAGTAACTAAAGGCGGTGCATCTGGGAACATGAATGAAAGGTTGACTTGGGAAAAATGAAAGCCAATCAAATTGAAGAAGGCGGTGCATTTTGTGGCTCATATCCAATCATCTTAATTATATCATCTCTCCATCTGTCAACTTTTTTCATGCTCCATCGATCCATCTCCATCTCCATCTCTTAAAGTAACACCAGTGGAGTGGAGTGGAGGAGCTAGCTAGCGGATGCAGTTCATTACATGGCCCGCAACATGACTGCATATACTTTGTTGTGGCCATAGAGGATCGGATCGATCTGAGATGGGGATTGGGGAGTGGTAAAGAAAAAGCAATTGATGAGTCTCCACTTGTCCCACCCACACCCAGTCCATCCATCTGGCATTCTGGCTACTGGCTGTCTCCAATTAACCAAAAAGCTATATTAATGTATGTATGTATGTATATATCACCTTCATGGCTTCATCATCATAATAAAACATGCATTGCTATCTGCTACGCCACATATATAGTCTCCAAAACTAAATAATAATAATAATTATTATTATTATAAAAGATACTCGTGATCATGCATGATTCATGCATGTAGATATTTTTATATATATTTCATTGCAGAATAGATGGGATGTGTTCACTGTTCAACACCCAAGCTTCAAGCTTCGGTTCCATCGGTCAAATTAATTATTAATTAATTCACTTTTACTAATAGTCTACGTACTATTCAATATTCATTATAAGATTAATTCAGATGTTTAAATTAAATGCCAAATAAATAAATGTTTACAAGAATGGTCACATACTCACATGCCATGTGATCTCCCTCCCATCCATTACGCATTCCGCTTTTTATTATTTGTCAAATTGACATATATATATATTATATATTGCCCCTTTAGAAAGCAAACAAGCAAAAAAAAGGAAAAACATGATAATATATATGCAGGAGCGGAGTCAGACTTTCAAACTATGGAGGTTAAAAATATATGGAGGTCAATCATATAAAATTTTCGTGTAGAGAATGGAAATCAATTTTACCATAACATAACATTGTACTTTAAATTACATACAAAATCATATATATATATATATATAAAAAAAAGAAATGAATTGACCCCACTAGTGCTTCTTACCTCCGTCTCTAAATATGTGAATACAAGTATATATCCAATATTTTAATTGGAGACGAGTACCGAACGGTTGCATACATCTCTCTGCATGCCCGCAATAATTCATTCTTCAATTCATTATCTCAATTGAATTAAACTAAATGGTACAAAATAGAGGGTTTATTGCAAAAGGAGTCCTGAAAATGGCCAGTGGGACAAAATTTAAAGAGGAAATATCATGAATATTCTTAAAAATTCAAAAAAAATTGAAATTACGTATTTTCCCTCTAAAATTCAAAATATCATATTTATTCTTAAAAAAAAATTAAACTCACAAATTTACCCAATGTATTGTATTTACTATTCGAACTCCTTTTAAATTTATAAAGTTCTTATTTTATCCTTTATTAAAAAAATAAAAAATAGGTAGTTTGTGTAAAAAAAACATCCAGTCTTCTAATTTGTCGGTTTTTGAGGGAAAACGACTTATTTCTCTACTTTTGACGCTTAGACAGTGGCCTTTAGGCATATGTTTATGTCACGTCACAAGAAAATGAGTTATTTGCCTTTGGAAACCGACCAATTAGAAGATTGGATATTTTTTTTACACATACTACATATTTTTATATTTTAATAAAGGGTAAAATGAAAATTTTATAAATTCAAAATGAGATTTAATTAAAAAAAGGGCAATGATTTGGGTAAATTTGTGAGTTTTAATATTTAGAAGGGTAAATATGGTATTATGAATTTTAGAGGAGAAAAACGTAATTTCAAAATATTTTGAAGGGTATACATGAAATTCCCCCAAATTTAAAATAAAACATTTTTTTTTCAAATATAAGCATATTTATGTAATTTTTCATCAAAAAATCATTGTATTTGAAGGAAAAGTGTAAGTGGGAAAAGTCAAATTAAAGCTACGTATGCACTTGTTCTTATATAAATGAAATAAAATAAGTAACTTGTGTTGACATCGAAATATTTAGTAGATATAGGATTATTTGGTAATTAAGCGTAGTAGTGGTAATTTAAATGTTTTAATTAATGCATCAAACTGGAGCATTTTAAGACGATTTAAGGTGAAACAAAAGTTGAAGCACATATTTTTTAAATGGAGTAAAGTAAGTTTAATCATCAAATTTCTTAACTTGTGATTCTCTCTACCCTCACTGTTAACAGATATAGCAAGTACGTACATGAGGACAATTAATTTGATGTTCTTATTTAATATA
Organism: Carex littledalei; assembly: GCA_011114355.1. Taxonomy (NCBI): domain Eukaryota; kingdom Viridiplantae; phylum Streptophyta; class Magnoliopsida; order Poales; family Cyperaceae; genus Carex; species Carex littledalei. The sequence continues at coordinate 5,162,038 of CM022083.1, read as the reverse complement.
ATTAATATCACTTATCCATTATTATGGAGCAGGAGCACCAATGTTTTAAAATGATATAGCATTTATTTTGCTTTAATTTTACTTCACTTGTCAAATACTATATAGGTGTAGGTGTAATCTGCACGTACTTGTGCAGTAGCCCAAGATTCACACAAATTAAATTAAATTAAATTAAATGTTATTCGGGAATATTAATGAGACGCATTAATTACTCAACTAATTAAATTTTAAGTTATGTGACAATGTACCTGACTAGTGAATTGAAAAGGGGCCGGGTCGGGTCGGTCCGGTCCAAACCCGCCCGGTCCACGGGTTGACTCGGGCACGGGTTAGCCCGGGTCAACGGGTTGAGTCGGGTAGGGGGGGGCGGGTTGGGGTCTGACTCGGCCGAACCTAACCCGGTCTAAACCCGGCGGGTTAGGACGGGGCGGGTTAGGTCGGGTCAGGGGTCGGTCCGGTCCGGGTAGGGCCGGTCCGGTTTGGTTTTTTTTTTTTTTTTTTTTTTCCGATTTCTTTTTTTTTTTGGTTTTCTGTTTCCAGAGGCAGAGAGGGGCAGCGGCAGAGAGCAGAGACGAAATTTTGTTTTTTTTTTTTGCATTTTTTTTTTCTTTTCATTTTATTTTAACTCAATATATTTTTGTTATAACTTATAACAAAATAAGTTAAAACCGAATTTTGTTAAAACCAAATTATTCTAAAACCGAGATATGCCGAATTAGTTTAAAACCGAATTATTTTGTTATCTTTAAAATCGAATTATTTTAAAACAATAGATTTAAAAACAAAAGTTACCCTCCTCCTTTATTCCGGGCTTGGGACCGGCTATGTAAAATAACATAGGCGGAGTTCTAACTTTTTTTTTGTTAGTAATTATTCTTTAAAATAAACAATTGAAATATTTAGAAATTATAATTTAAAAAAATGTAAATAAAAATTAAAAGAGGATAGAATTTTATACCGACACTACCTATCTAGTAGGTGTTGTGCATATACCATAGGTCGCTCTCTTGCTCACCGTCCGAATCCTCGTTAGGCTCAGGTCCCTCGGTACCGCTTTCTTGAGTGTCGACACCGGATGATGACGCTTCCAATCTCATGGCATGTTGCGTGCGATTTTCAGCATCAATCCAGTCTTTCAAGCACACAAGTCTCTCGAAAACATGTGCACCCAGCTTACTTCGTTTATCGGTAAGGATCCTGTTCGCCGAGCTAAAACAGGATTCAGAAGGGACGGTTGACACGGGCACGGCAAATATGTCGCGGGCCATCATCGCCAGTGTTGGATAGGCAGTTGCATTCCTCCTCCACCAATTCATGACGTCAACTCCTTCACTTTCGGTGGTCCCCAATAAGTAGCTCATTAACTCGTTCGTGTTACCTTGGGATCCCGTCGGGTCGTCATCATCCTGAAAGTCGCCTAACAATCCAGTACTGCTGTGTGTGGATAGACTATTAAAACAATAGAAAAAATTAGTGGACAAATAATGTAGATATTATAAATAATAAATATTAAAAACATATGTATATTTATATTCGTACCTCACGCCACCGGTCGAAGGCGGTTGGTCGGCATTTCTTCTTTCGTAATATATGGCAAACATGTCGTCCAATGCCTTTTGTACGCGGGGATCCTCGTCCTTCCAATTTAATTTTAGATTTTTCTTGTAGCCTACGAGTATTTTTACCGTGAACTTCTTCTTGTATGCCGGATGGAGGCAGTTTGCGAGAACGGTCAAGAGGGGTACCTCTTCCCAATATTTAAGAAATTTTACCTTCATGGCTGCTACGATCGGATGGAGAGGGGAATCCTCATTATCCCTATCCTCCATATCACGGTACACCTTGGAAATATAGTAGAGATGGTGCAGCAACTCATGTGCCGTCGGTGTGTACGAGCAAAATAATTTCACGGTTGCGGTGAAAAAGGTTCCAAGGAATTGTGCAAGCATTATTATTAGCTGCCATTCGAGGTCGGTGAGATCCAAAGCTTGTCCTTCGTTCGTCGATCTCAACATCTCCCCTATAGCCGCCTTGTAAGGAATGCATCGGTGCAGCATCCTGTAGGTGGAATTCCAACGGGTGTCTATATCCCAAGGTACCCTCATTTTGTCCAAACCTATTCTTTCGTACAAAGCTGCGAAATTTTGTTTTCTTTCTTGGTTTGAATAAATATGGGCAAGACCTCCCTTGAATTTAATTATCAAGTCATTTACGGCTTCTACCTTAAGACCATCTTTTACGGTAAGGTTTAGTATATGGCAAGCACACTTTTGGTGAAACAGTGCACCATTCATGATTGGGTTTAGGGACCGGATGAAATGATTGATGGACGCTACATTGTTGCTAGCATTATCGAACGAGATAGAAAAAACCTTGTTCCGTAAATCCCTTTTGAGATTATATTCTTGTAAAACCTCAATAATTGATTGGTAAATAACTTGTGCAGTGTGCGGGGAATCTAACACCCGAAAACTTAAAACCCGTTTTTGTAAAACCCAATTCTCATCGATCCAATGACCGGTAATACAAGAGTACCCTAGGCCGTGTTTACCGGCAGTCCATATATCGGAGGTAATGGAGACACTATAATTGGCATATCCAAATGTAGCTAGTAGGTCGTTTTTCTTTTGGATAAACTGGTTTTTCATTTCACGTACCATTTTTCTATGATGGATTTTCTTATACAATGGTTGAGCTAACCCCCGAATGCATAGCCGGGCAAAACTACTACAATTACCCATACTAATTGGTTGTTCCTTGTGGGCAATATATCGGGCAAATTCTTCAAGCATTAATTTTTCATCATATCGTTGGTGGGTTCTACTACCATCCGGGTTCATAAGGGTTTGGACTAACCGCGGGTCCGCATTTTCTTGCGGTTGCTCACCCTTTTTCGCATGACCATCGGCATGTTTCTTAAAAGTGGACATACCATTTGCAAGTTTATACTCGTAAATAGTCTTGCAACCGCGTACCTTACATTTTAGAGAACGGACAACTCCACTCGCATTCAATGTCCTCTCGTAATACCGCCACCAATCCGCCTTGTATTCGGGTGTCTTGGTTTTCCTCTTCTTCGGTGGTTCGATGGGAATGGGAGCAACAACTTCGGCTTGGGTTGCGGGGACAACTTCAATTTCCGGGACACTTGTCGAGGGACCGCTTCCTATAGGGGCGGTGTATTGAGTCGATCCTGTAGAAGCCGTACCTGCTCCATATGAAGGGTTAGAATAATAGTAATTAGGTGGTGCCATTTGGGATGGATTTTGTGGATAATAGTTAGGATATTGTTGTGGATAAATAGGTGGTGGCACTTGGGAGGGATTTTGTGGATACGGCGGTTGCACTTGCGAGGGATTTTGTGGATAAATAGGTGGTTCTTGTGGTTGAATCCTACTTTCTATTGCCTCCATATTTTGTTGTTGGCCATCGGGCGTAGGGTTGAAAAAATCCTCGGAAGCTCTATGAGCAGCTTGCATCCATTCGGGCATTTCGGGGTCCATTTGTTCTACATATTAAAACCAAATTCATATCAAAATAAAATCCGAAATTGTGTAACCTATTTAAATGTAAATCTAAATTCAATATAAATTAGATTAAATGTAAATTAATTCTAAATTACGTCTAAAATAAATCTAAATTAAATCTAACATAAATCTAAATTAAATATAAATTAAAGTTCTCATTGGCCGAACTTCACAAGAAAAAAAAAAAAAAAAAATTTCTTGGCCGAATTAAATTGGCCTCTGGCTCCTCTGCCTTGACCTTGAGCCCTTGAGAGTTGAGAATGTCATTGGCCGAACCAAATTCAAATATCTGCCTATGTCATTGACCGAAATTCAAAAGAAAAAGAAAAAGAAAAAGAAAAAGAAAAGGAAAAAGAAAAAGAAAAAGAAAAAGAAAAGAAAATAATAAAAAAATTTAAAAAATAAAGTTTAATTAAAATTTAAAAAATAAAGTCTAATTCAAATTTTAAAAAAATGTCTAATTCAAATTTTAAAATTTAAAAAAATAATTCTAATTCAAATTTAAAAGAAATAAAGTTTAATTGAAATTCAAATTTAAAAAGAAAAAGAAAAAGAAAAAGAAAAAAATAAAAAATATAAAAAAAATAAAGTTTAATTAAAATTTAAAAAATAAAGTCCAATTCAAATTATAAAAAAATGTCTAATTTAAATTTTAAAATTTAAAAAAATAACTCTAATTCAAATTTAAAAGAAATAAAGTTTAATTGAAATTCAAATTTAAAAAGAAAAAGAAAAAGAAAAAGAAAAAGAAAAAGAAAAAAATAACTCTAATTCAAATTTAAAAAATATATTTAAGAAAAAATAAGTCTAATTCAACTTATAACTCTAACAAAATAAAATATAAATTATTTAAATTTAAAAAATAAAATATAAATTATTTAAATTTAAAAAATAAAATATAAATTATTTAAATTTAAAAAATAAAATCTAATTAAAATTTAAAAAATAAAATCTAATTCAAATTTAAAAAATAAGTTTAATTCGAATTTAAAAAAATGTCTAATTCAAATTTATAAATTTAAAAAAAATAAAGATAACATATTTATCTAACATATTTATTTATCTAACATATTTCAAAATAAAATACAATAATCTAACATATTTAGAAATAAATCTAAAATCTAACATATTTGAAAATATTCAAATGTAACCTATTAAAAATAAAGATAACATATTTAGAAATAAATCTAACTATCCAACAAATTCAAAAATAAGAAATAACTAAAAAATCTAACCTATTTCAAAATAAATCCGAATTTCAAAATAAAATCCAATAATCTAACATATTCAAAATTTAAAAAATAAAATATAACATATTTATCAAACAAATCTATTTATCTAACCTATTTCAAAATAAAATACAATAATCTAACATATTTAGAAATAAATCTAAAATCTAACATATTTGAAAATATTCAAATGTAACCTATTAAAAATAAAGATAACATATTTAGAAATAAATCTAACTATCCAACAACTTCAAAAATAAGAAATAACTAAAAAATCTAGCCTATTTAAGATAAATTCGAATTTTAAAAAATAAAATCTAACCTATTTCAAAATAAATCCGAATTTCAAAATAAAATCCAATAATCTAACATATTCAAAATTTAAAAAATAAAATATAACATATTTATCAAACAAATCTATTTATCTAACCTATTTCAAAATAAAATACAATAATCTAACAAATACAATAATCTAACATATTTCAAAATTAAATACAATAATCTAACATATTTAGAAATAAATCTAAAATCTAACATATTTGAAATTATTCAAATGTAACCTATTAAAAATAAAGATAACATATTTAGAAATAAATCTAACTATCCAACAACTTCAAAAATAAGAAATAACTAAAAAATCTAACCTATTTAAGATAAATTCGAATTTTAAAAAATAAAATCTAACCTATTTCAAAATAAATCCGAATTTCAAAATAAAATCCAATAATCTAACATATTCAAAATTTAAAAAATAAAATATAACATATTTATCAAACAAATCTATTTATCTAACCTATTTCAAAATAAAATACAATAATCTAACAAATACAATAATCTAACATATTTCAAAATTAAATACAATAATCTAACATATTTAGAAATAAATCTAAAATCTAACATATTTGAAATTATTCAAATGTAACCTATTAAAAATAAAGATAACATATTTAGAAATAAATCTAACTATCCAACAACTTCAAAAATAAGAAATAACTAAAAAATCTAACCTATTTAAGATAAATTCGAATTTTAAAAAATAAAATCTAACCTATTTCAAAATAAATCCGAAAATAATAATAAAATCCAATAATCTAACAAATCCAATAATCTAACAAATCCAATAATCCAATATAACATTTATTTGAACAAACAAATAAATGTAGCTTATTTATCTAACAAATTTAAAAATAAATCCGAATTTAACAAATAAAAACTAACAATATTAAAAATTACTAACAATATCTAACAATTACTAAAAATTACTAACAATTACTAAAAATTACTAACAACTACTAAAAAATACTAAAAAATACTAACAATTACTAACAAATAACAATTACTCAAAATTACTACAAATTTCTAAACATTACTAACAATTACTAAAAATTATCTAACAATTCCTAACAATTACTAAATTAACCTATTTAAACTAATTCTAATTATTTAACAATTACTAAAAATAAATCTAACCTTTTAATCTCGCGGAAAAATCTTGCGGGAGGTAGAATGAAAAAAATCCTTCGTAATTCCTCTATTTTCGTCTTTCGTATTCCTTTGCGTATTTGTATTTTGTAGAATGAAATAAATTGCAACTCTTTTTTTTTAAACAATAAAAATAAAATTTGAGAATAATAAAAATATTGAGAGTATGAGAATATGAGATTGAGAGATTGAGATTTGAGAATAATGAGTATGAGATTGAGATGTGAAAATTTATGAAGAATGGGGGTATATTTAAGGGTGTGTTTGGGGGGGGGGAAAATTTGCCGTTGGAAAACAGTAAAAAAAATTGAATTCGGATTTTGGGCGGGTTGGCTCGGGTTGACTCGGGTCCCGCCGGGTTAGACCCGGGTTTCGGGGGGGTTAGGTCGGGTCTGACCCGGTTTCACGCGGGTTAGGTCGGGTTAGGGTCGGGGTTGATCGGGTTCACCCGGGTTAGGCCGGGTTTGGGGGGTTCAGCCGGGTTTTGGGGTCGGGTTAGGTCGGTTCGGGTCGGGTTTAGGCCGGTCCGGGTCGGGTTCGGGTAGACGGGTTGACTCGGCGGGGGGAAGGTCGGGTTTCGCCCAGGAAACCGGATCCGACCCGTTTCAAACCCGACCCATCACTTTAGAACGGGTCGGGTCGGATTCAAGGTCGGGTCGGGGTCGGTTCGGGTTCGGGTCCCGGGTTTGCGCGGGTCGGGTTGGACCGGGCGGGTATAATCAATACACTATACCTGACTGAATAGATAGGGTATAATTAGGTCTTTATATAGGTTTAACACTTAGCTAGCTAGCCCTCTTTATCTATCTGTCTATTAATTAATGGTAGATAATTCAAAGGTATATTTCCATGTCTAACCCTGAAAAAACTTAAATTATCGTGTAATAAGTTATAAATTCAGAATTTGTATAATTATAAATAATCATATAGCTAGATTATGCAGGTTAATCAAATAATCATATAGAAGATCCTTTTATTTACCGACATTCACAATTGGTCCAATATATATATTAAGTTCTATTTAATTTTAATATATACCTACTGTTTACTTTTTCACTAATTTTTTTATTTCAAATATAGAAGTTGTTTAGAACAGTTAATCCCTATATTAGTTTCATCTGAATTAAACTTGGGTATTTATTCATCCATTCTCCTAAATTATTTAACTTGAACATGAATGAATTCTCACAAAATCCCATCCCATCAAATCTTGTGAATGTCCCTCCAATTTGTTTTTTTTATTAATCTTGCTTTCTTACTAATTTTTTTTCCCAGAAAAAGCCGACATTTTTATTAATATCCAAAGTTAATTAGAAATTAATAAATTTACCCATGATTCCTGACTTTTGCCAAAAATGTCCAAACCGGCCATAAAATGGCCGGTTTTCTTTTTTTTTATTCTTTTTTTTAGAGACACTATGAAGAGCAAGATAATGAAATCTAACACTGAAAATTCGAATTTTTTGTTTAAAATATTTGTTAGATTACTTCTTTTTATTTATAATTAACATATTTATACTAAAAAACACTAGATTACTTGAAATTATGTTGAATTACACTATATTACGTTAAATTACGTAAATTATAATAACTTCGCTAATTATGCTGAAATACGGTAAATTACGCTAAAGTAGACCGATTTTGTGCCATCTTTCATAAATCATAAAAAATAGTAAAAAAAATTCCGAAAATAGTAAAAATTGGTATTCTACAAGTTCATTATGTAACTAATTTACTGAGCTACTTAGATTAAATAATAGAAATGAAAATCTTAATCGGAAACTTCAACTCAAATTTTGAGGCTCTTCCCTTAGTTTTTTGGCAATTCTGAATTTTGAAATCTGGCATAGCAGGCACGGACGTATGCGTCTTTTCACAAGCTTTCCGAAAAGTGGTCATTTGCTGAAATCGGACACTCGAGCGCCGTTTTTTATGGCCGTTTGAAGATTTGTCGTCGTTTTTCGCTTTTTCAATGAAGATATAGTCCCTATTCATATGTAATTTAGCATAATTTACCGTATTTTAGCGTAATGTAATGTAATTTAGTATAATTTAACTTAATATAGTGTAATTCAACATAATTTAGTAATTTAACATATTTTAGTATAAATATGCTAATTATACATCAAAAGAAGTAATCTAACAAATAATTTAAATAACAAATTCGAATTTTTAGTGTTAGATTTCATTATCTTGCTCTTCGTAGTGTCTAAAAAAAAAGAGAATTTTGTGGCCCGGTTTGGACATTTTTTACAAAAATCGAGAATCGTGAGTATAATAATTAGGGATCGACTAACAGTCCCCTCATTCAGTCCCCTAAACGTCCCCCTAACTGTCAAAGTACAACTGTCAAAGTACAACTGTCAGTCCCCCATTCAACATACATTAATTCAGTCCCAAAATGGAAAGTATGAATACCTAAGATATGAAGTATTCATATATAATTCATCAAGTATTCATACCTAAGATATCAAGTATTAATTCACATACAAACTGGGGACCATTACTTTTCGGGGGCAGTAACTGTCAGACTGCATTGGGGACCACAACCAAAAAGTCACGTGGATCACACCACCAGTCCCCCATTCATTGATTAAATTAATTCACATACAAAATGGAAAGTATGAATATCTAAGATATCAAGTATTCATATATAATTCATCAAGTATTCATACCTAAGATATCAAGTACATAAAAAAAAAACTGGACACAATACCTACTCATCTTTTACACGTTTTTCAAGGTGGTTTTTTTTTTCTCCGTTCAATCTAACAAATTTTTGGGACGATCTATGAGAAATTTTGCAAATCTAAAACCACAAACGTGTTCTATTTTTTTTTCTCTTTCAAATGAGATCCATGATGACATACTTTTACACGTTTTTCAAGGTATCAAATATTCAAATATGGAAAGTATTCATACAAAATGGAAAGTATTCATACCTAACATATCAAATATTTATATATAATTCATCAAGTATTCATACTTAAGATATCAAGTATTTAAAGAAAAAAACTGGACTCAAATATGAAAAGTATTCATACAAAATGGAAAGTATTCATACCTAAGTTATCAAATATTCATATATAATTCATCAAGTATTCATACTTATGATATCAAGTATTTAAAGAAAAAAACTGAACTCATCTTTTACACGTTTTACACGTTTTTCAAGGTGGTTTAATGATTAACAAAGTTAGTTAGAATTGGAGGAACGTTTAGGAGACTGAAGTGGGGGACAACATCTTTACTCTAATAATTAATTTGTAATTAACTTTGGATACTAATAAAAATGTCGGCAAAAAGATACTATTATTTGTGCTGTACATCCATCTATTTCTATGCCTTTGTTTTGTATTGTATGGCGTCACCTCCACACCATAGTGATCTACTGGACTGGACTGATGTGAATATGTGATGTGATTGATCTATTTCTATGAATGATTTCATGATGATGATGATGTGTCAGGCAAAGGCAACTATGTATCATTCTATCATATTCTCGCTTCATCTCACATCTCCTTAATTAGATCATCTCTTCCAATCAAACCAGATTAATTTATTAATCTGTGTTGCCTTAGTGGTTTGCTCTCGGGTACCTCGAGCAGGGCAGGGCAGAACCCATCCCGGGCAGCGGGCACAACGGGTACGGGTACAACGGGTACCCGGGTACAACGGGCACGGGTAGATGGATTTTTTTTTTTAAAACTCCGTCCTGCCCGTTTCAAACCCGTGCCCGTCCCGGGTAGACGGGTACAACGGGAACGGGTAGACGGGTTTTTTTTCTGTTTTGTTTTCTTATTTTTTTTACCGTGTCGTACGAATATTATTACGTGTTTATAATTCGACTTTTAAAATCTGAATAGTTCAATATCAAATATTGTATATATATATACATAAAATTATCAAGTCACATCTTTATAATTCCTAAATAAATAAAATTTGTAACTTATATATAAAAATTATTTGTTCGAAAATTTGTATATTTATTCGGCTAAGTACAAGTCTAATTATTTATTTCTTTACACGAGTAATTTTATACTAAAATACGCTAGATTACTAAAATACACTAGATTACTTGAAATTATGTTGAATTACACTATATTACAATAAATTATGTTCAATTATACTAAATTACGTTAAATTACAATAACTTCGCTAATTATGCTGAAATACGGTAAAAAAAACACTAAACTACACAAAATTACGCTATAGTAGACTGATTTTGCTCATCTTTCATGAATCATAAAAAATAGTAAAAAAATTTCAAAAATAGTAAAAATTGGTAATCTGCAAGTTCATTATGTAACTAATTTACTGAGCTACTTGGATTGAATGATAGAAATGAAAATCTTAATCGGAAACTTCAACTCAAGTTTTGAGGCTCTTCTCTTTGTTTTTTGGCGATTCTGAATTTCGCAATCCAACATAGCAGGCACAGACGCATGCGCATTTTCGCAAGCTTTCCGAAAAGTGGTCATTTGCTGAAATCGGACACTCGAGCGCCGTTTTATGACCGTTTGAAGTTTCATCGTCGTTTTTCGCCTTTTCAGTGAAAAATATCCTCCCTATTCATTTGTAATTTAGCGTAATTTACCGTATTTTAGCGTAATGTAATGTAATTTAGCGTAATTTAACATAATATAGTGTTATTCAACATAATTTCAATTAATCTAGCGTATTTTAGTATAAATATGCTAATTATATATCAAAACTCAAAAGAAGTAATATAACTTTGGATATTAATATTCAACATAATTAATAATTTGTATTAAACTTTGGATATTAATAAAAATGTCGGCATTCTAATTATATAGTTTCATAATTTATTTATATCTCGAAATTTGTAGTTTACATTTTAAATTGATAATATATTTTGTAAACGTTCATTTTAAATTCATAATATATTTTCTAAACGTTCATTTATTTTTAATAGGTTAAATAAAATATAAATCAAAAATATCTTAAATCAATTACTTTAAAACAATAATCAAGGATACGATACGTCTATTATATTATATTATTAGTTCAACACTTGTATTATATAAATTAAATATCAATTCAAAACAAAACAAAAAATATATATATCAAAAGTTTTGGATATAGATTAAGTATAAAAGCTACTTGTTTATAACATCAAATTTGAAGTAGTGTAGTGGTTAAGGCCTTTGGAGTCCATAGCAGTGATCCCGGGTTCGATTCCCGCTGGACGCTAGAAAAAATGAATTTTTGGCGCGGTCCACAGGGAAGGCGCGGTCCACACTCCACAGGATGGCGCGGTGTATGGTGGACTATTCGCTATCCAGGTCCACAGGGGCGGGGGCGGGGGCGGGGGCGGGTACACGGGTAGCGGGCACGGGTACGGCGGGTACGGGTACACCCGGGTTTGTTTCAAAAAATAGCCGCCCTGTCCGTTTGAGACCCGTACCCGTGTACCCGTTTACCCGGGTATACCCAGGCACGGGTACGGGTACCCCGGGCACCGGGCACGGGCGGACCGGGTTCGGGCAGCCCGTTAGGAGCACTGTCAAACCACTAGTTGCCTAGAAACCCTGTATTATATTGAAACTAAGTTTATTACACACTTCAAAATATTTTTACAACTATATCTATTAAATATTTTCTACACCTCCAATCTACTATCATTCTTAGCTAGAGGAAGAATTGCCATCTTATATCTCAACTAGATAGTTGTCCTAAGTAATGTTGCAAAAACCAGCAGTTTAGATCGATTAGTCGTTGGCGGCGACCAAACCGTCTGTGAAATATATATATGTGTTCGATCAATCATGACTCGAATCAAAAGTTGTCTCAAAAATATTGGTAACAGAGAATCACGGTGGAAGGACTTGGTGGAAAAAAAAGATTAAATGGGAAATTGGGAATGATAATGAGATAGACATGGTCCGAAATTTTTATCCATAATAAATAAATAAAAGAGGAGGGTTAAAATGCACCCTCTTTTTGTGCTCCAAACGTGCACCCTCCCCACATATCTTCATTTTCAAAGTTCAAATAGTCAATTCGAACCTTCCAACGTGTTCTTCATATTAAAATGTGCTTGGAGACCAAATTTTATATTTTTTGAAATTTTTTTACTATTTTTTCAGAATTTTTGAAAATCATCACTTTGCTGAATTTTTTATTATTGTTTAGTTTAATCAAAAATTCTGAAAAAATAGTAAAAAATTTCCAAAAAATGTAAAATTTGGTCTCCAAACACATTTTAATATGAAGAACACGTTGGAAGGTTCGAATCGACTATTTGAACTTTGAAAATGAAGATATGAGGGGAGGGTGCACGTTAGGAGCACAAAAGGGAGGGTGCATTTTAACCCTCCTCTAAATAAAATTAAAAATAAGAAAGGTTGAATAGTATTTTTAAAAATGAGAAAGCAGGTATATGGTATGACGTTTCACGGGTGACGCCATATTGAACGCCAAGAAAAGCTCCAACAAATACTATAATTCTAAAATTTACCAACTTAACAAATTAAGAACTAGAATATTGATATGGTTTTGGATTTTTTGCAAAGAATAATCTCCATTCTTATATTAAGCACGTTGATGTCCTGATCCGTCAATGACTACGATTGAAAGATGAAATTTAGTATTTAATATCAACCCTCTAATCACATAACATGTTATTTTTTTATTAAATGCATCTCTTTTATGTGTAGAAGTTTAAATTTAGTTAAAAGAAGACTCGTCACACTATATGTTACAATTAAATTTGAGGCGATTCAGTTTTTAATGATATTTATCTACGGAAAATATATTTCCTTATTTCCCCTACATCCAATTATGCAGACAATAGAAATATGATTCCTTATTCTCCTTCTTCAATTGAGCATAATGAAAATCAATATTTTTTTCCTTAAATGGAGATATCTCATTTTTTTGGTTCTCTTTTGATTCTCTGATATCATAATTTCACAATTAAGGAATATAATTGATCGGGTATCATGATTAAGGAATTTTTATTTATATTGATCCGATATCAAAAATATTACCTGTCTCATTTCACGATTAAGGAATTTTCATTGATATATCTGATATTATATCAGGGAATTTTTTCATATCAAAATTCCTAAATAATTTCACAAATACGAAAATATTTGATCGGACCATTATTATATTGATCCGATATTGATATCATAATTTTCTCCGAAATATTGATATCATAGAAAATATTGATATCAAAGAAATGAAAACATTGATATCACTCTGGTGTTATTGCCTCCGTGATCTCACTCAGGAAATTATCAATATCTACTTGTGGTTAATAAAAAAACCCTTGGTGTTCTCTTGGTGAAGCTAGGGTTACCGAGAAACTCATTGGATCGGTAATTAAATTCAACTTATTTTTTTATTTCAATTCATCTCATTGAAACCCCTTTAGATGGTATGCTGATCTCACATGTCTTTTTTTTTTTTATGGATTATGTTCACCGTTCAAGTAAGAATTTCAATATAGAAAATATTTTTGTTATTTTAATAGTGTAAAACCTTGTTTCCAAAATCAATTTAAATTCTCATATTATATTTCCTACTACATATATTTATCGCTTGTGAGTTGCTCTATGACAACAGAAGGTGTCTTGATTGTTATTTTTTAAAACTCATGTGAATGAAGATGTCGCTAATAGCAAACTACAGGTCAATATTGTTGTGCTATATGTTACAGTTACTTTAGGAGAAGATGGACTCAGTGGAAAAAAAGAATTTACCACAAAAACTAAGCTGGAGATGGAAAAAAAAATGAGACATGTGAACAGTACTTTTGCTTTATGAAAGTTCAACTTAGGAATCTAATTTTTTTATTATTTAGTGTCAGAAAAAAATAGCCTTTGGGCCAGTTTTTATAAATGTAATTGTCACATATTATGAATCAGAGAGCTTTACTTTTCATATTTTGTTTGTTCATTTTCAGAAATGTTGGACTACATTGAAGAGGATCACACTGGCAATGATACTTCAAGAATTTTTTTCCATGTTATATTTGATCTGTTTGTTGTAGATCAAACGATTTTGTCTTTGTTTTCTTGGTGTAAATAGTAAGAAAAATCACCTTCCTATGACATTATTAATTGAATAAATAAGAACATTTTTTTTACCATATGTATTGAATGAAGAAATAAAACAATTATTAGTTTCTATTCAACTTCAAATTTAGTATATATTTTTCATTTGTGTTGTAAATAATTCTGAAAAATTAAAAAAAAATTGTGTATGCACTGACATGCACAAAAGGTTGTTGAATTAAAACAGTCATTTGTTATTGTTTCTTTTACTGTTATTTATTATTTGTCCCTCTGTTCAATCTTATAATATCTCGTTGCAACGCACGGGTACGATACTAGTAATAAGTTAACCACCTTCAGCGACAACTCATCTCAATTTATCTATATGTAGATATGGCGTCCCAATTATTTATTTATTTATTTTACATTTTTTTTTCAGTTTTGAATGTTAATATATTATTATTATTATTATTTTGAGGACGGAGCTGCAATATGTTATGGCGTCCGAGTGGGACGCCATACCGTATATCTATCTTCTTATTTTTAAAAATACCATCCAACCTTTCTCATTTTTAATTTTTTGTTTTTCCTATTTATTATGAATAAAAATTTCGGGACATGGTCCCATCCATATGTAACATTATAACATAATATATGATGTTATGTTATTTTGTGTGTCAGTCAAAACTCAACTCTAGACTCTACTATATATTGTAATATAAATATGACATTCCAATTAAATTATATGAGAATGAGATGCATGCCCCATTTCATTGCCACGGCCACCGAAAGTTATGAAATTCACCGAAACAGTACACCGAAACAGTAACAGCTAGCGGTTCACGTGTAATATGCATGTTATGTTATGATATTTGTGTAGCGCGTACACTACACAAATGAGTGCACCGAAACAGTAACAGCTAGCGGTTCACGTGTTTCCCAAGTCAAACGCCATGATCCGCGCCGTTCAAATATCATAACATTTAACATAACATAATCTCTCTAATTAAATATAGTAACCTCTTATTTAATATTGAATTAAATTAATGACATTTAAATTGTATGAATATTAATAACAAATTAAAAGCAACATGGATTTTGTTCTAGCTAGCCTTCTATCTATCTGGATATATTATATATATATCGATCCTTTAATTTCATGAATTGTAATTCACATCTATATATATCAATATCAATATCAATATCGATCATTCATGTTCAGAAGAAAATTAATTAAACCTAGCTCCTATCTAGCTAGCTAGCATTTCTATTAATTCGCAATTAAATAATATTCTATAACGGATGGATCTGTTTGAGAACACCCTGCAAACAATTACTTAATATTTTTATAATTAAGCTTAGTTAAATAGATCACATTAATTCCATCTCAACGTACAATTCCATAAACGTACATACAAATATTCTTTATTATATATATATATGCAGCTGCATCTCACCAAGTCATCAAATATTTATTGCACTTAATTAATTGACAAGGAAGCATAAATTAAATATAAATATAGGATATAGGATATGTTTGGCAACTGATAAAAAAATACAATGCTGACAAAAAACATGTTGATTTTATAAAAGAAAAAAAAAAAATCTGGTGGCAGGTGAGAAATCATCTTTCTCGGCGTTAAATTCATTGCCACCTCACCTATTATATATTATATATATTATATATATAGAAGGGCATTTAATGCTCTTTTACAGGTACAAGTTGTCTGTCCATTTCTCGCCGTTTAATTTGCTTCCTTATCTCAAACTTCCGATGCAATGCCGACATTTTTATTAATATCCAAAGTTAATTACAAATTAATTATTATATTTCCGATTCCCGACTTTTACCAAAAATGTCCAAACCGGTCATAAAATGGCCGGTTTTCTTCTTCTTCTTTTTCTTTTGTTTAGAGACACTATAAAGAGCAAGATAATGAAATATAACACTGAAAATTCAAATTTTTTGTTTAAATTATTTGTTAGATTACTTCTTTTGATGTATAATTAGCATATTTATACTAAAATACGCTAAATTACTTAAAATTATGTTGAATTACACTATATTACAATAAATTATGTTGAATTACTCTAAATTACAATAACTTCGCTAATTGATAAAAATACGGTAAATTACGCTAAACTACGCTAAAGTAGACTGATTTTGTGTCATCTTTCATGAATCATAAAAAATAGTAAAAAAATTTCGAAAATAGTAAAAATTGGTATTCTACAACAAGTTCATTATGTAACTAATTTACTAAGCTACTTAGATTGAATAATAGAAATGAAAATCTTAATCGGAAACTTCAACTCAAGTTTTGAGACTCGTGATGAGAGTCAAAATAATGATGAATTACGTAGGATTTTGGCTTGGATTTTGCATATTTTTTCACACTTATGTTTAATTTATTAGAGAAAAAGGCTACTGTCACCCTTCTTTATGTTTTATTACAGAAAACATGTTTTGGGACTATTTTACACAAAATGGAGCAAGAATCTGGTCAATCAGATCAGCGACGCTTATCGACGAAGTCTCTATTACCGTCCGTATTGTCTAATACGGACCGAGCTTAATACGGACCAGAAGATAGAGTGATACGCATTAAAACCCTCAGTGATAAGGTCTCAATACGGACCGTATCACCTGATAGGGACCGTAACCGAAGGAGCCTCTTGGGAAATAAATGCTGACAGCTGTATCCATATCAGTTTCTTAGCCCCTACTCAACTCCAGACGTCCCTCCACTCCTATAGAAGGCCCCTGGGCAGAAGAAGAAGTTATCTTTGTAATTAGGGTTAGATTTAATTAAAGAGAGAAGAGAGGAGTGCTTGTAACCATGCTGTTCCGCGGCTAAGTTCATTTCTTAGGGGTTAGGCAGTAAACCTTGTTACTCTTGATGTTTTGATATATATATTTTCTATTGATTATGATTTCTTGTTGTTTAATCGAAATGCTTTTGTGATTTATTATCTCTTCATTTAACTTCGATGATCTAGTTTAATCCGTTAGGGTAGTGACAGTACTTTAATGGTAAGAGAAACTATTTGTACGAATTAGCCTCGTTGAGATCTATTAGGTTTATGTGAAGAAAACCTTAGCGGGGAAACCATAAACCAGAACAACAAAACGCGAACCAAGTTTCATCATTTGCGTAAGGTAAATCGCAGTGATCTGTGTAGTAACTTGTGTATTTAAGAGATCAGTCATTTGCGTAAGATAACTCGCAGTGTCCTATGTAGAATCTCGATGAAAGATCTGTCATTCTTGCGTAACATAACTCGCAGTGACCTATGTGGTGTCTTTCATAAAACAACAACAGGAAATCAGACCCGACAGGAATATATTATCAAAGCGGATTGAGTAGCAATGGTGTGCCGAAACCCTAGAAATTCTCATCTCTATCTTTATTTAATTACTTTTAATTGCTTCCTAATTTACATTGATCACAACAACAACTCTCAATTTTCAGATTTCGTCTAGCCTTTCGAAAGATTGTGATTCGATCGCTCAAAACCCTGAACCAATATTCCATGTGGATCGACCTCAAATATACTACTCGATAGGATTGTGCGTTTGCAGTCCGAACCGATAGCATTTCCGAGTTTATAAATATTAAAAGAAACATCACTATCTTTTGAGTGATCAAGCGTTTTGGCGCCGTTGCTGGGGAATAACGGTTCATTATGCAAGGCCTCGCGAGACACCCTTGCTTTGACTATTGAATCCAATTAATTAGAGACGCCTAGATTTTTTTTATTTTTCTTTTATTTTCAATTTCGTTTTTATTTTTTATTTTCTTTTTATTTTTCAGTTTTTAGTTTAATTTTCATATTTTCCTTTCTTTTTAGGACACTGCACGCTGGCCGAATCATCCGTACGGAGATCCGTGAGGATTGTAAGTAGGAGAGGACAATTCGCTTCCACATTACCGATAAGAACCAATCATAGTTCTTCCTCGAGTAATTCTGAAAGCGAAGAAGACTCAGATTCGATCAACATGAATATTCCACCGAATGAACCGATTCCACCTTTCAACAATGCAAGACAAGAAGGCGATGGTGATGATGACGTTCACAATGCAGCAAGACCCAAACTTCTACGAGACTATTGCGTACCATGCGCGAATGATCCTAATTCTAGCATAAACCCACCAACTGTTACGAACCGTAATTTTGAGATCAAACCTGCTCTCATAAATATAGTTTCGCAACAGCAATTTGGAAGATTTCCAAATGAAGATCCACATCTTCACTTGTCAATTTTCCTTGGGATATGCGAGACGATAAAGATCAACAGAGTTACCGATGAAGCAATCAGGCTAAGGCTATTTCAATTCTTATTAAAAGATAAAGCAAGAGCATGGTTGTTTTCCTTACTGGCCAATTCCATTCAAATTTGGGACCAATTGTTTAATGTGTTTATTGCAAAATATTTTCTACCATCTAAAATTTCAAGACTTAGAAAAGCAATTACTAATTTTGAACAAAGGGATGGTGAATCATTGTATGAAGCATGGGATAGATACAAGGATATGTTAAGGTGTTGTCCACACCATGGTCTAGAAAGATGGTTCATTGTTCAAACATTTTATAGTGGTCTAAACCCTACTGATAGGTTGTTTATTGATGCTTCCGCAGGAGGAGCAATCATGAACAAGGAACTTAACGAGGCTTACAACCTAATTGAAGAAATCGTGATCAACCAACACTACTGGACCCCTGAGCGCAAGAAGCCAACTCCAACACCTGGCATATGTTCGCACAAAAGTGTATCACAAAGTTTCACTACAGCAAGCTGTAGCTTTTAACCTTACTCAACTTTCGACTAGACTGCAAGTGCACAGTCCCGTCGTACAGTATAATCAGGTATCGATCCACAGGACGGTTCTTAAATCAAATCTGGAATTCTATTTAAATCAATTAGGTACTAGAAGTGGAAAAAGGTTGGTTTGGTTATTTAAATCCTAAATTCAATTAATAACAGAGGTAATCAAATTGACAGAAAGTAAATTTGGATTTTATCAGATGAGAAAAAGCGTTTTTCCAGGGTTTTCGATTCATTATCAACCTTGCCTCTCGGTACTCATGCGACCCGCGTGCTTTCACACGCGACCCGTATGGAATACGCGACCCGCGTACTCTCATACGCGGCCCGCGTGGACCTCGAGCAAATGCAGCAGTTGTCTGTTTTTGCGTTGTTCTTTAGTGTAAGGATTCATTGACCGAACCTAATGTTCCTAAACCTCAACTCTCGTTTGTTGGCTTAATAAACTTGGTATCGGAACTGCAATTTCACCTTCTTAGGGTTTTAATCTAAGTTAATTGTCCGGTTTACTAAAGGTAACCAATATCTCTCGATAAATGGTAAAGTTCACCTCTCAGTTACTTTTTGGTCTCGCCTTACGGCTCGTAAACCTACCTCAGATACTAAGTTTGGTTGAAAGAAACATCAAGGCCAAAGTACAAGAAAGATGTTATAGGCATCTAACAGTAAACAAACATGAATCATTCAATCAACTTCAACAAAGCAATTAAGATAATACTCAAACAATTAAACACTATTGTTCAACACAAATCCAAACAACATGCATACAAAATAAAGTATCAAACTACATCGTAACCCAAGAAACAAAGAAAACTACTCACTCATGATCAAAGAACAAAGAAAACAAATAAAGATAAAAGAGTTCATAGAAAAACTGGAAGAACGATGAAGATTCGTCGCAAAACTCTCGTCTTGCTCCTCTCAACTTCGCCTCCAAGGTAGCCGTCGAACTCCAACCCTAGAACTCGTCTCCTGCTCTCTGGAATGCACAATAATGAATGAGATACCCTTCTGTGGCAAGGGATCCCGTAATATAGCCCATTTGGCCGACCTTCCATTCTTGAGCCTCTGTTTCCTTTTCTGTTTTCTTTCCGAAATAGATTCACGCGACCCGCGTGTAAGTGACGCGGTCCGCGTGTGTAGAATAGAGGTCGCGTCTTGTGGTCGCGTCAGGGGTTTGTGCGACCCGCGTCAGGAGTGGCGCGGCCCGCGTGTAAGGCGTCAAAACTTCACAATTTCCCTGATTTTGCTTGTTATCTGCAAAGTAAGAATGAAAACATAGCAGTACCACATTCTATAGATATTCAATGTGTTTTCAATGTAAAAGACACGATTCGGTGGTTTGGAACACAGATTTTGGTACAGAAATAGGTCGGATTTATAGATATGATAACGAGACATCAGCATACACAAAGTAGATGAAATATCCATGCTAAGCGTGAAGATCGATGCTTTGCAACTAGCACTCAACAAGCAGACCAAGCAGCGAACGGTAGCAGCAGTCAATGCCGCAACAACATGTGGCTATTGTGGAGGAGCGCATGAGATGACCGAATGTATGAATGTGATGGAAACTGAGGAAGAAATAGAGCAAGTAAACGCCATCGACAACAGCTTTCGACCTCAGCCCGCCTACAATTCGTACCATCCGAATAACCGAAACCATCCAAATCTCTCATACGCAAACAATCAAAGACCTACTGCATCTCAACCGAACTACCAACCGAGGCAGTGCAACCAACCACAGCAACCTAACATCACATCACTAATGGAGAGATTCCTAGAGAAGCAAGACAAGACAAACGCCGCAATCACGCAAACGGTCAAAACCTTAGTAAACCACGTCAAGGACTTGGAGGGTCACATCTCCAAGATGACAAAAGAACTCTCAAGCATCACACGCGGAAAAGGAAAATTTCCCGGCCAACTGAAAGAAAATCCTAAAGAAAGTTGCAAGAACATCACACTAAGGAGCGGCACAGCTTACAAGGGACCTCCGATGCCCGATCTAACTTCCGATGAAATGCATGCAGAACCATCATATTCTGAGGAATACGAGCCGCAACAACTGGAGTCGCCCGTATTTGAAATGTAAGCATACCTTATTGAGGAGCATAATGACACCGTAGGTGGAGACGAACAACAAACCGAACCTGAATACATTGCACCACCACCCTACAAGCCACCTCTGCCATTCCCTCAAAGACCAGCCAAGCACAAGATGGAGCCACAATTTGCGAGATTCATGGAGACCCTCAAGCAACTACAAGTCACTATCTTCTTCACCGAGGCAATTGCAAGCATACTCTCGTATTCTAAATTTTTGAAGGAGATCTTTTCAAGTCGCAACAGACTCCAAGAATTCTCAATAATTCCGCTTAATATGGAATGTAGTGCTCTCGTGCAAAGCAAATTACCGAAAAAGTTAAAAGATCCAGGAAGCTTCTCGATACCATGCACAATTAGCACGACGAATTTTATGAAAGCTTTATGTGATCTGAGAGCAAGTGTAAGTCTAATGCCAAAGGCGGTGTTTGACAAATTGGAATGTGGAGAACTTTCACCGACACAAATTGCACTGCAACTGGCTGATCGATCAATTCGATATCCTGAAGGAGTGTTGCTGGATGTACCGATCAAAGTTGGAGACTGTTTGATACCTGGAGATTTTGTTGTGGTTGACATGGAAGAAGATAAACACATTCCAATCATCTTTGGAAGGCCATTTCTTGCCACATGCGGAGCAATGATTGATGTTAAGAATGAGAAAATTTCACTGAATGTCGAAAAAGACAAGGCAGTCTACGACATAAACAGAGCTTTGAAATACCCTTCTGACATTGATCGTGTCTTCAATTTGGGTATCACGGATGAATTTGAAGAGGAAGAATATCCATATGATGAATTGGGAGAATCCATGGGTATGAAGGAACTGGACAACCTTTTTAGAGGGGAAGATGACGCTGACATTGATCGTGTCTTCAATTTGGGTATCACAGATGAATTTGAAGAGGAAGAATATCCATATGATGAATTGGGAGAATCCATGGGTATGGAGGAACTGGACAACCTTTTTAGAGGGAAAGATGACGAAAGACAACTTGAGCAATACACCACCGCTGAACCTGATGAAGCCTACGCTGAAACTCGCGCGAGTTGTGCCACTGTCACAGAAAAGAAAGAGGAAGAATCCCCCAAATCTAAAATTCTGCAGTCCATGTCGCCTAGCACGGTCAGTAGCAAAGTTAAGAAAAGGGAGAAAACAACCTCTCATCCACAACTCGAGCTCAAACCTCTTCCATCCAACCTCCGCTACGAATTCCTGGGACCCAACCAAACCTACCCGGTGATTGTCAGTTCTCAGCTCGATAAAGTTCAAGCCAGCAAGCTCGTCAACATACTCGAGATGCACCGAAAAGCTATTGGCGACAAAATTGATGACATCAAAAGCCTTAGCCCAACCATTCCCATATACCGTATCCTTCTTGAAGATGAGACAATGGAGGAACCGCAAGAATTAGAAGAAAGTTGGCACACACAACCGCGTGAAAACAAGCATTCCCATCCTCTGTTGATTTCAAATTCCATCAAACCGGAAGAAACCAAAGTTCCAATCATAGAATCAAGGC
Source organism: Carex littledalei (assembly GCA_011114355.1). Lineage (NCBI taxonomy): Eukaryota > Viridiplantae > Streptophyta > Magnoliopsida > Poales > Cyperaceae > Carex > Carex littledalei. Next base: position 5,139,319 of record CM022083.1, on the reverse strand, counting down.
CTCTTCCAACAGTTCTCAACACTATCGCATCAAAAAGTTCTTTAGAGAACTACGATGCGTTCCATGGTCGGAAGGTGAAGATAAAACACTTCATGGTTCATCCGGAATCTCAATGAAACAAGGGGTCGAGCTAATGACTTTAAACAAGCGCTTCTTGGGAGGCAACCCAATACCACATTTTGCTTTCTTTTTCATATTAAAACACAAAAATTCAAAAAAATAGTTCATTTAATCCTAAACTACTACACTAATCACAGGGTTACTAATTCTACTTGCAGGAAGAGATGCTGGAAGAATTTGGTCAAAAAATTCGAAGCCCGTCATGATGTTTTACTCTGTTACGGCCTGTATCAGTCCAATACGGGGTACCACTCCAATACGGACCTGTCCCGAACTTGGCACAGAAAACATGAGATTCGACTAAAAACCGCACAGTAGTTATGGACCGTATCAGCTAATACGGACCGTATTCACTGAGCAGAAATAACTGATTCTCTATTTTCTGGCGCTCCAAGAAAATAAATTCCAATTATAACCGAATTTAACCTCCCATTATCACCACTTCCTGCACCTTCATCACATCCTTTCACTGCCTTATAAACACTCCATTTACTTTCCTTTTCAAGCACCATTTCTTATAATTTTCAGAAAAATTCGCACCCTGTTCACAGAATCCCTCCAAGTCAGGCCCGTATTAGCCCCGTATCAAGTTAATACGGACCGTAACAGAGCACGAAAACCCGAGAAAAATGGCGCACAACAGCCCTCGAACCTCCAACTCTCAATCCAATGATGAAGAATCTTTCCTGACAGCCATGGGAATCCAGTTCCACAATCAACAAGAATTTGACCGTGCTCAAACCATGCTTGATCGCACCATCGCGAATAATAAAGCGATGTGTATTAACACCATGAAGGTCCTTGGCTGCTATGATTATGTGCGAGTATCCCTTAATAACATCAACTTATGGGATCTAGCAGACCGACTGCGAGCCACAAGAGTCTATGAGAGGCCATGCATCGAATTTCTATCAACCTTGCAATGGGATGACAACATGATCAAGTACCGACTATTCAACCGCCCCTTCACCACGAGTAATCTGTGAGATCTTTCTTATCCCTCTCTTATTAGTTTATTTTCTTGCATTTAGGACAATGCAAAATTTTAGCATGAGGGTAGGGATAAGAAATTAGTTTAGGATTGCATTGTATCTATAATCATGGCACGTAGGACCCTTATTTTTCATTTTTTCGCTAGCAGTTTTACTTAATCGGGACTACTTCTCAAGGCTTAACCAAGAGAAGTTGGGAGGAACGATTAAGGTTTTTATCTAGCGTGCATATAGGCATTTGCATTGATAGGAGCATATAGTTTAGGAGTAGTTTGCATGTAGGATAATCAAATAAGGAATTGTTTTGAATTGAGTTAGGCTAGGGTTTAGACAATTGGTCATGGTACCAAAAATTCAGAATTTTTAAAATTATTAGTGATCTCAAAGTGAACAATTAATTGCTAACCATGAATGTTGACCAAAAATCGCAAACCCTAGAATTTTTATTGTTGAGTAATTTATTTTTGCAAAGTCTTTTAAGTTTGATAGTGTTTTAGAATACCCATTTATTATAGATAGACCCCTAGCGAAACTATGCAATAATTCCTTGTATGAATGAATACTTGGAATTGTGTGTAATCATGGTACTTGTGACACAAAAATAGAAAAGAAAATACAAAAAAAAATCAGAAATGAAAAAAAAATCCAAAAAAAAAGAAAAAGAAATAAAAAGAAAAAAAAATAGAATAAAAGATGGAGGATAAAAAAAAAGTACGGGTGCCTACACAAGACTGGTTACCAATAGGCTCGATAAAACCTCCCAATTTTTAAATTTTGTGCATATTTAATTTTTCGAAAAAGTCACAAGTACCAACACACTTAGTTGTCATACTTTGCTCCAATCAATTGGGAAGGAAAATCAAAATTTATTTCATTAGAATTCCTATTGATTGGAAGGGATCCATCTATAATCAAAGGAGAAAAAGGCTACTGTCACCCTTCTTTATGTTTTATTACAGAAAACATGTTTTGAAACTATTTTACACCAAATAGAGCAAGAATCGGGTCAATCGGATCAACAACGCTTATCGACGAAGTCTCTGTTACCGTCCGTATTGTCTAATACGGACCGAGCCTAATACAGACCAGAAGATAGAGTGATACACATTAAAACCCTCAGTGACAAGGTCTCAATACGGACCATATCACCTGATAGCGACCGTAACCGAAGGAGCCTCTTGGGGAATAAATGCTGACAGTTGTATCCAGATCAGTTTCTTAGCCCCTACTTAACTCCAGACGTCCCTCCACTCCTATATAAGGCCCTTGGGCAGAAGAAGAAGTTATCTTTGTAATTAGGATTAGATTTGATTAAAGAGAGAAGAGAGGAGTGATTGTAACCATGCCGTTCCGCGGCTAAGTTCCTTTCTTAGGGGTTAGGCAGTAAACCTTGTTACTCTTGATGTTTTGATATATATATGTTCTGTTGATTATGATTTCTTGTTGTTTAATCGAAATGCTTTTGTGATTTATTATCTCTTCATCTAATTTCGATGATCTAGTTTAATCCGTTAGGGTAGTGACAGTACTTTAATGGTAAGAGAAACTATTTGTACGAATTAGCCTCGTTGAGATCTATTAGGTTTATGTGAAGAAAACCTTAGCGGAGAAACCATAAACCAGAACAACAAAACGCGAACCAAGTTCCATCATTTGCGTAAGGTAAATCGCAGTGATCTGTGTAGTAACTTGTGTATTTAAGATATCAGTCATTTGCGTAAGATAACTCGCAGTGTCCTATGTAGAATCTCGATGAAAGATCTGTCATTCTTGCGTAACATAACTCGCAGTGACCTATGTGGTGTCTTTCATAAAACAACAACAGGAAATCAGACCCGACAGGAATATATTATCAAAGCGGATTAAGGAGCAATGGTGTGCCGAAACCCTATGAATTCTCATCTCTAACTTTATTTAATTACTTTTAATTGCTTCCTAATTTACATTGATCACAACAACAACTCTTAATTTTGAGATTTCGTCTAGCATTTCAAAAGATTGTGATTCGATCGCTCAAAACTCTGAACCAATATTTCCTGTGGATCGACCTCGAATATACTACTCGATAGGATTGTGCGCTTGTAGTCCGAACCGATAGCATTTCCGAGTTTATAAATATTAAAAGAAACATCGCTCTCTTTTGAGTGATCAACTCTTCCCTTTGTTTTTTGGCAATTGTGAATTTTGAAATCCGACATCGCGAGCACGGACCCATGCATATTTTCGCAAGCTTTTCGAAAGTGGTCATTTGCTGAAATCGAACACTCAAGCGCTGTTTTATGGTCGTTTGAAGTTTCATCGTCGTTTTTTCGCTTTTTCAGTGAAGATATTGTCCCTATTCATATGTAATTTAGCGTAATTTAGCGTAGTTTAGCGTAATATAATGTAATTTAGCATAATTTAACGTAATATAGTGTAATTCAACATAATTTCAAGTAATTTAGCATATTTTAGTATAAAGATGCTAATTATACATCAAAAGAAGTAATCTAACAAATAATTTAAACAAAAAATAGTTTCTAATTATACATCACTATGAAGACACACAATAATTTACCGGAATTTACCTCTTTTTAGCGTAATTTAACATAATTTACCGGAATTTAATGTAATATAGTGTAATTCAACATAATTTCAAGTAATCTAGTGTATTTTAGTATAAATATGCTAATTATAAATCAAAATTAGTAATCTAACAAATAATTTAAACAAAAAATTCGATTTTTCAATGTTAGATTTCATTATCTTGCTCTTCATAGTGTCTCAAAAAAAAAAAAAACCGCCCATTTTATGCCCGGTTTGGACATGTTTGGCAAAAGTCGGGAATCGTGGATATAATAATTAATTTGTAATTAACTTTGGATATTAATAAAAATGTCGGGATGCAATGTATAGCATGCATGCGGTTCAAATTTGTCATTTGAATTAATAATCGCCTACAAAACTTAATTTGCTACAAATTTTTCATTTAGAAAACAGATATATGATATATTCCTTATTATAATCATCGCTACCATCTTTAATTTTCAGTTTAATAATATTATTATTCAGTTTATAAAATTTATTGAATATAATATGACCAAGCCTCAACAGGAATAATTCATAGTGGAGAGGACAAAAAGAAAAAGAAAAATTAAACAATAAAAGAAAACTTGATCGAACTGATCCGACCGAATCAATTAACATACGCATATTATTATGCAGTTTAATAATATAATTATTCAGCTTATTTAAATATAGAATGAACGGTTTCGGTTTCATGATATGGTAAAAAATAAAATAATATATATTTTCAATTAATTATTTATATCCCTTGGAAGTTGGAAAGGATAGATATATATTTTTTCAACGGGACCCTTTTCTTTTAGCCTTTATTATTTTATTTATTATTTGTTATACGCGCGTCAATATATAAGACAAGTTCCATATTGGAAATAAATTATGTCCTTGTCGCATCTTCCATATATTTTCAATACATTTTTCATTATTTAATTATGTTTCCATTTTGCAAACAATCATGGTTTAATTTGTTTACTTAAAATAGTACAGTAAAATCTTCCAAAAAAAAATATCCTACAATTCAATTACTTGACATTTTCAGCAAAATTGCAAGGTAAGAATTAAGAGGGATATATATTTATATGAGTTGGCTACGGTGCTGCGCATAGCATAGAGGGCCTTCGTGCTACGGCTCAATATTTGAGTTTTCAAAATCCTAACGGTCGATCCGAACCGTTCAACATGATCTCCATATGAATATGTACTTGCAAACCAAATTTTACATTTTTTTTTAGAATTTTTTTACTATTTTTTTAGATAGGTAGAAAAACACCTGATCTGAATGGTACAAAATTTTCAGATCAAGTGATTTTCTACCTATCTAAAAAATAGTAAAAAAATTCCAAGTACATATTCATATGGAGATCATGTTGAACGGTTCGGATCAACTGTTAGGATTTTGAAAACTCAAATATTAAGCCGTAGCACGGAGGCCCTCTATGCTATGCATAGCATATTAGCAATTTCCTATATATATATATATCCTTTGATTCTTAATTAAATCCGTACAATTACAATTAGAGAGAAGACAACTCAAATATGTATAAAATGTGAGTGCTCATGAAATTGTCATTAAAAGCATATATAGTTATTGTTTCTGACATTCGTCACATTAAAACATTATTGAATGTCAACACCAAGTAGCATGCATTTATTATACTAAGAATTGCTACTTGATTTCGCTTCTGAAAAAAAAAAAGCATTTATTGAAGAACAAACAAAAATTTAAAATGAGATAATATTATGTATTTTTCTTTTGACACATAATTTTTTTTTAAGTGGTAAAGATGTGTATATATGGTGCTAAAAAATACAATTAATAGTGTGATAATTCATACATACACATAAATACATACGAATTGTATTGTTTTAAAAATTACATTGCATCTTTAATGTATCAAACAAATATTCATTTTAAATGAGAAGAAAACATAAACATGACATATAAACCATAAAATCAAAATAAAAATGAAAAGAAGACGAAAAGTAAAACCGGGCGAGTAAGATAACATATTATATAAAAGAAATACAGAATTTGAAATAGTTAGGGGTGTGATTAGAAATTGTGAAAGTTGAAAGTGCAGCTAATATCTGCTTCTCTCTCATTTGACTTGATATTATGCCAACGAAGCCCCTTGATAATATAATAATCATAAATTACGTGCATATCTCTTCTCTCATAAATCATAATATAAAAAAGAGTGTGGCAAGAGATAGTGGCTTTTCTAGCGCGTTGTCGCCTCTTCTCTTTAAAGAGATCCAAGGTCTCGATCTTCTCAACTCTCAACTCTCAACCCCCCTTTTCAAAAATATACAAATTTTGGGTTTTATTTGAATTTCCACTTTACCTGCTTTTCTTTCGAATTCTTTCTTCTCCTTCCAAGTTTTGGCACTTTCTGGAGATAGAGAGAGAGAGAGAGAGACCCAAACTCAAAACACACAAAGAGAAATAGAGATAACAGAGAGAGAGATTCGTAGAAGGATAAAAGGTACTGTACTTTCTCTTCTGAAGAGATATGCACTGTTTTTATTTTTATGTCAAGTTCTCTGTTTGTTTCTCTCATATCATTTTTATTCTTTTTTTTTTGTTGTGCTGAAAGCATCCTGATAAGCGCACACAAAGTGTTGTTATATGTTTCATTTCTCTCTGTTTCTTTTAATAATCTTTGTATTCTGTTTCTCAAAAATAATAGGAAAAGAGTATATATGTTTTGAAACATAATTTTTAGTCCTGTTTTCTCTTCTTATCAGAAACATTTAAATTTCCTTGCACGGGATTGACTATATATGATTATGATTCTGATGGTTTATAATTAGTTTTCCTTATTCTTTTTTTCCTTGCTTTGACCTTATTTTAGTTAATAACGAACAAAACTGTTATTAGATGTGCTCTCTCTCTCTCTCTCTCTCTCTCTCTTAAAAGAAAAAAGAAAAGAAAAAGAAAGAAGAAAAGTTAGGTTAGGTTTTGGTTACGATTAGGTGTGATTATGACATATATCTAGCTTGTTAAATTAGTGGGTATGAAGTAATAAATGTCTTATATTAATTAGCGTCATTAACTTGTAAACAAAACAAGGAAATTCATTCTCATATTTATTTTGATTGTGATTTACTTGCAACTACGTACAGAATTAGAAACAAACTATGAACAAAAACACCCTATTCTATGCTTTAATTTCCATCCTTTTTCAAGTATATATCACTGTCAATTAGTAGTACAAATTTGATTTGTGCTTTGACATATATATATATATATATATATATATATTATATAGAGACATCCTACTTGAACTAATTAAATTTATTTTGTCCGTTTTTGCCCAAATTTAAAAACTAGTCAAAATTTAATTGCATATATACTAGTGTTTCATTTGTTAGTAGAAACATTCAAGGTTTGAAGGTGGATCTAAGCAAAACTTTCTTTCTCAATATCTTTGTTTTTCTATCTAAAGGGTGATTTTGGAAAAAGAGAAATTGCATTTAATTTTGGTAGCTGGAGATTTAATCAGAAGTTTATTTTCTTCTGTTTTGGGTCACTTTCTCTGTCCCATGCATCATGTATAGTGGGTGTATTTTCTCTTTCTATATAACTTTCATTTTCTTGATTTTTTTTATCAAGTAGTTGTTAGGTGCATTTAATTCTGCCTCTATTTAACAAGACTTTTAATTATTTCTGATGGTTTCTTTTTAAGTTGCATCTGTATTCTTGCCTTCTAGTACTTTTTACCTGGTATTAATTAATGCTGGAATAGGGGAATGAATAGGGGCAATTCTACTTATCCAGAAAAGAATATCATTCTATTCATTTCATTTCATTTCATTTGGGAACATTGGGGGCATTTCATTTGTTAAATTTTATCTATTCTTTTCTCCTCTAATTCAGGCAACCTTAAAACTTTTGGTGCAGGTTTTCATTAACATATTTGGAAGATTTATTCTTGCTTTTGATTGCTATAAGCCTTTCTTTTATTCTTCAATAGATGTCCCCTTCCACAAAAATAATATTTACTAATTTGTTGAGTTAATGCTTATTGCTTACTAATTAATTTGATGAGTATATTTTTGGTATGTAAATTTGACATTTCTTTCTTTCCTTTTCCTTTTTTAGGAAACTTTCAGAATATCTGGCCCAATCCATGCAAATCGTTTGAGCGTACAGCTGAGAACATGAAAATAGGTGTGGAAACTGTCAAATTAAATTCATTTGTTTTTAATTTTTGTCTGTGTACCAACTTAATTTATGTGTTAGTTCATTAGTCAAATTGCAAAAATTGATCAGCATCAAATTTTGAAGAAGAAAAACTTGTATTTAGTTGTTACTTTTATGAGAATTAATTGGTTATGAAATTTCACTATTTACATAACATGTATTATATATGATACAGATAGTGAGAAGTCATATAACCATAACTTCTTTGAAGACATAAATGTTGCCCTGAGCAAAGCCGATGAAAATCTAAAGAGAGACTCCAAATTATCGTATGAAGATGAAATTCAAGTTCCATCCACAAATGACGAAAATGACCTTGACCTTGAAGAAGATAAAGGCATTTATGATGACAAAACCATTACCGAAATCACATGCCCCGACAAAGTGGTTATAAGCGAGAACATAATTAAGGATGTTTGCATAGATGAAGGTGCAAAACTTTCTCCAAATAAAATTGAAGAAAATGAGACGATTACTTCAAATATAACAGAAGAAGGGGAGGAGATTGCTTTGAAGACCGTGCAGGATTACAGTTCGGTACCAGATGAAAAGGAGGTTGTAATTGGAGAGATTTTAGATGAGAAAACTATAAGCTTGAAAGAACTTTTCTTTTCTGAAGATAAAAAATCAGCTGACCTTCACCCCAAAAAAGATGATGAAAAGAAATCAGCTGTTCAGGTATGTCCATATTGACATATAATATAAAATTTAAAAAAAAAAAAAAAAAGACAAGTAATAATTAGTCTGTTTTTTGTTTACTAATTGTTTTGTTTTAAAATTCATCATTACAAATACAGAGTATAGAGAAGCATTCCCATGAAGCAGCAGTGACGACCGGGTCTGATGCCAGTGAACCCGTTAAGAGCAGCAAAGTTGATGTCTCTTCTGATGAAATTACTGAAGAACATCCCGCTTCACTGCCTGTGATGTCAGGCACTGAAATGAATGGTACAGAAGAGATGTTGGACACATTGAGATCCGTGCCATCATGCCACGCAGAAGCAGAGAATGGCCATAATTTTGGTGGACCAAAGCTCACCTCTCGCATGTCATTTTCCCAGCATTGCGGGGAATTGAACATACCGCAAATAGAGTTACCGGGTAATAACTCGGCACGCATAGCTTATTCTGGTAGCCTATCCATTCGTTCTGATAGTAGCACAACAAGTGCTCGGTCTTTTGCCTTCCCCATGTAAGAATTTTATTTCTTTGTAAATATAATATACTATAAGGGCATATCGCTGTCTATTCCTGCAAAATATCAACCATGATACCAGTAAGAAAACAACGAAAATATATACCGCATCATGTGCCGCTACAAAGCATGAAAATGACTTAATCATGCCTGAAATACCAATTTCAGTATGTTTTTCAATTGTTGTTTTGATGTTATTTTGCTGAATTTGCATGCTAAATAATGCGCAGAATGCAGAATGAGTGGAACAGCAGTCCGATAAAAATGGCAAAGGCCGACCGAAGGAGATACAGGAAGCACCGTGGATGGAGATCTAATTTATTTTGTTGCAGTTTTTGAAATAAATTCAGCTGCTTGCATGTGAGATCATATATTCAATACGTATGTTCAAAATGCTATGTTGAAATCTGTCTAGAATTATTCTTTTTTTTTTTTTTTTTTGTTCCAGTATCCTGCTTTGTTATTTGGTGCAAGGGCAGGTTAGAGAGAGAGTGAGAGATTATGTTAGCTAAAGGTAAATAGTTGTTTTGCATTTTTATTTGATTGTGCAAGGGTTGTAGAGAAAATGATATGGAGCTGTTTCATTTCATGTATAATGGACTGACTGGATTTTGTTTGTTTAATACAAATTGCTCATGTACATTCAAATGAATGAGATTCCTTAAGTTCAAATGGGCCTGATTTATTGGGCCCAAAATAAAATTAAAAGGACTAAATAAATCCAGCCCACTTGCAATACGATCAAGCATAACAAATTCCACTAGCTATCCATCTAAACTACATTTACTTTCAACATTATTTACAAAATATTGTAGGATGAGAGAGCAAGAGAGGTCTAACCGTAACTAAATTAGGCCGTCGGCGTTGGCGTAACAGTACTGTATGTAAACCACATTTAATTGTGAATTGGCCGTCGGCGTTGTCCGCTCGGTGTGTAGTCCTTGTTGATCAGAGTGAATATTTCTGTGGCGGCTGCATCTTGCGGCCTCTTGTGTGGTATTTTTGCGTGAACGTGAATCGGAACAACAGTAGGTCGGGATAAATGAGGGTTTGCATCATGATTTCTTGACCCCTTTCCCATGCCTTGATTTTTTGTAGTGCTCATCTCTCTCAACCATCTTCTTCCTGTGGTGCCGCCGTGTGTGATCTCGTACTGAGGTTTACGTAAAGTAAAATAAAATAAAATCATACATTAAGCAAATTATATGATCATCTTTTTCTATCTTCTGTTGAACTTGGAAATGCATTTTTAAGCAATGTTTGAATCCAGACAAAGTCTAATTAAAAGCATTTACTTACCAATTTGTTGTCAGTATCTTGATTACTGTTGGCTGGAAGATTGACCGCTGCATACAAAAGAAAGAAAATTAACAGAACAGAACAACTAAAGAGTAATCAATAAATAATTTCAATAAATTAATAGGGAATTACCAGGATTGAGCAGAGCAAGAGAAGAATCCAGAAAAACAACTAGAGAGAGGGAAAATAGTAAGGTTAAGGTAGTAGAGTAAATTTCCATGACATCAACTTTTGTGAAATAATAAAAAGGAAAGGGGTTTAGTTTAGTTTAGTTTAGGGTTTAAAGGTTTTAGGTTGTTATGAGTAGAATGAGAAAGAGAAATTAAGGTGGCTAGAAGGAGAAGGGCTTGGTCTTTTAGTCTTTACTCTTTATAAATAAATAAAGAGTTGGTTAATTGGTTGGTACAAAAAGAATGAAATAAAAAATTAAAGGAACAGAGGTCCCTAAATCAGCTTATTGTTGTTATTCTGTTATAAATTATTAAATTAATACTCAGTCAAAGGTCAAAGGTGCAAAAATCAGAAACAAAATAGTAAAATTTGTTTTGTCTCTGGGACTCTGTCCCCCTTCACTGGAATTCGGATTCTCTAAAGTAACACAATTATTTTAGTTTGAATCCGGACTGTTTGATCTGCTCACACAACTGTTAAAGGTGATCGTACGGTCCGGATGCAAACTCAAATTTGAGTTACTTTAGGGGATCCGACCCCCTTCATCGGGTCTCGTTGGGATTGTGGTTAAATTATTTTTATTTTACTAGCCAATATTTCCATGCAACTCCTGAATTTCTTTATATAATTAATTAATTAATTAGGTGAGCTCATCACTGGACACTCGACAGTTCTCATTGAACGCGTAATACTTTCAGAATATGATTATTTTTTTAAGGAGTGAGGCATAACGTGGATTGGTATGTACTATATGTCACTAATTTTATTTTAAAGTTGAAACAGTTAATCTGAATCATTTTGCATGTATGATCTTTATATGAAATATATTCGGAGATTAAATTTTAAATTTTTTACCTATCTAAAAGAAGATAGTAAAAATTTTCAAAAAATATAAATGTTGGTCTCCAGACATATTTTAATATGAATATCATGTTGAGTTGTTTGGATCGAGTGTTTGTATTTTGAAAATAGAGATAAAGATATAGGGATATGAGTGGGGCACAACAACAGTGTAACATTTTTTTTAAATAAAGGTTGGAGATGAAGCCACCCAACTATTTAATTATATCCACAAGAAATTTCTCCATTTAGATTTCAAACCTGCGACCTTCCACGCAGAGAACATTGCCTTTGCTAATTATCACTGGATCAAAAACTGATTCTCAACAATATGACATTTTTTAAATAGGTAAGAAATCACTACTTTGAATTTTTAGATCATACGATTTTCTACCCATTTAAAAAAATTTATAAAAGATGTACAAGGGGCTTACTCTTTTGTCAAGTATTAAATGAAATAAACAAACTTGTACGTATGAAAACCTGTAGGAACACGTACATTCGAAAAACAAAATATGATCTTCTCTCTCTCAAGTTTTAAAAGGGAGATATCAGCGTGCTTGGGAGAGGGTAAAAAGAAAAGAAAAATGGCCAGTTGGCAGCCAAGCAAGCATTAAGGATTATTTTTTTGTGGGTGGAATAGTGGATGCTTTTTGAGAAGTGTGTCCAGTCCCAGTTCCCCAGGAATTCGGATCCAGTGCATTAACCCAATTTTTTAGTTTTGATTCAAACCGTCCAAGATACTCTAACACGAATCTTAAAGGGTCTGGACCCCACAAATAATACTGGCCCCTGCACTACCACCGAATAGGCACCGGACACGTCTTTAGGGGATCCGGACTCGTCGCCCAGTCCGTATAAATCTCTAAGTTTTCTAGCAAAATATAATATAATATAATATAAGATAAGATCAAGTGCTCATGTGTCAGCACGAAGATACACAACAATCCACCTCGAATAATTCAATGTATCTCCTAACTATAATAAATAAATAAAATGAATAAAAAGCAAATTACAACAAAAGAAATACTTTAAACTGTGTCATAGTAAAAAAAAAAAATTCAAATCAACCGGTTTGAGATTCAACTCTCTCTTCAGTCTTCTCCATTATTTATTTAATTTAATGGGTTCAAAGTACATGAACTTATTTTCTTTGCAAAGTGCATGAACCCATTTGCAATCCAATTCAATTCAATTCTGCTAAAAAGCTTCTAATTGCGTGTATAATTGGAGAGGATTCTCAAAATGTACAACATGGCCATAGTTTGGAACGATAAACACTTTACACAAACGCTCCATTTCATCTTTTGAATGGGTCATAATTTCAGAATTTCGAATCCTTTTCACCAGCTAGGAAAACAAGGGGCTTCTTGCAATCTTTCAAATCATCCCAAAAGAGACCTGAATATATACCAGTTCACATTCACTTAAATACTGGTAGTGTAATACAAGTCATAACCTTGAAATAGAAACTGTATATTGTACCTTTGCTTTGCTACACTTGAATCATTTAAAACCTTTGCCAGAGATTCGACATGGTCATGCTGGGTACGACTCTGGAGAACTCTATCAAAATGCGGGTGCTCTCTTAGGCTGGAATTAAATGGAATTAATAAATTATCTCATCATCAACTCAGAATCACCAAGATATATATTAAGTTAATTTTTACAAATCTCCAGCTTGAGTGGTACCTTGACCGTAACTTGGTTGAATACCAAGTTTCTATAAAATTGTGCAAACCATGTGATATAAGTAACTTAGCCCTTGATTTGTCGATTGCCTGACGTATCTTTCTATTTGATTCTTGTTTCAACCCTGGGCTTCCTGATATTATAACAGTTCCTTTGATCTGCATATGATATTTTAAGGATTTTAAAGGTTGCAAGTCAACACTTTCTTTTTTTTAAAATTGATATACCTTGTCACTGTTTAGAGCCATGTGCAATGCAATTCTTGCACCCATTGAGTAACCAACAAGAACAACCCTTTGTCCTTCAGTAGAGATTTCATCGATCAATTTTCGTAACAACCCTGAAATTGTTTCAACTGAGATTTGCATGAACCTGTGATTTGCCGTGCCCAGGTAAGTCTAAAGAAATTGTGTGTGCATCCTTGGAGAGAGATTTCATTATGGGGGCCCAATCTTCACTCGTACCGAGAAATCCATGAAGAAATATGACTATGTTTTTCTGCATATGCCCAGTGCTTAATTACTTGGATATTTGTAAGCAATTTATTAAGAAAATACTGGGTTTCAGTACCAACTTCACTTGACAGCTGCATATTAGGATACTGGGTCTTAAATTGAGGTACAGTTGAACATAGGGGTGCAAACGGATCGGATACGGATCAGATAGTGGTAAAACCATATCCGTATCCGCTTTTATTTTCCGGATATGGAGACAGATACGGATCGGATATTAAACGGATACGAATACGGATATCCGCTTTTTATAATAGTGAATTATATAAATTTTTTCATAATATATATTAAACTATATGATATATTTTTACTATTCGGATACGGATAATTAAAATTTAAAACCATATCCGTATCCGTATCCGTATCCGCATGGATATTCGGATATCGGATATCCGTATCTAATTTTCAGATACGGATCCGGATACGGTCAGATAATATCCGACCCGTTTGCACCCCTAGTTGAACAACATTTTGCAACTTGGATACATTACTGACCAACTGATCTTAAATTAATGAGGGCATAACAGTAATTAAGTGAATATCTCATGACAGTATAACAGTAATTAAGTGACTTCATAAAAAGAAGGTATAAGAAAATTTCTTACATTTGTATGCAAGCCAGCTTCTTTAACTCTAAAAACAGGAAGACAAACCACCTTCATCAATTTTTACAGAATAGCACCCGATCTCTTCATTCTTGCAAAATCTCGATAATAATCTCTCGGAATCCCAAGAAAACCTCTCAATTATATTTTGAGCATCTTTCACTGAAGCCCTCATTTTTCCACCAATTTTTAGTACATTATTAATCAACCCTTGATCTATTATATCTTCCTTGATCCATTTATATATATGTACCCAGCCCATGAGCAAATCCATCATGAAAGCGTTTATTTCTTGTTTTGCATACATTTTCATATTGTATATGAAGAAAATATGAAAATTGCATATGCACTACTAACAATTGCCATTTTGTTGTGTAGGAAAGCCCACTTTGCAATCAGTGCTGTGTTTTGAAAACCACCGACTTGGCTTGGCTTGATAACCTATATACATGCATGCAAATTACATGTATTTACTGAGTAATTCTTGACACCATATATAATTTGAAATTTTAACTAAAGTCCTCAAGGAAGGTTATTTTCTGAATAACCATGGCATCTTCAATAGGCGTTCTCCGACGTGCTACCTGCATTCATAGTTCTAATACTATTAATTAATTACTTTAAGGTCGATTCTCGATTGTAGTAGGAGACCATACCATACCATACTAGAGATTCAAGAGGATACTACAGTATGCACGGGACCCGCTTGACATTGCTCCAGGTGTCACCTTGATGGATGGATGCTTTAAAGAGGGTTTTGATTTGAATTTACCGTCAGAACAGAACAATTGTTCTAAAAGGTTCTTAAATCCCGTGTGGGAAGGGAAGAGACCAGTTTTCAACTGGAGGGGTTGCAGAGACTCGCCTCGTGTGTCAAACTTGAAAAAGATGGCCTTAAAGGCCCATCACGTGATTCACATCCGGGCCGAATTCAAGGCCCATCACGTTATGTTGTTATCTAGTAAGAATGGTTGGTTTCCCGCAGTGTAGACACATCACACATGAAGTGTTTTCTTCTCAGAATTGTCACTTTCTATATGGTAGATATTGACCGACCTCTTATCTTCTCTTCTCTTCCCCAACACAAACAATAATTGAGTCAAAGGAAGCTACTTTTACTTTTAATGATTTTGCTGTTCAATTGACATGTATATGCTATAATCTGAAACCAACTGAACTGTTTCTCAATTTGGACGTTGAATTAAACAAATTCAAACATTTCAAAAGCCCAAATTTCAAAAGGCAAATTTTGGATTATATGAGCGTTTCCATTCCAAAGTCCTACATGTCGGTTGTAGCTTTCTTCCATATAATTGCTCTTTCTTTTCTTCCTTTTTTTATTTTCTTCTTTTTTTGTTCATTTTAAAGTACCCCAACCGTTAAAAAATGAATGATATCATTCATTAACCACAAATTAAGTTGCTTTAAGATTCGTGTAAGCTCAAATTTCAAAACATTTTCCTGAACATCCATCCGGAAGCAGACCTACCAAGTACCAAGGTCTATAATATTTTTTTTTTCATTGCACTGAATTCATAAATAAAATGCATATGACAATGAACCACTAAATACAAATTTCCTCTCTGGTCACATTAATCGTAAATGCATGAATATGATGTACCAGACAATATGTGTTCTTCATATATATAGAAAAGGAAATTGTGTATTTCCTGATTTTTGTCGTTAAGAGATATTTCACGATATGTGGTCATGTCACGTGACAAAACAACATTTAATTTACGTCATTATTTATTAAAAAAACAATTTAAATTTTGAATAATAAATTTATTTAGTTTACCGCAAATATTTTTACAACATTATTTCTTTATTTTATAACTTTTTATATTTTACTTATTTTATTCACTAAACAAACTTAAAATTTGAAAAAAAAAAAGGTTAAATGTAACGTTATTATTTTCCGTAATTTTGATCAAGGCAAGACACAGTATGTAAAGATTTAACTTAACCACAACTGGACTGTTCGGTGACAAGAGATCAAGCTTCCTTAAGACTTAGTCCTCTTTTTTCAGCTTCCTTAACTGCTTAATCTGGCCGAACACCGAATCTTAATTCTCTGTCCGGACATCAAGACACCTCTACCTCTTCCTTTAGGTTACTTAGCTTTCACCTACAGATTAAAACAACCGAACATCAGTTACGGATTAGGACAACCGAACATAAATTTCTTAGCGCTCCTTAGGCTTTTAATCGTTCACTCTTTGGCGAATGAGCAAGATGCACGCTGTCACGCTGTCCAGTAGTTGTGGTCAACCATGTCTAGTTCCCCGTTCGCATTCGCATTCGGCATGGAATGGGATTATGGGATTGAGGTTTGAGATCTTCATTAATTTGTGTAGCACTGTAGCATAAGCACTTTAATTCATTCCTTCCTTTTCTTTCTTTCTCTGTCTCCTTTTTGTTCGTTTCTCCTCCGTTTTATCTCTTCCTCTTTGAAAAGTTGTAATGATGAAATGGCCTGTCAGTCTGTCACTGTCTCAATTTTACTAGATAAGCAATGGAATGACACAAAAGTAAAAGAACCTTTTCTTTTCTTTTCTTTTTTCTGAAACCTGAAACCTGAAAAGTAAAACAACCTTTTTTGCTTTGGCTCTGCTTTTATTTAACAATATTATTAATTACATTTTTCATGCAAATTTGATAATTTGTTCAGGACAAAGGACATTATTACATTATTAATCTAAATCAATTATGAGAGGCAAGCAAGATAGCGTTCACAAGTCAAGGGCTAATACCAGTGTTTTCTAACGCGTCAGGAGGCCATGATCCTGTCAGGACTCATTCAGGACTCGAATACGTATCCTCTGCATTAACGCACCGTTTGAGTTAATTTATGAACCGTACGATCAGAACTCGGACCAATCCTGTCCACTCCTATAATGCACGTGCACTGTAATATTAGTGCGGATCTCAATAGGACGGTTCAGATCTTAACTCAAAATTTGAGTTAATGCAGAGGATACGGATTCTTCAGGACTCAGGGTCACATGCCACTTTAATTTTTACATGATTAATTAATTCACAAAGACAGATCCACACATATTCCAAAGTATGTATTATTATTATTTTAATTTTAATTTTAATTGGAAAATGGGTATTAGTCATTAGAATTTAGAATTAGATGCTTCTTCTACTCTTTGGAACCAGCACCTCTGCTCTGGCCTCTGGGCACCTCCTTGTCTCTACTCTCTCTCCTCTATTCTCTCCATTCAATTCATTAATTGATTAATTAATTTGTCTAAAACTTTCTTGAGATCTCCACACCTTGAGTTGACCACTAAGATAATATATAGCTTTCTTTTTCAGACATTGCTTGAAATTCGAGAGATTGGTTTGGTTAGTCAAAAATTCAGCTGCATTTAAGCGGACGCCCATGCCTTGTTTTCCGTTACATTTCTATTTCTTAAATACATTTTACACTGATGCTATGCTACTTTATGCTACTTTGTCAAGTGCAAAACAGTATGTGTTATTGATGTATATTTTCGTTTATAGAGTGTAAATATTCGATCTAAACTGTTCAACATAATTTTCATAGAAAAATATACTTAGATATCAAATTTTATATTTATTTAAAAAATTACCAATTTTTTTTAAATATGTAGAAAATCACCTCATTTAAAGATTTTGAACCTTCCGAATATAGTGATTTTTTTTATCTATTTTAAAAAATATAAAATTTGATCTCCAAATATATTTTTGTATGCAGATTATATTGAGCGGTTGGAATTAGGGGTGAAAATGGGTTGGATGTTATCTGTTCATATCTGAATCTGTAGTCAAAATTTTGCTAATTCAGATATTCAGATATGAATACAAATTATTTGATTTCCAAAATAGATACAGATACAAATACAAATATTCAGCTATTCTCTCCTCTATGCTCTCCATGCCTTGTTTTCCGTTACATTTCTCTTTCTTAAATACATTTTAGACTGATGCTATGCTACAAAACTATACGTGTTATTCATGTATATTTTCGTTTATAGTATAGAGTCTACATATTCGATCCAAACCGTTCAACATAATTTTCATAGAAAAATATACTTAGAGATCCACTTTTACATTTATTTAAAATTAACATTTTTTTTAAATATGTAGAAAATCACCTCATTTAAGGATTTTGAACCTTCCCAATATAGTGATTTTTTTATCTATTTTAAAAATAATAAATAATTATAAAAAATATAAATTTGATCTCCAGATACATTTTTGTATGGAGATTATATTGAGCGGTTGGAATTAGGAGTGAAAATGGGTCGGACGTTATCTGTTTATATCCGAATCTGTATTCAAAATTTTGTTGATTCAGATATTCGGATATGGATACAGATACAAATACAAATAAATATTCGTATTTGTTTATTTTTTGGATATCCGTTTGTGTAGATGCAGATACAGATAATTATCCGTATGTTTTATCTATTTGTTTTAGAATTATATATGTTTAGAGAGGATTTTTTTTTGTTGGTATCTTTTGATAAAAATATGGTTATATAAGTGATTACTTGTTGTTAATGAGATATATATTTTTGTAAACATAAGATTTTTTTTAGTTTGCCATAATTATTAAATGGCCAAATTATATCTGTATCCGTATTCATATCCGTGTAATATTCGATTTGTATTTATATCTATTTAATATTTGATATGTGTCCATATTCGTTTAATATCCAATATCTGTATTCGTATCCGAAAAATAAAAATTGATACGGATATAGTTTTACCACTATTTAGATCGTATGTGATCCATCATCACCCCTAGTTGGAATTGAATATTTGGACTTTAAAAATATAAATATAAATTCATAGTACATCCGCTTTGCAAGATACCATAACCTCACTCTGAATTTTAAGGCTATGATCGGAATGAGAACATAATAAAGTTCAATTCATTTCAATAGAATAGAGATGAAAAGAGATGATTTGGAATTGAATTTTAGTGATTGGAATAGTTAAGTTAAAAAGAAGAATTGATTTCAAAATTAATTAGAATAGTCTTAAAGTTTATCTTATTTACAGTGATGCCATTAGAAAAAATTTCTGTATTCTTCCCATTCAACTCTTTCTCTCCGCTCTCTCCCCCTCTTTTCCTCTCCACTGCTCCCCTCTTTCGTACTAGAGAAAGAGAGAAATAAGTCACGACATTTTTTGCTTTCTCGAACTTCCTCACCCAGTCTGTTGTTCGCGAAGGGCAGTAACGTCTTTTGCTCAACCAATTCGATTCTCGTCAAATCTCTACTATTTTCACGAGATTTCAGCGACCACTTTTTTTCCCGTCAAATCCTGTCAATCGAAATCGTCTCCTCTTTTTCCTCTTTCCGATCAGCAAAGTTCAAAACCTTTTCCAATTCTATTTCGCGTTTGAGGTTCTCGGACCTTTCCGATCATAGTGTAAATGTGACTTCAAAACAAGAGTTGTTACTTTAACAAATATCGTTTAAAATATTTTAAGAAAAAACTTATACAATACATACTATATAAATGAAAATTAATTAAAAAGTACTTTTTTTAAAGCATGAGGAAAATTTAAAGTTTTGAAACCTTATATGTTTAGAGGGTTAAATAAATGTCATCGTTTATGTCTTTATTATGTTTTCATTTTGAAAAATTTAGTAATTTAAGATTTAAATTTAAATATTAAAATAAAACCGTTAGATATGATCTATATCATTTTTCTCAATGCACGTGTAAATATTACGACGTTTCGACTTTGTTTTGATTTGCATCAAGAGTTTGGAAAAATACACTAATGTGAATAATTTTTGAATGTTATTGATTCAAATAAAATAAATTAAAAAAGTGAGATTTTTTTATGTGAATAGAGAGAAATAATATATATATCATATCTCACAGTTTTATTTTTACGTATAAATTTTTAAAAATTTGTTATTAAAAATTAAAATATGGAGGTACAATGAAGGTAGAAAAAAGAGAGGCATTTGAACTTCTCTATTTTTATAGTATTAAAATCTGTCATTCTCTATGAAAAAGAGACAGTATTACGAATGTTAAAATTATAATTCAATGTCTAATTTTAACAAATTTAGCTATGCTTTTTAAAAAATGCCGTTTTAAAAATAGAAAAAAAAATAGACTTTGTTCTAGTGGCAAAAACCCGTATGAGACGTTGCAGATTCGAAACAGAAATAGGAAAATTCTTTGTAGATATTAAATAATCGGGTGGCTTGATCTCCAACTTTTATTAAAAAAAAATAGAAAAAAATTGTTTTTCTTTTAAATTAGTTGTGCATTAGTTTTAATGTAATTCAAAAGATATTTGATGCTCTTAAATATATACAATCCTCTGCAAAATTAAATATGATGTCATTTTGACCAACTATAAAACATACATCAAATGCTCATCGTTTTAAGACTGTGCCGTTGGAAACAATATTGACAATTTAATAATTTATAGTGAGTACCAAAAACTAGGATTCCTAACTTTGTATTGATGAGTTTGGCTTGGCTATAGATATTAGACATTAGATATTGAGCCAGTAAATTATGATTCTAGCCATCATAGCATATCAAAGTGAACTTAAGACTAATACTCAGAGTCGTCTAAAGTTAATATACAATTATTTTGTTTTTTAAGATATTTGGAGGCAGAGGCAGATTTACACAGAGCTAATGTAGAATCTGGTCAATTGATTTCGTTTATTTTCAATTGTTTTGTGCGTATGCATAATTTTTCTATATAATTTCGAATAATATGTTGTATGTACAGTAACATTGAAATTCCTAATGAGGAGGAACCTAATTACACTAATTTATGATGACACATCTTGACATCATATTTTTATAAGTCATTTTTGCGATTTCAAAATTCAAATAGTTGATCCGAACTGTTCAACATAATTTCCATATCAAAATGTGCTTGGAGATTAAATTTTACATTTTATATAATTGATTTTTTATAGGTGTTTGATTCAAATAACTTGAAAGTCTAGCTCCGACTATTATTTATAGCTTTTGTTTGTCTCGACCTAATCTTATACGAAGGTGAATAAATAATATATTAAAGTAATAAAACTAATTACAGAACCTTAGTATTAATTGGGACATTAATTAGAAATATTATTATGATATTAATTAATTAGAGTAGTGAAGAGTAAGCACGGAGCAGGGATGTGAAGGTGATCCGAATTCGGCAACCTCAAGGGCTTACATATCCAGCACATTAATTTGGTCGATATAAAATATATAAATAAATCCCTTGCCTTTTGTGCAAACACAATTTACAATCACTTAAAATAGTTGATCAATTTGTAAATTTGTAAATTTCTAATCAAGGAGTAGGACTAGGGGTAGGAGTAGGGACCCCACAGGCTTTTTGAACAGAGGAAAAACGCGAATCTCGAGGCAGATGAAATTGCGCCGGTCAAAATGTGAAGAATCCAAAAGTTTTTACGGGATCGAGGGTTCGAGGGGAATGGGATGGATATTGGATAGGTAACCCAAATAAAAAGTTTAGGGGGGGGCAAAAGTCAAAACCCTGCCACACTACATTTATTATTTTAATATTATTACTTTATCCCAAGTGTCTTGTGGCGCTTTTTGTTACTTATCTCACCTTTCCTTACCTAGGCACAAGGCAGGGTTACACAACTACACAACACACAACACACAACACAGCACACAACACGAGAGAGAAGGGAGAAGGGAGAAGGGAGAAGGGAGAAGGGAGAAGGGCGAAAGAGAGAGAGAGAAGACAACACAAGAGAGAAAGAGAGAGAGAGAGAGGAGAAAGAAGCTCCAACTCTCCAACCCAACTTTCCTTCGACCCTTGAATACATCATACATAGATACATAGATAGCGGAGATAGATGGTGAAGAAAGATTCAGTCTTGGATATATAATGCATGGCGCGCGGTAGAGGTAGTGACTGAAATTCTATTCTCCACTAATTAAGAGAGGGGAGTCTTCTCTCTCTCTCTCTCTCTCTCTCTCTCCGCTAATTAAGAGAGGATGAGTTTTGGGAGCCTATTCGACGGCGCCATGCTCCCTTACGGTGGCGGTGGCAAACCTCTCTTCACCTCTCCTGCCCTTTCTCTCGCCTTGGTAACTAACTAACTAACTAACTAACTCTAAATCTATTCAGTCTCTTCATTCTCTTCCCTTCCTCCCTTGCCCTTTTTATTCATATCTTACACTTTTTTTGTTGGTTTAGCAAACAAACCTGGAGGCGCAAAGGGATGGAAATGTTCCCGGAGTAGTAGCAAGTAGTGTGGGAAGCGGAGCAACTAAAGAATTAGATGAGAACGACAGTAGATCCGGAAGTGATCACTTGGATGGTTTGTCTGCTGACGACCTCGAGCCCCCTTCTGGAAACCCTCGCAAAAGGAAGAAGAGATACCACCGCCACACTCCCCTCCAGATCCAAGAACTCGAAGCGTAACTCTACCTTACCTCCCCAATCAATCAATCAATCAATCAATCATCCCTTTTTCTTTCTTTCATTTATTAATTCCATTCCATTCTCTCACTGAATTCAGATTGTTCAAGGAGTGCCCGCATCCTGACGAGAAGCAGCGTGCCGAGCTCAGCAAGCGCCTTTGCTTAGAGAACCGCCAGGTCAAGTTCTGGTTTCAGAACCGCCGCACTCAGATGAAGGTAAATCAACCATTAGATACATTTATTCATACATTCACTTATTACCGATTGAATGAATGAACTATTATTAATTAATTTCAACGAACAGACACAAATGGAGCGGCATGAAAATACTCTACTGAGGCAAGACAACGACAAGTTGCGCGCTGAGAACATGTCGATCAGGGAGGCAATGAGAAATCCTTTATGCAATCACTGCGGTGGGCCTGCTATGCTCGGCGAAGTCTCTCTAGAAGAACAACATCTAAGAATGGAGAATGCAAGGTTAAAAGAAGAGCTTACACGTGTCTGTGCCTTAGCTGGTAAACTACTCGGCAAACCCATTTCTTCAATGTCCGGTGCTCCTCTTGCCCTCCCCATGCCAAACTCTTCTTTGGATCTAGCTGTCGGTACAAACGGCTTTGCAACCTCTCTATCGGGTTTAAATGATTTCCCGAACAATGCGTCAAGTCCTCTTGGTACTGTTATTACCCCAGCTAGAGGGGGCGTGGATAAGTCGTTGGAGAGATCTATGCTTTTGGAACTAGCACTTGCGGCCACTGACGAGTTGGTCAAGATGGCACAAATGGAGGAGCCATTGTGGATTCCTTGCTTGGAAGGCGGCAAGGAAACACTTAACTATGAGGAGTATCTACGCGGTTTCAACAGGTGTATTGGAGTTAAACCGGTTGGGTTCGTGTCTGAGGCTACAAGGGAAACTGGTGTTGTGATCATCAATAGCATGGCGCTTGTTGAGACGCTCATGGACTCGGTGCGTTAATTGTTCTCTCTTATCACATTATATTATATTCTTAATTTCTAGCTACTTGTATATAAGTTTCACTGTTGAACTTGTGATTGATCAATGCTTAGATTAATTTTTAGTTACAAGTAATTAACATGCATATGATTAATTTGAAGTGTAGGCTCGATGGTCTGAAATGTTCTCTTGCGTGATTGCAAGTGCCACAACTACTGAAGTTCTTTCTAGCGGCATGGGAGGGAGCAGAAATGGTGCATTGCAACTTGTAAGTTTACATCTGATTGATCACTTTTCTTGTTTAATTCTTTTGATCATCATCATCATCATTTTTTTGTTTTGCAATTAATTAATGTCAGATGCATGCTGAATTACAAGTGCTATCTCCGCTAGTTCCGATTCGGGATGTGAACTTTCTGCGCTTTTGCAAGCAATTAGCAGAGGGATGCTGGGCTATTGTAGATGCTTCTATTGATGGAATCAGAGAGAATTCATCGGCATTAGCCGACAATATGAAATGCCGTAGGCTTCCTTCTGGCTGTTTGGTGCAAGACTTGCCAAATGGCTATTGCAAGGTATTCATTCTTTTCTTCCTTTCACTCACACCACTCTCTTCCCACTAACTAAGACTGTGAAACTCTATTTTATTGGGTAATTATTTATGTTGTTAATTAGTTTATTATAATGATAACCATGCAACGCAATGGTGCACGTATGTAAGTCAAAGGCTAATCCAGTGTTTTCTAACAAGTTAATTTGGGTCACGAGGCCACGATCCTGTCAGAATCACATGGTCTCGTCTCTTAAGAGAGAAGAGGTGGCTCAGCAGTCAGCTATGTTATGTATTTTTTTATGATTTGTGTAGATCCATACATATTCCAAAGTGTTTTTTAATTGCTTTGTTTAATTGGAAAATGGGTATTAGATGCTTCTTCTACTCTCCCCTAGGGAGCTAGCTCCTTGTCTATACCACTTAATTAATCTGTCTAAAAATTCGTTGAGATCTCCATACCTCACCTTCCCCACTTGCATTTGTTTAGCATTTTTTTTTGAAAAACTGATTGAAGTTGTCCCAAATACACATTAACTTGGTCTAATCTCTTGCCTGTTATGCTAAGACAATTTACAATATTTACACTATAGCAAGTACTTGTCACTTGCATAATCAGTAATCAAACCCACCATGTGGTAAATAGTTTTGGCTGGTTGTAACTCGGTATGATATGCTGGGGCACAAGGTATCTACTACAGTGGACCAGCAGGAACTCTGTACAATTAAACGTATGGTATAGTCTATCTAGCCTGTATTGTGTTTGGTCCAGGCCTAAAGGTTACAGGGGGGAGAACACTAAAAACACTGGAAAGGAGCAGAGGCATGTGAGTGCATTAATGAGCTAACAGACGACTTGTTTTTTTTTTTTTTTTTTTTGCATTTGTATTGGTGTAACAGGTCACGTGGGTTGAGCATGCAGAGTATGAGGAAGCGGCTGTGCACCAGCTTTACCGCCCCATACTCCGCTCTGGTCTTGCCCTTGGTGCGCACCGCTGGCTCGCCACACTCCAGCGCCAGTGCGAATGCCTTGCTATTCTCATGTCATCTTCTGCCCCTTCTACTGACAACACAAGTAACATGCTTTTCTTTTCATATTTATTGTTCATCTGTAGGATGAATTAATATTGAAATGAAAAAAAGAAAATTGAGTATGGTCATATTCTGAAAATAATTGAATTATCTAAAAGTTGAAGGCAGATAATTTCTTGCATTGCACATGTATATATATAGCATAAAATGTAATGTTAGTGCAGTTGAGTTCTGAAGAAAAGAGAAGAAAAACTGACTCAAATAAAAATGTAAATGCAATAATTTATGTAATAATTTTGTAGCAATCACTGCAAGTGGAAGGAGAAGCATGCTGAAGCTGGCGCAAAGAATGACAGACAACTTTTGTGCGGGAGTGTGTGCATCATCGGCACACAAATGGAGCAAGTTAGTGGGGGGCGGCAACGTGGGTGAGGATGTGAAGGTGATGACACGTCAGAGCGTGGATGAACCTGGGGAGCCACCTGGCGTTGTGCTCAGTGCCGCCACCTCAGTTTGGGTTCCGGTGGCACCGCAACGCCTCTTTGATTTCTTGCGTGATGAGCGTCTGCGTAGCGAGTGGGACATTCTTTCAAATGGTGGGCCAATGCAGGAGATGGCACATATTGCTAAGGGACAGCATCACGGCAACTCCGTTTCCCTTCTTCGCGCTAGTGTGAGTTACATTTTTCTCTTCATTTAAAAAAAAATTTGAAACACTTTTTTTTACATGCATGTGTTGATTGATTAGTTGTGAATTTTGGAAAGTGCTTTTGTGTTTACTTACATGCACACTACAGTTGAGGTAACATTAGCACATGACATGATGAGACTAGACTATTTATGGAGGTGTATATGTATGCAGTGTAAAGGAAGGGAGTATTGATTGCGCCTTAATATTAGTTCAGAGGCCATAATGGTGCAATATATAAAAGAGGAGTTGTACTCACTCCTTAAATAAAGTGTTCATAATTTCTTATGGGGTGTCCCGTGTACCTGTCCCACAGCACATAGTGTACATAGAGAGATGGATGAGAAATTGATAATAAATAGGGGACAAAAGGAGACAAGTAGGAATAGTGCATACGTACTGCATTGCATTGCATATTGGCATTGCATTGCATTGGGCCAGAGAAAGATTAGATCCAAAAAGTGGGGGACCAGGCAAAGTGTGGTCCTGGACTTGGAGGGGTACATCTGTAAAAGCCCACACTATTATTTGCATTTATATATGAATCAATGTATAGGAGTTGACATCTATGACCCGTTGCAGAAAGGGACAGATATCAAAAAGTTGTCTCTCTCTCTCTCTACTTTCTACTTTTCTAGGTCCAGCCAGCCCCTTTAGAGTTCAAAACCTAGACTTCTCTCCTTTAGAGTCACTCTAGCTGGGCCCCTTTTCTCATCAAGCTTTTAACTGGGTCAATCAATCCATCCTCATCCATCACTTTCTCTCTCATACATACATACATGATACATGCATAGATTAATAATTTATTCTATTCTACTAGCTAGCTACCTTTGCATGTTACACAATAAAATAATATAATCAACAGATATTATTCAATTAATTAATTAATTGTAATCAATATAATAATACTTACCATGCAATGCAGGCTGTGAGTTCAAATCAGAGCAGCATGCTAATACTGCAGGAGACTTGCACTGACCCGTCTGGGTCAATGGTGGTCTATGCACCGGTTGATATACCAGCAATGCACTTGGTCATGAGTGGTGGGGACTCTACCTATGTGGCACTTCTCCCTTCGGGTTTTGCAATCCTGCCAGATGGGCCCGGAGTCTGTGGGAGTAGTACTGGAGGAGATGGAGGGACCAAAGTAGGTGGATCTGGATCTCTCTTAACTGTTGCATTTCAAATCTTGGTGAATAGCCAACCGACGGCAAAGCTTACGGTTGAATCAGTTGAGACGGTGAACAACCTCATCTCCTGTACCATACAGAAGATAAAGGTGGCATTGAACTGCGATGTATGATGAATTTAATTGAATGAATTAAAAAAAAAAAAAAACAGAGAGAGAAGAGAGGCAGGGGTAGAGTTGATGTATGCAACGGGTCGAGTCAAGAACGAACCGCGCGAATAACCTTTGCTAGGTGGTAAGCAAATCATGGCATGATTAGAGTGAGACCATGACCATAGTGCTTAACACAGAGCAATGGTGGTGGTTCGGGTATTGACTCGACTCGACTCAACTTGATCCTTTATTAAAACTTGGGATTATATGTGGCAATTGTGTCACTTTCTTCTGGTGTATTTTTTGGTGAACTAGGAGGCCTCTCTCATCTTATGTTGTACTTTGTATGCTTTTTAAGTATATTATATATATGTAGGCAGGCAGGGAAGGGAACTGCGTTTAATATTATATTAGAAGTAAGCTGTTTTGTGTTAACTTAATTGTGTTTAGTTAATTAGGCTTTTAGCAATTTTAACACACCAACTACTTGTCGCTCTCTTTTTTTGGAACATACTCTTGGCATCTCAACTAAAACACCCAAAAATTAATTAATCTGGTGATAAAACAGAACTAACTGTGCACTGCTGTTTGATGGACTTTAATTAATTAATCACTTTAGGGACTAATTTGGGATCAAATTAATTAACAGTCTCCATTGATGGTTTTGATGTGAATTATATATGTGATGTATATATGGGCCTGGGTCTACGGGCCTTTAATTTGGGGCCCATTTAAAGGGCCGGTGCTGGGGTGCCAGTTAAAGTTTCTACTTTGTTAATTTATGAATGAATGAACGAACGAACGGTGGGGTTCTATCCTCTATCATTCAATGAAACTAGAAAGAAAGGGTACTAAAAAAACCTAATGGCGTAAACTAAAACTAAGTGACAGAGCTCGCAAACCCGAATCCGAAATGGCGCTCTTCTCCATTCCTCTCCAATTCAACAACTCTCCTCCTCTTTCTCTTCTTCCACTGCCCAGTCTTGGTTTCATCTCTCTAAGACTAACTAAACCCCAGCACTTACACATGCAGTACTGGTACTGGTTGCACAAATCAAACACGCTTTGCACCTCCCGTTGTGTACACAGACTGACCACCGGAAACACAGAGCAGAAGCCACCAGCTCAGTGGATAAAGCTAATAATTCTATATCTTCACCGACTGGGAGAGTTTTTAAAACACAAATTGAATTTGACGGCCGCAGCTCAGTGGATCAGAGAAAGGATGATGTCTATTCTCCCAAGGACATAGCATTACTTGTGTTGGGTCTATTTCTCATGCTCTCTAGGATTCGAACCAGTGTTCACACTTTAAAGGAGGTGCCTTATTCACAACTTGTAAATGGCATTAACCTCGGCCATGTATCCGCCGTTGATTTCGAAGAAGGCTCTAGGTGCATATATTTCCATACAATTTCTAATGAACAAGCTCAGGAGGAACATGCTTCTTCAACTACCAAAAGGTACCTGCACCTCACTCACTGATTTTATTTTATAATGGGTCTTACTGGTACAACACTTCCTTTCAGTATATCTGTACTCTACCTATCATAATTGCACAGACTGAAGCTCAAATGAGGCTAATTAGGTCCAAAATAAGATCAAATTGGTTTGAGAAGCAAGTATCTTGCAGGTACCGTACAAGAAAGATGGACCGAGACGAGAAATTTCTTCTTGGATTGTTACGTGAGAAAGGGGTAATTTACCGTTCGGTCCCTCCGCCTGTGTCTAGATTGCTGGTTTCCTGTATAGGCACAATTGCTGGAGTATGGGTCGGGATTATTCCTGTAATTTGGCTTTTAGAGAGGAGGCTTCATGGTAATAATAGAAAGAAAAACCGTACTGGTACCAGACAAATGGTTTCTTTTGATGATGTGCAAGGTGTAGATTCCGCTAAAGAAGAACTAATTGAGGTGATTTCTAGAATTGCAGCTATTGCTCTTGTCTTTGTTTGCTTATTTATTTATTTGTTAATATTTTTTAAACCTGCTTTCTTTCGTAAAATTAAATAAAATGTTTTGGACCATTTAATTAGGAACATAGCCTGAGCCTTTTGCTGTGCACAAAGGAAAATTGAATTTAGTTTCAGTAACGATTTTGTACTGTGAGGTGCAACTGCAAACACTCTTACTTTAGAATATACAGAAGAATCCTTAAGACATAAAAAAATCAATATACCTAATTAAAAAGCTCTTCCATATGTTTACCAAAAAGGTAAGAAAAAAAAAAAGTTGGCACATGTTTAAATTTGGTCATGAGATATAGCAAATTGGCACTGAACTGATTTTGTAATTTCGTCTAAATTGGTGCATCATTTCTGCTAGGTGGTGAATTGTCTGCAAGGCACTTTGGATTACAAAAAACTTGGTGCTAAACTACCGACAGGTGTCTTACTTGTGGGCCCACCTGGTACGGGCAAGACATTGTTAGCCCGTGCTGTAGCCGGTGAAGCTGGTGTGCCATTTTTCTCTGTATCTGCTAGTGAGTTTGTAGAGATGTATGTTGGTAGAGGCGCAGCTAGGGTTAGGGATTTGTTTAAAGAGGCCAGACGAGAGGCGCCAGCTGTTGTGTTTATTGATGAGCTGGATGCTGTTGGTACTGAGAGGGATGGTTTTAGCCATGAGAGAGATCAGACTCTAAACCAGGTACATGCATAAATGTTATTTCTTCTATATTTTAAGAGAAACATATCAGATATGAAATCAAAGCATAAATGTTTGTTTCCATGCATTGTGAATTACTGCAATTTAGCTACTAACGGAGATGGATGGGTTCGACTCCGACAAGCAAGTGATCGTACTGGCGGCCACAAACCGGGCAGCCGCATTGGATCCAGCACTGCTCCGACCAGGCAGGTTCTCTAGAAAGGTGTTTGTAGGAGAGCCAGATCTGGAAGGGAGGAAGAGGATCATGGCCGTCCATCTAAGAGGAGTTCCCTTGGAGGAGGAGACAGAGGTGGTGTGTGATTTAGTAGCGAGTTTAACTGAGGGCTTTGTCGGTGCTGACCTGGAAAACATCGCCAATGAGGCCGCTTTACTTGCTGTCAGAAGAGGTATTTCTCGACTGGTTATATGGGTTTACTTGCTATCAGAAAGTATAAATAATGAAAGTATTAATTGATGATGTGTCCAGGTGGCAGGATAGTGACACGGGAAGATATAATGGAGGCAATCGAGAGGGAGAAATTCGGTATAAATGATAACAAAGCAAATGCAATTAGTGGAAGCAAAGCTCTCGGAAAACTTTTTCCGTGGCTACCATCGTTGGCTCAAGGCTCTGTGAAATACAAAAACAGAGACAGAAATGCAATTGGTAGCCGCCGAGTTTTGAGTACTTGAAAAAAATAGATAGATAGTCTTATATATTAATTTTTTGTAAGAAGAAATATATATATTAGGATCACTGATTTCTGAAAATTTTTGCACCACTATGATGTAGTTGTATGTACATAATATCGCGATCGAATATTTGTTCACGATCACTGATTTCTTCTTCTTCTTAGATCACGATCGTATATTTGTTCAAGAACTGTATTCTTCTTCTTCTTCTTTGGCAACTGGAAAATTATGTATTTTGTTATTTTGTTTTTAAACGGTTTAGTTATTTTGCCTATGTAGTTCATTTGGCAACTGGAAAATTATATGATTCATAGGTATTTTCTGAAGCTGTTTTTCGTTTCAGAAAGGTCTGGTTGAATTAAACCATGAATATCAAATTTATAATGCTAGAATTGTTTATTTGTAAAATTTGTCTTCTTTTGTTTATCAATAGGATGATAGGTTACAAAGATGTTTGCCTTCAATTATATTACCCATGCAAGTGAGAAATGCAGAAACTACGCTCACAACTCCTTTTAACAAATTTGAAATGTTTCTTATTCATTTACGAAAAAGGAAGAGTGAGAGAGAATTTTTGTTTGATAAGCTGACAGAAGCTGCCAGTGTTTGATTAAATAAAATTCGAGCTTACAACGTTCAATACGAGGAAAAAAAAGCCATATACACGCTGATGCAAAACACAATGCCCTGTAGCCATGTATTTCTGAGAGCAAGAGATAAATACAACCCAGCAACAACTATTAACAACATTTCAACCACAATTTCATCTCATGCACAGAAAAATCAGCAACGACTCTAATAGGTTTACTCTCTTCTCTGAAAATTATCGAGTTGCGCAACTTCCAAATCTGCCATGCCACACAAGTGAAATGCACTGCCTATTCCTGTTTTGAGATGGTAGAACTTGTTTTTGCTTCCAAATCGTCCCACCACAGTATCTGTTGAGTGTGAAACCAAACCTCCACTGCCATTGGGCACAGAAAGAGGGTATGCACAATGGATTCTCTTGGGCAATTTCTGCACAGAAAGAGGGCACTGCAAACCGAAATTCATTCTCCGCTTTGCCAGAACATCGATCCCGAGTTAGAAGTTTGCCCTGTAACAGAAAATATACAAATAATTTGACCGAGGGAGGGATTTTTAAGCCCCATATGAACTTAAATTGCCATTTAAGCATACCATCCCCTGACAGCATTTCATATGCAGATTTTGCAGAATAGACCCCCGAACTTTCCCAAAGCCAAAAAATAGCATCCTCAGTATTTGTAAAATTGATTGCCGTTTGCAAATTAAAAGTAGGATCTATCGAAGGCAATGCTTGAAACGCATCTCTAAGCGAAATACGTTCAAGAGAAAGCACTTCTCCCAATTCTCTCACGCACGGCCTGCCTGCCTTGCCATGGATCAAACCAGTAGGAGATTGAAGTTCCATCACC
This sequence comes from Carex littledalei, assembly GCA_011114355.1. Lineage (NCBI taxonomy): Eukaryota > Viridiplantae > Streptophyta > Magnoliopsida > Poales > Cyperaceae > Carex > Carex littledalei. The sequence continues at coordinate 5,107,425 of CM022083.1, read as the reverse complement.
TATGGTCCAGGATGTGCTCCAATCAAAGATGGGTTTCAGTTTTCGTAGTTGCCCCCAAAAAAAAGAATTCGTAATTAACCAGAACTTAGGGCCCTCTGCTGTGGTTCCCTTCCTTCGCAACATCTCAACAGTCATTGACCAAAGGCATGTTGGTTCATGATACGCTTTCCACCACCATCTTAATAGTAGTGCTATGTTAACCAAATTTAGATTGGAGAGACCGAGCCGACCCCAAACTTTTGGAGTGCATGCGACCGTCCAATTTGTGAGAGAGATTCCCCGTTTTAAATCAATCGGTTTACCCCATAATAATTGCCGTCTCACCTTGTCGATCCTCATTATGACCCATTGAGGTAACCTAAAGCACATCATGTGATAAATTGGTATGGAAGAGAGCACCGACTTCACCAATTGTAGTCTACCTCCTTTAGAAATAAACTTTCCTTTCCAACCCCCCAACTTCTTTTTAATGCGCTCCACTAGAGGCATGAACTGTTCTTTTGAAATTGTCAAGGTTAATTTCTACATTATTTTGGCATCATTCCTGAGATTAGCAAGTGGAGTTCGTTGTAGTGTGGAACTGCTTTATAAAGAGGTTTTTATTTATTTATTTTGGAGATAAATCTGAAATAATTTATAATATTGTGCAGCATGGCTTCCCTATCATCTGATGAAAATTACTTGTTAGCATAGGCATAGCTAGTTGATAGTTCAATGGATGTTTCGGTTAGTTTTTTTCTCAAATCTGTAATATCAACAAAATAAATTACGAACTACATATATATGGGCCTGGGTATGGGCCTGGCATAGGTATATACGGGCCTTTAATTTTGGGCCCATTTAAAGGACCGGTGCAGGTGCAGCGGTGTTCTATCTTCCATCATTCAATGAATTGAAACCAGAAAGAAAGAAAGGGAACTAAAAAATTCTCATGGCGTAAACTAAAACTAAGTGACAGAAATGGCGCTCTTCTCCATTCCTCTCCAATCCAACTCTCCTCCTCTTTCTCTTTCTCTTCTACCACGGCCCAGTCTTGGTTTCATCTCTCTAAGACTAAGACTAACTAAACCCCAGCACTTACACATGCACTGGTACTGGTACTGGTACTGGTATTGGTTGCACAAATCAAACGCGCTTCGCATCTCCCGTTGTGTACCCAGACTGACCCAAAACCCAAATGCACTCGGAAATAACACAGAGCAAAAACCACCATGGATGAATCAAATAATTCTCTTTCTTCACCAACTAAGAGACTTCTTAAAACACAAATTTACCTCAGCAGCTCAGTGGATCAGTGAAAGGATGAATTCTCCCAAGGACTTGGCATTACTTATTTTACTTATGTTGGGTCTACCTCTCATGCTGTCTCGGCTTCCTCCCAATGGTTACATTTTAAAGGAGGTGCCTTATTCAGAGCTTGTAAATGGTGTTAAGCTCGGCCATGTATCAGCCGTTGTTTCCGAAGAAGGCTCTAGGTGCATATATTTCGATAAGATTTCTAATGAACAAGCCCAGGAGGAAGAGCAACATGCTTATTCAAGTTGCAAAATGTAAATGGGTCTTACTGGTACAACAGTTCCTTTCATAATTGCTAACAATCATAACAAAAAACCAGTATGTCATGTATTTCCTCAACTGTTGAGGTTAATTGCACAGGCTGAAGCTGAAATGAGGCTAATTAGGTCCAAAATGAGATCAAATTGGTTTGAGAAGCAACTATCTTGCAGGTATTGTACAAGAAAGATCGACGGAGATGAGAAATTTCTTCTTGGATTGTTACGCAATAAAGGGGTAATTTACCGTTCGGTCCCTATGCCTGTTTCTAGTTTGCTGGTTTCCTGTATAGGCACAATTGCTGGAGTATGGATCGGGATTATTCCTTTCATTTGGATTTTAGAGAGGAGGCTTAATGGTAATAAAAGAAAGAAAAACCGTACTGGTACAGGACAAATGGTTTCTTTTGATGATGTGAAAGGTGTAGATTCAGCTAAAGAAGAACTAATTGAGGTGATTTCTAGAATTGCAGCTATTGCTCTTGTCTATTATTTATTTTTTATTTTTTTTAACCTGTTTTTTTTTCGTAAAATTAAATAAAATTTTGGACCATTAATTTAAGCAGGTATAATTAGGACATAGCCTGAGCCTTTTGCTTGCATGAAGGAAAGTTGAATTTAGTTTCAGTACCGATTTTGTACTATAAGGTGCAAAGCACGCTTTACTTTAGAATATTCAGAAGAATCCTTAAAACATAAAAAATCAATATACCTAATTAAAAAGTAAGCTCTTCTATATGTTTACCAAAAGGAAAGAACACAAGGTTGAACAATAAAAAGCTCGCACATGTTTAAATTTGGCCATGAGATGGTGCAAAATGGCACTGAACTGATTCTGTAATTTTGTCTAATTTGCTGTAGTATTTCTGCTAGGTGGTGAATTGTCTGCAAGGCACTTTGGATTACAAAAAACTCGGTGCAAAACTACCGACAGGTATCTTACTTGTGGGCCCACCTGGTACGGGCAAGACATTGTTGGCCCGTGCCGTAGCCGGTGAAGCTGGCGTACCATTTTTCTCTGTATCAGCTAGTGAGTTTGTAGAGATGTATGTCGGTAGAGGCGCAGCTAGGGTTAGGGATTTGTTTAAAGAGGCGAGACGAGAGGCGCCAGCTGTTGTGTTCATTGATGAGCTGGATGCTGTTGGTACTGAGAGGGATGGTTTTAACTCCGAGAGAGATCAGACTCTAAATCAGGTAAATTTTCTGTGTGGATTTTGGATGTTTCTATAGTTTAAGAGAAACATATAAAAGCATATATAAATGTCGTTTCCATGCATTGTGCATTCCTGCAATTTAGCTACTGACGGAGATGGATGGGTTTGACTCTGACTCTGACAAGCAAGTGATCGTAATGGCGGCCACAAACCGAGCAGCCACATTGGATCCGGCATTGCTGCGACCAGGCAGGTTCTCTAGAAAGGTGTTTGTAGGAGAACCCGATCTCGAAGGGAGGAAAGAATCATGGCCGTTCATCTAAGAGGAGTTCCCTTGGAGGAGGAGACAGAGATGGTATGTGATTTAGTCGCCAGTTTAACCAAGGGCTTTGTCGGTGCTGAACTGGCAAACATTGCCAATGAGGCCGCTTTACTTGCTGTCAGAAGAGGTATTTCTTGACTTATTATTTCGGTTTACTTTAATTATAGATTATGAAATGCCCTTGTATTCATATTAATTGATGATGTGTCCAGGTGGCAGGATAGTGACACGGGAGGATATAATGGAGGCAATTGAGAGGGAGAAATTCGGGATAAATGAAAACAAAGGAAATGCAATTACTAGAAACAAAGATCTCGGAAAACCTTCTACGTGGCTACCTTCGTTGACACAACCAGGTGGCTCTGTGAAATACCAAAACAGAGACAGAAATGCAATTCGTAGCCGCAGAGTTTTCAGCAATTGAAAATAGATACATAGTTTATATTAATTTTGTGTTATTTTTTTTTTTTGTAAGGAAAAACATATTATGATCACTGATTTCTTAGATTAAAGGAAAATTTTTGCACAACTATCATCTAGTTGTATGTACATAGTGCTGGTTTTGTCAAGGCCTCTGGGTAAATATTTTAACACAGCAGTTTTGGCTTCATGCAGCGCACGGACTATAAAATCAAAACAGCACTGTATATGGTTTGTGCGCTGCATAAAGTCAAAACTACTCTGTTAAAATCTTGACTCCTCATTCTTCTCAAGTTGGAATTCCTTTCTCTTGATGCATCGCCGCCCCTACCAAACTAGTGCTTATTAATTCTTTTCCTCCACAATATATATATATATATATATATATATATATGACGGTCTGGGTCATCATCTTGCCAAAAGCCACCGGCTGCTAAAATGGCCACAATCATAAGATAAGCCCTCCCCTTAGTTCCTTGAGGAATTCTTGATTTGATTTCCTTTCTTCAAAAGGAACCCATCAAGATAAATTAAATATTGTGTTTTAGTTGATGGTCCAGTCCAGTATGTGTTTTATAACAAAGGATTTGGATTCTAGTTTGGTCCACTATCACTATGTGCTGGTACAATACCAGGCCACCGGATAGTTTTGACTTCACGCAGCGCACGTTCCTTCCAAATTTCAATCGAAACAGCACTGCATAAAGTCAAACTGCGCTGTTAAAATCCTTTACCCTCTTTCTTCCGAGTTGGAGGTAAATATCCGGCCCAGCCCAGCCCAGACGGTGGCCCATTTGCACTCCAGTTCTACTGTTCTGCTTCTGCTGCATGGCTTCTCTAGCTAGCTAGCTATCATCTCACCAAAATTACTTCTTAGCTAGCCAGTTCATGAATGGAGATTGGAGATGGTTGGGTTGGTTAGTTTCTTCTCCAATCTTTAATTAATTCCAACAAAATTAAATAAAGAGGCTTCATGTGTATCCTTTCTTCAAAATTATGGACGAGCTAGCAGAATGACATTTATATGTGTATCCTTACCTCTTTTGCATGGGTTAAAATTAGATAGCCCATGCAATTGAGATGGTTCAAATATCTCGTAATTTTGACGTGTCACACCTTGATTGGTTGAGAAAAATGTGTTTTTTTTCTTATTTGCATGGGTACCCATGCAATTGTGACGCTGCCCATACTAAATTACTTTCATATTAAATATATTAATTTTACAATTTGTCACAAAATCAGAATAGAAAACACATTATATGAACATGATGTCCTAATAAAGATCAACATATAATAGAAAACACTCGAGTCTAATGCCATTTTCTTTGGTTTGTCCTTTATATATACTAGTACTAAACTTTGCTATTGATATATGGTATATATATTTTTAATGTAGAAGATGTTAAGCAAAAGAAATTATTAAATCAGTATTTCAAAATATGAAAAAGAGGAAAATAAAAAACAGAATGAGAGATGAATTGATGCAATTTTATCAGGTGGGGAGGATTGCCGGGTGCGCATTTGGAGCATCAAAACAGGAGAACTTATATTTTAAATGCAGCTTTATGGCTTGATTTGCAAGGTTGTTTTTTCAACTTGACACTTTTGCAAGTTATTAAATTATTTTTGCTTCCATAATACATATTGTAGTATTAGATCTCTGATAAACATTATCAGTTTGGCACTATGTCCATGTGCAAGGCATAATATGTTTTGTTTGGTTTTATATATCATAAGGAATTGAATCTGTATTATCAAATTTGTTACACTCCTAAAATCTGAATATAAGGTTTAAGGATAAAATTAAATTTTTCCTTTTTTTGGTGTGAAAATTTATACTCAAATCTGATTTTAGGAATCTTTCTCATGTGTTAACTCATATATGTTACTAATTAAGTGATTTTAGTTGACTAATTATGAAACAATACTATGTAAAGGTTTTAGAAACAATATTATATAAAACAAATTAAGGTTAAGAGATACCGAAATTTTTATTAATACCATTCCAAAAAAATAAAATAAACCAAAAGACCACTGAAACTGGAGAATTCCATATTTACCAGGGCCGCAACGACAAATAGCGGCCCCATTCTTGAGGGGCCGCAAAGACAAATGGCGCCCCCCAAGAATAGGGCCGCCATTTGTCGTTGCGGCGCTGTTAAATATTGAATTCTCCAAAATTTATAATTTATTTATTTAATTATTTTTTGAGAATGGTATAAATAAAAATTTCGGAAAGAGATCAAAAAGAGGTCAAATGATTATAAAGGCTGGAAAGTGCTGACAAAAAGAGATAATAAATAAAAGGAAGAGTATAGATTTTATTTGTAGAAAGAATTAAGTGTTGTACGTAGCTTAGAGACTAAGAATTATGTACGTACGCTGAGAAGTACAAGGATTAAATTAAATAAATGCCCCCTAAAAGTAGCCATTTTTCTATTTTTGTCCCCAAAAGGAGGCCACCTACCCAATTTCCTTGTTGGTTCCGACTTCTATTTCCCCCTCAAAAGTTCATAATATCATGTTTACCCTTCTAAGTTTCAAGAACTCACAACTTTCTCCAATTTATTGTCTTTTTTGTTAAAACTCATTTTAAATTCATAAAATACCCATTTTACCGTTTACAAAAAAAAAATGTAGCATGTTTAAGAAAAATGTTAGTCTTCTAATTGGTCCATTTCTGAGTGCAAATAGGTAATTTCTCTACTTCTGACGCTTACACAAGCATATACCTAGATGTCACTGTGTAAGCATCAGAAGTACGTAGAGAAATTACTCATTTGCCCTAGGAAACTGTCCATTTAGAAGAGTGGAATTTTTCTGAAACACGCTACATATTTGTTTTCTTTTTTTAATAGAGCGTAAAATGGGTATTTTATGAATCTAAAAAGAGTTTTAATAGAAAAGAAAATAAAATGGATATATTTGTGAGTTTTAAAATTTAGAAGGGTAAATATGATATTACAAACTTTTGAGGGGGGAGTACGTAATTTTGAAGTATTTGAGGGGTATACATGAAATTCTCCCTTAATTTTTAATAAATATGGATACATTTTGAATATAATACAAGTAAAGACGATGGATTCTAATGCAAACCTTACACCTAAGAGAGATATTTCTCAAAACAAATGAATATGAAAGGTTCGTTACCCACAAATAATTATATGGATATATTAATTCTTCAAAAAAATAATATGGATATAAATTGGTTATTAGTCGTAAATTGGATATAAATTGGACAGATCGATTATTCGCAAATAATACTGGTATGTCGGAAATCTTGTTATATATTTACGCAAAGAAGCAATTAAGCTTGAAATTATTTTGCCCTGGCCATATCCATATGGGTTGAAGGAATGTTTTTAAAATTATAGTAAAGACTTGCATAGCGGGAAATTAATTGGTGTCGAAAAATGTTACCGCGCGCATATGTATAATTTGGCTTAAATTTGTTTATTTTGGAGCGATCGAGTTTGATGTTAATTTATAATAATATTGTAACTAAACTATTCAGGCATAATTAATAAGACTAGCTAGACTGTAAGGTTAAATAAATGCTTGATCGATGTAATACATTGCTTCACTTGCAACCGAACAAGTGTGTACATATATATATATAGTCATTGCTACATGTTTAAGCATATATAGCTAGCTAGCCTGTATACATATATAGCTAGTCATTACTAGTGTTTTGACAACGGGCCGGTCCGGTCCGGGACGGTCCAAACCCGGCCGGTCCACGGGTATCCCGGTCCACGGGTCCGGCGGGTTGGACGGGTCCACGGTCCCGGTCCGGACGGGTCCGGTTTTCAGAGGCCAACCCCGGCCCTTGGTTGAACCACGGGTCCGGCGGTCCCACGGTCCGGGACGGTCCAGTCCACGGGTCCGGGGGGTAACGGTCCGGTCCGGCGGTTTTTTTTTTTTTTTTCTGTTTTTTTTTCCAATTCAATAGTTTGTTTTGAACCGAACAATTTACATTACAAAAATTCGGTTTTGATATTACAAAAATTCATTAAATCAATTGCTTTAGGAAAAAAAAACGAATTATTTGATCTTAAAAACCGAATTATTCTAAAACAATTGATTTAAAAACAAAAGTTACCCTCCTCCTTTATTCCGGGCTTGGGACCGGCTATGTAAAATAACATAGGCGGAGTTCTAACTTTTTTTTTGTTAGTAATTTTTTTAATAATGAATAATTTAAAAAAGTAATTGAAATGTTTAAAATTTTAATTTTAGAAAAATAATAATAAATATTGAAAAGAGTTTAGAAAATTATACCGACACTACCTATCTATAAGTTGTGGTGCATATACCATAGATCGCTCTCCTGCTCACCGTCTGAATCCTCGTTCAGCTCGCCGGTTGGAGGAGTTTCGACACCGGATGCTTCTTCTGCTCCAGCATGTTGATTGCGTTCTTCCGCATCAATCCAATCTTTCAAGCACACAAGTCGCTCGAAAACATGTGCACCCAACTTACTTCGTTTGTCGGTGAGGATCCGGTTCGCCGAACTAAAACATGATTCGGAAGGGACGGTTGACACGGGCACGGCAAATACGTCGCGGGCCATCATCGCCAGCGTCGGATAGGCACTTGCATTATTCTTCCACCACTGTAGGACGTCAACGGAATCATGTTCGGTCCTCGCCAAACAATAGCTTATTAATTCGTTGGTGCTACTGTGGAACAATTGCGGGTCTTCATCATCCTGCAAATCCACTAGCAATCCACTACTGCTGCTGGGTCTGTCATTATTAAAAAAAATAGTGGTCAAATAACATTTAATTTATAAATAATAGAGATTAAAAGCATATGTATATTTATATTCATACCTAGCACCGCGACGGATCGTAGACGGTCGATCGACATTTCTTCTTGCGTTGTATATGTTGAACATCTCATCCAATGCCTTGGTCACGCGTGTAAAAACAGTGCAACTAATTTCTGGACCATGTGATCAGTAATTTTCAAAGTGGCTTAATAAATAGTAAAAAAATTCCAAAAAATATAAAATTTGGTCTCCAAGTAGATTTTAATATAGAGATCACATCTAACGGCTCGGATCGACCGTTTGGACTTTGAAAATCCGAAAACGACTTGGTTGCAGGAGAGACTTGGTGCAAACGTTTTGATATTAGCCACTCTCATATATATATATATTCTAAATAATTAGAAAAACGATGAAGATGTAAGAATTTGACTAATAGTCCTGATTGCATGCATACATACTCGATCCCCTCTCAAAATTCCCTCCCCATAAAAATTAAGAACAAATTATTAATACACATAAGCATATATATATCAAAAGAGCATTGAAGCATGCAAATACAATTTGATGAACATATAGATAATAATACCAAAGTAAGACAAGACAGGGACTGCAAGCTACATGTGATCTATATATTGATCGATCTAAACCATTCACCGGGATTCGTGGAAACGCGCAATGAAAGCGGAAGCCCTTCGATCAACATCTGGTTCACCGACATAATAGCCTCGATCTTCATCACTCGGCCGTATCTTTCTAACGTACCGTGGAGAGTAATCATCCTCATAGTAACTCGACTTCTTCGAAAAGCTAAAACAAAGGGAGAAGAGAGACTTTCTTCCCATTGTTGTACTGAAGTGATCGATATAATTAATTATATATATATATAGATAGATAGATAGACTAGCTTTCTTCTCCTGTTCACTACTTGTGCAATTGGGTGTCTTCCCTTGCTGTGGTTTTAGTTTGGAGAGAGAGGCAGAGAAGGGGTGTTGATTTATAGAGTGCATGCATGAGCACCTAAGTGCTAAATTAACCCTAGCTAGCAGAAGATGCCATGCAAGGATAAATTAAGAAATAAATGCGGCTAGAGGAACTAACGGCTCAGATTTGATGACATGATAAATAGTAAGGCTCAAGGAGAATCCTCTTTCTCTTTGATTAATTAAAGGGCATTGCATAGCCTAAGTGGTTTACAGCCCTCAACTTTCTTTAATTTAGAGCTTCAACCAATGATTGATGATCAACACCCCTTCTCTCTCTCTCTCTGGATTTGGGGAAGAGAGAGAGAGAGAGAGATTAGCTAGCAGTATAGTTGGTTTGGCATGCATGCCAAACTATGAGAATGATGCTTCCACTGCTAAGGCATTGAATAATGCCTTTCTCACCGTTTTATTTTATTTTAACAGTTTTAGGTCAGTTGATTTGAATTAAGTTGCCATTTCTGTTTTTAAATTTATTAAAATTATTGAGTATTGACTCATTTAAAATATTTTTTCTACTTCATGTTAGTGCTGCTTTTTTTTAAACATTAATATGTTAATGATTTTGTCACTCCATGCTTTGATACATGTAACCAAGTCATGATATACACTAGTACATGCGTAACGTAGATATATTATATTGATTGTTATTGAATATCTTTATTCAATATATACAAGATGCATTTTTGCACAAGGTAATATATTTAGTCTGAATGGTGTAAAGAGCCTCAAATGTGACAAAATTAATACTCTCTGTGTGAGATGTTGCTGGTTCAAAATTTAAATGGAGAATTTCTTTGTAGATATTAAATAGTTAGGTACCTCTAACTTTTACTAAAAAATATTATCAAAATTAAAAAAAAAATTACAATTTTTTTTATAATTAGATTAATTGTTTATAATTTTTTTGTACAATATGAAAACCATCCATCAAGTGATTTGAAAAATTAATAATTCATTTTTATCACAACCTAATTGTATTGATACACAAGCTATCAAACTTACAGTGATAATGTGATATCTCTATAATACTTTTTCTTTTTGGATTTTGATAATTATTCTGCCCTTTGCCATGGCTATAAAAAAAAAAAAATACACTTCTCAATCATTCCTTTCATACCTAATTAATATATAAGGAGGATTCAATTATGCTATTTTATGATGACAAATCTTGACACCATATGTTTATAAGTTATTTTTGCAATTTCAAAGTCCAAATAGTCGATCCGAACTGTTCAACATGGTCTCCATATTAAAATGTGCTTGGAGACCAAAATTTATATTTTTTAGAATTTTTTTAGTATTTATTAAGATGTGTACAAAATTTTGTTTTCAGACAATTTTGGATCATTAAAAGATAAAATTTAAAACAATTCTAAATAAATAGCTCAATAAATTGTTATACAATGTATTTTTAGAATATCAATTTTTACAATTTTTGAAATTTGATTACTATTTTGTATGATTTATAAAAGATAGTAAAAAATGGTCTAAAATATTGACATTTTTCTTTTATTTTCAAGCCATTTTTTGCCATCTTTCATAAGTCATAAAAAATAGTAAATTTTTTTAAAAAATCGTAAAAATTAGTATTCTACAAGTTCAATATATAACCAATTTACTTAGCTACTTAGGTCAATGTTTCGAATATGAAATTTTAAAATTTGACCCTATGATGTTTTGACTGAAATACTACCGAAAGCATATTAGTCAACCCCTCTCTCTCTCTCTCTATATATATATAGAGAGAGAGAGATTGGCTAATATCAAAACGTTTGTTCCGGAGCTGTTGTGCAACCAATTGATTTTCTGATTTTAAAAGTCCAAACGGTCAATCCAAACTGTTAGATGCGATATCTATATTAAAATGTTCTTGGAGACCAAAATTTTCATTTTTGGGACTTTTTTTTTACTATTTATTAAGCTAGTTTTAAAATCACTGATTTTAATAAACAGTGAACAATTTCTGGATCATTGAAAATAACGATTTTAAAACTGGCTTAATAAATAGTAAAAAAATTTCAAAAAATATAAAATTTGGTCTCTAAGCACATTTTAGTATAGATTGAATGTTGAATGATTTGGATCGACTGTTTGGACTTTGAAAATGTAAAAATCGAAACGTTTGTTCCACAGCCTAGAAACAAACGTTTTGATATTAGCCAATATCTCTCTCTATATATATAGAGAGAGAGGGGAGTGTTGGCTACTCTACTTATATAAGCATATGAGGGCATATGTTTGTAAGTCGTTTTTGCGTTTTTAAAATCTAAATAATTGATCTGAAGCGCTCGACATATTCTTCATATTAAAATGTGATTGGAGACCAAATTTTACATTTTTTGGAAATTTTTTACTACTTTTTTAGAATTTTTCAAAATAGTATTTCAATATGCTATAAAAATTCTGTAAAATAATATAAAATCCTGAAAAATAGTGGTTTTGAATAATTTAAGAAAATAGTAAAAAATTAAAAAAATGTAAAATTTGATCACGAAGCACATTTTAATATGGAGAACATGTTAATGGTTTCAGATCAATTATTTAGACTTTAAAAACGCAAAAATGCCTTATAAGCATATGCCTCTCGTGTGTTTATACAAGTAGAGTTAGCCAACCACTCTATATATGTATATAAAGCAAGTCCGACTACAGAAACACCTTGACTGCGGCTCAAATGTAACCCACAAGAGATCAAGAAGGCCTTTTCCAGTAATGTCAGTTTAATTAGTGCAATTAATTAGCTGTCTCACTTTAATTAGTTGTTTAAAATCAAGATGGATCTTTTGAACACTGCTTACAGCTAGCGTGTTTGTTATATATACAAACAATGTGCCATCTTAAATCCTCAGCCGTGGTTTGGTATACCCACTTACGCACTGAATATCAAGGCAAGATATTTTACTTTAGCCTTTACCAATTCTTTATCTATTAAACTATATATATATGTTGTCTGGTGTTATCACATTCATTGATTTATATGTGCTTTAATTTGGAATCATAATCATGGGGATATATGATCTTCTTAATTAATTAATTTATGTTTTCTCAGATCTCTTTTGTTGTGCATGGGCTGTGTGGATTCCTCTTCCAATTTAAAAATTATACAATTTGCAATTGTATAATTTAAAAAGTTCGTGCCAGTTTGCAATACGGTACGGTACCGTATTCCTTTTGAATGTACTCAGTTTTGTTTTCTTTCACCTGTTCCCCAAGTACATAACAGATAACACCACCTTTTTATTTTATTTATTGTTTGTAATTTTTACCTGTTCAGAACTTGAGATCAATGAAGCAAAGGCACAACAATCAACCACTAATCACTCTACAATTTTATCCAAAAATTGTTCTAATTAAAGCGGTAGCTGATTTGATGCTTGGACGAGTTCTTTTTGGTTCATTGACAAAATACAAAGACCGTGCGGGAGGAAGAAATAAATAGTCAGAAAAATGATTACACCGAGATCAGCCTCTTCTCCTATGGCCGGCCGAGGTGGGTCCCGCAAGTAAATTTGAAAACCACACCACAAGCAGTATAGAGTTGCTACCACAGAAATTAGGAGCAATGATTGGTTTGATTTTGAATTCAGAGATTTCCCGTTCTTAACACTGCATAACATAATTTGCACATAAAAAAAATTCACAAATAAATTATCAGCATTTGAAAAGCATCAAAATTAAGTACGGGAGCGTTACGTACCGGTTTATGTAGACAAAACCAGCCAAGAGAGAGGTGCAAAGTAACCCGATAACAAATACCGAATCAGTATCAATCGGTGCAGATCCCTTCCACCAACCGGTACTCAATATCCACTTGTACATTTTTGAATTCCCATTTTCCTGCCGGTTTGATCATCATATTATAAATAATTAATAACTACTTTTTATAATTAGATAAAAGAAACAAAGACACTGATAATATAGTGCCGGTTTGTTCATCTCACACAACTTAGAGTCATCCTAGCACCATTCATTATTACAAAAATTATTTGGCAACAAAATCAATCCTGTTTAAGAAGAGGAGAGACTTCCAGAGAACAAAGAAAAAGGTATATATATATATATTGGTACACAGCCAGTACCAGTAGAGATTCACACTAAGGAGGTGAATTTGGGTCCGATGCCCATCGGACTCAAAGTGAGTTCGATGGGTTTGATGACCGTCCGATCTACTTTAAGATTCGCGCTTGCAACTTTCCCGTCTGCTTTAAAATTCGTGCGCACGAATTTTAAAGCAGATCAGATGGTCTCGAAACCCGTCGGACCCAAATTTGAGTCCGATGGTCATCGGACCCAAGCTGCTCTCCACACTAAGGGATGTCAATGGTACTCTTTTATCCGTTTACCCGATCTGTATCGTATTTGATAAGACGGGTACGGTAAGGTTTTTTTTTTGTTAAATTATTGGGTACGGGTAAGAGTAAAGATTTTTTTTCGGTATAGACTATTTCGTACCCTTTACCCTATACTATTAAAAATAAAAATTACAAAATTATATATATAGATATATATTTATATGGGAATGATGCATAATATGATATAGTTTTATTCATGACACATATATTTATTCAATGGCATCCCTTTAACCATTTATTCTACATGTCCCATATTCTATAACATGGGTATGGATATGTTTTTTTTTTGTTAGCTTATCTGGTATGGGTAAGGGTCAATTTTTTTCGTTAACTTAACGGGTACGGATATAAAAATGCTTCCACCCGACCCGTTTTGTACCCGTTGACACCCCTAATTCACTTATTCACACAAACAATAAAACTGGGGAATAATAGCGAATCTGGGATTCATTTAGTACCAGCTTTGGGGTACTAAAATTGAAGCAAATTGCTTAATTTCCTGTTTTCTGAGAGAAAAAAAAAAAGATAATGCAAAACCTCAAATAAGTGATCCAAGAAGAAATGGGAGAGAGATCCAGCTGATACCAGAAACAAGCACTGCTTCCTGTTCAATGGAACCTGACAAAAAAAAATCAACCAAACAGTCTTTCCCAAATTAGAAATTTATATTAATTATTCATCAGAATTGTTTAGTTGTGTATCAAAACACTGGATCTGTTCCAACTTGCAACTTTCTATTATCAGAAGTAATTATTTTATGAAGGTAACAATATAAATAATTTGAAGGTGGGTTTAATAATTTATACCGCAGAGAGAGAATCGAGAAAGCCCGAACGAAGCAGCGTACCAGAAACCCAGGAATATAATACACAAAGGGGAAAACCGAGGAGAACGGTGTACCAAAAGGGATCGTGGACCAGGTGCATGAAGGTAGAGCCGAGGTCTCGACCGACGCCCAGCACGGAGGAGAGCCACTCAACGAAGGAACCGAGGTCGGGACCAAGGAAGGCATTTAATGCGTAGACTAGGCAGTGGTGGGGACTGAACCTACCACGTGTCACCTTCGCCAGTGCTGACCCCACTTGCAACGTGTACATCATGTGAGCTCCTGGACCCGGCATGGTCTCGGTGTATATCGCCCCGCTTGAGCCGAGAGAAATCGGAGCTTTCCTAGTTCCTACTCGGCTACTTTCTCACTCTCTCTCTCCTCGGCATAGCAAGTAATTTCCTAATCAAGTAAGTTTATTATTCAACAAAAATAAATATTTAAATTATTATTGATCACAACACATGCAGAGGCGGATCCAGGATTTCCGTCAGGGGTAGGCACAAACTGGTAACAAAGAGTGCAAAATAATTTATTTTTTACTATAGAATCTCATGAGCTAGAGTACAAAATGCTAACAAGACTAAACGGACTGTATCGGTATCAGTTTAACTTACAACGCAAGACTAATCGGACTCTACCAGTACTGTTTTTAGGACAGATGCGAAATTGTTAAGCCTAAGATTTCAGTTCACAGATAGGCTGTATATTTATGCATATGCATCTCATCTTTCTTAAAGTTTTATAATTGCTAAAGCTACTAATCACATAAAACATCAAGAGTAACCAATATTTTTATAAGATAACAAGAAATCAGTTAATAAGTAATTCAAGCAACCCCTCAAACAAATCAAGCAATTCAAACTAAGCGAACAACCAACTTGAGCGACATTTTAAATGCCATGACAGGGGTACAAAGTTTCATCTTACAAACACCCCTAACAGTATAGTGAAAAATTAAAATTTAAGTTTGGTTGTGCTTTTTTATTTTTCACTATACTGGTAATATTAAAAAACAGAGAGCACCTACTGTGCTCTACTCCTCTCACTCACTGAATTACAACGTACCAGTATAGTGAAAAATTATAATTGAAGTTTCTAGCAGTATTTAAATATTGTTAGTGTAGTTGCTTTGTGCATCCCAATTAATAATATGTAGAAGGCTAGCTGCTGTATTCTCATCTAATCAGCACCTCCTGTGTAATATGGATTTTCAAGGCCTTTATTTCCAAGAAATTTTAGGCATTTATCATTATCTGCACCTACAGAGATAGCTATCTTTCGTAAATTTCTATATTTTTGTCTTTGGTTAAAAAGACTTTGCTATTTTACAAGGTTAGTTGATCCTAATATTTGTTATTTTACACGGTTTTAAATTTGTACTTACTGAATTGTACATTTTACCTTCAGGTTTCAAATGTCTGAACAAGGGTCCAAACTGGAGTGATTACGGGTAAGGCAAAGGTACCTCAGATTTAGAGATTTTTTACTTTATGTATTTGTTAGAAACATAGATCCTTGTGCTAATTGAATTCTTGTTGTGAATCTGAATATTGATTTGTGCCTTTTCTGCATATCAGAACAACTACTACCTGTTGCTAATTAGTTCATATAAAGTTTCAGCCCAGAATACACATTTGCTAGGAATATAAATTAACACAAGCAAAACTATTGCCCCATCTTCCCTGACTTCATTGTTGTTTAATTTTGGATGAGGAAGAAATAACACTAGAATTGTGGCAAAGTTGTTAATATATGACTAAGCATATGTTTTTAATCACAAGAACCTCAATTTTAGGTTTGTTGGAAAATATGTGAACAAATCTTCTTTTGCAAATATGATATTATAGTGCTTTTATTAGCAACAAGGTGATTTTAAATTTATTAGCATGCTTTGCTTTTACTGGATTATTTTTTGATGTGATATCTTTGATTGGATTAAGATCAAATGTTATCTTTTTAACAGGTTAATGCTTCAGTCTGTGAGGAACTCCCATCATATAGTGTCTTGCTGTTTTACATCTCTTATGTACCCTTTATGTATGTTATGTTAATTTTGTAACCTTTGTGTACCCTTTATGTATGTTAATTTAGGATGTTAGACAATGTTTTTATTTTTTTTGGACTTAAAAATCAAGAATAAATATTGATCTGGAACTTTGGATATTTTAGAACATCAATGTATTTGTATAACATTGAACCATGTATGTAATGGTATCTTAATTTTCATTTCTATGAAATTATGAATGTATTGGCTTATGTATTGAGTTTTGATTTTTTGAGATTGAATTCCTCTATTCGGTTCAACCGAACAAACCGAAGTTTAGTTCGGTTTTAGTTCGGTTTGGCATTTTAATTCGGTCGGTTAGGTTGGGTTTTTAAAAACCGAAAAAAAGTTCGGTTTGGCAAATTTAGTTCGGTTTGAACCGAACCGACCGTTTGAACACCCCTACTTAAACCTATTACAATCTAACAAAAGTTCTCCTTTAGTTGGTTCAGATGCTAATTAATTACCTCAAATCTAGTTATTATGCTTTCAAGCACTGGGCAGTATATCATCCCAGTACCAGTACAAATGCTTTCAAGCTCATTACTTAAAAGTCTATTCAAAATTTGAAACACAGACCACTAAATCCAACGAAATAAAGAGTTTCCATTCCTGATGCATCAAATTGGAATCTTCAACTGACATGTGGGCCTTACGGAATTCTTGTTCAACATTTGAAAAGCATCTAACCAACAAAGTAGTGTAGTTCATTAGAACCAAAGCTCATTGCTTGGTTAAACACATGGGGTTTTGATGACAACCTTACAAATTTAGTATGGGTGCTTACTCAAACCCTAACTAGCATGCAAAAACTAGTGTTGAATCATCCCAGTACCAGTACCAGTGTCAGTGTCAGTGTCAGTGACAGTGCAAGGTCTCCTTTAAAAGTTAAAACCCTGATATCATTCATTATACATAGTACAAAAACGAAGGAGAAGAAAACCCACAAAATTAAACCGTAAATGGTATTAGCAAAGAGGAGAGAAGAGATGAAAAGAGATGGGTGAGCTTTACCGATTGAAAGAAGAAAGAAGAACCCTAGAAAAGAAGAGAAGAGAAGAGAAGAGGAGCTGTTGAGAAGAAGAAGAACCCTACCTATAGAGTTCAGATCAGGCTGAGCTAATAGTAATAGTTGGCCTTTTTGGGGGATTTTGGTTTTTTGGAGGTGCGAATTTCGATCGAATAAAAAAGGGTTTTGGTTGTACTCAAGAGAAAGAAAGAAGATTTCATTTCAGTCGAGGATTTGAGAAAGAGAGAAAGAGAGAAAGAGAGAACCCAAAGTAACTCAAATTTTGAGTTTAGATCTGATCCGTCAGATCTGTTTCAATTGTTCCGGATTCTGATCGACGTCCCGGATCTAAACTCAAATTTTGAGCTACTTTAGGTAACATAAAAAAAAAAAATTAGCACAACCGTTGGAACTTTAAATGATGATTCATATCATCATTTAAAGTTCCAACTCTTGTGCTAATTTTTTTTTATGTTAAGGAAAAAAATAGTTTTTTTTTCATTTGCAAATTTTTTATTTTTTTTAATAATCTCAGTTTATAATCAATTTTTTTTCATGTGTTGAAAACAATTCATGCATTATTCACGGTAGATCTTGTATTTATTATCATTACAATATAAATTTAATAATAATTTGAAATATCAAAATATTAATTACAAGACATGAAATTTATTTACTTCATCATAAAAGAAATTAGAAATTAAAGAAGAAAATTTCAATTTAGTTAATCTAGTTTCATCTAAATTAATTTACTGAAAATTGTATGCATAATACCTAAATTCGCCATTTGTTTTTTAAATAAAATAAATAAATATTAAGAACTTGGGTAAAAAAGACCATAATTTATATAATAATAACAATAACAATAACAATAACAATAACAATAATAACAATAACAACATCAAAGAGCATGCCTTCTTTTTTTTGAAGGACAGCTGGCCAGTAGCCTGCCGTCGATATATTAATGAAAGAAAAATATTTACATCTCCAAAATGGAGTCAAGTTTTTCATTACACACACATCAACTATTAAATAAACCGCTAATTAACACAGTGAAGGAGCGCGTATGGTCGTCAGTGCCCATTCTGCCTCCCACCTTTCTTCTATTAACAGTGAGCAGCCCAAAGGAGAGACTCTTCTGTTGCTTCATTTATTAAACGATGCGCTTGTTTTCGTTCTTGGGAGAATATCCTCCGATTTCTCTCCTTCCACAGGGTCCAGAGTCCAGCCGAGCATGCTCCATCCCATCTTCTTCTTTGTTCGACCGAAAGTGTGGATCTGTGGTTCCACCACCCCTCAGTAGCATCCGCCGTATGCGTAGGGGGTCTTAGATTAAGCGACGCGAAGAGCCCCCACCAAAACCCCCTAGCAAAATTGCAATTCCAAAACAGGTGGTCCCTTGTTTCATACTCCCCCGCGGTGCACATGACACACTCCCAAGTGACCGCGCACCCTCTTTTAATAAGAACCTCCCTTGTTAGTAGTTTATCTTTGAGAAAAAGCCAAAAAAAGACCCGCACCTTAATTGGAATTTTAAGTTTCCAGAGGACCTTATAGAATTCGCATCGAACTCCCCGTCGATGTAAAACCTTGTACGCCGATGCCGTGGTGAATCCCATTTCCGACCATTTCCAGATGGGTCTGTCAGCCTGTTGATCCGTTGTAATCGAGCAGGAGAAGAAAGATGAGAATTCCTGCAAGGCTTTGAGGAAGTATGATCCCTGAGTACCCAGATGGTCATGGTGCGAGATTCCGTACAATTGCAGTAGAGACTTGGCCCATAGGCTATTTTGGTCATTATGCAACTTCCAAAGCCATTTGGTCAGCAGTGCGGCGTTCTGGACTGCAATGTCGATAATTCCCAGCCCCCCTTCCTGTTTGAGAGCGCATGTTTTTTCCCAATTGAGTAAGCAATTAATTGGTTTGCACTGCTCAGTGCCTTTCCAGAGGAAGCTCCTTCTCTGGCGATCTATGTGCTTTATCACCCATTTCGGCAGGCGAAATGCCTGGGCATAGTGCAGCGGGAGGGCCGACAGGACCGATTTGACCAATATTAGTCTCCCTCCATAAGATAGGAGGTTAGACTTCCAACTCGCTATTCTGTTATGGATTGCCAATATAATCGGTTGGAATTGGTCCTTGTTCGGTTTGCGTATTGTGAGTGGGAGCCCGAGGTAGGTCATTGGGAGATGGGTAGGTGGGCTCGATAGTATTCGCTGAACCGTCGGAATGGAAAGGTTGGGGATTGATATTGGGACGAAGTTGCTTTTTCCCCTATTAATTTTCAGTCCCGAGAGCGACTCGTAAGTCTGCAGAATCAAAGTGAGTATCTTGAGGGTGGATGGGTGTGCTTCCGTGATGATGAGCGTGTCGTCCGCGTATTGTATGATTGAGGTGGGAATATGGATCGGTGTATGCATCACTGCACCCGCATTGGAAATGAAACTCGTAAGGGAGTCCGCCACCATGATGAACAATAGCGGAGACAATGGGTCCCCTTGCCTCAACCCTCGTTTGTGTTGGAAGGAACTTGTGATCTCCCCATTAATTTTTATTGACGAGTACGAGGTTTGTAGTATATTCAATACCGTGGAGAGCCATCTCGGCGGGAACCCTCTTTCAATAAGGAGGTTAGTCAGGAAGCACCAATCCACCATATCGAAGGCTTTTTCGAAATCCACTTTGTATAATACCGTTGGAGTCTTGTGGTGGTGAGAGGCATAGAGCAGCTCTCTGGCGACCAGGAAGGATTCTATCAGGGATCTGCCTTTTACAAAGGCTGTTTGAGTGTTGGAGACGATGGTTTGCAATTGGGGCTGTAGTCTGTTGGTCAGTATTTTGGTGATTAATCGGATGATTGTGTTGATAACACTGATCGGTCGGTACTCCGTGATTTTGTTGGCACCTGTCTTTTTAGGGACTAGTGTGATAGTTGCTCTATTGAGCCCCGAGATGTTTGTTCTTCCCTTCTGCAGTTCTGTGATTAGGTGTAGCAGGTCATTACCGGTTATGTCCCAGAATTGCTGATAGAATTCGGTTGGGAGTCCATCCGGTCCACTAGCTTTGTTTTTTGGCATTTGATTAAGCGCTGTTAGAATCCTTCCTGGTCGACTGTTTTTATATCTAAGCGTGGACAGTGGTTAATTATATCTAAGCGTGGAGCAGCGGCTATATAGATGCTATTTTTGTGACTACGGTGATTTCAAGAGGTTAACTTTTTTTTTCGTTATGCTATATCTAAAATCGAGAGGTTAACTTTCATGATATTTATTTTACTTCATCATAAAAAAAATTAGAAATAAATAAGAAAATTTTAATTTAGTTAATCTAGTTTCATCTAAATTAATTTACTGAAAATTTTATACATAATACCTGACTTCGCCATTTGTTTTTAAATAAAAAACAATAAATATCAAGAACTTGGAAAAAAAGTGACCATAATTTATATAATATAATAATAATAAATTACATGAAAGAGCATGCCTTCTTAAATTATATCAAATAATAATAAATCTCAGAGCCGTTGCACCGACAGTCGTTAATAATATCTAAGGGTGGGATCGAGCAGCGGCTATATATGCTATTTTTGCCAATTTTTTTTAATACCCTCAATTAAAAAAAAAATCCAAATATGCCCTCAGTTTTTCAAAATTTTGAAAAATGCCCCAATCGCAACACTGTGTGGCGGTTGTCTTCTGAGGTGGACCGCCACACAGTGTGGCAGTTACTGTAGCATTTTTTTTAGAAATTGTTTAGTATGTATAGAATAAATGTTGTACATATAGAAACTAATAGTAATGAACATTTAGTATGTATAGAATGAATATTTAGTATGTATATATAGCTCAGGATTAAGTAATTCATCGATCAATTAATATATATCAACCCTTGTTGGATAAAGACTTAAGACCCATAGAATAAAAGCCGAAATTTTTATTTTTAACATTTTAATAAAATAAATTAATAAATTGACCATCGTTTCTGGTCAATTCTAAATCTAACACGGCCGCAGAACACCGCTGCGGACCCATATGGGGGAGGCCGCAGAATGCCGGAGCGGACACCCATATGGGGCCGTAGAACCGTTCTGCGGACCCCATTTTTTTTCTTTTTCTTTTCTGTTGTTTTACCGAGGAAACCAAGGGGTCAAAGCCCTCCCGCTGAAAATTAAATTTAGTTTATAGGGATGCGTGCAGAATAATTCTGGTTTAAAAAAAACTGTTTAAAAAAAAAAAAAAAAAAGGGTCCGCAGAACCATTATGCGGACCCATTTAAGGGTCCGCAGCGGTATTCTGCGGCCCCGCTCAAATGGGTCCGCAGAATGCCGGTGCGGCCGTGTTAGATTTAGAATTGACCAGAAACGATGGTCAATTTATTAATTTATTTTATTAAAATGTTAAAAATAAAAATTTCGGGAATAAAAGATAAAGAGAGATACAAGGGAGGATCTTAATTAGTACAATTTATCAATCTAACGGTGAATAAAGATAATTCTACATATGTTCTATAATTTGTTAGTGGATTTGAGCATTGATTTTATAACTTACAAGGATTATCTGTCTAATTACTTTTGTCTTTTGAAATAGTGTGGCATTGCTACTCTTTGGCATAATGAAGGTACTTTTTTTTATTGAAATAAATTTTATAACTTATCGTTATTTTTTCAGAAACTTCAATTGCAGTTCTGAGGCCCTATACGATTTTTTTTGCAATTCTGAGTGCACAGGTCATTTTGTAAGGTAAACCTTAGTTTATCTTAAAAATTCATATCTCCTCCTCCCAAGCTTTCCGAAAAGTGGTCGAATCCTCAAAACGTAGTTTCCAACACAAAGTTATGGTCGGTCAAAGTTTGGTCAAAGTTAGAACTACTAGAAAAAGTGCCTCTGCTAGCGGTTAGGATACACTAGAAATTGTGACCCCTCATGTTCTATCGTGTTGACTACTAGCGGTGGTCAAACCTTTATTAGAGCCATTTTTTTACCGTTAGTAGTCTGCAGTTCTGTAGTAGTGTGAATACGTCTAATAATGGAAATCAGAAATGATTGTAGAAAAGTAACTTATTATATAACACTCTTATTGATTCAAAAACTTGTTAAAAATGTTTAAGAAGCATTATTTGCTGAGTAAGATCAGTATTCAAAAAGAGAACAAGAGTACACTTTCTTGGTATATGAGTTTTATACAATATCTAAGGTTCAGCTATTTACAAAATCAAAAAATAAGAGTATCCAAAAAGAAGGAAAAAAAGAAAAAAAAATCATAGAAACAGTGAGACCAAATTACTAAGTAGTAAGACCAAAATCATATGTAAAATATTCATTTTATACATACTAAAAAAAATGCAACAGTAACCGCTACAGTGGGTGGCGGTCCACTTCAGAAGACAACCGTCACATAGTGTGGCAGTTGGGGTATTTTTCAAATTTTTGAAAAATCGAGGACATATTTGAATTTTTTTTTAATTGAGGGTATTATAAAAAATATAGGATTTGCTTCAGATGCAATGCAAAGTACTAAAGATTTTTTTATTTGTTATAGATTTGTTTGATTGAAAGAATTTTGTAAGTGGTTATCATTAATTTTACACATTAAATTTGGAACATGGAATTAATTTTTTTCTTTAAAAGATGAGTTATCTTGATTAGTTTTTCAATTTTTTTTTCTGTACAATTAATTTCAATTTAAAAATGTTAGATCAAATGGCTTTAGACTTAATAATTACAATCAAATTGTGCACAATATATATTTACCCTCTTCATTTCCTTATCCTTATCCTTAATTAAGAAAAGTTTGTAAATTAAAGACATTCCAAAATCTCTGTCCGAAACAATTCTGGACTGTTAGATGAAAGATGTCTGTGAAATCACAGCCGTCTGATACATGCATGTGGAGTGTTCTCCTTGTCATTTAATTTTGTATGCTACTTTGCGAGGAGAGAGCGAGAGAAGAGATCGAGAGGGTCGGTTTGGTCTAAGGATTGGGCTTAATATGCGCGCATGGTTATGGATTTGGATCTGATTTTCAATTAGTTGGGCTTGGCCAGAAATTTTGTATTTGATTTAATTGTGTGAATGAAGATTTCATATTTTCTGCGCACACAACCTAGCTATAAAATAATACAAAATACAAATTAAATACAAAAATCAAAATAAACTAATATATATACAATATCGAAATAAAAAGAAATTAAAAATTTGAGGACTTGGATTATCTTCCAAGAAACTTTTGTTTTAGATCACTAGCTTAATTAACCGTCATTTCAACTCAAAGTGAAATGGGATTTCCAACTCAAGGGAGATAGCTAGGGGTTACTTAATTTCCAACTTGCTCACATGCATGCAATGTAATAATTGCATCAGATGATCTTTCACTCAAAGGGGCCATGTGAGGTTCATTAAATTAAACATTAATGTATATATGATGATGATATACTAGAAAAGTCAAACAATGAATGATATATACTAGTATTTTTCTCATGTACATGCTAACATAATAATGGCACTAGCTAGCTTAATTTGCAACTAATTAAGATCGCATCCCTATATATCCAGCACATCAAATACTATACAAATTGCAGAATCCATATATATATACAAGCATGCATGGGAGCTAATTAACTAGAATTAAAATTGTGAAATCGATCGATAGAGCTAAAGCTAGTATAGTAGCTAGTATGGGACATGAAATGGCAAGGAATGAGAAAAGCAACAAGTGGGGAGTTCCTGGAGCAGTGGTCATCTTTTTGCCTCTTCTTTTCTTTCTCTGGCTCATCAGTACTGATGTAAACACAACTACTCTTTACAAAGGTACCTACAAATTTTAGGTTCATTTTCATTTCTTCTTAATTTAATTGTTGTTTTCTTAATTTAGAAATGTTACTTAATTAGCAGATTACCTACCAATTACAATATGCATGTTATCCAAATTTGTTTAATAAAGAGTTTTATGTTAAACAAAGTTCAAGTAAATATATGCCCGTTAATTTGTTGTAGTTTAATTAACTTTTATGATTTTCTAAAACTGTATCCCCACATAATTAATTCCTCTCTAGAGATGTACATAGGGGTGTCAATGATACCTATTTAACTATTTACCCAACTTGTACCGTATTCGATAAGATGAGCATGGATATTTTTTTTTTTCATTAGCTTATCGGGTATGGATATGGGTAAGAAACCTTTTTTGTTAACTTACCGGATAAGGGTATGGATAAAAGCTATTTTGCACCCGTTACCCTATAAGTTATATATAATTAATAAATATAAAATTATATATAATAATTTTGTATATAATTTTTTATTATAATTGGATTGATTTATATTAAATTTTGAGTTAAACGTATGCAATTAACGGAAAACTATGAATATTTTCAGAAAATATGATATTTATTTAGAGAAGAATTTATGTTTTACTTGAAAGATTTGCTCATATGTTTTGTAATTTATTTTCAGTTCTTAATTTTATGTACTTTTTGCACAATGTTACAATATTATAGTTAAACTAATATTATATTACATTTAATAGTTAAACTAATATTATATTACATTTAATATTTAAACTATTATTATATTATATTTAATCTAACATTTTATTTAATACTAATCTAATATTTAAATCAGTATTATATTACATTTAATATTTAAACTAACATTATATTTAATACTAATTAATCTAATATTTAAAATAACTCTAATATCGTAGTTGAGAGGAATGAATAAAAAAGATGTATACTTTTTTTTATTAATATTACTAACTCCTAGCTTGCAAATTTGATAACTCACAATTTTTATAGGTTAGATTAGAATAGACCTTGAGCTAATCTTTTTTTGTTTGTGTTTGTATTACCACTTTTTGAGAATAATAGAGTTTTTCTTGAGTTAGCTAGCTCTATTATTGTTCCAACCAAACACAGTTTTCTACAAGATACCGAGACAGCGATATGATTTTTTTTTTTTCACATTAGAAGCACACATTTCTTAGTAACATTATTTGTTGCACTATCAAGTTGGGCAGGGGGTGATTTAGCATGGGGAACGATAACGATTTTTAAAATCTTAAATCCTACATATTAGTCAAATTATCATTTTTTTAAACGTACTATAGCCATCTCTATTTTATCAATATTTATAGTCTATGGGAAAAAATCAATATTATTTCGATATAATGTTATGTTTTAATTTAATTCGAACAATAAAAAACCACTAAAGAAAATAAACTTTTTCAATATTAATGTTATGTTTTAATTTTTAAAGTTATGTTATGTTTTAATTTTAATTTAATTTAATTTCAATATTATAGTTTATTTTGAGCATTTAATTTTGAATATTCAATGTAGAAATAAACTTTTTCCCCTTAATACCAGTTATAATCCCCCCCCCCTAATTGTTTTCCTTTTTTAGCTTTAAATTAAATTATGCTTAAATGCAATGCACTTTAAAGGAATTATTTATATGTTTAATGGACAATGTTTGGTCTTGTTTTTCTTTAATGGAATTATCATCTAAGAATGCAATTATTGTTGATCAAGCCATTTAATACTAGCTAGCTACCTCTAAATTAAGAAATATTAATAGCATGAAAATAATTTCATATGGATTGTTTTAGTGTTGCAAACTAATTATTATTTCGTTAGTCCATTATCTTTTAATTATGAACCCAGACATTATAAAAATGGTACTATCAAATATAATGTCATCATGCAACTAATTTTTACAAGAAAAAAGTATGTAATTTTGAAGGAAAAAAGTATGTAATTTTGAAGGTTTCATAAGAATATACATGAATTTTTTTCTTGAAGTAAATAATGAATTTTTTTTTATTTTGTTCTATTATGTAGTTAATTTGTTCATTTATACAAGTCCTCGTAGCTTACAACGTTTTGATATCCAGGGTTGAATTATGGTTCAAATCAAACTTCCACACCATCGAACAATAACTATCTCCATGAACTCATCCCCTCAAACTTTGACAACGAATCATGTTTGAGCCGATTCGAGTGGCCATTGTTTCGCAAATCTTCACCGTATATGCCATCTTCATACCTTTTACAGAAGCTAAGAAATTATGAAACTCTCCACAAGAAATGCGGCCCAAATACGCCTCTTTATCAGAAGTCGATTCAGCAGTTGAACTCAGGTCATAGTATAGAATCAATGGAATGCAACTATGTGGTTTGGATCCCTCTTGCAGGGTTAGGCAACCGAATGCTATCCCTTATAAGTACCTTTTTCTATGCTATTATCACCAATAGAGTTATGCTAATTCAATTGACTGATGAATTGGTTGACCTCTTTTGTGAACCATTTCCTGATACCTCATGGATTTTACCACCTGATTTCCCAATCAAAAACCTAGACAAGTTTGATGTTAACTCTAATGTGACATATGGCAACATGCTAGATAAGCATGTTATAATAAGCAATCATTCGTATAATACCAAGGTCGAGTCGTTGCCCTCTTATGTGTATGTCTATCTAGTTGATAATTATCGTACTTCAGACATGATGTTTTTTTGCAATGATGATCAAATTGTCCTTGGAAAGGTCAATTGGTTGTTACTAAAATCCGATCTATACTTTCTCCCATCTCTTTGCTCATCAACACCTATGTTTGAAGAAGAACTCGGTCGGTTATTTCCAGCAAAAGAGAGTGTGTTCTACCTATTAGCACACTATTTAATTCATCCTAGTAACAATGTTTGGGGATTGGTTAGGAGATACTACATGTCTTACCTTGCCAAGGCTGATGAGAAAATTGGTATACAAGTACGCGTGTTTTGGTTTGCAAAAGTTTCTTCTGATGTTATATTCCAACAGATCCTAAAATGCGCTAAAATGGAAAATGTATTTCCTGAACTTGATTCCAATGGAACAAAATTCATTGAAACCGACGAACAAAAACCTTCGAAAGCAATTTTAGTAGCATCATTGTATGCATCTTACTACGAGAAGTTTAAATCCATGTATTATGAGCACTCGGTGAAAACCGGAGAGTTGGTTAGTGTTTACCAACCGAGCCACGAAGAAAAACAAAATACAGAGAACCAATCACACAATCAAAAAGCACTTGCAGAGATATATTTGCTTAGTCTTTGTGATGTGCTTATGACAAGTGGTTGGTCTACTTTTGGATATGTTAGTTCTGGCCTTGCGGGGATCAAGCCACTAATTTTAATGCCAGTATGGCATAAAAAAGTAGCTGAGATGCCTTGTGTTAGAGAAGCTTCAATGGAACCATGTAATCTTAGTCCGACAAAAGTCAGATGCAAAGGAAAGATAATAATTGAGAAGGAAAGATTGCAACAATATGTGAAGCAATGTCCAGATATTGATGATGGGATCAAGTTATTTGACTAGATGAGTTATTTTTTAAAGGAAAAATTGTAACAGTGTGTGAATCAATGTAAAGATTTTAATAAGGAGATCCAAGTTGTTTGGCTAGATGATGAGTGACTTTTGAAAGGAAAAATTGTAACAGTAGGTGAAGCAATGTAAGGACTTTAATAAGGAGATTCTAAGTTAATTGATCACTAGATGTGTGTGTGTGTGTGTTTTTTATCTAAGATCTGTTTCAGATATAATGCTGTGAATTTTATGAATATTGAATGTTTTTTCTGCTATTGATATTTGTTATATCTTAAAAAAATATATATTTGGCACCTAGTGTGCCGTTGGTACTTAGAAGTTGGTCCAAACGGTAACTTTCTAATAATAGTACAAAGATAAAGAAGAAACTCTAAGAGAGAGGGAAGTGAAGGGAGAAGAGAGAGAGAGAGAGGAGTGAGAGAAACTTGTTAAAACTTTAAATCTACAATCTTTTATTTACATGCAACATTTTTTTCATTAGTTGGTACCTTTAAAATTATATTTTATTGTTTTTGTCTATGACCACAAAGAATGACGAAAATTAAAAATTGTATGTCACTTTCAGCAACATATCGCATATTAGGTAATATATATATTTTTTTTTACTTTCTAAATTAGAAGTGTGATAATTTTTTTAATTGCATGATGACATTTGATAGTAAGTATTTTTATAATGTTTGAGTTGATTAAAAACTAATTAATTAAACGAAACAATGATTAGTTTGCAACAGTAAAACAAGTCATACATTCTATATATTAATACTCTCTTTTCAGGTAGCTAGCTAATGGTATATTGCTTGCGCAGCATAACTTAATTGCATTCTTAGTTGATACCATTAAAAAAAGCATGACCAACCGTTTTTCCATGAAACATATATATAAAAGTATATATGATACATCGATCTCATATAGCCTTAAAATGCCGAAAATTTTGTTCATATTCTCACACACAAAAAAAAAAAATTCAAACCAACCATCGATTTGCAAAATATTCGAAAAATGTCCCTACCGTTGGCATTTCCAACGATAGTTATGTGAAGTCCACTGTTGGCAACGGTAGTGGGCATAGCCTCCACCTCCCAATTTCGGTTTTGTTGAACTGGAAGCGCCATTATTTCCAGCCGCCTTTTCTGAGGTTTTCACCATTTTGGTCTCAGCTTTTTCACCATGTCTGATCAGAAGGCAGCAACCTATTTTTCGCCAATCCTTTATCGCTATCATGTGGATGGCATGAGCACCTGCCCTCATAGACCGCAACGCCTGCAAATAAAAAAAAAATATGGATTAAAATTAAGAAACATTAAACTTATGAATTTGCAAGATGTTTGGTTTTTGGCATTTTGGGGGTCATGCATATGGTTGGAGCACAAGGTAAGTAACTCCTTTTGCTCTGCTCATCAAGTAATGACTGTTAGGGGAGTGCGAGGTCATATATAGATACCAATAATAACGAATTAGTTACGTATCATATGAAACCATAATAAAATGTCAAGTAATTGAAGAGTACGATTGATCGACCTGTGTAAATCGTGTGTCGCGGTCATGCCAAGAGAGGATCGACCGGGATCCGCTATCTAAGTCCAACCTGATGCAACACCCTCCCTGGATAATGATACTCAATAATCCAATAGTATCCGAGACTCAAAGA
The DNA here is from genome assembly GCA_011114355.1 of Carex littledalei. Lineage (NCBI taxonomy): Eukaryota > Viridiplantae > Streptophyta > Magnoliopsida > Poales > Cyperaceae > Carex > Carex littledalei. The sequence goes on along the minus strand of CM022083.1, from coordinate 5,077,973 downwards.
AGTTGTACGTAGTTGATTGCGGGCATAGGACACCCTAACGGTTGAAGAGTGGCCCGTGACCACGTATGTGTGACGATAGGTGAGCACCGTAAGCGGGGAAGGTGAGCGGAGAAGGGGCACCCCAGTCGGGACTCCAACCCTTTTGAGCTGGAGTAAAGCAGTAGGGCCAGTAATCTAATTGATTTTAACCACAATTGTGGTATGTTTAATATGAAGATCTAGTGAATATCTGAGTCTGGTATTTTTAAAATCTATATTTTGACCAAATTTCATAAATTACACAATTTTTTAACAATTTTAAACATTTTCTAACAATTATAACAATTTATAACCATTTATAACAATTTGCACAATTTCAAACAATTTCTAATAATTTACACAAGAGGGTTCAAATGCCTCTACTTTTTTGTGCCTCCATCATGCCTCCATTTTAATTTTCTAATAACAAAAATTCTAAAATTATTTGTCAAAATAAAACCGTTAGATGTGATCTATATAATTTTCTCTACATGTACATAAAAAAATTATAACTTTTAATTTTGGTTAAATATGAATCAATAATATGGGATCCTTATGAATCAATAAAATTATAACTTTTAATTTATCCACATCGGTGTATTTTTGCAAGTACTTGATTTTAATCAAAACAATATGAGAATGTTGTGATCTTTTACGTGAAAATGATATATATATATATAGAGAGAGTAAGGCTACGGTGCTTTGCAAAGTAAACCACCCCGTTTACTTCGGACTATTTTTTGGATTTTGAAAATTCAAACAACCGATCCGAACCGTTCAACATGTTCTAAACATTGAAATGTGCTTGGAGACCAAATTTTACATTTTTTGGAATTTTTTTACTATTTATTAAGCCACTTTAAAAATCGCTGATCCGACGGCAAACAGTAAAAAACAGTAAAATTTTCTGGACCACCGGATCAGAAACTTTCAAAGTGGCTTAATAAATAGTAAAAAAATTCCAAAAAATGTAAAATTTGGTCTCCAAGCACATTTCAATGTTTAGAACATGTTGAACGGTTCGGATCGGTTGTTTGGATTTTCAAAATCCAAAAAGTAGTCTGAAGTAAACGGGGGGGTTTACTTTGCAAAGCACCGTAGCCTTACTCTATATATATATACATGTATATATATACATATACATATATATATGACAGTGCTACGGTGCTACGCATATATAAGGGCCCTCCGTGCTACGGCTCACTTTTTGAGTTTTCAAAATCCTAACAGTCGATCCGAACCGTTCAACTTGATCTCCATATGAATATGTACTTGCAAACCAAATTTACATTTTTTAGAATTTTTTTACTATTTATTAAGCCACTTTGAAAAAACACTAATTTGTACACAACAGTAAATTCTGCTGGATCATTGGATCAGCGATTTTCAAAGTGGCTTAATAAATAGTAAAAAAATTCTAAAAAATGTAAAATTTGGTTTGCAAGTACATATTCATATGGAGATCATGTTGAACGGTTCGGATCGACCGTTAGGATTTTGAAAACTCAAAAAGTGAGCCGTAGCACGGAGGGGCCCTTATATATGCGTAGCATATTAGCCAGATTATATATATATATATATAATTGAGCTATGGTGAGACGTGGAGTAAAACAATTTTGTACTCCATGGCACTATATTTCCATTTTGAAAATCCAAACAACCGATCCGAACCGTTAAACTTGATCTCCATATTGAAATGTGCTTGGAGACCAAATTTTACATTTTTTGGAATTTGTTTGCTATTTTTTAAGCCACTTTGAAAATCGCTGATCCGGTGGTCCAGAACATGTTGAACGGTTCGGATCGGTTGTTTCGATTTTCAAAATGAAAATATGACGTGGAGTACAAACTTGTTTTACTCCACGTCTCACCATAGCTCATCTCATTATATATATATATATATATATATCATATCTAACGGCTTTATCTTGGTTTATAAATTATAAATTTTATGTTATTATGGTACTCAAAATGAAGGCATGATGGAGACATTTGAGCCCTCCTCTTTACACAATTCCTAAATCATAAATCCTAGATTTTTATAATTTCTAATAATTTATAATATGAAATTACTAAATTGAAATAAATAATAAATGATGTAAGGACATACATGCAAATGATGAGACTGCAAGTAGATTTTGGGAAAAAAAGAGAAAGAGACGAGAGAGAGAGTGGAATTTTGAAATGTGTTTTGAAAATTCAGATAGTCCTGTCCACATATACATGGACACTCTCATTGGCATTGCCAACGGTAGACTTCACATAACTATTGTTGGCAATGTCAGCGGTATTTTACGAAGTCTACTGTTGGCATTGTCAAATGGTAAGGACATTTCTCGAATTTTTTGCAAACCAAGGGCAAATTTGAATTTTTTTTAAAGGATATGAATAAATATTTCGGATTATAATGTTTTCTACAAAACAATTTGTTACCTGAATTATATATTATTCAAAAAAGTTTATGTACTCATTAAAATTTAATAAGAGAGAAGATGAATCATATATTATGCAAAATTGATGACAATAAACATGAGGTAGGAGGGGGGAGGAGGGGGAAGAGAGAGGAAAATGAGGGCTCCACAATATTTCTTTGTTCATAATTTCAAAGGAGAAAACTTTTGTTTGGAAAATTTGTTTGATTTTTGAAATTTTTAAAAAATATCATATCGCTGTATCGTCTTTTATGAAATACTATATCTGTATGTGTATCTCGTGAAACATACAACCTAGCAAATATATATAGAGTCTGGCTAAATTGCTTCCGGAAGCACTTAGGCTGAAGTGCTTATGGGTCAAATTTTAATGTTTGATGTTCGAAACGTCGATCTAAGTAGCTCAATAAATTTGTTATATAATAAATATGTAAAATACAGATTTTTACTATTAAGGGCATAAGAAAAATACTACAAATATACATTATTATCAGTCACTGTTTGACTTTTCTAGTATATCATGATCATATATACATTGTTTAATGACCTTGGTTAAAGTAATTAAATGAACCTCACATGGCCCCTTTGAGTGAAAGACCATCTGAAGCAATACACTGCATGTGAGCAAGTTGGCAAGTAACCCCTATCTCCCTTGAAAATCCCATTTCACTTTTGAGTTGAAATGACGGTTAAACTAGTGATCTAAAATAAAAGTTTCTGGAAAGACAATTCAAGTGCTAAAAAAATTTCTTTTTGTTTTCGATATTGTATATTATTTTTTTTTTTTTTGTATTTTGCATTATTTTGTTTGGGAAAGTTTACTTGTTTATAGGCTGTGTGCGCAGAAAATGTGAAATCTGGATTAAATGGATCGAGGCCATATGAAAAATACAGGCTGAATTGAAACAAATAAAAATCCAAAATTTCTGGCCCAGCCCAACTAAATGAAAATGAGATCCAAAACCCTGACCGAATTAATCCCAATCCTTAGACCAAACTAAGCCCCTAAACCAAATTCTCTAAACCGACCCTCTTATCATTTTTCGAAAAGCTTCACAGAGGATGCGAAATGATAAACCTAGCCCAGTAGCCCCCCTCTCTCTCTCATCGAACAGGAGGGAAAAGATTTTAAAATTGAAATTAATTGTACAGAAAAACATATTAACATAAACACATTGAAATATAGAGATGAAACATGTAATAAGCATTAATCAACATCGTATAATTATCATAAATTGTACCAAAAGAACATAAAACATTACATCAACTGTATGATATTCTTGGTTAAGAATACTAAAAGGCTATACAAATATAATATTCAGAAATAAAAAATCTAAAGCACCGCTATCTGAATCAGGACCAATCTAATATCATTATTAGCATGTCGTGCTTTTAATTTGCTTCTCACACTTTACAAACCTGAAAAATTATGACTTCAACACTTAAATTGATAGCCATAACTTAAATCTACATGACTTGGTAAAATGATAGCAAGAAATGAGATCATTACCTCAACAGGTAATCATAAAATGATTGCTAATTGAGATTGTACAATCAGTGACAAACTTTGATTGTAAATATTTTTGTTATTAATTGAATTGTCAGTAGTCATCCTGGCAACTGGCCTTAAAAAAAGCATAATTAAATGATTTCACATCCTTGGAATTTTCTGTTATAATTGTAGTAACAACAAGGAATTCAGTACTATACATATAAGGTTATCTCTATATCTTATCGGATACAAAAATTGCATCTATACCATTTTAAGAAAAGAAAAGGGAACATAGTGAAAAATAACAGAGAATAAAATTAACCTGATAAATTGGTACTGTCGTATATATTGAGGTGAGCTAACTTGTTTCGAAGGGATGTATCGCAGTTTCTCTTGAAGGAGACCCCTATATACCTGCTCAGTTGGGCAGGGGATGATTTAGCATGAGAAAAGAAGTGACTAAGTTAATTATATATTATCATGATTTAAAAAATCTTAATCATATATATTAGTCAAATTAACAATTTTATATTGGCATGTATAATTAAATTAACTACAACAAAACAGGTCTTCAGAGACCGGTATCAGCGACCGGTCCGGTCGCCGGTCTCTGAAGACCCCCTCAAAAGAAATAAAATAAATAAATAAACTGTTTTCGGAGACGAAACCTTCAACGACCGGCGTAAGAAGCTTTCAGCGACCGATATGTCCCGGTCACTGAAGGGTGTCCCCAAAAAACCAGCGCCAGCGCCAGTTCTTCTCTATCTCCCGCGTTTAGGTTTTAGCCAAAAAATAAAAAACATAATCGCGCCAATGTGTGACCCCCGTCGCTGGAACCCGCGCCGCTGTGTGACCCCCGTCGCGACCCGACCCCGATCCCGACCCCGACCCCGACGTCCCGACCCCGACCCAACGGTTGCTGCCTCTTGGCGCTTGGATCAAATCGCCGAACCCCGTTCCTCTCTCTGCCTCCTTCGCTGCTGGTCCTTCTCTTTGCTGCCTCTTGACACTGATTGGAAGCACATACTGGTAAATAATCAAATGCCTTGAGTTTCTTTTCCTTTGGCTGTGAAATTGGTTATCGAATTGAACTGTGAAATTGGTTATGAAATGCATGTACTCAGTTTTTGGGACTGAGTTGAGAGATAACTCAGCTTAATTATATATATAGGTTGCATTCCTTCAATCTTTAATTCTAATTTGAGTTTTCTCTTAATTAACAAAATTAAGCATATGTGTGGATGAGCAAAACAAAATTTGAGTTTCCTTGAGAGGTATGGTTCATTTCTTAGCCTCTAGTTAATTTTTTTTATTGGTATGTTGTATGTTGAATTAAATTGGCGTGTATGTTGAGTTAAATTGGTATGTTGTATGTTGAATTAAATTGGCGTGTCTCTTCGAGTCCCATTTGATGTTGATTGCAAATTTGTTCAATTTGATCGCAAGATGCTCACTTTAGATAATATATTGTTACTACATTGAACAATATCCATGTACCGTAAAATCTGGCAAGTTTCATAATCCCATGAATCCAATTATGGGTACTTGATAGTTAAATAATACTTATGAGTTGCCCTCTTTGATGTGTGCTACTGTAGTAGGATTGTTTTTTGACACGCTGCCGCTGCAAATTGCTAATGAAATTCATTTATATATTTACAAATGAAATTTACAATGTGCGTTTTTTGTTTTTACTTAGGATATCACTGCAATCTAACCGTCAGATCAGATTTTTGAGACAAGATGCAAAACGAAGAGGGGCAGATTGTCGATCTCTACATCCCCAGGAAATGGTATTTTGAAATGCTCTATCATAAACATTAAAGAAAAAAGCATTTACTAAAGATCTAAATTAGAATAGGAACAAGTATTCATTTAAATACAACTAATTTTATGGTATATGCTTGCCTATAGTTCTGGCATATACTATTTTGCATAAACTGTACTGCGGTCTTTGTTTTTATGTCATATAACTGGTACCTGTTTAATATTCGTACTGCATAATCCAATGCAACTAATTAAATTTAAGAAAAATGAAAGAACCACATATTCTGGTGAGCTATATTGAGTACTTAATCAACATAATTTTTTTTGTTTGTAGTTCGGCAACTAATAGGCTGATTACAGCAAAGGATCATGCATCAGTTCAAATCAACATTGGCCATCTTGACGAGAACGGCATCTACACCGGACAACACACCACCTATGCTCTCTCTGGTTCCATTCGTTCTCAGGTTTATTTATTTTCTTCTCTGAAATCATTCAATTTATACATAAAGAAAACCATGAAGGTAAAGGGTTCCAAATTAAAGTGTATAATCTTTTTGTTGGTCTTATTATACCCCACATTTTAATATTGTCACAGTATTTCATGTTTATTAGAGGTTTTATGTGCTAGCCCCAAATGAAAGTCTATAATCTTTTTGTTTGTCTTATTATACCCCACATTTTAGTGCTGTTACAGTGCTGTCATGACCAGTCCATTTTTAAACTTTCTTAGATTTACATTGATTTGAAGTTGTATCTTCTTCATAAAAGTTAATTGCACAGTGAAACTAAACCATGATGTAAAATAGTTAGCACTTGCAAAATATACTGCTTGTTAACTTTAGAACATACCTGTGTTGTCAAACAGGGTGATGCTGACAGTGCGCTGGACAGGCTATGGCATGAGAAGAAAACCAAGTTGGGTCAGGAGTAGAGATCTATGATACTATTATTTTTGTTCGTCAAACCCGTTATGAGTTTTGTACCAGCAATGACTTGAGGTGGGATTTTTCTTTAGGAGGGGTCAGTATAGGTGTTCTTCTAGTCTTTCCTTTGCTGTTATGTTTTTGTTGAAATGAAAATTTCAAATTGTCAGACCTTATTAGTGTTTTTAAATATCTCAAGTCCCATTTAAATCATTTATTGAGGGAAAGCAGTAGCTCCTAATTTTGCTTTTTATTTGAAGTTCCCCTGGTGAATATACCGCTCTCTTTATGTATATTTTCATTGCTTGGTACGTTTCGTACCAATTGGGAAAAAGAAAAATAACAAAAAAAATAAAACCTTCTGCTATCGATTTTGGACCATCCGTGACCGGCCAATCGGTCTCTGATGATCTTGCGTCACGTCAGCACGCAGCATCAGCGACAGAACTAATCGGTCGCTAAAGGGGTCATCAGCGACCGGTGCCGGACCCTTCAGCGACCGGTGACGTCAGCGGGGTGGTCATCAGCGACGAAGCAACTGCGTCCGGGTCATCTGCGACCGGCGAAAATACCTTCTGCGACCGATTTGGCCGGTCGCATAAGGTATGAATGCTGTACATGTACTTGCCATTTCTATTTTATCATTATCAGTATATATAAAAAAAAAATCAATAATATCGTGGCATAATGTTACTTTTTTAATTTAATTTGAACAATAGAAAACCCATTAAAGATAAAACAAAAGGACCTTACTATTTTGAGCATTTAATTTTGAGTATTCATTGTAGGCATAATATTTTCCCCTTAATACCAGTTATGCCCTTATTGAGTACTTATTTTAGGTTCAAATTAAATTATACTTAAATAAATGCATTTTAAAGGAAATATTTTATTTGTTTAATGGAGAACGGTTAGTCTTGTTTTTCTTTAATGGAATTATCACCTAAGAATGCAATTTATGTTGATCAAGCAATTTACCATTAACTAGCTATATACCTCAGAAGAAGTATTAATAGCATGCAAATAGTTCCATATGAATTGTTTTAGTGTTACAAACTAATCATTGTTTCGTTAATAATTAATTATCTTTTTATTATGAATTCAAACATTTTTATAAACTAAATGATGTGAAAAACTATTTTTTGTTAATTTGTTCCTTTATACAAGTCCTCGTAGCTCACAAAGTTTTGATATTCAGGGTTGAATTAATTATGGTACGGTTCCAATCAGACTTATAACTATCTGGATGGACTGATTCCCCCAAAACTATGACAAAGATCGAATCATGTCTGAGCTGATACGAGTGGGCATTAATTGTTCCCCAAATCATCACCATACATGCCAATATGCCATCTTCATATATACCTTTTGCACAAGCTAAGAAATTTCCTAATACCTCATGGATTTTGCCTCCTAATTTTCCTATCAAAAACCTAAACGAGTTCAATGTTAACTCTAATGTAACATATGGTAACATGCTAGCTAGATAAGCATGTTATAAATATTATATATAGTAAGGAATCATTCAATTAATACCGAGGTCGAGTCGTTATCATGCTTCAGACGACATGTTGTTTTTTTTTTGCAATGACGATCAAATTGTCCTCGGTAAGGTCAATTGGTTGTTAATAAAATCAGCAAAAGAGATGCATATATATGTGTTCTACCTACTAGCACGTATACTATTTAATTCATCCCAATAACAAAGTTTCAACTGATGCTATATTCCAACAGATCCTAAAGCCACGAAGAAGAGCAAAATACAGAGAATCAATCACACAATCAAAAAGCACTTGCACAGATATATTTGCATAGTCTTTGCCACGTTTTTTTTTTCTCGATTTTTGGTATAGAATAAAAAAATAATTAAACTCGTCAAAATAATCGTAGGCACAAAAAAAGCCGACTTTTTTTATAATACCCTCAATTAAAAAAAATTCAAATATGCGCTCGATTTTTCAAAAATTTGAAAAATACCCCAACCACCACACTGTGTGGCGGTTGTCTTCTGAAGTGGACCGCCACCCACTATGTATAAAATGAATGTTTTACATATGATTTTGGTCTCACTACTTAGTAATTTGGTCTCACTGTTTCTATGATTTTTTTTTTTCCTTCTTTTTGGATACTCTTATTCTTTGATTTTGTAAATAGCTGAACCTTAGATATTGTATAAAAACTCATATACAAAGAAAATGTACTCTTGTTCTCTTTTTGAATACTGATCTTACTCAGCAAATAATGCTTCTTAAACATTTTTAACAAGTTTTTGAATCAATAAGAGTGTTATATAATAAGTTACTTTTCTACAATCATTTCTGATTTCCATGATTAGACGCATTCACACTACTACAGAACTGCAGACTACTAACAGTAAAAAAGAATGGCTCTAATAACGGTTTGACCACTGCTAGTAGTCAACACGATAGAACAGGAGGGGTCACAATTTCTAGTGTATCCTAACCGCTAGCAGAGGCACTTTTCCTAGCGGTTCTAACTTTGACCAAACTTTGACCGACCATAACTTTGTGTTGGAAACTACGTTTTGAGAGTTCGACCACTTTTCGGAAAGCTTGGGAGGAGGATATATGATTTTTTAAGATAAACTAAGGTTTACCTTACAAAATGACCTTTGCACTCAGAATTGCAAAAAACATCGTATAGGGCCTCAAAACTGCAATTGAAGTTTCTGAAAAATAACGATAAGTTATAAAATTTATTTCAATAAAAAAAAGTACCTTCATTATGCCAAGGAGTAGCAATGCCACACTATTTCAAAAGACAAAAGTAATTAGACAGATAATCCTTGTAAGTTATAAAATCAATGCTCAAATTGACTAACAAATTATAGAAGATAAGTAGAATTATCTTTATTCACCGTTAGATTGATAAATTGTACTAATTAAGATCGTCCCTTGTATCTCTCTTTATCTTTTATTCTATGGGTCTTAAGTCTTTATCCAACAAGGGTTGATATATATTAATTGATCGATGAATTCCTTAATCCTGAGCTATATACATACTAAATATTCATTCTATACATACTAAATGTTCATTACTGTTAGTGTCTATATGTACAACATTTATTCTATACATACTAAACAATTTCTAAAAAAAAAAATGCTACAGTAACTGTCACACTGTGTGTTGGTCCGCTTCAGAAGACAACCGCCACACAGTGTTGGGATTGGGGCATTTTTAAAATTTTTGAAAAACTGAGGGCATATTTGGATTTTTTTTTTAATGAGGGTATTAAAAAAAAAATCGGCAAAAATAGCATATATAGCCGCTGCTCCCACCCTTAGATATAATTAACGACTGTCGTTGCAACTGCTCTGAGATTTATTATTATTTGATATAATTTAAGAAGGCATGCTCTTTCATGTTATTTATTATTATTATTATTATTATATTATATAAATTATGGTCATTTTTTTCCCAAGTTCTTGATATTTATTGTTTTTTATTTAAAAACAAATGGCGAAGTTAGGTATTATGTATAAAATTTTCAGTAAATTAATTTAGATGAAACTAGATTAACTAAATTAAAATTTTCGTATTTATTTCTAATTTTTTTTATGATGAAGTAAAATAAATTTCATGAAAGTTAACCTCTCGATTTTAGATATAGCATAACGGAAAAAAAAAGTTAACCTCTTGAAATCACCGTAGTCACAGAAATAGCATCTATATATATAGCCGCTGCTCCACGCTTAGATATAACGACTGTCGGTGCCAGTGCAACGGCTCTGTGATTATATTATTTGATATAATGAGTGAGGCTACGGTGCTATGCATAGCACGGATTGAGCCGTGCTACGGCTCAATATTTGAGTTTTCAAAATTTTAATGGTCGATCCGAACTGTTCAACATGATTATAAAATAAATATGTACTTGCAAACCAAATTTTACATTTTCTCGAATTTTTTTACTATTGTTTTAGATAGATAGAAAATCACTGTTTTTGGATGGTCCAGAATTTTCAGATCAAGTGATTTTCTACCTATCTAAAAAAATAGTAAAAAAATTCGAAAAAAATGTAAAATTTGATTTGCAAGTACACATTCATTTTATAATCATGTTGAACGGTTCGGATCAACCGTTAAGATTTTGAAAAATCAAATATTGAGCCGTAGCACGGACCAAACTGTGCTATGCATAGTACCGTAGCCTCAGATATAATTTAAGAAGGCATGCTCTTTGATGTTGTTATTGTTATTGTTATATAAATTATGGTCTTTTTTTACTCAAGTTCTTAATATTTTTTATTTTTTATTTAAAAACAAATGGCGAATTTAGGTATTATGTATACAATTTTCAGTAAATTAATTAAGATGAAACTAGATTAACTAAATTGAAATTTTCTTATTTAATTTCTAATTTCTTTTATGATGAAGTAAAATAAATTTCATGTCTTGTAATTAATAGTTTGATATTTCAAATTATTATTAAATTTATATTGTAATGATAATAAATACAAGATCTGCCGTGAATAATGCATGAATTGTTTTCAACACATGAAAAAAAAATTGATTATAAACTGAGATTATTAAATATTATTTTTTTTTCAAATGAATTTTTTTTTTTTTATGTTACTGAAAAAAATAGTTTTTTTTGTAGCAAAATCTAGTAAGTTGAGAAATAATTTGAGGATGAATTTTAGTAAATTGAGAAGCATTGTCTGCATTTTATAATTCATTTACAAAAAGAATCCAAATTTACTGTTTATAATCTCATTCTCGAGTCCAAATCCACTAAAGTAGCTCAAAATTTGAGTTTAGATCCGGAACATACGATCAGAATCCGGAACAATTGAAAACAGATCTGACGGTTCAGATCTAAACTCAAAATTTGAGTTACTTGAGGAGATAAGGCTTCCTCTTTATCTCTTTCTCTCTTTCTCAAATCCTCGACTGAAATGAAATCTTCTCTCTTTCTCTGAGTAAAACCAAAACCCTTTTTTATTCGATCGAAATTCGCACCTCCAAAAAACCAAAATCCCCCAAAAAGGCCAACTATTACTATTAGCTCAGCCTGATCTGAACTCTATAGGTAGGGTTCTTCTTCTTCTCAACAGCTCCTCTTCTCTTCTCTTCTCTTCTTTTCTAGGGTTCTTCTTTCTTCTTTCAATCGGTAAAGCTCACCCATCTCTTTTCATTTTTCTCTCCTCTTTGCTAATACCATTTACGGTTTAATTTTGTGGGTTTTCTTCTCCTTCGTTTTTGTACTATGTATAATGAATGATATCAGGGTTTTAACTTTTAAAGGAGACCTTGCACTGTCACTGACACTGGTACTGGTACTGGTACTGGGACTGGGATGATTCAACACTAGTTTTTGCATGCTAGTTAGGGTTTGAGTAAGCACCCATACTATTGTAAGGTTGTCACCAAAACCCCATGTGTTTAACCAAGCAATGAGCTTTGGTTCTAATGAACTACACTAATTTGTTGGTTAGATGCTTTTCAAATGTTGAACAAGAATTCCGTAAGGCCCACATGTCAGTTGAAGATTCCAATTTGATGCATCAGGAATGGAAACTCTTTATTTCGTTGGATTTAGTGGTCTGTGTTTCAAATTTTGAATAGACTTTTAAGTAATGAGCTTGAAAGCATTTGTACTGGTACTGGGATGATATACTGCCCAGTGCTTGAAAGCATAATAACTAGACTTGAGGTAATTAATTAGCATCTGAACCAACTAAAGGAGAACTTTTGTTAGATTGTAATAGGTTTAAGTAGGGGGTGTTCAAACGGTCGGTTCAGTTCAAACCGAACTTTTTTTCGGTTTTTAAAAACCCAACCGAACCGACCGAATTAAAATGCCAAACCGAACTAAAACCGAACCGATTAAACCAAACTAAACTTCGGTTTGTTCGGTTGAACCGAATAGAAGAATTCAATCTCAAAAAATCAAAACTCAATACATAAGCCAATACATTCATAATTTCATAGAAATGAAAATTAAGATACCATTACATACATGGTTCAATGTTATACAAATACATTGATGTTCTAAAATATCCAAAGTTCCAGATCAATATTTATTCTTGATTTTTAAGTCCAAAAAAAATAAAAACATTGTCTAACATCCTAAATTAACATACATAAAGGGTACACAAAGGTTACAAAATTAACATAACATACATAAAGGGTACATAAGAGATGTAAAACAGCAAGACACTATATGATGGGAGTTCCTCACAGACTGAAGCATTAACCTGTTAAAAAGATAACATTTGATCTTAATCCAATCAAAGATATCACATCAAAAAATAATCCAGTAAAAGCAAAGCATGCTAATAAATTTAAAATCACCTTGTTGCAAATAAAAGCACTATAATATCATATTTGCAAAAGAAGATTTGTTCACATATTTTCCAACAAACCTAAAATTGAGGTTCTTGTGATTAAAAACATATGCTTAGTCATATATTAACAACTTTGCCGCAATTCTAGTGTTATTTCTTCCTCATCCAAAATTAAACAACAATGAAGTCAGGGAAGATGGGGCAATAGTTTTGCTTGTGTTAATTTATATTCCTAGCAAATGTGTATTCTGGGCTGAAACTTTATATGAACTAATTAGCAACAGGTAGTAGTTGTTCTGATATGCAGAAAAGGCACAAATCAATATTCAGATTCACAACAAGAATTGAATTAGCACAAGGATTCTATGTTTCTAACAAATACATAAAGTAAAAAATCTCTAAATCTGAGGTACCCTTTGCCTTACCCGTAATCGCTCCAGTTTGGACCCTTGTTCAGACATTTGAAACCTGAAGGTAAAATGTACAATTCAGTAAGTACAAATTTAAAACCGTGTAAAATAACAAATATTAGGATCAACTAACCTTGTAAAATAGCAAAGTCTTTTTAACCAAAGACAAAAATATAGAAATTTACGAAAGATAGCTATCTCTGTAGGTGCAGATAATGATAAATGCCTAAAATTTCTTGAAAATAAAGGCCTTGAAAATCCATATTACACAGGAGGTGCTGATTAGATGAGAATACAGCAGCTAGCCTTCTACATATTATTGATTGTGGATGCACAAAGCAACTACACTAACAATATTTAAATACTGCTAAAAACTTCAATTTTAATTTTTCACTATACTGGTACGTTGTAATTCAGTGAGTGAGAGGAGTAGAGCACAGTAGGTGCTCTCTGTTTTTTAATATTACCAGTATAGTGAAAAATAAAAAAGCACAACCAAACTTAAATTTTAATTTTTCACTATACTGTTAGGGGTGTTTGTAAGATGAAACTTTGTACCCTGTTGGTTGTGCTTTTTAATACAAACACTCCTGACAGCTTCTGTCATGGCATTTAAAAATACAATATTTAAATACAATTTTGTAATATGTCTTGTACAATGTTTTGTTATTACTCCAGGTGGATGTGTTGGGGATATAAGCAATTTTCAAGTGTGTGTGAAATTGAAACAAACACATAAAAGTACATATAAGACTCACAATTTAGAATTTTAGGAAAAAACACAATGGCCGACACCGACTCTCAAAAAATTCTAAGCACCTTGTTTCGTTGCTCTTTAATGTCTGTAAGAGACTAATCAAAAGGTATTTTTGTTAAGAACAAAAAAAAACAGATATCACAGTTGCAAATTCAAAATAAACGAGAGAGGAAAATATTAACCTTATCATTCAATTTGATTGGACCGGAGCCTATTGTTGTCTTTCTTTGAAAATCCATGATCCTTCGAGTTGTGAGAAAAGAGTTTGAAAAGAGAGAGAAGAGACAGAAGTTCAAATTGGGTTGGGAGTTGGGGCTTAGGGTTCGGAGGAAAGAGGGAAATTAGGGAATTCAGGGGGAGAGAGAGAGACAGAGAGATTTGAAGACATCGTGCAGTACAGAGGCTGAGGTATTCGGCGATTAGGTCAGGTGAGTAGGGAGGGAGAGCGATGCGACAGGGCATAGGTTAGGCGTGGCGTGCGTACTGAACGGAGGTGAGGGATGCGAGTACGCGACAGAGAATAGGTTAGGCGTAGCTCTAAACGTGCGCACTGACTGTTATAAACCGGTCGGTTCAGTTTAGTCGGTTTTGGAAAACTAAAACCGAACTGATCCATTTAAACCGAAAAACTGACATTTAAACCGAAAATTGCCGGTTCGGTTCAAAACCAAATAAACCGAACCATTTGAACACCCCTAGGTTTAAGCATTTGGCTATATACGGAGTCAATGACTGACATGTGGGGCCTTCTCAGTCTTAATTTAAAGTTTATTTACAAGATCAGCTCCTCTTGGTGTTATTATTTTATTTTATTTTTTTCTGTTGGGTACTGTACCAGCCAGTTGTTATACTGGTATGATCAGTCTTGCAATAGAACCTACTTGAATTTTTTTTTTTTAATACTTCTAGGATGTTTATTTGGTCAAGACTGAAGATGTGCATATTCCATAAATTTCTCTGAGGAAAACCTTCTAGAACCTTCTACAAACGGTCCTGCTGATACTCATTCTACAACGGTTTTTGATATTGAAACCTAGTGGCTCCATTGGCTTCTTAAAAATGATCATATCAATGTAAGTTCATGGATTTATTTAATTCATTTCAGCCTGATGTGTTTGTAATTCCCAAATTCTTATCAATTAACTGATGATCATTTCATTCTTTTCTATGTTGAGTTACTTTAATGCTTTGTAAATTTATTTATTTTTTCTCATACAGGATATACAAGCTGAGATCGGTAAGCTACTAGACTGAACTTGCTTGGAAATGAATGCATCAACCCAGTCCCAGACAGGTGGGACCCGCCAACCCAAATCCTTGAACAGCCCCAAAGCATCCTCTGACAACACCGCAAATGGTTCACCATCACCTTGCAGTCACCACTCCTTGAGGTCCCGCAAGAGGGACCGGGCTGACCTGGCACCCCAAATTTTACCCATCAAGCGGGACCCTGACCCTTTTGCAAGAGCAATTGAGGAGGAAGAGGCCAGCAGTGGCACGGGTGTTGATGCAGCACAAGAGATCACGAAAATCACCGAATTAGGTGGCCTAAAAAATCCAGAGATAGTTGAAAAGATGCTCAAACTCATGCAGTTAGACCGTAAAGAGAGAAAGATCGACCTAACGGGTCAGGTCATGCTAGCGGGTATAATTGCTGGCACTGACACTGCCAACAACGATTGCCTTGTGAAATTTGTGCAAATGAAAGGTGTTACTATACTTGATGAGTGGTTACAGGAGTCCCATAAGGGGACACAGCAGGGTGAGCATAGCAACGGCAAAGCTGTGGAAGAGTTGTTGCTAGCTTTGCTACGAGCACTCGAAAAGCTACCCATAAATCTCAATACATTGCGCACTTGCCACATAGGCAAGTCTGTTAATAATCTAAGAGGCCACAAAAACTTGGAGGTGCAAAGGAAAGCTCGATTTCTGGTGGATATGTGGAAGAGACGTGTTGATGAGGAATTCAAAGCTCAGGAACTAAAGGCTGGCCTCACTTGTCAGACCCAGTTGCCAATGCCAAAACCAATGATTGCATCGAATCAGAAATTGCAAGTGTCAGTTGATTCTCAGAACAAGACGGGCGAGACAGAGCAGTCACCGAATAGTAGTTCAAGTTTCGGGTCTATCAAATCTGGACCCGTTATGGGTGGTACTGCTCTGAGGCACCCGAGAAGAGCTATCAATGGTCAATTGCATCACAGAACAAGCACTGGACCCGTTACCCGGTCCAGTGATGTGCCCATTTCAATGCCTGATCATAGTATCGGGCAAAGGATTGTGGCGAGGATGTCAAATACTTCCTCTCCGGTGAAAACGCATCAATTTCAGGGGGTAAAATCAAAGATTGATGTGAAAGAAGATAAAGATATGGAGGAGGCCAGTGAGAAGTGTGCCGAAACAGGTGCAGGGTTGGTGGATTCTACTGGGGACGATTTGGGGATGCTTGCTAGCGTAGCTACTGGAGAAATCTCCAAGGCTGAACCGTTGTCTGCTGTGAAAGAAGAGAATGAAAATAATAGTAAAAATGAAAACAAATGTGCAAGTGGTGGGGTCCATAACAATGTGCAACTGCATGGAGAAACTAAGAAAGAGGATTTACAGTCTGACAAAGACGCGGAGGGTAGATATGTAATTTCTCAGAAGGATGAGGTTACCAGTGTAAAATCTGAAAAAACAGAAGGTCCGACAGAGGATGAGCTGGCAACAATCCCCACCAAGAAGGGGTCTACTGATGATTTGCCAGATCAGGCAACAGGAAGTACTGTTATACCAGCTACCGGTACCAGGGTTGAATTTGACCTGAATGAAGGTATTCTTCCATTAGAAGATGGGCCCCACCTGTCAGCCTCAACATCATGTCACTCTTTATCAAACCCTCCATTTGCACCTAAAGTCACTGTGGCTGCTCCAGCAAAGGGATCCTTCAACCCACCGGAGAATTTATTGAGACCCATGAGGGTTGGTGAGACGGGTTGGCGTGGGTCTGGTCCCACCAGCGCTTTTAGACCTGCTGAGCCACGTAGGATTTTAGATATGTCTATTGGGATTGGATCAAATAGGCCTCTTTTGGAGATTGACTTAAATGTACCTGATGAGAGGCTTCTAGAAGATGTGGGGACTAGTCAAAAACCTGACGAGTTTGCTCTTGACTTGAATATTACTGATGGGGGTGCCAGCGGTTTTAGGGACTTTGATTTGAATGGACCTGGTGCGTCGGGGCCTGATGAGTCCGGTACAGAAAACTATTTAGCTAGAAATCAACTCAGTAGGGTGGGGCCCACCAGTGCTGGTACAATCACTGCTGGTAATATTAATATGCAGTTGTTGTCTCCGTCTCCTACTGGGCAGTTGTGGTTTCCTGCCGGGTCCCCCTTTCCGGGTTCAGTTCAGGGTTCATACCCGGTTACTGCACAGCGGATGGTGGGACCATTTGGTACTGGTGAAGTATACCGGGGGCTTGCAGTGGGACCCCCTGGTACGCATGCAGTTCCTTACCTGGGTCATCACGGCCAGGTTCAGTTTCCTTTTGGTTTCTCGACTGGTACAGCAAGCTCGTACCAGTCAAATCTGGGTCAAGGCCCGAGACCAGTTGTTATTGCTCCTGAGGGTTCTAGTAGTAGTATGAGTGTGGGGTCTGGGAAGTGGGGCCCAGTTGGTAGGCCGGTTACCAGTATGGGTTTGGATCTGAATATGGGACCAGTGATGGGGGCAAACGGGGAGGTGCATGGCATGGTGCATGTGAGCCCAGTTTTGGGAGGAAAAAGGGCTGAGCCAGAGGGGTGGTGGGACCGCCCTGACAGGGACAAGTCTTCATTTGGTAGCAGCAAGAAATTGTCTTGGCAGTGAATTGGAGATGTCCAGTATGTGCATCACTCAATGTTTTAGAGTAAGCAGATTCTTTTCTTATATGGTGCTATCCATAGCGCATAATGGTCCGTACTATGGATCAATATCTCCATTTTCAAAGTCAAAACAATCGATTTGAACCGTTCAACATTATCTCCATATAAAAATGTACTTGTAGATCAAATTTTACATTTTTTATAATGTTTTTACTATTTTTTTAGACAGGTAGAAAAACACTAGATTTAAAAACTCTATTCAAAAGTAGTGATTTTCTACCTATCTAAAATAATAGTAAAAAGTTTCTAAAAAATATAAAATTTAGTCTGCAAGTACATTTTCATGTGAAGATCATGTTGAACGGTTCAGATTGACTATTTGGAGTTTGGAAACGAAAATATTGATGTATAGTACGGACCAAACTGCGCTATGCATAGTACCATAGCCTCACAATATAATAACCTAATGCATAGTATCTGACTTGCTATATTATTTTCCCCTTGCAGAGTTGATTTATCAGAGCTCTGACAGGCGCAGTGTAGCAGCTTAATTATTGGGAGCTCTTTTTTTTTTTTGTTTTTTTTTTTATGTTCTGTAATTTGTGTAAATGGGGAGATATTGTGTTTTTTGTAATAGTTCCATTTTCTGGCTGTATTTATCATGTTTGTTTTTTTACTTGCTATCCTTTTTTAGATTGTGGTTTTAACACTTCCTCATATAGGCCATGCGCTTTTATTTTTCCATTATGCAATTAATAAAGAGTCCGGCTACTATAATACTAGTGTCATTCTAAACTAAATAACACCATATCTTAAACCATTGGATCTACTTTAATATTCGTGTACAAGATAGCGCTGGAATGACACTAGTGTCTTGTACGAATATTAAAGTAGATCAAATGGTTTAAGATGTGGTGTTATTTAGTTTGGAATGACAATAGTGGTATAGTAGCCAGACTCATTAATAAATTAATCTGATAGGAAAGAAATTATAGAAAATTTAGTTTGCTGCTATTCTGCCGTACAACAGTAGAAAAGCAATTTAATTCTGGGATATAATATCTTAGGTTCGACTAAATAAATTTGTTAAGAATTAGAATTATGGAAGTAAAAAAAAGGTGAAATTGGGTTTAAATATTTGCAGTTAAATTTTTACTTTTTACATTTTGATTCCTCTATTTCTCTCTGTTTATTCATTCCATAGCGATGGTAGAATATGCATGTACTTCTGTTTGTTATTCTTTTTGAATTAAATATTCGAGGATTACAATCAGGAAACTGGTTTTTAATTAAAAATAATAAAAAGCACAAATGAGAAAATATTTTCATAAATTTCAAGAGGGTAGTTTTTATACAATTGTTTTATGCATTCCAGGGGTGCCTCTTATCCGTTGAGAGAAAAAAAAATAATAAAGAAAATATATGTTTTTAGCATTGACTTGTGTATTAATTATATGATCAAATTAAAAGATTTTTGAATTAGATCCAGTATTCGATATTTGGACATGGTTTCTAGACAAAAGTCCACCCTTTAAATTTGGTCAATGCATTGGAACTTGTAAATTTTAAGTTGCATGGTATTGACGTAAATTTAAGGTCTTCCCTTCTCAGTTGGTATTCACTTATAATTTAAAGTCAAGGCAATATTGCTAACTATCGCCGAGAAATTTTGCTCATATCTTGGTTGAATTGGTAGGGTAAAATCCATACATAAATTCAGTTTAAATTACGTACAACTTATTTGGATATAATGATAAATTTTATACAATTTTAATTTAATATATGATTCATACAAATTTCAAGAAAGAAAAAGCAAGGAAAAATAGGTAAGTGTGCCCTCTAAATTTTTAATTGATATGCTAGTGTTCATTATTGAATTTTGAGAGGAAAATAACTAATTTTATTAATTTATGATATTATTTCAATCTCTTATATGGTGCATATATAGAGGCTACAAAATTTTAAAGAACCATTAAATTATTTCCTAATTACATGATTTGCTATATCTGCTAATTAGCACTAATTGATCTCTAATTTATCTACAATCAATGTAAATGATCTCTAATTGATTCTTTAGCTTCAACATCATTCAAATTAAATCGACAATAATGGCAAGTGTTTGAAATGAGTGGGGGTACTATATATGGTAGAAACGAATATTAATTCATCATAAAAAAAGCTGGAAATGAATTTTAATTTGCTTAGGAGACATTTAAAAGGTAAGAGTTTGGAGATAGTTATCTGGACTTGGTTAAGGTCTCTATATATACAAGTTAAAGTTCATCAATTTGGTATTTACAAACCTAGCTTGCTCATAAATTTTCTCCTCTCACGCATGGCAAACTTAGGAACTCTAAAACTAGATCCAAAACCAAAAAATAAATTGCTGATATTGGTTTTCTTGTTATTGCTTGCTTATTTCATTTATTTTTCAAACTCTGCAAACTTTCTTATTTTGCCCAGCACACAACGGTGTGCTATTTCCAGTCATTCCCCCACAACAGGTAATATATATATATATATATATATTTGTTTTATTAATTTAATGGAGGAAAAAATGATTGATTTGGCAATTGCCAGTAGTGATTTTTGTATCTTAAATTTACATCATAGAACTAACTCATTAAGAGTTCAAGCAGGTAGTAATGGTGACATAATGAAGTGTGATCTGTACAACGGTACATGGGTTCGTGATTATGGAGGCACCATTTATACGAACATGACATGCAAGACCTTGCCGGATACAAACAACTGTGAAAAATACGGCAAGGATCACGACTTTGTCAAATGGAAGTGGCAACCACACGGATGCCATCTCCCTCGGTTTGATCCGGAACAGTTTCTAAATGCTCTAAGAGGGATGAATTTGGCTTTTGTCGGAGACTCAGTTGCCCGGAATCACAAGAACTCACTTCTTTGCATGCTTTCTCAGGTATATATATAAGCTACTAAATTTTGTACTTAATTAATTTATGTGTTGGTGCTTTCAAATTTGTTGTATTAATTAATTTTTCAGGTTGAATCTCCTCAGAACACATACAATGACAAAGAGAACCAAATCACAAAATGGTACTTTCAAACTTACAATTTCACCGTGATGCATCTATGGACGAGATATTTTGTGCGGTATGAGGAAATGAAGGTTAACGGGTCAAATACTGAAACTAACGTGTACCTAGACGAGATGGACCCGAATTGGGTGAACCTTGTGCATGAAGCAAACTACGTGGTTCTGTCAGGAGGACACTGGTTTTTCAAAAATCTCAACCTGTACCAGAAAAACAAACTGATTGGCACAGTCTATGAGAAAAACAATATCTCTATCGCGGTGCAAAACGCATTTAGAACCGCACTGAATTACTTGAGTAGTAGTAGTGGTGGTGGTAATGTGCAGTTAGTAGTTGTGAGAACCTTCTCTCCAACACATTTTGAAGGCGGGGTTTGGAACTCGGGTGGATCTTGCACGAGAACTATGCCCAATTTGGATCCAAGCCCGTTGAATGGGAACCACTTGGAAATGAGGAATATAATGTTGGAAGAAATGGAGGGGATCAGAAACGTTAACAGAGGTCGAGGTGTCATGTTTGCAGCCATGGATGTGACGTCGGTGATGAACATGAGGCCAGATGCGCATCCTGGGGTCCACTGGGACAACCGGTGGAACCAAGGTTTGAGCGATTGCACGCACTGGTGCATGCCGGGACCCATTGACACATGGAATCAGCTCTTGTTTCTTACACTACAAAGATACATCTAGTTATTTCTTGCAATTTAGCAGTGTTGAACATTTTTTTTTTTTTTTACTTTTTTTCTTAATTTTTATTATTACTAAAATACTGTTATGGTTCCTGGACAAACTCCCCCCTTGAAATTTGGTCATTGCATAGGAAGTAGTAAATTTTAAGTTGGTATTGACTTGAACATTTTGTTTACTACTCACCAGGACAGATCCCCATATTTGGTCAAGGCAATGCTAACTGTCTCCTATATATCTTGTTTGTTAGGGTAAAATCCTCCATATTTTAAGTTTAAATTATGTAAAACTATAAATTTTATACAAATTTAAATTAGTGTATGGATCAGGCACTAGAATTAATGATGCATGTGTGTGTTTTAATTTTAGTTGATACAAAAGTTCATTCGGATTAAAACAAGTTGATATTTTTTTGGAAAGATTTGAATAATGAATTTGTGAAGTCATAATAATTTGTACGTAATAGTGTGGTTAATAGTTGTTTTAAATCGACAATGGCAAGTATAATTAATTTGGGTTCAAACGAGTGTGTAATATTTCATCATGCATGGCTGGATATTATAAACATTGCTTAGGAGATATTTAAGAGGTAAGAGTTTGGAGGTTGTTATCTGGACTTGCTCAAGCTCTGTATATATTAATATATTATATACACACAAGTTCACTTTGGTATTTCCTGCCGGATAGAACAAGGTTGGGCCTGGAACTGAGATGGATATTGCAATAGAACAAGGCCCAATTTGGATTTAGGCCCGTTAAGTGGGTTTCATTTAGAAATGAGGAATATGCTGCTGGAAGAAATGGAGAGGAAAAAGAGAAGCAAACCAAACCAAAGTACCAAACTAAGAATATGGATCCCGTAAAGTAACCCAAATTTGAAGTTTACTTGTCGACCGTCCGATCTGATTTAGCACGAATATTAAAGCAACCCTTTCTATCTCTCTCTCTCTCGCGCTCTCTCACTCACTCGTTGAATCAATCCATGGCATCTCCATCCCAACCCTTCTCTCTTTCCCTCTCTCTCGACTCCTCCCTCAAACCATTCCTCTCTACCCACCACCACCACCACCACCCTTGCTCTCTCTCTCGCTCCTCTATTCTTCACTGCTCCCCGACCCCACTCACAACTCACTCCCGCACCTTTCTCTCCCCTCTCTCCCTCTCCAAACAACAAACCCTTCTTGACTTCTCTCAACCCCACCATTTCCCTCACGGCACTCTCCTCATCCGACCCATGCTCGAAACCGAGATCGACGCTGTCTCTCGTCTCCTCTCAGAATCTTTCATAGAAACCCTCTTCTTACCTCCTGATTACGCCGACCTCCTTGCCTTCCTTGTCAGAAATTACTTGCTTGACAGGAGAAGTTTGCTTCCCCATGCTGCTCTGCTCGTCGGAATCTATTCCCATGACGACCACGTGGCGGATGAGCTGGCATGTACGGCTGAGATCTCCTTTGATGAACGTGGGGCCAATGCCGCTTCCCCCACGCCGGTCCCACCGCCTGAATGCCCCTACATCTGTAACATGACTGTCAAGAATTCTCTCAGAAGGTATTCTATTCTTTACTTTGTTTGATGGAAGGAAGAATAATTAAGTGCCTAATAGAGAAGGGAACTATACAATTCCAATTCCAAGTAACCAAGTTATTCCATGTTTTGCAAATTGTAATGAACTAAATTAAATTCTGGCCAAGGCAGTGAAACTAGTAGAGCGGAGTAGGTCTGATGGGCATCGGACCTACTTTTGGGTTCGATGGGATCCAAGTCTGTCCGATCCGCCTTAAGATCCGTGCACACGGGCACGAATATTAAAGCGGACACACATATCTTAAAGCTGATCGGATGGTCTTAGAGCCCATCGAACTCAAAAGTAGGTCCGATGCTCCTACTCCGCTCTAGTGAAACTAGTTAGGTCTTGGAATTTGGTACTGAAACAAATACCAGCTAATGTAATTGAGCATGAATGAATGAATCTACTGGTACAAGTTACAGCCGGTATTTTCACTAAAGAATAAAGAATAGTAACATGAAATTAAGGGATATATCTGTTGTTGACAAAATAATGAATGACAGGAAAGGGATCGGGAAGCAATTATTGAAAACTTGCGAGGACCTAATTTGCAAAATGACGGAGAAGCGAGATGTGTACCTTCACTGCAGAATGGTGGATAAGACGCCTCTAAACATGTATAAAAAGGCCGGGTACCAAATTGTAAAAACCGACAGTTTCTTGGTCTGGTTAACTCTCCAGAGGAGAAAATACTTGATGCGTAAAACCTTACCAGCAAATCCAGAGGAACTGTGAAGGTAGATAATTAGGATGCCTTGCTTTCTTTGGTTTTATCAGGAACTGTAACCTTCTTTTATCAGGATCACAAAATGTAATCTGTACAAATCAAGAGAATCCAAGTTAAAAAATCATAGTTTGTATGATTGGATACAGACCATTAATTATATGAACAACAACAAACAAAAATGAATTAAGGTCCTATACTCTCTTAAAAAATTGTCTAACAAGGGATAAATGAATTTGCTTTACTGTTACCACTCCACCGTGACCGGTATATCATGTTCAGTTCTTGAACAAGTCTTCTGTGAAAATCTGGCGTGTGACCGGTACCATACAATATGGCAATAGACGTTTTACCTTCGGCAATTGTCTTCTTTAGCACCTCCATCACAATTTTTTTTCTCCCTGATTACTACTGCTTTGCTGGTAAAATCAGAATTGCCTTCATAGTCGGCACTATATCGACAAGATTTTTAAGAGAATTATTTGAAAGTGTTGGTTCATACTTACCTACGGACCTAGGTGTGTTAACGGGTACAAAACGTGTTAGGTGGAAACATTTTCATACCCTTACCCTTTACCGTACCTGATAAGCTAACAAATTATAAAAAATTAACCACCCGTCATATCGAATACCATACGGATCGAGTAAACAAATAAAAGAGTTCCACTGAACATATATATATGGACCATCAATAAAACTATATCATATATATAATGCATTACCCCCATATCTCCATTCTTATATTAAGTATGTAGATATCTTGATTTATCAACAACTCTGATTAAAAGATGAAATTTTAGATTGAATATCAGCTCTCCAATCAAATAATCTGCCTTTTTTAGATTCAATGCATATTTTTGATATATTTGTTTTTATGTCTAGAAGTCTAAATTTAGTTAGACACGTACTCGCCACACGTACTGTGCACACGATATGGTTAGAATTAAAATTAAATATACTTAAATTAGCAGTGCTGCAATGAAAAAGCTATTGATATCTTACTTTTTTTTTTGTTCTCCTTCAATTTTTCCTTTGATTTCCTGATCCTTCCTTCAATACATATAATCTCACCAATAAAAAATATTTCCTACATGTCATGAAACTGAGAATAGGTAATCTTTTTGCTACAAGCCATGAAACTGAGAATCTAGCTGGACAATTTCATTATATTAATGCTATATTTAAGTTGTACCTAATTTTTAAAGAAATGCCACAATTTAAGTTAAGAGCCATAATTTTTATATGACATGGAAGTATTGAGAATTAAATTATTTGCGATCTTAATAATCTTCAACATTCTAAATTTCGCACTTTTAAATTGTACCAAAGTTTACATAAACTTTTACCATACCACAAATATATTTTACTCATGCACCCCTGCATGCATTCTTTTGTTAAGCACCATCCACTTAATATCATGAGATAAATTTTGGAACAATGAGAGAATAATGTAGCTTGATGATCCAATTTGTCGATATGTATAATAACTTCATATTCATTTTTGATGATCCAATTTGCCGGTTTGCACAATAACTTACCATCTATGTTGAATGAAGAAATAAAATAATTATTTGTTCATATTTATCTTCAAATTTACTATATATTATTTATTATTTGTCTCTCTGTTCAATCTTAATGTTCAAAATTATAATATGTCCCTGTTTAAAGTCAATATATTATCTATACATGCAGTGAGTTCATATTCTACTTTATTATATATTGCTACAGTTTAAAGTTAATAGGCGCTCAATACCCAAATTATAATTAACCTATATTATCGTATAGTACCATTTATAATTAGTTTTCTATAACTGAATTATGGAATTGACATTTAAATCAGCTAATTAATTCTATATTTTTAATTTATTCATGCTTTAGTTCACAAATTATGATTCGTTCAATTAACATAACTAGTTGATGCCAAACTATTGATGAACCTTTTTACCTCTAAATGTTATACCCAAACAGCGTATTTTAGATTTCCTAAATTATTTCAGAATTCGTAATTTGCTTCTAAGCTAATAAAAGAGAATCTCATATGATGCTCTCTGCCAACACTGCTAGAAAAAGAAAAGGAAGTATATATTATATAGTCAGCATTAATTTTACCTATGTAGCTCAACCAGCCAAAATCAAAATGGCCAATGCCTCAGGATTAATTATTTCAATCCAATTAAGATAATTACACCTCAATTAGAAGTCTATATAGGCAAAGTCATTTCAAAAGTGCATTGACCGGTTTTTTTTATTAATATCCAGCATTAAATAACAATTAACAGAAATATCCATGATTTTTGAAGAATTATAAAAATACTCAAACCACCGAAAATCTCGGCGGTTAGGACATAATATTTTGATTTGACATAGGTTTATGTGGACGAATGTTTGGATTTGTGGTTTTTGATTTAATTAGAAAATTTTATGATTTTTTTATTTTTTCTATTAAAATATTAGAAATATTTTTATATTTTTTTGGAAATAGATGGAATACTATGAAATTTAATTTACTAGAAAAAAACTGCAACAAATAATCTGTATTAACAATTTTCAGTCGAGATTTTTTGTTAATTTAGTGTTGTGAACTGTACATAGACCACAAACGAGTATCATTCTCTCATGGATAGACACACAAAAAAGAGAGAGTCAAAATATCCAAAATTTATCTTATTTTATCTATTTCCAAAATAAGAGAGAGTCATAGTCAACAAGTAATTTGTGAGAAGGTTTTTAAATTTTAAATTTATTATCCCATCGTTTATTTTGATTGTAAGAAAAACACGGAATCGACGACAATTAATTTACGTTTACATTTTTTTATTTTATCGGAAGCACTTGTTCGATCATCGGTGAGATCAATCATTAAGAGAATTAAACCATTCCTGCATGGGGAGCGTAGAATAATAGTAACAAAAATTAATGTCATCATAATTTTACTGTTTTTTACTGTCTTTTATTTTTGTTTATTTTTATTATTTTTATTATCCCATCGTTTTTTACTGTTTTTCACTAGTCTCATCCGAATGATTTTGAAAATCGCTGATCCGGTGGTCCATAAAATTTTACTGTTTTTTACTGTTCACAGTGGATCAGCGATTTTCAAAGTGGCTTAATAAATAGTAAAAAAATTCCAAAAAAATGTAAAATTTAGTCTCCAAGTACATTTCAATATTTAGAACATGTTGAACGGTTCGGATCGGTTGTTTGGATTTTCAAAATGCAAAAAATGGCTCGAAGTAAACGGGGGTTTTACTTTGCAAAGCACAATAGCCCATCTCTCTCTCTCTCTCTCTCTCTCTCTCTCTCTCTCTATATATATATATATATATATATAGAATTGAGCTATGCTACTAGATGGAGTAAAACGCGTTGGTGCTCCACGCCGCTATATTTTTATTTTGAAAATCCAAACGACCGATCCGAACCGTTAAACATGATCTCCATATTGAAATGTGCTTGAAAACCAAATTTTACATTTTTTAAAATTTTTTTGCTATTTTTTAAGCCACTTTGAAAACCACTGATCCGGCAGTCCAGAATTTTTTACTGTTTTTCACTGTTCACCCGGATTTTCAGATTTTCAAAGTGGCTTAATAAATAGTAAAAAAATTCTAAAAAATGTAAAATTTGGTCTCCAAGCACATTTCAATATGGAGATCATGTTGAGCGGTTCGGATCGGTCGTTTGGACTTTCAAAATAAAAATACAGCGTGAAGTACAAACGCGTTTTACTCCATGTAGTAGCATAGCTATTCTATATATATATATATATATATATATATATATATATATATATATATATATATATATATATATTCTTGTATTTGTATAAATTTGTCTGTTTCAAATAAACATATACAATAAATATCACGCATAAATAATGCGAGAATGCATTACAATAAGTTGGTGTGTTTGCTCATATTTGTAATCAAATTTAAGCCCTATGTTTTTATCGTCTCGTCATTAAAACAGAAAGATGAAGTTGAATTTTATAAATTATGAAATAAACAACATTAAATAAAATTTTAGTTACGAATATTAAAAATTAGATATGAAAAAAAATATGAAAATGTGGAAGTAAATGAGTAAGAAAATTTTGTTAAAATTTTAAAACGATATTTTGTTCAAAATTTAAATAAGTAAAGGATATTCTTTCAACTTTTTTTTTATTAAAAAAAATATTTGTAGAATTTTCCGCAACCTTAATTTACGAAATGAGTAATAGTCACAAGAAATATGAGCAAAACAGATAGATTCATAGGACATTACACATTTTCATTTTTGTATCGATGACATCTATCTGCAAGGGTTGTCATCTGGAAGTGTAATCCACAAAACGGTACTAAAGTTAGTATTTCATATAATATGTTAATGATTCATATGGTGATTTTTATGTCAAAACGGTAATTTCAAGCAAGTCATTCAATATATTTATTCATTAAAATCTACAACTTTTATTATTCTTTTGGGGGTGTTGCCGTGAGATTAAATTTTAAGTGGGACTAAGGAGTACTTGTTTAGTAGAGTCGGATTAAAAAAATGTGCTAATTAAGAAGATAAGAAAAGGTGCTAAGGAGGCTTAATTAATTCAATACAATTGGTACCTTAAGAATCCGGACAAAAGGTCCACATGAGACTTAATCCGGGCAAAATGAGCAAATCTTATCTGGACTAAGGAGATGTTGTTTGGTGGGATTATGGAGCTAATTAAAGAGTCTAAAGGAGCCTTAAGAAGTGCTAAGGAGGAGTTGTCGATCATCCACAACCGGAGATCTACGTAATAGATATGAAACCTCTGTAATTCGTTGTAATATCTGTAGATATTCGTTGTAATTCATTGTAATATCTGTACGGTATATGGTATGATACATCTAATACATATTCAGACTAACATATAAAAACACGAGACGACACGAATCCACACAAAAGAGACATAACACAATATATAGAAATCAACACACGTCACATTGCAATAAGAGTTAAAGAGAATCTCTGTCCGATCAATCACTGGAGTGACCCACTACATTGAAGTCCGAGAGAGAGTGGTACTCAAATGAGTAGATTTACATCCTTTCATTTCAAAAAATTTAGTGGAACATTTTGCTAGAGCGAGTAAATTGGTTTTTGCTTTTCCAGGCCCAGCTTTGTGCTATTGCAAATTTTTTTTTTTTGTTTCTGATTCCTTATTCATTACAATATATTGAGAAAGTAAGCTAGAAAGAAAAAAAGAAAAGAAAAAGAAATTCAGACTCATACTAAATCAGTATGTGTTGAAACAACAGACAGGGGCGGACCCAATAAGGCCCAGAGGGGGGCAGTTGCCCCCCCTGGATTTTGAATTTCAGTAGAAAAAAGGCCTGATTTCATGTTTGCCCCCCTCTGAAAAATAATTTGCCCCTCTCTGGATCCAGCAAGCCCAGTTTCAATTCAAGTACTAAGGCCCGGTTCCTGTTATTTGAAAAAAAATTAACAGGCTTCTCACTCCGTTGTTATATTAAAAAAAATATTCGACTGAGCCCAAAACTATTGCTCTCTCTCTCCCCCCTGCTAATCCGGTGCTCTCTAATTCAAACGCAAAAAATCGAAGAAATTGAGAAATTCGCTCTCTAACTCTGCTAGCCTCTGAGAAATTCTCAAATTATTCGTCGCTCCTCTCTCTCTCTCTGACTCGAAGTCGATTTCTCTCTTCACTTCTCTCTATTAGCGAGTTGGATGCCATACTGATATTATATTGCTTAGAGGTTAGTACTTATCCGGAAAATTATTTCAGTGGGATTGGTAAATAAAGAAGAAATTACAGAGGTCAATTGACCGGATTGTTAAGTTATTTCAGAAGGAATAATAAATCTTTCTTCACCTAACAATTGGCGCAAATTAGACATACGAAGATCAGTTGTTCCATGAAAGTAATTTCTCCCAAAATTATTGAGGCAAAATTGACATACATTACAATTCTTTTGCACCTGAAAGTTTCAGGATATTGCCAAAAAAATGTATAATCCTTTTCACATTTCCTGATAAAAATTATCTCCTACACACGTTCTTGAATTATGCCTTGTTAATGGTAATTAAGATTAGAACCATTATTATATTAATTGTTTTTTATTTAATACCCGGTAAGCTAATGGGTTTGAATCCGATAAGTTATTTGGATCCGATTATTGCCCCCCTCTGGCAGAAATTCTGCATCCGCCCCTGAATAGTTAATGCCTTTACACACCTCATTCCCCTTCCACAGGAAATTCCTTAATTCTCAACCTATCAATGTGCTTAATGACCCACTTGGGTAGCATAATCACCTATGTATAGTGTAAAGGGATAGCTGAGAGAATTCTACCCTCAAAGGACAACAGGTTAGCCTGCCATCCTGCCCGTTTGGATTACACCACATTAATCAGGTCTTGGAACTGTGCTTTGCTCGGTTTCCTGATTGTGAGAGGGAGACCCAAATATTTGGTTGGTATATTTGATGGGCCATAGGATAAAATGCTTGAGATTACTAGAATCAGATTTTGGGGAATCAATATTGGGACAAATGAACTTTTTGTAAGATTTATCCAGAACCCTGTCAATCTTTCGAAGTCCTGAGAACGAGAGTAATTACCTTGAGAGTTGTCGCATGTGCCTCTACTATAATTATAGTGTCATCAGCAAATTGAACTGTTTGAGGGGCAATTCTAACCGGTTGCTGCATGATTGGTGCGCAATTCTTCATGAAGCTATTCAGGTAGTCAGCAACTAGGATGAAGAGTATAGTGACAAAGGGTCCTCCTGACGCAACCCCCGTCCATGCCTGAAATACGTAGTGGTGGACCCATGACCTTAACCATTGAAAAAGAGGGTTGAAGGATGTTAAGAAAAGAGGATGTCCCTCTTGGTGGGAAGCCCTTTTGAATGAACAGATTCATCAAAAAGCACCAGTCCACCGAGTCAAATGCTTTTTCACAGTCGACTTTATACATGTACGATGTAATCTTAAGCTTGGAACAGAAATTCAAGTACTCCCTGGTTACCAGGAAGGACTCCATTAGGGAACGACCTTTGACAAAGGTCGTTTGTGTCTTTGAGATCAGTCAGTGCAATAGTGGTTGCAATCATGTGCATAATCTTTGAGAAGATCTTCGTCACAATGTTAATCACACTAATCGGTCTATAATGAGATAAAGTGCACCCCTTCCTTCTTTAGGATGACAGTTATCTCAGCTCGATTTATACAGGCCACATTGTGACTAGACCTATGGAATTCAGAGACGAGATCAATCAAATCCGAACCCACTATATCCCAAAACACTCTGTAGAACTCAATCGGGAGAACATCCGGTCCACTAGCTCTATTATTCGGCATCTGGTTAATTGTACTTTGAATCTCATCCGGGGTAATGTCATCATCCAGATGACTGAGTTCTCTTGCATAAGACGCCCTACCTTTCCCCTTAGGACAAAAGGCACTCTATCTCTACATCCTTGTCCAATAGTCGACCTGAAGTGATTCATAATTGATGAGCCTATTCTTTGGTACAGAACATTGACGCCCTGACTGTCTCGTAGCACATTAATAGAATTCACGTTCTTTTTACCATTTGCCACTGTTAAAGGTCAAAACGACTGGGAATTACGTAGGGTTTTGGCTTAGGTTTTGTTTTATCTTCACACATTTATATTTAATTATTATGTGAAAAAGGTTACTGTTGCCATACTTTGTGTTTTAATGCATGTTTTGGGACTATTTTACATCATATGGAGCAAGAATTGGGTCGATCAGAATTGTGCAGCATCGGAATTAAGTCTCTGAAACGGACCGTACCAGCCAATATGGACCAAAGACCCAATACGGATCAAACTTCTGCACAGGGGTGATACGGTCCGTACTAGACAGTACGGTCTGTATCCGAGGCACCCTTTCATTGGATTTTGTGACAGTTGTATCCAGATCAGATTACTTGGCCTCCAATCATGTCCAGACACCCCTTGACTTCTATAAAAGACTCCTAAACTGAACAGAAACATATCTTTGTATCTTTTATATTTTCTATTTCCTTAAGTAAGAAAAATGGAGTTTGTAGAGACTAAGTAGGAGGGTACATCGTGTATGGTTGTATCTTTCTCTTATTTCTCTATTATAAACATGATGTTCCGCGGCTAATTTTAGATTCTTAGAGTTGGCAGTAAACCTTGTTACTCGTGATGTTTTGGATATATATTTTATTTGATCATTGTTTAGTCTTTTGTTGTTTGATTGCATTTGCGCTTTATATTCATTTTTACTTGATTTTGTTTGTTAGTCTAGACCGTCATGTGATAGTCACACATAGAAAGATAGTCACCATTAGGCTAACCGAGTTAGAATAAGAAGAATAAAAATGCTAGACTAGTGGAGGAGACCTTAGCTAGAGACCATTAGTTGGACCAACAAAAGTACTAATGGAAGTCTCGACATTCGCAGACGAATGTCGCATTGTCGTGCCTTACCATGGAGACACCAAATTGAACCAAGATAGTAGGGTGATGTACCCAGTAAGTCAAGTCTAAAATATTTTAGGCTAATCACATAACTCCTTGCACCAATTGAGACAAGTCTTAACCGGATCTCTTGATAGGTAGGGTGACTGTGTCGGTGCGAAAGTGACAGTCACTAAATTGGATTAGAAACCCTCATACAACATTTGAAAACCAAGACCAAATAAAATTGAAACCAAAACGGATTGAAGTAACAATGGTAAACCAAAACTCTAGGAATTCACATCACTATTTTTAATTTTCGCCAAATACAAAGATCAAAACTAACTCTCAATTTTCAGATTTTTTCTGGCCTTTTGAAAAGTTGTGATTTAATTGCTCAAGACCTTAAATCTTATTCCGTGCAGATTGACACTCAATATACTACTCGATAGAATTATGCGCTTGCAATCTCACGCGATAGGAAACCAGATTATAAATTTTATTAGACTGATCACGATTTATCCCATCAGCCACCGCATGAAAAAAATTAGTGTTTTTATCACTAAGGCCCAACTAGCACAAAGATGTGTTGTGAGAGAGTAATCACTACTACAAAAAAAGAGATTATACACGGACAATAAAGGAAGAGCTACACGGATTTCCTACCGTGTTTAAATCGAGGGTGTACGATTAGTTCAATAACTACACACGGACTTTTGGCCGTGTGCAATTTTAAAGATTCTACACGTATAACTTCACAAACAGCCGTGTACAAAGACCAGAATGTGTCGCGCTCCATTTACCGAGCTACACGGATATTACCTAAAAAACCGTGTACGATTCTTTTTGTACACGGACTTTTAACTAAAAAACCGTGTAGCTTGACTCTTTCTACACGGACATTTAGTTAAATGTCCGTGTAGCTCTCCTCTTTCTACACGGACATTTAACTAAATGACCGTGTAGCTATCTTTTTTCTACACGGACTTTAGTTAAATGTCCGTGTAGAAAGTACATTTTTTTTTTTTGTATTTTTTGTTTTTCGGCTAGCCTCCAGTTTTGCTAGCCATTTTTGTTACAGAACTATATATTCCAGATTTTCCAGATTTCATATAACAAGAAATCCATATTTTCCAGATTAGCAATAAATCCATATTAGCAAGAAATTCATATTTTTCAGATTAGCCAGAAATCCATATGCAATAAATTATACAATATTCATATACACCAAATTATACAAAATTATGCAAATCCATATTGAGGATTACAAAATTCCATGGCAAACCACCTTGCCCACATGCACCGCACATCGTCGATCTGATCCCAAGAGTAATGATCTTGCTTTGTCACATTCTACAAAATTATAATTTTATAATAGTTAGTATTTCAGAAAAGGTAGATATCAATTGCTTATTATATAGGAAATTCATATGAAGTACATACCGCTTTTGGGAATTCGAATTGTATTCTTTCGACAAAGTCAAACATGAATATCATCGTGTAATAAGCGCATTCCCAACCCTCCTTCTGTTGCGGGCTCTGAAATTTACATTTAGCGGCATTTGTTAGAATGACAATAATTTTTTTAACAAGATATGAAATTTCTAACTCAAGGCCGTGTGCTCACCTTCAAGTACTTCCAATTCAACTTGCTTTTCTTGCCCGGGCCCGTGCTATGTGATCCTCCCTCTTTAATATATTTCACAAAAGCCCTTACAAAAGTGAGTGAATGTAATTAGCAATTTTATAATTTGATATGATTGAAAGAAATGCAAACCTATAGAATTATTATTGCTTACTTATTCACAAAAGGCAAGATAACTTTGCAATTGGCAGCCGCGGTCCTTCCTCCTGGCTTACAAGAATCAATAATTATGCCCGTGCTTAAGTACGGCACAATGAGAATCGTGCACCAATGTTTGCTGTTGGATCGAGGAGAAGAATTATAGTAC
This sequence comes from Carex littledalei, assembly GCA_011114355.1. Classification (NCBI taxonomy): domain Eukaryota; kingdom Viridiplantae; phylum Streptophyta; class Magnoliopsida; order Poales; family Cyperaceae; genus Carex; species Carex littledalei. The sequence continues at coordinate 5,043,579 of CM022083.1, read as the reverse complement.
TTTAGCATATAAAAGTCACACGAGTATTTGCTATGATTGATGGTGTGATTTTATTTTTTTATGTTTAACTTTTAATTCCTTTATACAATTCTTTAATTAAAATATAAACAACACATAAGTTAAGATTAGAACTAACCCCTCGTGGTATGGCATGAGAATGAATTTCTTCTCCTCCGCCTTAGCACGATGCATCGCAGAACACATGTACTCGATAGCCATATCCGGATAATATGTCGCTGCCGTACCACTCACTTTCTCGGGGTCCAGAAACACGCACACGTTCTTCCTTTCAACCATCTCATCACAGTTTCGGATTAGCTTCCTGAAAACTCATCATATTGTAATTAGAATATATATTTGAGTTCTATACAATAATGAAAATATTTTAATATCACTAACATGAGGAAAATGGTGATGTGTGAAACATCGAGCCATTTGTCGGATGACGAGTGGTGGAAGAGGTCCTTGAAGTCTCTGAACGACAGCTGGAGCTCCCTGCCTTCGTGTAGAAACATCCCAGGTGGGACAGGGATGACGATAGCCTCCATGCCGTCGGGCGCCGTCATCAAGTAGTCGTGGAGAAGGCGCAAATCATTGGGCAAACGGCTGTATTCTTCTTCTGTGACCATAGGACGGGGCGGTGATTGTGGCGCGTCAGGCGCGACGTCGCAAGCCACCTCCTGACGTACCGGTGAGAGAGCCGTACCGGTAACATCATCTCCTCGTGTCTGTATCAAGTTATAGATGTATTATTCTAGTATTTCAAAAAGAATGAGTTGAATGTAACAAAATAAATGAATTTTTTTATGGATTACCTGATCCAAAACAATTTGACTCTTGGGCCATTGGACAAATGACATCCGTGCGTCATCAAGCACAACCGCGTCGTCGGTAGGGACAGGAAGGGGTACGCGCTGCCATCCATCCACGACTAACTCAACCTGCACGCATGCATGGTCGGGTCTTAGCGGAGTATTGTGTACACTTTTGGCGAGTGGATGTACAACGCCCTTAGCAACGATCATAGAAACACTGCCATTCCGCAGGATGAGGTCGCATGCTCTGGGGTCCTGCAAATTTATAGGAAGGTTGTTTATTTTAGTGATGCGATATTGTCTAACAAGGTTGCAAATAGGTTTTAAATACCTTTAGATTATGAAGAACTATTGATTACCTTGAGATTATCCAAATCGTCTAAGGCGCCCCACGTGCCGGATGCTTGACTACTTTGCCGAATTCCCGGCGAAATGGGAGGTGGTTGCTCGGATGGCTGCGTAGTTGCTGATCTAATTTGTGTCAACATTGCTTCCATCTCAGCAAACCTTGCGTCGTACTCTTTGCTCACCTCCGCGCGTATCTGCGCAACTATCTCGTCTTTGTTTACCTTGGCACGAGATTTTCTTCGAGGTTTTTGTCCCTCCACTCGGAACACCTCCTTCCAGCCCCTGTAGACCCCTACATCCCTTACTCGACCCGGGTGTTCTGGATTCTCGAGCGCTGCGGACAAGGAATTATTTTGTCGTTCGACACTCCGGGCACCCGAGTTGACCTCCTCCTCCACTTCCAACTGTTCAAGTAGAAGAATTAGTTAAAGCAAAAGAACAATTGACGTACTTTCGGAGTTATAAATGACTCTTACTATTCTTTGAGCCACGCTTTGCAAATCCGTTGGGAGTACTATCCTCCCGTCAGCGGTTACCTCGGCTCTACCCATGACCCAATCTTTGCCCCTAGGATTTTGGATCCTAACCACGGGTGAGTCAGAATCCTTGTTCGCGTCCAGGACTTTCCTCCATTCTGCCGTCTTACCCTCGTAACCACCTGACCCTAGATGGTGTGGCTGCCGGTATCACTCTTTGCCTTCACAGAAACAAGACAATAACGATCAGTTAGTTTTAGAAAGATAAGTACATATCGAGAAAGAATAAGTATAAATTTGGCACGAGTTAGATACCTGGAACTCTTCGGTAGACTTCAAAGCTTGAAACGCATCCCAGTCCTCTTGTTTTAGCCATTTGTAGTGGCCGACCGGATTTTTCCCTTTCTCCATGAAGTCCGTCTTCAACGTGCTCTTGTATTGCTTCCAACCATTGTTCATAATCTTCAAAGTCAATTTCTTTGGAACATCATCCTTGATGTTCCAATGAGCCTGATTGACACAAAAATTTAGTGTATTTAAGTATAGATCATACATAAGTGAAAATTCAAGAGAAGAGTTGTTAGGCACTTTACCTTCACCGTGTTCCACCACGCGTTCTTCACCTTATCCTCGAAATGATCCCATCTCTCAACAAGGATACTCGCATTTTGCCTCACGAAACTCGTACACCAATTTGAGTATTTCTGCCGTTTTGGTCCCTGCGCACGCCCGTCTTCTGTGAACCAGATTTCTTGATGGGTCTGCTCAGAATGGCTCGTGCACATTGTAGGCCCTCTTCTCCTTCTTTCTGACGAGGCAGTAGCTTGCTGCTCCTCTTCTTCCATCATATCCTCGTACTCATTTTCATTCGACATGGTGCTGCATGAAATTAAAGATCAAATCATTTGACATATAACCTAGATTAATCAACCAACTTTTGACATATAACCTATATTCATCAAGAGATTAATCAATCACTTGTTGACATATATCCTAGAATAACCTAAAATAATCAAGCACAAATTAATTAATCACTTGTTGACATAATCAATCACTTGTTGACATAATCAATCACTTGTAGACATAATCAAGCACAACTTGTTGACATAATCAATCACTTGTTGACATAATCAAGCACAACTTGTTGACATAATCAAGCACAACTTGTTGACATAATCAATCACTTGTTGACATAATCAAGCACAAATTAATTAACCTAAAATAACCTAGGTTATATGCTAACGGGTTCAATACTAATCATGTCTAACGGGTTCAATACTAATCATACACGGTTGAGAGAGAGAGAGCTAACCAATAAGAAAAATAACAAATACCAACCATGTCTAACGGGTTCAAACCCAATAAGAAAAATAACGAGAGAGAGAGAGCTAACCACGGGTGAGAGAGACCACTGGTTAGAGAGAGAGAGACCGAGGTGGAGAGAGACCGAGGTGGTGAGGCGGCGAGGCGGCGAGGCGGCGAGGCGGGGAGGCGGTGAAGAGCTCGGAGAAGGCTCAGCAAAATCTTCTCTGTGAGGGTTTTTGAAACTGATGTTTATTCTCTTTTCGGACTTGTGAAAATTTTGGAAGAGAAGGATTTCGAATAATAGTGTTTTTCTCATTATACACGGACTTTTAACTTAAAAGACCGTGTACAAAGATCTTTATACACGGACTTTACTCTAAAGGCCGTGTGCAAATACCCTTTCTACACGGACATATAGCTAAAAGGCCGTGTAGCTCTCTACCCTTTCTACACGGACTATTAGCTAAATGTCCGTGTATAAATTGGTCCGACAGGTGGGTCCCAGGTTCAGTAAAGTTGAACATAATATTTTAAACATAATATTTTCATTAAACATAATCCTTCCTTAAATATTTTAACTAATATTAAATATTTTAACTAATATTTAGTGAAAACTAATATTTTAACTAATATTTATTTTATTTTATTATTAAATGTTTTAACTAATATTTTCAAAAACTAATACTAATATTTTTCCCTCTTTTTTTTCTTTTTTTATTTGATATATTACAAGCTAAAGTTGCAATATTAAAAGCTACACGGTCTTAAACAAAATAAATATTACACATTATGCTTTTTTTTTTCCTTTTTCTCCTTTTTTCCACTATTTGAACGGTACCCTCGGCCCATAATCCTTCATTGTGGTCGGACCGCATGTAGTCAGCTTCGTCTACCCCTTCAAGTGTTGCTACCTCAGTTTGCACATCGGTACAAAATGGAGGTACTTCGTCGAACTGGTCGTACTCTTCTTCATCGACGACATTTTCTACCCCGACAATCCTTCTTTTTCCGGATAGGACGACGCTCAACCTGGCATCACTCGGGTCAGTGGCATAAAAGACTTGGGTGGCTTGCTTGGCGAGTATAAACGGATCATCAACATGCCCAACCCTGTTTAAATCAACGAGTGTGAACCCGTCGTTATCAACTTTAACACCTCGGTCTTCGACCCATTGACACCGAAACACGGGAATGCTCAGGCGAGGACTGTAAATGAGCTCCCAAATTTCTTGAATAACGCCATAATATGACTTTGATGCTATTACAGCCCGGCCATCTCCGGATCTACTGAATTCTTGAGAGGTCGCCACCAACGTCACCCCACTGTTTTGCATCGTGCTCTTATCACTCTGGGATTTAGTATAAAATGTATATCCGTTAATCTCGTATCCTTGGAATGTTCTAACAACAATTTGGGGTCCTGCGCCAAGTAGTTTAACAATTTCAGGTACGGGGTGTGATCCCACTCTTTCTTTCAGCCATCCTATAAAAGAACGATTATGCTCGTTAGTAAGCCACTTCTGACTCCTCGTGTAGTTTTGTTGTTGAAGGATTGTCATGTGCTCATCTATATAGGGAGCAACATCTGTCATGTGTTGTAGTACAATAAAATGTGCCTTTTGTAGTTCATTTAGATCAGCAACTACGGCTCTCAACCCAATTGTCCCGACTCCTTGGAGCCTTCCCTCGTATCGAGATTTTGGAACGCCAATAGGATCCACACCGGTCAAGTAGTTGGTGCAAAAATCAATCACCTCCTCCGTAGAATATCCTTCTATAATGCTGCCTTCGGGTCGATGTCGGTTCCTTACGTATTTTTTCAAGATGCCCATGTATCTCTCGAATGGATACATATACCGTAGGAAAACAGGACCACAAGCCTTAATTTCTCCTACAATATGAACAATTAGGTGTACCATGACATCGAAAAAAGAAGGCGGGAAGTACATCTCTAGTTGACAAAGAGTAACGACGACCTCCTTTTGCAAAGAGTCCAATTTTAGAGGGTCTATTACTTTAGAATTTATTGCATTGAAGAAAGAACAAAGCTTCGTAATGGTTTGACGAACGTGCTTTGGTAAAATTCTCCGAATTGCAACCAGAATTATATGTGTCAGTAAAACATGACAGTCGTGAGATTTCAGACCGACCAGTTTCAAGTCCTTCATCGACACCAACTTCTTAATATTCGAAGAATATCCTGATGGGACTTTTATACCATTGAGGCATTCACAGAAGCTTGTTTTCTCTTTCTTTGACATTGTGCACAGTGCGGGGGGTAGGTATGTGCGCTTCCCTTTCTCCTGCGGTGCGAGCTCGGGTCGTATTCCCATCTCTACCATGTCTTTTCTCACTTTAATACCATCTTTCGTCTTCCCCGGAATGTTCAATAATAAACCAATTAAACTGTCACAGACATTTTTTTCGACATGCATGACATCTAGGCAATGCCTCACTTCTAAATATTTCCAGTACGGTAGCTCCCAAAATATGGACCTCTTTTTCCAAATATTCTTCGGTAGTGCTTTGGCGCATTTTCCAAAAACAACATCAATGTTTTTTACCCGTTCGAAGACACTCTCCCCGTCTAATGGATGACGAGCCACTCCAAGCTCAATTTTCCCGTTGAATGCCATCTTCTTCTTACGATATGGGTGATTAATAAGAAGAAACCTACGATGCCCCATGAATACTTTCTTTTGACAATTTTTCAACCTCAGCACCTGCGTGTCATCTTCACAGATCGGGCACGCTTTTGCTCCTTTACAAGTGTAACCCGACAAATTCCCGTACGCGGGGAAATCATTTACGGTGCAAAACACCATGGCCCGCAAGGTAAAGGTCTCTTTCATATACGCATCCCACACCGGGACGCCATCACGCCACAATTTTTGGAGGTCCTCGATTAATGGTGCGAGATATACATCTATGTCATTTCCGGGTTGTCTGGGTCCTTGGATTAGTAATGACATCATTATATATCTGCGTTTCATGCACAACCAAGGAGGAAGATTGTAGATGCATAAAAGAACTGGCCAAGTACTGTGCCGACTGCTCATACTTCCAAACGGACTCATTCCATCTGAGCTCACCACAATCCTAAGGTTCCGCGGTTCAGAACCAAATTCTTTGAAATGTCTGTCAATGTTTCTCCATTGAGGAGAATCAGCCGGGTGCCTTAGTTTACCGTCATTTTTGCGCTCTTCTTCGTGCCAGCGCAATAATTTTGCATCTTTGGGATTCGCAAACAACCGTTTGAATCTCGGTATTATCGGCAAATACCACAACACCTTAGCCGGAGGTCGGCCACTTGTGTCCTCGTTACAATCATCAGTGTCCTGGTCCTTACGACGTTTATATCGTGAAACACCGCATTTAGGACAGACATGCATGGCCTCGTACTCGTTACGATACAATACACAGTCATTCGGACATGCATGTATTCTTTCGATCTTCAACCCCATTGGACATATCAACTTCTTTGCCTGATATGTTGTACCGGGTAACTCGTTGTTATCTGGGAGCATTTCTCCTAAAAGCTGTAATAAGGACGTGAAACTCTTATCGCTCCAACCATTGTCTGCTTTTAAGTTTAATAATTTCAACACAGCTGACAGTTTTGTAAATTTGGTACACCCGGGATACAACGGCTTCTTAGATTCATTAGACAAATTTTGAAATTTATCATAATTTTTATCACTAATTTCATCTTCCACATCACGTAACATATCCTCCAAATTTTCAGTAAACTCGTGTTCTACATTTTCATCAAAATTCCTCTCCATCTCATCATCGTCATTTTCGGGTTCGACGTTAATATCAGAATATTCGGCACTCCATAATCCTCGTTCCAATCAAGTTCAAAATTATCAGAAATTCCAACATTCTCATCATTCAATTCACGATTACAATTCTTATTGGCACTACTACTTTCCCCAAATTTCTCACCATGCATGAACCAACATGTATATCTCTTCTTAAATCCCCGACAAATCAAATGAGCTCTAATTTCTTCGATGTCCAAAAATCTTAATAAATTTTTACAATCTTTACAAGGACATAAAATGTCTTCTTCTTTTTTATTCACTCTATAACTCTCAGCAAATTTTATAAACTCATCAACACGAACCAAATATTCTTCACTGTCACGTCGCATTTCATACATCCAGCTTCGATCCATCTGTAAATTAAATTAAAAAAATGATTTGATCAATTAATCATGCATGGTCAACATTCTCCTTCGTGTACAAAATTTTGGGCTTACAAAGGGCCGGTTTACAATCCTAACCCACTCTTTGAATATTATGTCTCATATGTGAACACATATTAGCGAGATTTAATTAGTATTTGAGAAAAATTCGGCAGCATTTCCCCTTAACTCCCCAAGTATGCGTACGAACCACATACTCGTAGGAGCAATAAGGGAAAATACTGTCGAACTTTCCTCAAATACTAATTAAATCCCGCTAATATGTGTTCACATCCTAAATGAGACATAATATTCAAAGAGCAGTCCCAAAACGGGGACTATCCAAAATTAATCCCTATTGGATTAATTTTGAACGGGCATGGACCTAAAAGCATCTAAAGGTCGGTTATTGGACCACAATACACTAATTAATTACATCTAAAATTAAGAATTCAAGAATATATGCATGAAATGACCTAATTAAATAAGCCTAAATAACAGAAAATTAGAGAAAGAAAATGATTTAAATACATATTACTAACCTTAGAAAGATGGAGAGGAGAAAATACAAACTTAATTCAAAGATCTCAGATCTCAGCTGCTGGCCTCGATCAATTCGCAGAAATAAAAAGCTCAGTTGGATATGTATGAACTAAAAACTTGATCAAAACGGCGCTCTGGAAGGGAAGACAATAAAACCCTACACTATTATACACGGCTATTTAGTTATATATCCGTGTAGCTCTCCACCTATTTCTACACGGCTTTTTAGTTATAAAGCCGTGTACAATTATAAGATTTATACACGGCTATATATCAAAAAACCGTGTGTAATGTTCCTACACGGCTTTGTATCAAAAAACCGTGTAGCTCTCTCAATTATTTGCACACGGACCTCTTTACACACGGATTTGTGGTTTCTAATAAACCGTGTAGCTCTCTCTAATAATTCGACACTGATTGTTAACTAATTATCCGTGTAGAAATCGTTCAGATCTTTTGAACTCATGTTTGGTACACTGTTTTTAATATAATTGCCAAATCCGTGTACAATGTGCAGTGTACAAAATCAGTTTTTGTAGTAGTGAATGCGCAACTCGGTTTCCACCAAATTTAAAGATCTGACCTCCTCAGCCTTATCTAACTGGCTCACGACCCATTTGGATCTGGATAGGTATGTCATGAATTTCCGGATGTGATAGCCAAAAAATTTCAAATTTAAATCTTCTTTTAGCATATGAACCATGTGGTTTGAGAGTCAGCAACAGAGGAATGTCACACCTGCCTCAAATCTAATTGGGTACACTTGCCTCAAAAGAATTATCCACTTGATTAAATCTAATTGGGTACACTTGCCTCAAAAAAAATAAAGAGGGATCACACCATTTAGTTTCTTGCAATTAAGCATAAAATATCACACCTAGAATCTAGCACAACATCTTTAACCACCTCACACTTAGACACATCACACAAAACTCGCACATTCCAACTCATAATTTTTAAAGGAGATTTCAAAAGCATATATAGTTGCATTAGACATGGGTACCGTTACACAAAAGCCACCTTTATAAGTGCACAACAACAACAAAAAGAAACAAGCACTCCTAGGGAAGGTACAGAGTAATGCAATTACTAAAATATATAAAAACTAGTTAAGGCCACCAGCCTCATCCTCCTATATAGTTTAAAACCAACAGGACCTGCATCAGGGGGATTTTCCTAATCATTATTACTACTTGTTTAATTAACCTCAAAAACCCCAACCCCGGAGGAATTACAACTAATTGTTTAATACAAATCCCAGCTCTCACTGTTTCTCTTCTGAACTGTCTTTCTCAGTCCTAACCGTCACTGCTACCTGCTCTGATAGAGGCGACAACTTCTTCTGGCGAAGTTCCAGTACCAACTTATCCAAAGCTCCATCAGCTGAGGCCCCATCGCACCCCATAAACACCTCAGCCACCTCAGCTGGTGTCACTTTTACCTCTCCGAGCATCCTCTCAATTTCAGCCACGGTGTCTATCTTCTCCATTTCCACCTCACTAAGACCAAGGTAGTTCTTAACTAGCATCCGAAATGCAGCTGCACCACAATATCCAAGCTCAATCTTCTTATCCATGCGACCGGGCCTTAGCAAAGCCGGGTCAAGCTTTTCGGGATGGTTTGTAGTGAAAATCATCAACCTCTCACCGACGCATGATGACCATAGACCATCCACGAAATTCAATACACCAGAGAGGTTTAAGGTCTCTCGAGGGTATGATGTGTTGTGGGACCAGCCCATTGCGCCATCCCCTTGGTCTTCATCCGTCTGCGTTTTCTTTCGATCTGAGAGGTCGATTGTGCAGTCAATGTCTTCTATAACAATGACCGATTTGGGGGTGGTCGACACGAGGAGACAGCGCAACTGAGAGTTGGTTTGAACTGCAGTTAGTTCCAGGTCGTACAAATCAAACTTGAGCAGGTTTGCTATTGCCGCAACAAGGCTGGTCTTGCCCGTGCCTGGTGGCCCGTATAAGAGGTACCTTTAAGCAACCAAGATATGTGTGTTAACCAATAATATTATCTGACTTATAATTTATACAAGAAGATTGAAAAAGAAAATTTATTTTAAAGGTTCATACCTAATAAAATTTGTATTTAAATTCTTGTGAAATAATTAATTACGTACATGATTTTAAGCTTCAACAAAGTTAAAATATGAGTGATGTGACAGAGTCCATTTGCCATGAAGATTAGTTTGTATTGATCAATTACCCTAATAGTAACTTAGAATTCTAATGACATAAATTAAAGGTACTATCTATAAAATATCAATTACCCGCGCTTCCACGCTCGACCAACCCGCATGTAATGATCCTTTCGGCTGACAAACCGAAGCAGATCAGCACGAATCTCCTCCCGCAAGGTTGGATCGAGTGCAAGTGTGTCAAAATTTGATGGGTGAGAGAAGGTACGGCTTGTCCAGGTTTGGTGAGAATCATATCCCAGATAATTAGAGCTGTTTGTGTACAACTTTCTCTCCCTCGAGTTGCTCCTCAGCCTCGCTGCCTCCTCAAGCACATAAGGTATATAAAAATCATATACCAAGTTACGGTGCTTTTGGTGAAACACAAGCATCAAGGAGCGACGGTCTTTGCCATCATCAATGCCTTGATTTCGGAAGCGGTCTGATTCTGACTGCTCTTGCATCTCAGAAGTCCACTTCATGGAAACTCCTCTGAATTTATCGTTTACGGTGTGTGAGTCAGGAAGGGAAGTGAATGGAGAGGCAGCACTGTAGGGCTTGAAGAGACGCACAGTGCGGGAGTCAGAGAGGCAGTGGGTGCCGAGGTAAAGCTGTGCAGAATCATATAGGTCATTTACGCCAACAAAGGCTTCAGTGTCTTTTATGATGATAGTGGTGGTGGGTCTGAGATAGGTGAAGATGCGGCTTAAGAAATTATTGGCAAATATGCGGATTTCGGCAGGGATGTAGGATGAGAAAGTGTTGATGAGCATGAGGGTGGCGAAGAGAGAGCTCGCTGATCGCCAGTCTAGGAGCAGCTCCATTGCTGTCTTCATGGATAGATTGAACATAGTTTAATTTGGTGTTTACAGTTTTTGACAGAGGGTTCATGATCGTGGGGACAAATGGTTTCTGGATTTATATACACGGGATTTGTGTTTTCTTAGTTCTGTCCTTTTTTTGTTCTCTTTCTATCTATTGGCTCCTTCTTGGTGGTGGTGGGAGGGGGGGTGGGGGGCGCACAAAATGACGTGTATGTTGTTTAATGGTATATATAAGGGGACGCTATTTTGAGAGCAACAATTAGATTATTAGGGTATCGAGAAATTTTGTTATTTTCATATCTAATGTATTATTCTTTAGAATATTATGGTAGAAAATTAATTAACCTTGTATCAAATATGTAAAAGAAAATTCGAGTTGATTGGTAGCTAGCATAGGGTACTGAGAATATATATATATAGAGAGAGAGGGGGGGAGAGTGAGAGAGAGTGTGTGGCTAATATTAAAACATTTGTTGCGGAGTCCCTATGCTATCAATTGGTGTTTCAATTTTCAAAGTAGAAACAGTCGATCCAAATTGTTAATTGTGATCTATATATTAAAATGTACTTGCACGACTACGAACAAACATTTCGTCGTCGGGTGAAATCGTAATCCATAATCATATTTAAAACATATGCCATCGGCAGCGCACGATCAAACAGACGGTGTTAGTACCCAACACTATCTGTTTCTTTTTGCAACCGACGACAAATGTAATTAACGTTGTATGTTGGATTTTAATAGCTGATTGCAAAAGTGTCTTACACCTTATGTTTCATTTGGTTGGCGTTGGCAAGTCCTAATTTGCCATCGGTCATTAATTTTTGAGCCGATTGTGATGTATATATAATTATTATGTTTTATTATTAATTCTTGTATTATGGGCTAGCCTCCATCATATATTTGCTAGCCATTTTTAAAACCCAGCAAAGCAACAATAAACATGCATGCATTATATACCCATATTTTAACCAACAATTAATATAGGCATCAACAACATATACATATGCAAGTTATCCAACATATATATTAATCCATGCAACAAGCAATATATAAAGTAGACAACAAATATTAACCAACAAGCTAGCAATATCACACATACAACAATATATAGAGCAATATTTCATTGTACCATAAAACTAACAACTGTTTTAAACCACATTATTAAAACCAACACCAAAGTGTCTCACCGCAAAAATCAGAAAACAAGAATTGTATTACACCACAGACAACAATACATCAGCACCAAATTCTCCCCCTGCCAAGTACTTGCACGGTAATTCAACTAATTCTAAGAAGAACTTACACCATTGGATGCAGATGTCATGTAATGCGTTTTCTTTGTACGACATTCTGGACAGACGACACTGCATGAATAAATCAAAACATATGAATAACATATATAAGAACTTAATCTGAAAGCATGATAGAAATAAGTGATTGACAAACCATTGGAAAATAACATGCATAATTTTTTATGAGCATGTAAATGCATCACTCATGACGTAGATTGGTTTCAATGGTTTGGATGCGTCGTTTGAAGTCAATCCGATAGGTTTTTGAGTTAAGCTCATAAAGGGGTTTGGTGAGCTTACAAAAACACCTTAGTTCTACTATATATATAGAGTATGGCTAATGTGCTTCCTCTAGAACTTCGGTCTCGTGCTTCCGGAGGCATATCTTAGTGTTTGATGTTCAAACAACAAATTCAAATCGTTAGATGTTCAATCTATATTAAAATCTACTTGGAGACCAAATTTTACATTTTTTGGAATTTTTTTACTATTTATTAAGCCACTTTGAAAATTCCAGATCATATGGTCCAGACTGTTTTTACTGTTCACCCGGATCTGGAATTTTCAAAGTGGCTTAATAAATAGTAAAAAAATTCCAAAATATGTAAAATTTGGTCTTCAAGTAGATTTTAATATACATTGAACATCTAACGGTTTGAATTTGTTGTTTGAACATCAAACACTAAGATATGCCCCCGGAAGCACGAGGCCGAAGTTCTAGAGGAAGCACATTAGCCATACTCTATATATATATAGAGATAGACTATGGTGAGTTGTGAAGTAAAACGTTGTTTTACTTCACGCCATATTTTCATTTTGAAAATCCAAACAACCGATCCGAACCGCTCAACATGTTCTCTATATTGAAATGTGCTTGGAGACTAAATTTTACATTTTTTTTGAATTTTTTACTATTTATTAAGCCACTTTGACATCGCTGATCCACTGTGAACAGTAAAAAATAGTAAAAATTTCTGGACCACCGGATCAGCGATTTTCAAAGTGGCTTAATAAATAGTAAAAAATTTCCAAAAAATGTAAAATTTAGTCTCCAAGCACATTTCAATATAAAGAACATGTTGAGCGGTTCGGATCGGTTGTTTGGATTTTCAAAATAAAAATATGCGTGAAGTAAAAATGACCTCTTACTTCACAACTCACCATAACCCAGCTCTCTCTCTCTCTCTCTCTCTATATATATATATATATAGAGTATGGCTAATGTGCTTCTGGAAGCATTTCGGCCTCGTGCTTCCGGGGGCATATCTTAGTGTTTGATGTTCAAACAACAAATTCAAACCGTTAGGTGTTCAATCTATATTAAAATCTGCTTGGAGACCAAATTTTACATTTTTTCGAATTTTTTTACTATTTATTAAGCCAGTTTGAAAATTCCAGATCCGGGTGAACAGTAAAAACAGTCTGGACCATATGATCTGGAATTTTCAAAGTGGCTTAATAAATAGTAAAAATATTCCAAAAAAATGTAAAATTTGGTCTCCAAGTAGATTTTAATATAGAGATCACATCTAACGGTTTGCATTTGTTGTTTGAACATCAAACACTAAGATATGCCCCCGGAAGCATATCGCTGAAGTTCTAGAGGAAGCACGTTAGCCATACTCTGTATATATATATATATATATATATAAACAGAAGGAACCCTAGCCTAGCCGCTTGAGAGTCGAGAAACTAAAGCCAATTCCGCCCCCCACCCCATCCCACCCCTGCGTTCACCCGAAGGATCTGACCATTGCTTCTCGATTCGTCTCGACTCTGGGTTCGACTGAGGGTGCTGTGAATTCATTTCACTCACGTAGTATCTACTATAGCTATATATGAATAAGGTACATGTTTTTTTTGTTGTTGCCGATGACGATGATGCTAAGATGTTGTCTCCCTCCTCTCATTCTTCTTCTTATCTTGCTTCTTTCCTGCTTTCCACACTGGTTGTTCCTCTGAGAGGTGACTGTCTTGGTCCGTTAATTCAGTTTCCGGTTTGGTTTGATTCAGTGCTTTCTCGACTGCACATTCCTCTGAATGGTGAATGTGCCAGTTTGGTTGATTCAGTTCTCGGTCCGGTTTGATTCAGTGTCTTCTCAACTGCGATTCGGTTTAGCCTGCCAGAAGAAACAAGAAAAATAAGCTCACAGAGGAAACAATCACTAGGCTCCTACAATTACAATCAAGCAAGGATGATCAAATTTGTATCCACAGGATGCACATGTCCATGTGTGTTTTTATTTGTTTTATAGCTGAATGCTTTCAAGACACTCGTTGTCTAATATCATGTAACAACTATCCTGTAACTTTTTGAATCAATTCAAGTGTCTACGGGCTTTCAACCAAATATATATATAGAGAGAGAGAGTGGCTAAGATCAAAGTGGTATGACCAAGGCCTTTGGTGCTACCAAGTCGTTTTTGGATTTTCAAAGTCCAAACGGTCGATCTAAACCGTTAGATGTGATCTCTATGTTAAAATATGCTTGGAGACCAAATTTTACATTTTTTAGAATTTTTTTACTATTTTTTAAGCCACTTTGAAAATTGCTGATCACATGGTCCAGAATTTGGTTGCACTGTTTTTACTGTTCACCCGGATCTGCCATTTTCAAAGTGGCTTAAAAAATAGTAAAAAAATTCCAAAAAATGTAAAATTTGGTCTCCAAGCATATTTTAATATAGATTGAACATCTAACGGTTTGAATCGACTATTTGAACTTTAAAATTGCAAAAATTAATTGGTAGCACCAAGGCCTAGGTCATACCACTTTGACCTTAGCCACTATATATATATATATATATATATATATATAGGATTTTGCTAATATGCTACGCGTAGCATAGAGCCCCTCCGTGCTACGGCTCACTTTTTGAGTTTTCAAAATCCTAACGGTCAATCCGAACCGTTCAACATGATCTCCATATTAATATGTACTTGCAAACCAAATTTTACATTTTTTAGAATTTTTTTACTATTTATTAAGCCACTTTGAAAATCACTGATCCAATGGTCCAGCAGATTTTACTGTTGTGTACAAATTAGTGTTTTTTCAAAGTGGCTTAATAAATAGTAAAAAAATTCTAAAAAATGTAAAATTTGGTTTGCAAGTACATATTAATATGGAGATCATGTTGAACGGTTCGGATCGACCGTTAGGATTTTGAAAACTCAAAAAGTGAGCCGTAGCACGGAGTGCTCTATGCTACGCGTAGCACGGTAGCCATGTCCTATATATATATATATATATATATATAGAGGAGGGATCCACTTACAACAAATTTGAGTTACAACAAAGTTACAACATTCATTTTTTTCATTTTCAAAGTCCAAATCGTCGATCCAAACCGTTCAACATGATCTCCACAATAAAATGTACTTGCATATCAAATTTTACATTTTTTTGAATTTTTTTACTATTTATTAAGTATTTTACAAAAAATAGCCATACTTAGACCATTGAATTTTGTACCCATCTTAATAAATAGTAAAAAAATTCAAAAAAATATAAAATTTGATCTGTAAGTACATTTTATTTAGATAATCATGTTGAACGGTTTGGATCGACGATTTGGACTTTGAAAATGAAAAAAATGAATGTTGTAACTTTGTTGTAACTCAAATTTGTTGTAACTTGATCCCTCCTCTATATATATATAGGACATGGCTACCGTGCTACGCGTAGCATAGAGCACTCCGTGCTACGGCTCACTTTTTGAGTTTTCAAAATCCTAACGGTCGATCCGAACCGTTCAACATGATCTCCATATTAATATGTACTTGTAAACCAAATTTTACATTTTTTAGAATTTTTTTACTATTTATTAAGCCACTTTGAAAAAACACTAATTTGTACACAACAGTAAAATCTGCTGGACCATTGGATCAGCGATTTTCAAAGTGGCTTAATAAATAGTAAAAAAATTCTAAAAAATGTAAAATTTGGTTTGCAAGTACATATTAATATGGAGATCATGTTCAACGGTTCGGATCGACCATTAGGATTTTGAAAAATCAAAAAGTGAGCCGTAGCACGGAGAGGCCCTATGCTACGCGTAGCATATTAGCCAAATCCCTATATATATATATAGAGAGAGAGTGGCTAAGATCAAAGTGGTATGACCAAGGCCTTTGGTGCTACCAAGTCGTTTTTGGATTTTCAAAGTCCAAACGGTCGATCTAAACCGTTAGATGTGATCTCTATATTAAAATCTGCTTGGAGACCAAATTTTACATTTTTTGGAATTTTTTTACTATTTTTTAAGCCACTTTGAAAATTGCTGATCACATGGTCCAGAATTTGGTTGCACTGTTTTTACTGTTCACCCGGATCTGCCATTTTCAAAGTGGCTTAAAAAATAGTAAAAAAATTCAAAAAAATGTAAAATTTGGTCTCCAAGCATATTTTAATATAGATTGAACATCTAACGGTTTGAATCGACTATTTGAACTTTAAAATTGCAAAAACTAATTGGTAGCACCAAGGCCTTGGTCATACCACTTTGACCTTAGCCACTCTCTATATATATATATATATATATATATATAGAGAGTGGCTAAGATCAAAGTGGTATGACCAAGGCCTTTGGTGCTACCAAGTCGTTTTTGGATTTTCAAAGTCCAAACGGTCGATCTAAACCGTTAGATGTGATCTCTATATTAAAATCTGCTTGGAGACCAAATTTTACATTTTTTGGAATTTTTTTACTATTTTTTAAGCCACTTTGAAAATTGCTGATCACATGATCCAGAATTTGGTTGCACTGTTTTTACTGTTCACCCGGATCTGCCATTTTCAAAGTGGCTTAAAAAATAGTAAAAAAATTCCAAAAAATGTAAAATTTGGTCTTCAAGTAGATTTTAATATAGATTGAACATCTAACGGTTTGAATCGACTATTTGAACTTTAAAATTGCAAAAACTAATTGGTAGCACCAAGACCTTGGTCATACCACTTCGACCTTAGTCACTCTCTATATATATATATATATATATATTTTGCGCTAGGAACATTTTATATATGTGCATTTGTGTTTCACATGCACAAAACAAAACACCGAGGAAACCTTGTTTACTATCTGATTTTTTGTTTGTACAATTTTATAATTCATTCGACAAAAACTTGTTAATTATATAATTGATTCATATGCTCAAAACAAAACACCGAGTAAATAAATTAATATTTTGCAAACGAAAAATAGATGTGAATTGAACATAAATTAATTATATGTAACTTCGAAGAAAGAATAAATTGAATGAATTTTGTTGCAAATAGTGGAAAAATTGTCTATGTTACAAATTGACTTTATGTATATGAAATTTATATGTACAAATTTAACCTCACATAATGAATTTTATTGATATTTTATAGCAGTAATAGTAAGTGTTTTCATACTACCAAGCAGTGTTCTAAATAGCGCGCTATAGCGTTTTTGGACCCTAAACGCTAAGCTATGGCATGAAAATACGCTAATTGCGCTGCCGCTATAGCGGTAATAGCGGTCCGCTATAGCGCATAGCGTGTAGCGCGCTATTTGCGTGCTATGCATATTGGGCTTTTTTAGACAATTTATATGGGCTTAAATAAAGATCCATAAAATTTATTTTGTATAGAAAAAAAAAATAGAATGAATCATGATGCTTAAGATATTTTGTATAGAAAAAGATCAATAGTTTATGATATTATTATGGATATTTTGAACCATGGACTTTTGTACTAGTTCAATATGAATATTATAATTTCTTAATTAATTTGGTGTTATTTATTGTTCTATGAAACTTTAGATCATGTTAATATATAGTACAAATATATAATACAATTTTTGTAAAAAAAAAAAAAACGCTATTTGGAATAGCTTCCGCTATTCGCTATAGCTTCCGCTATTCGCTATAGCTTTTTTTGTAGCCTTCCCGCTATGACGCTATAAACGCTATTTAAAACATTGCTACCAAGACATTTTCCTCTTGATCTATAATAGTGGCCACCAAAACTTAAAAAAAAAAAAGAATTTTTTTTTACAACAAAAAATCTCCTGTTAATGTTAAAAAATATTTTATAGCATGCCATACTTTATCTTATTTTAACAATGTGTTGTTACACAAGAGTTATCTACAAAGGAAGATATTAATTAAAGATAAATTTGATATAAACACATAAAAAATCTTTACATTGAGCATTTAACTCACAAAAAATCTTTGTGACAAATGACAAGGATCAATGGTCCGGATTTAAATATTATTCAGTAGGGGCGGAGCCAGACTTTCGATCAATGCTCCAAGAGCTTTGTATCAAGATCATAACGACCCGCCTATAGATGAAAGTGCACTGGAACTGGAAGGAACGATTCACACAGATGATATTATGATGATGATTAAATGACAAGATTAAATAGAATGAAAAATTAAAAGACAAATTAATCTTGTGGAGTTTGAAAAAAAAAAAAAAAAAGAATCTGTGTCGGATGAATGAGCGCACGTGACCTTGCAATATAAGAGTTGAAGAGAATCTCTGTGCACTGGAGTGGCCCCCTAGGGACAAGTCCCGGAAAGAGTGGCACCTTGCAAGTTGCAATTGCCTAGCCAATTTAGTAGCAATTTCATATATAGTATAGGTATCTTTCCTTTTATAAAGTCACGGACCCCGCTTTATATTCCTTCTAATTGTTTTTATTTGTTTATTAATTATGGGAATATTTAATTTCCAGTGTGCCCATATAAACTTCTTAAATAGCCAATCTCTTCATTTAACAACTTAAATTAGTAATTTTAAAATTTGAACCAACCCATTCCTTCTCTACCCAATCTCCTCCGTTAAAGTCTCCAATTCCTTGTACTTTGACCCTTGATGAAACACACATGAGTTAGTATAGTGAATTCAAAAGCAATTGAAATTATTAACTTATATATAGATTTATAGACAATGATCTAGCTAGTGGCTTCGCACATTTTATCTTTACAAATTAATTTGCAGCATTTTTTCTATAGATTTTTTTCTGTAATCTACTCAAATAAATGAGGAAATTATTTTGCAGTTAATTTCTCTTCATCTTGTTAATTTCTAAACGGGAAGGGTGCCTTGAGCAACCAATCTTTTCTCAACCCAAAACACCTGTTTAATTATATTTGCTGTTATTTTCTTCTCGTCAATCAGGAATGGTTCGTACTGTACTCACTTCTGACCCATATGATGACAGTGAAAATCGCTCTGGACTTACAAAATTATAACAATTAATGAAAGTTTAGAGAAATTAATTTTCGTTGGCTAATACAAGATAACAGTGAAAATCCCTTTGGTTATAATACAAACTTTTCACTTGCCACTGGGGACTTTACGGAGATTGGGTAGAGAAGGAATGAGCCGATCCTTTACTTCTACCTATTTTCACAACTGATTAGAAGACACCGACACTTTGTTCAGCAAAATCAGAAAAAGGTTATTTGGGAGAGATGAAGGTTAAAAAGAGGGTATATTTGTCAATTTAAATAAGATGTTAAATGAATAA
Source organism: Carex littledalei (assembly GCA_011114355.1). NCBI lineage: Eukaryota > Viridiplantae > Streptophyta > Magnoliopsida > Poales > Cyperaceae > Carex > Carex littledalei. Next base: position 5,024,093 of record CM022083.1, on the reverse strand, counting down.
AAGGGGATGGAAGAATTTATTTTTAAGTTTTTATGGGAAAATTGGATATTATGATATTTTTATGGGGATATTGGCTATTTTAGAAGTTAATTTATATGGGCACACAAGAAATTTTCCCATTAATTATTATAAGAGTTGGGTTATGGTTTTTCATGAAGTAAGAGTCCTTTTTTATTTATTAAAATAGTCAATATGTACCGCTCAATATAATTGTCATATTAAAATGTGCTTAGAGATCAAAATTTTACATATTTAAGGAAATTTTTTACTATTTGTTTTTATTGGTAGACAATTCTTGTTTTTGAATGGTTCACAAACTTTCAAATTCATGGAGATCACGTTGTGTGGTTCAAATCGACTGTTTCGACTTTGAGAACAAAGATATGATAATTAATGAAGCTATGTTGCACGGATACGGGTACGGGTATCGTATCGGATACGGCGATACGGTAATTTTCAAAAATCAAGGATACGATACGTTTATTATATATAATATTTTTTATTATTTTAATTATATTTATATGAATCAAATGGAGCAAAACAATACTATAGCGAAATATATATTAAATATAATAAGTACTCTATTATAACAACAACAGTACAGTGGTATAGTGGTATAGTGGTATAGTGGTAGAAGGCTATGGTTGTTATGCCTCAGATCCCAAGTTCGAATCACAATAGCAGCAAAAAAAATTGATTTTGGTGCGGCATATCCCAGCGAGTCAAAGTGTATCGGCGACCGTATCGATCGAGTAAGGATACGCCACGTAGGCGGACACGCCAGCTGGCGTATCGGATACGTATCGGTACCGTATCGGGCGTGTATCGGACGCGTATTGGTACCTGATACGTGTCCGATACCAATACGGCGCCTAAAATGGCGTATCCGTGCAACATAGTAATGAAGTAAAAGATAACCATTACTTCATGAAACACCATAACCCCTCTTCTTCTTCTTCTTATTATTATTATTATTATTATTATTATTATTATTATTATTATTATTATTATTATTATTATTATTATATTATTATTATTATAATTATAATTATTATTATTGGACAACATTATAACGTAATGAAGGTCTTTAAAATTTTAGTTTATAATAATTAGGTCTTTTAATTTTAATAATCACTTTTTAAATTATATAATTTGTCACAATAAGTCACCTAACAATCAATTCAATATTGAGTGCTTAATATTAAATTACGATACGATTAAAATACTCTTGAATAGTTATATTATAACATTCCAAACAGTTGATCCAAACCGTTCAACATTCATCCATAATAAAATATGCTTGGAGAACAAATTATATATATTTTGGAACTTTTTTACTATTTATTAACTCAGTTTTAAAATCACTGTTTTCAATGATCCAAAAATTTTTTACTGTTTATTAAAATCAGCGATTTTAAAGCTGGCTTAATAAATAGTACAAAAATTCTAAAAAAATGTAAAATTTGATTTCCAAGCACAATTTAATATATGGATCACATGTAAAGGTTTGGATTGACTGTTTGGACTTTGAAAATAAAAAAATGAATCGGTTGCACCATGGCTCTGGAACAAACGTTTTGATATTAACCAACCTCTGTCTATATATATATATATATATATATATATATATATATATATATATATATATATATATATAAAATCTGGCTAATATGCTACGCGTATATAAGGGCCCCTCCGTGCTACGGCTCACTTTTTGAGTTTTCAAAATCCTAACGGTCGGTCCGAACAGTTCAACATGATCTCCATATGAATATGTACTTGCAAACCAAATTTTACATTTTTTAGAATTTTTTTACTATTTATTAAGCCACTTTGAAAATCGCTGATCCAATGGTCCAGAAAAGTTTACTGTTGTGTACAAATTAGTGTTTTTTCAAAGTGGCTTAATAAATAGTAAAAAAATTCTAAAAAATGTAAAATTTGGTTTGCAAGTACATATTCATATGGAGATCATGTTGAACGGTTCGGATCGACCGTTAGGATTTTGAAAACTCAAAAAGTGAGCCGTAGCACTGAGAGGCCTTATATACACGTAGCACCGTAGCACTGTCCTATATATACACACACACACATATATATATAGATATATACATATACATATACATATACATACATATACATATACATACATATACATATACATATACATATACATATACATATATACATCGGATCGAACTTAGCCCTAGTTTGAGTTTGGTTTGAATTAATTTCGAACTAAGTTTGGTTTGCGAACCTATTTCGAACGAACTAGGTCCAGTTTGAATTTGGTTTGAATTAATTTCGAACGAACTCAATTTCGAATCGAACTTTTTACGAACTTTTTCGAATCAAACTCGAATCAAATTACTAACTATGAATTTTTTGTGCAGCCCTAATATATACACACACGTATAGATATAGATATAGATATAGATATAGATATAGATATATGTAGAAATCTGCGCATGTGGCCTTGCAAGAAAGAGTTTGAAGAACATCTGTATCCGATCAATCACTGGAGTGGCCCACTAGATGAAAGTTGGGGAGAGAGTGGCAGCTGCATTGCCTAGCTAATTTAGTAGCAATTTCATAATAGGTATCTTTCCTTTTATTCAGTGTGCATATATTGGTCAAAACTTACCTTGTTGGCTCTGGGCATTTCCTTTTTAGTTTGTCATGACTATCAAAATTAACCGTGGATATGACAACTCAACTCAACTCATTTTAACCTTTTTCATTTAGAGAAAACAAAAGCGTACCAACACAAAACAGCTAGACATAACCCACACACACATGTACATGACCTTGCACTTGCAATAAGAGTTCACAAGAGAATCTCTGTCCGATCAATCACTACTGGAGTGGCCCACTAGATACAATTCCGGAAGAAATAGGTATCTTTCTTTTTATTAAGTGTGCATTCGTCAAAATATAAAAAGTTATTGGACCCCTATTTATATATATTCCTTCTAGTTTGTTCTCTCTTTATTAAGAGATTCCCTTTCTCTATTTGCATCGGAGAAAGAACAAATATGAGAAACAATCCTCAACTTCTGTTTGCATGTGAGAAGTGATATGTATTTTATTATTCGGCCAATATGTCTGTATTTTAAATGCGGTCTTATGGACCGCATATGCGGTGTGTTGCCATGGTTAATATGTCATGCAGTCACATATATGCAGTTGCATATATATATGGACTGCATATGCAGTCATGCAGACGCATTATACAACAGGCGGCACTGTCTATGCAGAAGTATAATACTATATTCGGACGCATATACGGACTTTCTTGTTTCTATACAATACACTTCATTAGTATTGTTCCTGTATTGGATATTGTCATGACTCTGAGCATTACTTTGTTGGCTTGTCATGACTCATGATTATGGGCATTACCTTGTTGGTTTGTCCTGTAAGAATTGACCTTGGATACTGACAACTCGTTTTAAAATCGATATATATAAGTCCGCATTAAAATCCACATATGTAAAATGTAGTGATCTTCCTCATGCATGAACAAAACCGCATTTTAAAACATTGTATGATAATAATTAAATAGCAAGATTATATTGAATGAAGAAAGACAAATCTTGTGGAGTATTATATGGACGTATTCAACCCAAAAAAAGCATGCATTTCTATTATTCTGGTTAATTTTATTTTTCAATTTCAATTTATAATATTAATTATGGACACTATATTAACAAAAAATATATATATAATTTTGCATATGATATTTAACGTGGCCGGTTCCAAAATCACATTTTGCACCGTACCTTTTGACAGAAAATGACATTTTGAATCCGTAAAGTGTGCTTATATGATATAATACATCTAATAGATATTCAAACTAACATGTACAAACACAAGACGACACAACACCACACAAAAGAGACATAACACACTATAGAGAAATCATCACACGTCACCTTGCAATAAGAGTTCAAGATTTGATTCTCTGTCCGATCAATCACTGGAGTGGCAGCAGTTGGCAGCAGCAATTGCCTAGCCAATTTAGTTGCTATTTAATAATTGGTATCTTTCCTTTATTCAGTGTGCATAGATCAAAATTTTAAAAAGTCATGGGACCCCGCTTTATATTCCTTCAAGTTTTTTCTATCTGTTAATTGATATTATAAAAGTTGGACTACAGTGCTCCATGAAGTACTGAGTCTTTTGTTTGCTTTATGATAGATATATTCTCGTGGAAGCTGCTAGTAGTCTCTGGCCATCAATTTCCGGATGCAACTAAAAAGTGTCCGTAAACCTCTTCTAATAATTATGTAAACTTCATACTCAATCCTGTAAACTGATTCAATAAATTCTGCAAAAACTTGTGACTTTTCATTGTAGTGTGGTCCCCAATAAACTCCCAGTCTAACCGCTTTGACGAATACTACTTGAACCACTTGTAGTACTTTGACGAGGACTACTAGGACCAGGACCACTAAAACCACATGTAGTTTTAAACTTCATTACAGATGATAACAATGTTTTTAATGCGGCCTCATGGACCACATATGCATATACGGTCTGCTGCCGCGCTCAATATGTCATGCACTCACATATATGCGGTCATGCGGACACATAAAACTACATGTGGCACTATCCATTCGGACGCATAATACTACATTCAGACGCATATGAAGAATTTCTAGTTTCTATAAACTACACTTCGTTAGTATTGTTCCTGGATTGGATATTATCATGACTTTGGGCATTACCTTGTTGGCTTCTCATGACTTATGACTCTGGGCATTACCTTGTTGGTTTGTCATGACTATAAAAATTGATTGTGGATACGCAAAATATTATTTCAAGTTCAAAATTCTTTGTCATAATTTTGTTTGGCTTTTTTCCTTGTTTTAGATTATTTTTTCAGATTTTTTCATTTTTATTACTATTTTTAACCTTTTTTTTATTTAAAGAAAACCAAAACCTGATGTGCCTGTACGTAGAGGACACGACATGACGTAAAACAGACGTAACACTGTATATATATATATAGAAATCTGCCCACATGACCTTGCAAGTTGCAATAAGAGTTCAAGAGAATCTCTGTCCACTCAATCACTGGAGTAGCCCACTAGATAGAAGTCCGGGAGAGTGGCAGCACTCAGCAGCAATTGCCTAGCCAATTTAGATGATATTTCAATTTCCTTTATTCGATCAGTGTGCATAGATCAAAATTTAAAAAGTCATGGGACCCCGCTTTATATTCCATCTAGTTTTTTCTATCTGTTAATTAATTATTATAAGAGTTGAACTATGCTGCTTCATGAAGTACGATTTTTTTTTTTTTACTTTAAATTTGCATTTCTATTAAAAATAATGAAGATTAGGATCCAATAACCTCAGACCCGTTAGGGATTTAAATCATTGGTTATTTTAGAAATTAAGGGAGCTATTATTACCTCCACCTTTATTTCTATTTTTAGGATATTACCGTTGTATAGGCAACCGTTAAAGATTAGAAGTAGGCACCTTTACTTTTAGATAAATAGAGCTACAGTGTAACAGAAGCAACAATAGAAAATATACAACATTTTTCCAAGTTTCCCTTCTCTGTCTCTGAACTCAGAAAATCATCATGGTATCAAAGCAAAATTAGAATCCGATTCAAAAAAAACCAAGTGCCTGAAAGGCCACCCAAGTGCTGTCACAACAGCCACCCAAAATCTCAACAGCCAACAAAAATTCAGAATTCAACCAAAAAATTCAGAATTCATGTCTCAACAAAACGAAAAACTTACAGGGGTACTGCTCAATGGCAAGAACTATCTGTCATGGGCCAGATCCATCACATTCGGTCTAAGTGGAAGATCAAAGCTCGGCTATATCACTGGAGATAAGAAGAAACCACAACAAGCTGCGGCAGACAAGGCCACAGATGCTGAAACCAAAGCCATAACAGAATGGCAAGCAAATGATCACCTAATTATGAGTTGGCTACTGGCTTCCATGGAACAGACAGTTGCCGATCTTTTCTACTGCACAAATTCAGCCAAAGAATTGTGGGACAAAGCCGAAAAATTATATGGGCATAAGAACAATTTTGCTCATATCTTTCAACTTCAACAAGATCTCCATCAAATAAAACAACAAAATCAACCAATCACAGAGGTTCTGAGCCAACTCCAAAAAATGAAGGATGAACTCAGAATCTACCGACCACCCACACTTGATCTTTCAGAAATTCAGAAAAGAGAAGAACAAGACGAAACCTTTCAACTCTTGGCATGCCTAGACCAAAGTTATGAGGCCGTGAGAGCACAGATCTTACTCTCGGCACCGCTGCCTTCCTATGACGAGGTGGCGGCCATGATTCAAAGAGAAGAGTCACGCCGGAGTGTTATGGCGGGTCCACAAGCCAACGGCGAGGGACACGACAACCATGCACTCGCGGTTCGAGCCCCATTCCAAAACCGATTCCAAAATTTCCAAAATCCCCAAAACCGGTTCCAAAACCCTAACCCGAAATCAGAGGGGGAGAGGTGTACCCACTGCAAGAAACTCGGCCATACTCACGAGAGATGCTGGTTCAAACACCCTCACCTCAGACCGAAGAAGAAGGGACCGGAGAAAGGGGGAGTTTGGGAAGACAGAACTGGCGGAAAGAAAACAGAAGAGGCGGAGAAGGGGTTTAATACCCAGGGGGCGCTCTCTCCAATCCGGACGAAAATGGAGGCGTCCAGTGCCGCTGGTTCCAGTGGGTTCGGCCAGGATCAAATGCAACACATGTTTCAACAGTTTTCTGTGTGGTATTCCAAAAACAACATGGATGGTATGGCCTTAAACTCCTTTAAACCAAATTTATTTAATCAAATAATTTTAGATAGTGGTGCAACTAACCATATGTTTGGAAATAAAACATTTCTAACAAATTTAAGAATTAATAATAATGGTCAACAAGTTCAAATAGCAAATGGTACGAAAGTCCAAATTAATGGGAGTGGTACACTTAACCTATTTTCAAAAGAAATTAAGGATATTTTATATTTAAAAACTTTTTCAACAAATTTAATATCAATTAAAAGGTTAACAAATGAACTAAATTGTAATGCAATTTTTTCCCGTACGAATGTCCAATTTCAGGACCGGAAAACCGGGAAGACGATTGGTGAAGGATTTTTAGAAAATGGGCTTTATGTTCTAAAAAATCAAGAATTAATTTTTAGTGCAACAAAGGAGTCATTAGATCAAGAACTTTGGCACAAGAGACTTGGGCACCCTTCCGACCAAACTTTGAACAAGATTTTTAATTTTTCTTCAAAAAATTGTATTAATTGTGATGTTTGTAAGCTTGCTAAGCAAACAAGACTTCCTTTTAGCTTATCTATTACTAAAAGTGAAGCGCCGTTTGAATTGATTCATTCCGATGTATGGGGACCGGCTCCAATCAACTCTTACAATGGATTTAAATATTTTGTCATATTCATTGATGATTTCTCAAGAACAACTTGGATTTATTTATTAAAATCAAAAGATGTAGTCTATTATTGCTTTCAAGAATTTTTAAATCTTGTAGAAAATCAATTCAATGCCAAACTTAAATTATTTAGATCGGATAATGGAACGGAGTTTGTAAATAATAATTTTAAAAATCTTTTTAGAGAAAAAGGAATCATTCACCAAACAACTTGTATAAATACACCCGAACAAAACGGTGTATCGGAAAGAAAAAATAGACATCTATTAGAAGTAACACGATCATTATTATTTCAAACTAATGTTCCAAAAAATTATTGGTCGGATGCCATTCTTAGTGCCACATACTTGATAAATAGACTACCTAGCACTAAATTAGAAAATAAATGCCCACTAGAAATCATTTGCCAACGAAAGCCTAATTTTGATCATTTAAGAGTCTTTGGTTGCACATGTTTTATACATATTAAGCGAAAAGACAAACTTGATCACACATCCACCAAAACAATATTTTTAGGGTATTCCTCTACAAAAAAAGGATACAAATGTTATGACCCTATAAATAAAAAAATATTTATATCTAGAAATGTTATTTTTTGTGAAAAAGAACAATACTTTAAAAATAAAGATGAGAGTCTTAACTTTCATGATAATGGTAGAAGCATTATGAGTTTACCCAAAATGAATGTTCAAGAAAATGTATCAAATGATAACTATCAAGATGAGCCAAGCAATCAAATAGAAGAAATAAGAGTAAATGAGGATAATCATGAAAGTGAAGAAGAGGAAGAACAAATTGTTAGAAGATCATCACGAATAAGCCAACCATCTACAAAGCTTAGAGACTACATAACATACTCGGTATTGTATCCTATTCAAAATTTTATTTCTTATGAAAATGTCTCTTCAAGTCATAAGGCATTTATTACTTCTCTCCAAAAGGAATTAGAGCCAACCAATTATCATGAGGCCATAAATGCTCCAAATTGGTGTAAAGCCATGAAAGAAGAGTTAAAAGCTCTAGAAAAAAATGAAACTTGGGTAATTGTTCCATTACCAAAAAATAAGAAACCGGTTGGATGCAAATGGGTATATAAAATTAAATACAATTGTGATGGTACCATCGAACGGTACAAGGCAAGACTAGTTGCCAAAGGTTATACCCAAACATACGGTATCGATTACCATGAGACATTTGCTCCGGTAGCAAAAATGAATACCGTTAGAATCTTATTTTCTATCGCGGTAAACAATGGTTGGAATCTTTATCAAATGGATGTAAAAAATGCTTTTCTTCAAGGAACACTTGAAGAAGAGGTGTATATGACACTACCACCCGGCCATAAATTGGAAAAAGATTCTAATTTAGCTTGTAGGTTAAACAAATCGATTTATGGATTAAAGCAATCTCCACGGGCATGGTATGGCAAACTTAGCTCCTATTTAATTTCTTGTAATTTCAAAATTAGCAATGCCGACCATTCATTATTTACCAAAGGTAACGGTAGAGATATCACCATTGTATTAGTCTATGTGGATGACATAATAATTACCGGAAATAATTTAGAAGAGATAAAGAAAATCAAATTTCAATTAAAAGAAAAATTTGAAATTAAGGATCTTGGATATTTAAAATATTTTTTAGGAATTGAAGTAGCACATTCAAAAAAGGGACTTTTCTTATCTCAAAGAAAATATATTTTAGATTTATTAAAAGAAACCGGCAAGTTAGCATGTAAACCGGCTTCCACCCCTATAGATACAAAATATAAATTAAATAGTGAAGATGGTGAACTATTGGATAACATAAGTCAATTTCAAAGAATTGTAGGAAAATTAATTTATCTTACGGTGACACGTCCGGATATTGCATTTTCCGTAAGCCAAATAAGCAAATTTATGCATTCTCCAAAAACACCACACTTAGAAGCAATAAATAGAATTTTAAGATATTTAAAGGAAACACCTGAAAAAGGAATTTGGATGAAAAATAATAATTCTAATGATCTATGTGGCTATTCCGATGCAGATTGGGCCGGAAGCTTTGATAGAAAATCCACAACCGGTTTTTGTACATTTGTAGGCGGAAATTTAGTCACATGGAAAAGCAAGAAGCAAAGTGTTGTGGCACGATCAAACGCGGATGCAGAATATCGAGTCATGGCATCAACCTCAAGTGAACTAACATGGATAAAGCAACTCCTTGAAGATATGGAAATTAAAATTCGAGATCCAATTAAAATGTTTTGTGATAATCAAGCGGCTCGACATATAGCATCTAATCCCGTGTTCCATGAGCGCACCAAGCACATTGAAGTGGATTGTCATTTCATTTAAGAAAAAATTCAATCCAAGGAAATCGAGACACCATACGTAAAAAGCGAAGACCAATTGGCGGATATTTTTACAAAGGGCTTAGAACCGAAATTGTTTGAAGAAAATGTAATCAAGTTAGGGTTGATTAACATCTACACACCTAACTTGAGGGGGAGTGTTAAAAATAATGAAGATTAGGATCCAATAACCTCAGACCCGTTAGGGATTTAAATCATTGGTTATTTTAGAAATTAAGGGAGCTATTATTACCTCCACCTTTATTTCTATTTTTAGGATATTACCGTTGTATAGGCAACCGTTAAAGATTAGAAGTAGGCACCTTTACTTTTAGATAAATAGAGCTACAGTGTAACAGAAGCAACAATAGAAAATATACAACATTTTTCCAAGTTTCCCTTCTCTGTCTCTGAACTCAGAAAATCATCAATTTCTATTAAGAAAATCGGAATCAATCTGTGCTACTCAATGTAATTTCCATATTAAAATGTGTTTAGAATCAAATTTTACATATTTTAGAAAATTTTGTACTATTTGTTTCTATTGGTAGAAATTCTTGTTTGAGTGGTTCACAAACTTTCAGATTCATTGAGATCATGCTGTGTGGTTTGAATCACCTGTTTCGACTTTTCGAACGAAGATACCAATATGAAGTAAGAAAAATAACCATTACTTCGTGAAGCACCATATATAGCCCCTCTTATTATTATTATTATTATTATTATTATTATTGGACAACGTTATAACCACTACTACAAAAAAACACTTTGCCGTCGGTTGAAATCGCAATCCGCAATCGGATTCCGAACCGATGGTTATCGCCCCGATAGGAAAGGTACACACATATGCCATCGACTCAAAACAGATGGCGTTAATCACTATGCCATCAACAGCGCACGATCGGCCAGACGGTGTTCACTACCCAATGCCATCTCTTTCGTTATGCAACCGACAACAAATGTAATTAATACTGTCTGTTGAATTTTAATAACCGATTGAAAAAATGTCTTACAACATCTGTTTTGTATTAGGAGCTAGCCTCCATCATATATTTGCTAGCTATTTTTAAAATCCAGTAAAACAACAATAAACATGCTTGCATTCTATACCCATATTTTAACCAATATTCAATACAGGCATCAACAACATATACATATACAAGTTATCCAACATACATATTAATCCATGCAACAATCAATATATAAAGTAGACAACAATTATAAACCAACAAACTAGTAATATCACACATACAACAATATATATAGAGCAATATTTCATTGTACCAGAAAACTAACAATTGTTTTTACCACAAAATTAAAACCAACACCAAAGTGTCTGACCGCAAAATCCAGAAAACAAGAACTGTTTTAATTCACAGACAACAATAACTGTTTTTATCACCAAAATATCAGCACCAAATCCTCCCACCGCCAAGTACTTGCATCAGTAATTAAACTAATTTCAAGAATAACTTACACCATTAGATACGGATGTCATGTAATGTGTGTTATTTGTACGACATTCTTGACAGACGACACTGCATGAATAAATCAAAACATATTAATAACATATATAAGAACTTAATCTGAAAGCATGATAGAAACAAGTGATTGACAAACATTTGGAAATGAACGTGCTTAATTTTTTATGAGCATCTTCATGTTCTTCATTACATAAAACCCGGACTCCCATGAATTGATTTTGCATGGGGCTCTGATAAAATGTGTATCATTTAAAACAAAATCTAATTAGTAGTGCAATTGGAACTTGAAATAAGTTGCAATGAAATTCTCAATTAAAATATTAAGCATCGGTTTTGCTCACCAATACCTCTTGATGATCACATCACACTCTAGTTTTGCTCTATATATATATAATTTTGCCTATGATATTTAACGTAGCCGGTTCCAAAATCGGACAAAAAAAAGAATTGAAAAAAATTAAACTTTCACAAAATATTATTTGAAGTTCAAAATTCTTTGTCATAATTTTATTTGGTTTGTTTTCTTGTTTTAGATTATTTTTTCAGATTTTTTCATTTTTATTACTATATTTGTAACTTTTTTTATTTAAAGAAAACAAAAACGTGCCTACAAGTACAAATGTTATGTCCGATTTATGTACCTTTTGACATAATACGACATTTTATTCATAATATGTACTTACATGTACAGTATGATACATCTAATAGATATTCTGAACAACATGCAAAAACACGAGAGGACACGACAAGACATAAAACAGACATAACGTACACATTATACAGAAATCAGCGCACATGACTTGCAATAAGAGTTCAAAAGAATCTCTATTCGATCACTCACTGGAGTGGCCCACTAGATAGAATTCCGGGAGAGTGTGGTACGTACAATTGTCTAGCCAATTTAGTAGCAATTTCATAATAGGTATCTTTCTTTTTATTAAGTGTGCATTGGTCAAAATATAAAAAGTCATGGGACCCCTCTTTATATTCCTTCTAGTTTTTTCTATCTGTAATTATTTATTATAAGGGTTGGACTATATAGTGCTTTATGCATGAAAATATACTTAGGTGGTGTTTGGTTGTGGACTAAAGTTAAGGTGGCATAAGTTGTTATTCCAACTTAGGCCGGCCTAAATTATTTATGTTTGGTTGAGGTCTAAAGTTAGACCACGGCTTAAAGTATTCCTTGTTTGGTTAGAGTTGGTGGAGGACTAAAGTTTTGGAAGCCTAAGTTAGTTAATTATTAATAACAAGATACTAATTATATAATATTAATTATAACTATAATATATTATAACATTTTTATAATAATTATTTAATATATTAACAATATAAGATATTAATTATATAATTATATATTAATAATAAGATACTAATTATATAATATTAATATATTAATAATATAAGATATTAATAATATAAGATATTAATTATATAATTATATATTAATAATAATATACTAATTACATAACATTAATATATTAATAATAACTATAATATATTATAATATTATTATAATAATTATTTAATATATTAACAAGAGTGAGCCTATGGTGCTATGCATAGCAAGGATGGCTAGTGTACTACGGCTCAATATGATACTTTTTAAAATCCTAACGGTCGATCCAACCGTTCAATGTGATAACCATATGAATATGTACTTGCAAACTAAATTTTATATTTTTTGAATTTTTTTACTATTTTTTTGGATAGGTAGAATTTTGATGGTCCAGAATTTTCAGAAAACACTGATTTTTCTACCTATCTAAAAAAATAGTAAAAAAATTCGAAAAAATATAAAATTTAGTTTGCAAGTTGATTATCACATTGAACGGTTGGATCGACCGTTAGGATTTTAAAAAGTACCATATTGAGCCGTATTACACTAGCCATCCGTGCTATGCATAGCACCATAGGCTCACCTATTAACAATATATGATATTAATTATATAATTATATAATTAATAATAATTATTAATAATAAGATACTAATTATATAATATTAATATATTAATAATAACTATAATATATTATAATATTATTGTTAATAATTATTTAATATATTAACAATATAACATATTAATTATATAATTATATATTAATAATAATTAGTAATAAAAAGATACTAATTATATAATATTAATATATTAATAATAACTATAATATATTATAATAATTATTTAATATATTAATAATAATTATTAATAAAAAATACTAATTATATAATATTATTATAATAATTATTTAATATATTAACAATATAAGATATTAATTATATAATTATATACTAATAATAATTATTAATAATAATATACTAATTATATACTAATAATATATTATTACTAATTAATGAGGAGAGGGGTGAAATGGTTGAAGGTGAATGACAGTGGGCCCCAGTGGCGTAAAATTGAAGAAAAATTTAAGGCACCTCAAGAGGTGGTTTAATTTAGGCCCGTTTAGGCCGGCCTAACTTTTAGGCTATTCCATGTTAGGCCAATCAGTTTAAATCATGTTTGGTGGAATAACAGTGGCCTAAAGCCTTTAAGCCACCTTTAGGCCACAACCAAACATGGAGTTAGAGATTAATTTTACTTAGAGACTGCTCAATGTGATCCATACTGCTCAATTTAATTTCTATATTAAAATGTGCTTAGAGACCAAAATTTACATATTTTAGGAACTTTTTTACTATTTGTTTCTATTGGTAGAAAATTCTTGTTTTTGAGTGGTTCACAAACTTTCAGATTCATGGAGATCACGTTGTGTAGTTCGAATTGGCTGTTTCGACTTTGAAAACGAAAATACGAACATGAAGTATAAAAATAACCATTATAACGTTTTAAATATTATCATATTTAAAACTTTTGTAATTTATGACTTTTTATTTGCGAAAAAGTTAGTAAGATATTTTTCGAAATAATGGACATTTGTATTGTGTATTCACAAAAGTGTTTTTTTTGTTTCGTTTTCGTTTTGGTTTTCTATATATATATATATATGCATGCGTGATATTATTTTCTATAAGATAGATATATTCTCATCGAAGCTGCTAACAGCTTCTGGACATCAATCTCTGAAAATCTCCGGATGCTATTGAAAAGTGTCTGTTATTATACACTACTACAAAAATGGTCATTGTACACTGCACATTGTACACGGATTTGACAATTTTATATAAAAACCGTGGCGAAATATCTGTGGGATCTCTACACGGGATCTCTACACGGATATTTATTAAAGAATCAGTGTAGAAAGCCTTGAGAAAGCTACACGGATGTTTATTAGGAATTGTACACGGATTATTGTTTAAATAACAGTGTAGAAAGCCTTGAGAGAGCTACACGGACCTTTATATAAAGAACTGTGTAGAAAGGTAGGAATTGTACACGGATTATTGTTTAAATAACAGTGTAGAAAGCTTGAGAGAGCTACACGGACGTTTAATAAAGAGCCGTGTCGAAAGGTAGAAATTGTACACGGTTTTTTGTTTAAATAACAGTGTAGAAAGCCTTGAGAGAGCTACACGGACTTTTAATAAAGAGCCGTGTAGAAAGGTTATTCTAGGGTTTTTGTTATATAAAATGCCTTCTCCTTCCAGCGCCGTTTTGATCAATTAATACTCTCCGTATAGAAAGGTTATTCTAGGGTTTTTTGAAAGTGAGAAGTAAAGAAAACTCCTAAGGTTTCCATCATCAGATCTGAGGAAAACCGTTGAAGATCAGTACTAATGCTTTCGCCTAAAGATGTCTGCACTTCAGAACTGTAAGATTTAAATTACTTTGCCATTTTATTTTGGATTTACGGATTCTGGATTGCTTGCGTTTTTTAATTACAAAAGGCAATATCTATATATGTTGCATGAATTGTAATATCTTAATATTTTCTATGGTTTTTGATGCAATATGGGCCTGCGCACGCTTCAGAAAAATGGGTGTAACTTTTGATCCGTCCGTCGGATCGGGCTGAAATTTTGACAGGAACTCCACAACCCAAAGCCGGATCCCAAAATAGATGGGAATCCATTTTGGCCCATTTTACGAGTTCAGAATCGCGATCCGACCGTCGGATCTGGACTTTTGGACCTTTCTTTATAATTTTAGCATTTTTAGGGTCTTTTATGTATCTTTTATGCATTTTTGTTTAGGGTTTGTAATGCTAAATATGGATTTGTATAATTTTGTATAATGTAGTGTACATGAATTATTTATACTGTTGTATAGTTTTGGAATTCTAAGTTTAAAAGGCCTCTGTTTAATGTTTCTCTGTTTTGGAATTCTGATTTTAAATGGGTAGCAAAACAATTTTACACGGACATAAGGTATTAAAAAAAAAAAAAAAAAAGACAATTCTACACGGACATTTAATAAAGTCCGTGTAGAAAGGTATTTAAACATTAAAAAAAAAAAAAAAAAAAAACAATTCTACACGGACATTTAATAAAGTCCGTGTAGAAAGGTATTTAAACATTAAAAAAAATAAAACAAAAATAAGAGAGCTACACGGACATTTAGCTAAATGTCCGTGTAGAAAGAGTAATTGTACACGGCTGTTTATGTAATTATCCGTGTAGCTCGGTTATGGAGAGCGCCACTGGCAAGGAATTGTACACGGTTGTTTATGTAATAATCCGTGTAGAATCTTTAAAATTGCACACGGCCAAAAGTCCGTGTGTAGTTATTGAACTAATTGTACACCCTCGATTTAAACACGGTAGGAAATCCGTGTAGCTCTTCCTTTAAAGTCCGTGTATAATCTCGTTTTTTGTAGTAGTGATAAAACAAAACAAAATAAAGTTGGGGAGAGGCTAAATCTTATTTCTATATTATATCTCCTTATAAGTCTCAACATCAACCACTTACAAAATCTCTATTTATAGGCTAGAGAAAACAAATGAAAAGCCATACAATTAACAAGGTAGTTAATACAGAAATTAAATCTAATAGAAAGTGGATGAGGTGGAGAAGGTGAAATGTCTACTATTTATTATTTCATAACACTCCCCCTTAGATATTTTACCTTATATTATACACTATTAATATTGTACTGCAAGACAAATATTAATTTGGTACTTCAGTACCAATTTGAATTAACTGATACTTCCGGATCAGTTATATATGCTGCCTCATTAAAAACCTTACTAAGAAAATCCAGTAGGACAAAACTTAGTGAAGGGAAAAAGAGTGCAGCGTGTATAATACTCCCCCTCATTTTAATGTATATCTTTTAAGCGACGGATGCCAATCTTCTGTGAAAGTTGCTCAAAAACTTTTCTTGGCAATGATTTTGTGAATAGGTCTGCCAAATTGTCGCTTGATCTGATTTGACAAATATTTATCAAGCCATCATTTTGTAATCATGAGTTGAGAAGAATTTTGACGAGATGTGCTTGGTTCTGTCACCTTTAATATATCCTTCTTTGATTTGAGCAGTACATACTGCATTATCTTCATATAGTACTGTCGGACTTCCTTTGATTGACTCGAGCCCGCATTCCTACTGGATGTGTTGGATCATTGATCTTAACCAGACACATTCTCGACCAGCATCGTATAGAGCAATTAATTCGGCATGATTTAATGATGTTGCCGTCAGTGTCTGTTTTGTCGATCGCCATGAAATTGCAGTACCGCCATATGTAAACACATATCCGGATTGTGATTGAGCTTTATGCTGATCTGATAAATATCTTGCATCTGCATACCCAACAAATTTGGACTTTGTATCTTTTTGATAAAATAGTCCCATATCACGTGTCCCGCAAAGTTAACGAAATACATGTTTTATTCCGTTCCAATGTCGGCGTGTTGGATCAGAACTATATCTTGCTAGTACATTTACAGAAAAAGCAATATCAGGTCTCGTATTATTAGCAAGATACATCAAAGCCCCAATTGCACTTAAGTATGGTACTTCTGGACCAAGAACTTTCTCATTCTTTTCTCGGAGACGGTAAGGATCCTTTTTTTATATTAAGTGATCGGACAACCATTGGTGTACTTAGAGGATGAGCTTTGTCCATATTAAAACGTTTCAACATCTTCTGGATATAGTTTGATTGATGGACAAAAATATCATTATACAAATGCTCGATTTGCAGGCCGAGACATAATTTTGTTATACCAAGATCTTTCATTTCAAATTCTTTCTTTAATAATTTTGTAGTCTTTTCGATCTCTTCAAGAGACCCAATGATATTTAAATCATCAACATATACTGCAATAATTGTAAAATCTGAGATTGATCTTTTAATAAAAACACATAGACTAATTACATCATATTTATATCCTTCTTTTACGAGATATTCACTGAGTCGATTATACCACATTCGACCTGACTATTTTAGTCCATATAAAGATCTTTTTAACTTTATAGAATACATTTCTTGAGGTTTTAATTTCAATGCTTCAGGCATTTTTAATCCTTCAGAGACTTTCATATAGATATCATTATCAAATGATCCATATAAATAAGCTGTGACTACATCCATGAGGCGCATTTGAAGGTTTTCAGTGATTGTGAGACTGATTAAAAATCTAAGATTTATTGCATCCACTACAGGTGAATATGTTTCTTCATAATCAACTCCTGGTATTTGTGTAAAATCTTGTGCCACAAGCCTTGCTTTATATCTCACAATTTCATTTTTCTCATTCATTTTTATTGCAAATACCCACTTGTAATCTACAGGGTTAACATCTTTGGGGGTTAAGACTGCAGGTCCAAAAACATTGCGTTTTTTAAGCGAATCTAATTCAGTCTTCAGGGCATCTTTCTATTTTGGCCAATCATTTCTGTGCATACACTCTTCAAGAGTTTTTTTGGTACATAATCTTCCTCATTTAGCACATCAATTGCTATAGCATATGCAAAAATTTCATCAACACATGTTTCATTTCCGTTCCATATTGTACCATTCTGTACATAGTTTATTGAGATCTCATAATCACTAGGTACCTGAGTTTCTTCTGGAACTTCACCAACCTCTTCTGGGATTTTATCAATCTCTTCTGGGATTTTATTAATCTCTTATGGAGTTACACCAACTGCTTTATTCTGCTCTTTCTTTTTTCGTGGATTTTTATCTTTGGAACCAATTGATCTTTCACGTTTTCTCTGTATAGTAACCTCTGTTGGGATTACATCAATTCGAGCAGTTGCATTTAAAGCTGGTACATGTGATTTAGTCACTCTTTTTGTATCTATAAATGCATATGGTAACTCATTTGCTATTCTTTGCAAATTTATAATCTTTTGAACTTATGATTCACATTGACCACTTTGGGGATCAAGATAAGATATTGATGATGCATTCCAAGTTACTTCTTGTTTTACCAGCTTTTCTTTTTCTCTTTCTAAGATTGAAAATATTGTCTCATCAAATTGACAGTCAGCAAAACGTGCTGTAAAAACGTCTCCAGTTAATGGTTCTAAATATTTAATAATTGATGGAGAGTTAAAACCAATATAAATTCTCAATCTTCTTTGTGGTCCCATTTTTGTACGTTGTGGTGGAGAAATTGAAACATACACAGCACAACCAAAAATTTTAAGATGGGACAAGTTTGGTTCTCTTCCAGACACCAATTGTAATGGAGAAAATTTATGATATGCAGTTGGTCTTAATTTAATAAGTGCAGCAGCATGTAAAATGGCATGTCCCCATGCAGAAGATGGTAGATTACATTTCATAATAATGGTCTAGCAATCAGTTGCAATCTTTTAATTAATGATTCAGCTAAACCATTTTGTGTATGTAACGAGCCACTGGATGTTCTACCTTAATCCCAATTGACATACAATAATCATTAAATGATTGTGATGTAAACTCTCCTGCATTATCAAGTTGGATTCTCTTAATTTGATAATCCAAAAAATTAGCTTTCAATTGGATAATTTGTGCTAATAGTCTAGCAAACGCAATATTTCTTGTTGCTAACAAACTCACATGTGACCAGCGTGTTGATGCATCAATTAACACCATAAAATATCTAAATGGTCCACATATATCTCATTGAATTCATTCTAAAAATGAAGGAGTTTTAGGTCTAACTTTATTTGGAGATGACCTAGTAATTAGTTTTTCAAAATAACATAATTCGCATGTCAATTCTTTTGATAATATGATCTTCAGGTCCTTTAGGGGATGTCCATTTGCACTTTTAATTATTTTTCTCATTATTATACTTCCTGGATGATCTCTTTCATGCCATAATGTAAATAATTTTAGATCAACTAACTTATCGTTAGTGATCATATTTGATTCTATTGTATTTATATAAGTACTATATAGTCCAGAAGACAATGCTTGCATCTTTTCCATTATGATTTTCTGCCAATTTTTAATAGATGTGATATGAAAATATTTGTAATTTCTCTCATTTATAGTTTTAATATGATAATCATTCTTTCGAATATCTTTAAAACTTAGTAGATTTATTCTGAATCTACTCGAATATAATGCATCATCTATTATTAATTTTGTTCCTTTAGGTAATAAAATATAAGCTCTTTTGGAGCCTTCCATTAAATTACCTGTGCCAAATATAATGTGGATATTAGTCTCACCAAGATACAATTGTGAAAAATATTTCTTACTTTTCAATATGATTGTTGTTCCGCTGTCTACTAGACATGAATCTCCTTTACTTATCATTGCGTCAGTCATTTTTCTTTAAACATAAACATAAGCTTCTATATTATATTTTCTCCCTAAGTAATAATATTTATTTCTTCATTCATATTCTGGAAGAAATCTGATACATCAAGATGTGTATCCATATGGCATTTATTTTCGGGATTATTTTCAGTAAAGTTAATTTCCACATTTTTTTTCTCTATTTTTTGAGTGAGACTTGATAAAGTTCCACTAGATGATTGGGTGTACGACATGTACGCGACCAATGATTTGACATCCCACATCTGTAACAAATATTTTTGGAATGTTTTTCTTTCTCATTTTTCATTAATAAGTATTTATATCATAATACAACTTCAGGTTATCAATGCCATAACTTCAGGTTATTAATATCATAACTTCAAGTTATGAAAAATGGAGATAAATAAAGATAAATAAAAGAATATGTAAATTGCATAAATAAATTTAAATGTATTAATAACTTCAGGTTATAATAAAATATTTATTTAATAACTTCTGGTTATTAAATTGCTTGACTACGCGATTGTAAAATATAATTTTGAAATAACTTCGGGTTATATTCTCATCCAGTGTCTATAATAACTTCTGGTTATTACATTGATTTTATATAAAAAAAATTCTAATAAAACTTCAGGTTTTTAATTGGGAATAACTGCAGGTTATTATTCATCCACTACTACAGAAATGGTAATTCTACACTGCACATTGTACACGGTTTTGCCAATTTTATATGAAAACCGTGTAGCTCGAAGGTTTTTCTGAAAGACTGAAAAGACCGCTAGAATCATACACTGATATTTATTAAAGAATCAGTGTAGAATTGTTTGGAAAAAAGGCCGTGTATGATTTATTAGAGAGCTAGACGGATATTTAACAAATATCCGTGTAGGAATACATACATGGATTTTTGAGAATAAATCTGTGTAGAAAGATTACCATTGTACACGGTTCTTAAGCATAAATATCTATGTATGCTTTGTTAGAGAGCTACACGGATTGTTAAGTATAAATCCGTGTAGAAAAGTGTAGGATTTTGGTATAAAAGGCCTTCTCCTTCCCGCGCCGTATAAAAGCCCTTCTCCTTCCAGCGCCGTTTTGATCAAGTAATTCAACGAACGGAAAGGTTAGTGTTTGCAATTCATAGGTAAATCAGGTTCTCCTGTATAACCTTAGGAAGAGAGAAAGACCGGTTGATTTACATATCGCTTGTGATCAACTTTGACAATCATTTTCACGATTAATAATTGGAATTTTGATTTAGGTTTATCAATTATGTCAGATCGCTTATCTATCAAGATAAGTCGCTATCTTTGGAGCTCATCTATCAAGACAAGCGATGTGATATAATTGATAACCTACATCTCGACTTCACATGTGAATTGCTTCATTTCTGGCATGTATCTCCTTCATCTCTGGCATGTATTTTACATTTCTTCCTCTAATTTTCTGTTACTTATTGTTGCTTACTTACTAAATTATTTTCTTTTTATTTACAGATTGTGACGAACTTTCCGATGGACAGCATGTGATGAATTTCATTTTCTTTTTATTTTCACTATATTTTATTTGATACTTTACAAGAACATGTTTTTTCTTGGTTTGGTTCCAAAGAAATGGATAAAACTAACTTTCAATAATAAAACATGTTCTTTAAATTAAATCATGTTTTGATCACTTGTTTTTGGCGGTGTCGAAATGGCATGTTGCAGTGCATTGTTGTTTAATTTCTTACACAAACCCCCTTTGAATAAGATGTGGTTTGCGAAAGAATTTAAACAACAACGTAAGAACACTGCAACATGTCCATTTCGACATCGCCAAAAACTTGGGACTAAAACATAATTTAATTTTCAGAAAATGTTTTATTAGTTGAAAGTTAGTCTGACTCATTTCTTTGGAACCTAACCAAGATAATAGATGCTCTTGTAAGGTGTTAAATAAAATATGAATTTATGCATATTAGTAATGTTTTATTAGTGAATTTAGTAATGTTCTTGTAATGTTCTTGTAATGTCTTATTAGTGAATTTAGTAATTTTTGTGAATTTTAGTAATATTCTTGTAAGCATTTTCTTGTAATGTTTTATTAGTGAATTTAGTAATTTTTGTGCTGTAATTGTAAATAATGAGTTAAATTTATGAAGTTTGAAAGAATCTCCTTCAGAAATTTAGCATACGAGGGTATGCTTGCAATTGCTTCAGTGAAGGGGATTGTGACTTGTAATTGCTTGAGTGTATCCATGAATTTCGCAAGTTGCTGCTCTATCTTATGCTTAGCAGGCCTTTCATTGTTTGCGTATGAGAGATTTGGATGGTTTCGGTTGTTCGGATGGTATGTATTGTAGGCGGGCTGAGGTCGAAAGCTGTTGTCGATGGTGTTTGCTTGCTCTATTTCTTCCTCAGTTACCGTCACATTCATACACTCGGTCATCTCATGTGCTCCTCCACAATAGCCACATGCTGTTACGGCATTCACTGCTGCTACCGTTCGCTGCTTGGTCTGCTTGTTGAGTGTCATTTGCAAAGCATTGATCTTTGCGCTCAGTATGGATATATCATCTACTCGGTGCATGCCAGGTGTTGGAGTTGGCTTCTTTCGCTCAGAGATCCAGTAGTGTTGGTTGATTGCAATCTCTTCAATTAGGTTGTAAGCCTCGTCAGGTTCCTTGTTCATGATTGCTCCTCCTGCGGAAGCATCAATAGACAACCTATCGGTAGGGTCTAGACCATTATAAAAAGTTTGGACAATCAGCCATATTTCTAGACCATGATGTGGACAACACCTTAACATATCCTTATATCTATCCCATGCTTCACACAATGTTTCACCATCCCTTTGTTCAAAATTAGTAATTGTATTTCTAAACCTCGAAGTTTTGGATGGTAGAAAATATTTTGCAATAAACACATTAAACAATTGGTCCCAAGTTTGAATGAAATTGCCCGGTAAGGAAAACAACCATGCTCTTGCTTTATCTTTTAATGAGAATTGAAATAGCCTTAGCCTGATTGCTTCATCGGTAACTCCGTTGATCTTTATCGTCTCGCATATCCCAAGGAAAATTGAAAAATGGAGATGTGGATCTTCATTTGGAAATCCTCCAAATTGCTGTGGCGAAACCATATTTATGAGAGCAGGTTTGATCTCAAAATTACGGTTTGTAACAGTTGGCGGGTTTATGCTAGAATTAGGATCATTCGCGCGCGGTACGTAATAGTCTCGTAGAAGTTTGGGTCTTGCTGCATGTCACTGCGATTTATGTTATGCAAGAATGACAGATCTTTCATCGAGATTCTACATAGGACACTGCGAATTTCCTTACGCAAATGACTAATCTCTTAAATACCCCAAATTACTACACAGATCACTGCGATTTTCCTTACGCAAGTGATGGAATTTGGTTCACTTTTTGTTGGTCTGGTTTATGGTTTCCCCGCTAAGGTTTTCTTCACATAAACCTAATAGATCTCAATGAGGCTAATTCATACAAATAGTTTTAAAAAAAAAATTCTCTTACCATTAAAGCACTGTCACTACCCTAACAGACTAAACTAGATCATTGAAGTTAGATGAAGAGATAGTAAATTACAAAAGTATTTCGATTCAACAACAAGAAACCATAATCAACATAAAATATATATATCAAAACATCAAGAGTAACAAGGTTTACTGCCTAGCCCTAAGAAAAGGAACTTAGCCACGAAACGGCATCGTTACAAGCACTCCTCTCTTCTCTCTTTAATCAAATTTAATCATAATTACAAATATAACTTCTTCTTCTGCCCAAGGGCCTTATATAAGAGTAGAGGGACGTCTGGAGGTTGAGTAGGGGCTAAGAAACTGATCTGGATACAGCTGTCGGCAGTTATTCCCCAAGAGGCGCCTTCGGTTACGGACCGTATCAGGTGATACGGTCCGTATTGAGACCTTGTCGCTGAGGGTTTGTGCCTCCTAGTCTGTGCTAGGCTTGGTCCGTATTAGGCAATACAGACCGTAACATAGACTTCGTCGATAAGCGTCGCTGATCCGATTGACCCGATTCTAGCTCAATTTGGTGTAAAATAGTCCCAAAACCTATGTTCTGCAATAAAACATAAAGAAGGGTGACAATAGCCTTTTTCTCTAATTAATTAAACATAAGTGTGAGAAAATATGCAAAACCTAAGCCAAAACCCTACGTAAATCATTATTATTTTGACTCTGATCAGCACCCGAGGACATGACGGATATCCTCATACATGTCCCTCCGGGGATGTTTCTACACGATGGCTCGACTGTCGCGCTGTCGTTCGACGACTTCAAGGACTTTCTACATGCCTCGGGGTCCGATAAATGGCTCGATGTGGGGCACGTCACCATTTTCCTCATGTTAGTGACCAAAAATTCTTTATATCATGTGTATAGCACTGAAGTATATATTCCTATTTAATATGATAATTTTTCAGGAAGCTACTCCGAAACTGTGAGAAGATGGGCAAAAAGAACTTGTGTGCTTTTGTGGACCCCGGCAGACTTAATGCGACGAATCTGAAAGGTGCTCAGAAGGAGTCTATCCAGTACCTGTGTGGCGCGATGCTCCGTGCTCATAAGGAGAAGAAGCCTTTTATTCTCTTGCCATACCACCAGAGGTTACTTCTAACCTTAAGTGAAATATAAATAATTGAAATCACACCATCAAGTCAAGCAAACACTTGTGTCACTATTATATATGCCAAAATATTTGGGTATTGTATGCTAAGATCCTATAATTCTTCTCCTCCCACAGGGCACACTGGTGTTTGCTCATCATTGTCCCTTACATGAATGAGGTTTACGTCGTGGATTTTTCAACGCCCGACAAAAAGGTCTCAATTGACAAGTGCAAATATATCTTCCCTTATGTAAAAAGGTAAGCAATAATATTTCACTTGGTTTGATTTTTTTCCCAATTAAAACTAATTGTGGAATTGCTAATTAGAGTCACTCCATTTTGAAAGGGCTTTTGTGCAATACATTAAAGAGGGAGGATTGCAAAGCACAGACAAGAAAAAAAAAGATAAGCTGAATTGGAAGTGGTGGCTGGTGAGCACAACACAATTCTATAATTTCATATTTTGTTCAAAAAATTATTGTCATTCTAACATAGGCCGCTAAATGTAAATTGTAGTGCCCGCAACAAGAGGAGGGTTGGGAATGCAGATATTACATGATGATTTTCATGTTTGACTTTGTCGAAAGAATGCAATTCACATTTTCAGATGTGGTATGTTATTCATATTAATTGTGCCTATATAATAGCAACTGACATTTTCATATTATGCTTACTTATAATTCTCATTTCATTAATAGCAATTGATATTTGCGACTGTCTTGCATCTACCTTTTCTTGTTACTAACTAATACCAAATTATAATTGTAGCAAGCATCAAAGCAAGATCATTACACCAAGGAGCAGATCGACGATCTAAGATGTATTTGGGCAAGGTGGTTTCTATCAGAATTTTGTAATGCTGAACATGGATTTGTATAATTTTGTACAATTTAGTGTATATATGAATTTAGCAAGCATAATTTAATGTCAAATTATCTGGAAAACTGGCTAGCAAAACAGAATGGTGTATATGAATTTTGTAGGAAAACTGGCTAGCAAATTAAACTGGAGGCTAGCCCAGAAACGAAAAAAACCAAAAAAAAAGGACAATTCTACACGGATATTTAACAAAAGCCCGTGTAGATCGAGTTCAGAGAGCTACAGAGATTATTTTATATTTGTCCGTGTATGATAGTTACGAGAGCTACACGGATATGAAATTAGAAGTCCGTGTCAAAAGCAAAATTCTACACGGATGTTAAACCAAAGTCCGTGTAAACGAGTTCAGAGAGCTACACGGATTATTTTATATAGTCCGTGTATGATAGTTAAGAGAGCTACACGGATATGAAATTAAAAGTCCGTGTAGAAAAGAGTAATTCGACACGGATGTTTAACCAAAGCCCGTGTAGAACGTGTTCAGAGAGCTACACAGATTATTTTATTTTTGTCCGTGTATGATAGTTAAGAGAACTACACGGATATGAAATTAAACGTCCGTGTAGAAAGAATAATTCGACACGGTTGTTTAACCAAAGTCCGTGTAGAACGAGTTTAGAACACTAACGGATTATTTTATTTTTGTCCATGTATGAAAGTTAAGAGATCTACACGGATATGAAATTAAAAGTCCGTGTAGAAAGAGTAATTCGACACGGACATTAATTTTAATATCCGTGTAGAAAGAGTATTCGTACACGGTCATTTACGGAATATCCGTGTAGCTCGGTTAAATGGAGAGCGCCACAGGCAGGTTTATGGACACGGCTGTTTATATGGTAATCCGTGTAGAAAGCGTTATAATGCACACGGGTAAATATCCGTGTAGACAGAGGGTACCTATTCATACACCCTCAACTCCTACACGGCAGGAAATCCGTGTAGCTCCTCCAGTAATGTCCGTGTGCAATCTCTTTTTCTGTAGTAGTGATCCAGTGGCCTATAATAACTGCTGGTTATTATATTAATTTTATAATAACTGCTGGTTATTTTATACTAAAATTTCTAATAGAACTTCAGGTTCTAAACAATTATAATAATAACTTCAGGTTATTATTCTATTCGAGTAATACAAACTTCGGGTTCTTGATAAATTTTTAGTTTCAATAATAACTTCAGGTTATTATTCCATCATTCACTTCAAGGAATGATTCTTATAAACTAAAACAAATATAATCAAAAATTCAAATGAAATTTAAATTAATGAAAGATATAATAACCAATCATATAAATTACTTACATAATTACTTTGCAACTTCTTCCGAGCAACTCGTGCTGATAACGTATTATAAAACAAAACAAAATAAAGTTGGGGAGAGGCTAAATCTTATTTCTATATTATTTCTCCTTATAAGTCTCAACATCAACCACTTACAAAATCTCTATTTATAGGCTAGAGAAAGCAAATGAAAAGCCATACAATTAACAAGATAGTTAATATAGAAATTAAATCTAATAGAAAGTGCATGAGGTGGAGAAGGTGAAATGTCTACTATTTATTATTTCATAACATCTGTAAACCTCTTCTAATAATTTTGTAAACTTCATTACTCAATCGTGTAAACTGATTCAATGAATTCTGCAAAAATTATCGACTTTTCATTGTAGTGTCATCCCCAATAAACCCCCAGTCTAACCGCTTTGACCAGGACCACTTGGACCACTTGTAGTACTTTGACCAGAACCACTAGGACCACATGTAGTTTTAAACTTCATTACAGATGATGACAATGTTTTTAATGCGGCCTCATGGACCGCATATGCATATGCAGTCTGCTACCTCGCTCAATATGTCATGCAGTCACATATATATGCGGTCATGCAGACACATAAAATTACATGCGGCACTATCTATGCGGACGCATAAGACATTCGGATGCATATGAGGACTTTCTAGTTTCTATAAACTACACTTCATTAGTATTGTTCCTGGATTGGATATAATGTCATGACTCTCGGCATTACATTGTTTGGCTTCTCATGACTCATGACTCTGGGCATTACCTTGTTGGTTTCTCATAATTATAAGAATTGATCGTGGATACTAACAACTAATTTTAAAATCCGCATATATAAGTTCTCATTAAAATCAAGATACACGGTATCCAGTGATCTTCCGTTTGTATGAACAAAACTGCATTTTAAAACATTGGATAATGATGATCAAATGGCAAGATTAAATAGAATGAAGAAAGACAAATCTTTTGGAGTTTTATATCCACGTATTCAAGCCAAAAAAAGCATGCATTTCTATTATTCTTGTTAATTTATTATTAAATTTCAATTTATAATATTTATTACGGACACTATATATATATATATATATAGAGAGAGAGAGAATGGCTAATATACAAACGTTTGTTCATGTACTCAGGAACAAACGTTTGTTCCTGTACTCAGGAACAAACAGTTCGGTTCTCCGATTTTCAAAGTCCAAACAGTCGATCCAAACCGTTAGATATTCAATCTATATTAAAATGTGCTTGGAGACCAAATTTTACATTTTTCAGAATTTGTTTACTATTTATTAAGCTGGTTTGAAAACCGCTGATTTTATTAAACTTTTAATTTTGACTATTAACAACTGATTTATTTTAAAACAATTGATTTGAAAACAAAACCGAATTAGATCATTTTTTTAATATTACATCTATTTCACAAACCTTTTTAAAATAAAATATCTATTTTTATAGTCAAGATTTAGAAATATGAACTTATTCATAATAGTCAAAATTAAAAGTTTGGGAGGTCAATTATAAAAGGCAAAAGTTTGAGAAATTTGGTTTTGATATTACAAAAATTCTTTAAATCGAATTATTTGATCTTTAAAACCGAATTATTTTAAAATATAATTGATTTAAAAACAAAAGTTACCCTCCTTCTTTATTCCGGGCTTGGGACTGGCTATGTAAAATAACATAGGCGGAGTTCTAATTTTAATCTTACAACTCAACTAGTAACGCATGTAAGGCATGTATTATATAATCTTCATCGGTGATGGACTGATGGTGTAAACCATTGTGCATTATATTATTTGTGTGATCAGGATTAATTCCATTTTGTTTTATATATGTTAGATCAAGATTCAAAGAACTTCAGAATTTAAACTGGTTTTGCTGTGGCGTTGTTTGTTTAATAAATATAAAAATTAATAGTAAATTAGGCCAGTAACCCTATTTCAACATTTGTAGCCTCAATCCAGTATGCAGATTTTGTTCACACATTTATTGTCTATATGTTTGGTTATTAAATATACAATTTGAATATTTATTTACTTAAGATTTGTATTAATTTGATTCTATTAAAAATATGTATAATACTTTTAAACTAGTTTTTTTTTATTTGGGACATACATTATTTAAGTGTATATTATATTTTTACATATTCTTATTGACATATGAATTATGAATATTTTCTGATGATATTATATTGTATACACGTAGAAATACATGAGGAATGGAATATACGTGACAAAATACGCTACGGTTTTATTTCAGAACCTGGTTTGAAGTGCGACAACTATGATATGGAAATACCATAGTCTCTAATATTTATAGTAACATATTTAACCTTCTAAATTTTAAAAACTAAATAATTTATCCAATCTATTAACTTTTCTAATTTACACAAGGATATAAATATCAATGTATGTCATCGGTCCCATTCGGTGTGAACCAGGTTTAGGACTCAAGAATTTTAAGGGACCGGTTCAATTGCAACCGGTCTGGTTTGAACGGACATCTCCAATGAAAAATAGAATATATGCTTCAAAAAATTCAAATTTGATTTATTACAGAAATAATTCGAATTAAATATAAAAATATGATTTATTCAAATTACATACATTATTTATTACAGAATTAATAAATAATTCGAATTACATACATTATTCAAATTTGATTTATTACAAAAATTCAAATTCAAATTAATTATATTATTAAGTATTATATAAATTAAATATAAAAATATGGGTACAATAACACAAGGATATATTAAATATTAAACCTACTCTCTTCTAACAAGAAAGATGAGTGGTTGTGGTGGTAAAGCAACATGGGTTCGATTCTTGCTTGGCACAAAAAAAAAAATTTTAGCCTTGGGTCTATGTGCGGTGCACGGAGTAGTATTGGGTGGTCTGGGTCTATGCGCGGTGCACGGAGCAGTATTGGGTGGTTTGGGTCTATGCGTGGTGCGCGGTGCACGTTGCTACAGTAACAAATTCGGGTCCACGGGTTGAAGATGGGGGGTCGGTCCGGGTCTGTGGGAAGAAAACCAAATCGGCCCGTCCACGAACCGGACCGTACCTAACCCCGGTCCGGAATGGGTCCGGTGCACGAGACAGGCCGGTCCAGATCTGGTCCACGGATTGCCCGGTCCGGTCCTAGACCGGCCAGTTTTTTCAAAACACTAGACACAACATGACATAAAACAGACATAAGTCACATAACACGCCATATATATATAGAAATGAGCGCACATGACCTTGCAATAAGATTCAAGAGAATATCTGTCCGATCACTCACTGGCACTGGAGTGGCCCACTAGATAGAATCCCGGGAAGTGTGGCACCTACAATTGTCTAGCCAATTTAGTAGCAATTTCATAATGAGGATGGTTCAAATGCCTTCATTTTTTATGTCTCCATCATGCCTTCATTTTTAAAATTTTAATAACTTAAAATTTATAATTTAAATATCAAAATTAAACCGTTTGAAATGATCTATAACATTTTTTCTATGTGCTCATAAAAAATTATCACATTTTGATTTTGTTTTTATGTGAATCAATAAGTTGAAAAATCAACGTCTATAAATTATCCACATTAGTACGTTTTTTACAAGCTCTTGATGACAACCAAAATAAAATTGAAATGTCATAATTTTTTACACATGCATAGATAAAATGATGTAGATCATATCCAATGGTTTTATTTTGACTTTTAAGTTAAAATTTTTGAGTTATTAAAGTTTTAAAAAATGAAGGCATGACGGAGGCATGAAAAATTGAGGCATTTGAACCCTCCTCTTTCATAATATCTTTCTTTTTCTTTTTATTCAGTGTTCATTGGTCAAAATATAAAAAGTCATGGGACCCCTCTTTATATTCCTTCTAGTTTTTTCTATCTATTTATTAATTATTATAACAGATGGACTATGGTATTTCATCAAGTAGGAGTCTTTGTTTTTACTTTATGTTCGTATTCCTATTCTCAAAATTGAAATAGTTGATTCATACCGCTCAATGTAATTTCCGTATTAAAATATACTTAGAGACCAAATTTTACATTATTTAGGAACTTTTTTACTATTTGTTTCTATTGGAAGAAAATTGTTGTTTTTGAGTGGTTCACAAACTTTCAGATTCATGATGATCACATTGTATGGTTCGAATCAACTGTTTCAACTTTAAAAATGAAGATACAAACATAAATTAATTAAAAGATAACCATCACTACATGAAACACCATAGCCGCTATTATTATTATTATTATTATTGGACAACTTTATAACGTTACAAAGGTCCTCTGTCAAATACCATTATAAGCTTTTGAATCAGACCCATTGAGTCCGATCCAACATTGATTTAATTTTTTTTGTGGCACAAATTCCACTGTTTTTGTGAAATTAAAAAAAAATGTTTGATCGGGACAGTTGAGTCCGATTCAAAGGTTTGGATCGGGACCGTTAGTCTCGATATTTCTAAATATGTTACAAACAGAGTACTCTTTCTAGTATTTTTGGGTTTAATAATTTCTTTAAATAAAAAATTCTCTAGCATTTCTGGGTGTTGCTTTAATTTTGAAATATCAAATTTATGTTTTTTTTAGGAAGAATGCCTGCAGGCTTAAAATTGAAAAACAGTGATTACAGCGTCTGAAAGCATACATCAATATATTTCTACAGAAATCATACACTCAGCCTATATCACATTACATGAGGCATAAACTCAAACACCGTAAAACAACATTATATCAAGCGGTGTATGACAACACCGTAAAACAAAACTCCTCTCCTTGCATGGTGGATTAATGCACAATAAGAGGGGTTTTTTTTTCTTTTTCTTTTTTAATGACTGATCGATCAACCCGTGAAGGAAGTAGACCCGTCTCCTTGGAAGCATTCATAATTTCATACAATGATATTTTTTTCTAATTGTGCGCTTTAATCATGCATGTCGCTTTCTTTTTGTTTGACAGAGAAAAATGAGAGCGAGAGAATGAGTTTGAGAGAGTAGTTTCTGTTTTGTTTTTGGAGGAATTAATACACTTTGAGATAATATAAGTTCTGTTTTTGAAGGTGACAAAAAAGGTAACGCGGAATATACATATTATTTTGCCTTCAAAATTAACAAAAACAAATTTAAAAAAAAAAAGAGTTTTCATTGTGCAAAATAATTAAGAATTTTTTTTAAAGAAAAAAAAGTTTCTAAAAATATGATAATTCTAGCATCCATATATTTTTATATATAAGGAAAAAAGTAATTCTAGCATGATTGGATTGATGATGTATATGCATTGTGGCATTACTAATAACAAGTTTGATAATTTAATCATCTTTATGAAGTATAGATAGCAAATTAATTTGAAAAATAAAATATTATTCATGCTACCCACTTTTATTGATTATTATTTTGACATTTCGAATTTCTTTTTTTTTTCTCAAAGTAAAATTCTGCTTTTGAAAAAAAAAAGTAACGGATTGATATACAGAAAAGGAAATTGCATCGTGGGAAGAGGGAATTGCACGGAGAGAAAAAAAAAAAGGGTCACATTGGGGCTCTTGAGCATCTCCAAACACTCCTTCTCAAATTAGAATTATATAGATCGATCGAACTCAGCTTGCGTATATTTTTTTATAATTTGAAGAGTCTAAGATCTTGATAAATATATCCGCTAATTGCTCGTTGCTACACATAAGGGGTTTCAATTTCTTTTAGTTGTATTTTTTTCTTACAAAGTGACAATCAACTTCTATATGTTTCTTTTTTTTCCTTTTTCTTTTTTGTGAACACTTGATTAGATGTGATGTCACTACAGCAAAATTGGGTATCTGCGACCGGTACTGTCGCCGGTCGCTGAAATGTTTTTTTCCAAAAAAAAAATAAAAGCATTAATCACTTCGGAGACCAATATTATCAGCGACCGGCTCCTGAATTTTCAGCGACCACAAGAGCACCGGTCGCTGAAAGTATTGGTAAAAATAGTGATTTGGGCGCCAGATCGAAAACCCTCCCGCGCCAGATCGAAAACCCTCCGCCCAAAATTTCAATTTCGCTGAAAATTTTCTCCACTCGCCCAAATTTCAATCAAAACCCTCCCGTGAATTTTCTCTCCACTCTCCGCTCTCTCACTCTCTCCCTTACTCTCTCCCTTACTCTCTCTTGCTCTCTGCGATGAACCTCGGAAGAGAGGCGATGAACCTCGGAAGCGGAGATCGGAGGAGAGGCGATGAACCTCGGAAGCGGAGATCGGAGGCGAGGCGACGAACCTCGGTACCGGAGATCGGAGGCGAGGCGACGAACCTCGGAACCGGCCGAGCTACACGGACCGTTCGGTTTGCTCTCTTACTGGTAACCCTTGATTTCTTGATTTTGTGCTTTGCCTTGCGGCTTGTGACTTTGTGTGTTGTTTGAGGCCTTCGTGTCTTCTTGCTTGACCTGCGGCCTTCATGCTCGCTTGACCTTCTCTGTGGGTTGGCTCTGATCATCAAGTAAGTATACCGTTTACTAGGTTAATAGCTTGTTGTACCGGGCCTTTACTTGCTATGATTGTTGATCCAGTAGGAACAAGAACTCCATTGGTTTTGTAAAACAGAAACAAAGCTATTGACATGTTTTTATCCCAGCCATTTTGGTGAATTGGGATATAGTGCTGGTTAAATTACCTAAACATGCGTTAAGAATATTTAACTAAATCTTGTTTATGTAATTAAGACATGTGTTAACAAGATTTAGTTAAATTACCTGAATACCCTATATATATATATATATATATATTGATTTTATCAGAAAATCAGCTTTTTAATCTAGCATCAATTGCCTAACTTTGTCTTAATCCATGAAGCGGCTCAAAACTACAATAAACCTAATCCATGTCTACTATAAAGCAAATTTGTATTGAAATAGAAGGTATTATAAAGAGTAGGAGAAATCAGGGTCATTCTTATTACATAATTTTTTTTTCCTCAAAGGTTACCAGTATAGTAATAGACCTGATATCTACAGAAATAGTAGACCAAAACACAAACTAAAAGAAACATTGGCAATAGACCACCAGCTTTCATTCATCTCAGCAAAAATAGAAGCAAATTAAGAAACAATCACAGGTTCCTTGTAATTTACTGACAAGGTCAGGTGAGTTGACAATTGGTCTACTATTTCTGTAGATATCAGGTTTATTGACAATTGGTTTAAATATAACTAAATCTATCTTGTTTAAATTTTAGGTGTTGGCCGGGAAAGCCACGTCTCCTTTTGCAATTTACTTGGAAAATCTTTTGTTCTTTGCGAGGACTTATCCAGTAAGTATTTCTATTTGTATCTGTGTAGAAAGAAGAGCTTCCTCCTAAAATTCATGATTTTTTTTTTTTCAATAATCTAATGATTTTTCATGATCTGTACAGAAAGACCCAAATCTGTTCCTGCAATTAATGAACTTCTTGAAAGTGCTCTATTAAAAAGGCTCTGTTCGTCTTACCGCTTGTGTATCCTCTCAGGTATAATTTAAAAAGGCTCTATTAAAAAGGCTCTATTAAAAAGGCTCTATTATTTAGATAGAAACATGACAAAAGTCAGGCCTTGTACCAGAGGTGTCGATTGTAACCTGGTCGCTTGTGTTTTCACCAGTTTGTTTTTTATATTTAAATCAGGTGTCGATTGTAACCTGGTCTCTTGGGCTTCTATTATCAGCTCAGCTGCTGAAAATAGAAGGCAAAGAGATGCACTTAAATTGTTCTGCAAAATGCTTGAGTCAGGCCTTGTACCAGAGGTCTATACGTTTTGTATTTTTATTGGGTCTTGAAATCTGATTGGCCACAATGCTTTCATGAAATATTTGTGACTTGACCTGCTTTCAATGACTCAAAAGGCGAGCCATTTTCACATTTAGATTCTATCTGGTACTGTCATGTACCTGTTATGTTGCCAATATTATGGGTTCAACCCTATTTCTTTTTGTTGATATATTTGGTTTTTAGCTGTACCAGTTTGGATTGTTAAATCAACTCTTAGTTGAGATATAATTGAATGATAGCAGACGAATTAAGGTAGAATTCACTTAAATTAATGCTTAATTGAATATTGAAGTCAATCTGGTTTATGCAAAAAATATCGTTCTTAAGTCTATGTTGCTCCCAAATGATATGAAGTTTGGTTGCTCCTAAGTCTATGTTTATTAATTCTTATTGACAAACTCGTTTAATCAGCTGAATTTGATATTCTTTTAGCTAAGTTATAATGCAAAGTGGTTAAATTATATACCAGGTTATTGCTGAAAGATGGGTCTGCCCAAAACCGGTGTTGACATGGAGGAACAAACATTGGAAATTGGCATGGGTAAGTTCTGAGTTTTGTTTTGACTACTTTTGATCTTGTAATTAATGTTCCTTTTTGCTTTAGGAGATACCTTATGCTGAATTTGTCTTATTATTTTTTTTGTGGTTTAGAGTACAGGACTGTTTCTGGTGTTGCCGGACCTCTAGTTATTTTGGAGAAAGTCAAGGTACATAACAATCTGACCATGCTTATTTAAGAAAAAATTTAGATTGCAGGATAGTTATCACTTTAGTGCAGAAAAAAAATGCATAAACTGCTCTGTTATAATATTTTTAATGTAGAATTCTTGTTTCAGGGCCCAAAATATCAGGAAATTGTAAAGGGAGGGTCCTTGCAAGTTGATTATAATGCTGTTGTTTGTTTCACAATTGCTCTTTTCTTTAGAAAGCTAATTAATTATAGAAAATGAATATTACAACTGTTATGTATGTGGGCCTGATTCTAGGAGTATGCGGGGGGTGGCAGGGGGGCGGCAGCCCCCTGCGAGCGTTGTCTGAGGTTACGAAGCACCGCTCTATCGAGCTCGGCGAAAATTATTTTCGAGAAGTCAATTGCATATGAATTCTTGTATCCGACGGCCCAGATTAGTCAAGTTACCCATTAATTTTCAATTGGTTGAATGATTGGTGGAATAGAATTGATTGGAATAGAATTGATTTAAAATTGTTATTGTAAATGGTTGTAATTGTGGATTTTAATTACTATTGTAAATTGTTGTAATTGTGGATTTTAATTACTATTGTATCGATGTCTTGTATTATGTGTATGCATGTATCGATGTTTATGTTGTATGTTGGTACGTGTGGTACCAACTATTAAATGGTGCAAATTTAAATAATATAATAAAATCTAGAAAACTGGTTTTAGGTATCAGCGACCGATTTTAGATATCAGCGACCGATACATTTGGTCGCAGAAAGTTTTTGCTGACGTCAGAAAAAAACAACAGCGACCAAAAAAATGTGGTCGCAAAAGATTATCAGCGACCGGGTTGACGTATTATCAGCGGCCGGTGACGTCATCAGAAGAGTATCAGCGACAATGCTTACAGCGACCGGAATATCAGTGACCAAATTTGACTTTCTGCGACCGGAATTGGTATCTGCGACCGGCGACGTAAGTATCAGCGACCGGATTTTCGGTCGCTGATAGTCTGTTTTGCTGTAGTGTGTGTCTAGCCGAATTATTGTCACAATACATCTTTATGGGTTGATTATTTTTTTATTCACATGTCTTTTAGTAATTACTTAAGCCATGTTATCTCGCTCGTAATAGTCGCCATAACTCAATATTCCATATGCACACTCGATCTTGCTACAACGATTTGTTTTTTTGTTATTCCATTTCGTGAGGTTTCCATGTTGTGAGTTTAAACTCCTATATTTTTAAAATCCGAATTTCACCTAACATTTTCATAGAGAAATATATTTAAAGCAATTATTGTGAGTTAAAAAAATGTTCCAACGATATTTATTGGACAATTTTGTCAAGTGGCTTACTTAATGAAATATTTTGATTCGTGAAATAATTGAAATAATAGGAAAAAAAATACATTTTTTTTTTTTGGAAATATACATTTCGGCAAGATCGGCACGAATTTTCTACACTGTGCTTTTGTGTTACACAGTTAAGGATAGAGCAATGTCTCACTTTGCTTCGGCAGTGGTAATTGTGACATGTTTCATGAATTGCTGATGATATATACGAAGCATAAAATATGCAATAATATGCAATGCAGATGAGTAACAAAAACAAAATCCTTTCAAAGATGAACAATGTACATAAGATGATATAATTGAATGAAAATCAGTAGTATCGAAACAGTCCTTTTTCTTTTTGTCTAAAATACCCTTAGGCTTCCATTAATAGAACGGTAGTACTGTGTACTTCTTTAAAACTTTTTCCTGTGTGTCCATGTGATGTCAAACATAAATCATATCTAAAAATCATACTAAACTTTTTCTGTGTACTTCTTTAAAACTTCTTTAAAGCAGATACTCTTTTCACAATATTGATTTTACTATGTAATTGGAAACAGATTTTACAAAAACCAACGAGTAAATTAAACAAATAGTTCATCAAGTCTAAATTAAACAGTTTGCATTTTGGTCACAAAAAGGGTAAAAAAATTTTTGAATTAAATTATAAATTATGCAGTACTAGAGCACTCATAAGCCTAAGCACCTTGGTCAATTCTGAATAACTCCCACAAGATTGCACAAAAACTTCCAAACTAACATATATATGACCTTTGCCTAATATTTTAAATATTCTGTGTGAAGTAGCAACTTCCAAAATAACCTCTTGAGTGTAGGCAGTCTAAATCAGATTCTAAAAAGAAAAGAAATGGTGTAGTCTTTTAAGTTTATTCAGTCTAAATATTCCGTACGTGTGAATAATTAGTAACTCCCAAAAAATCATATAGATCTTGTGTTTTGATTTAAATAGCAAAGCTTAGAAGATTATTTTGTTTTTCAATGAAACATTGTATTTGTTGAAAGAGTTACTGCATGCACCAATATGCACTTTATACTGGTAAATTCAAGAGACAAAAATTGAACAATAGAAAACGCAACTTAGAAGTATTGTGAATTTATGTCTTATATTTGTTGCTTAACAGTGGACAGTTGGGATTCTCTTTAACTGTTTGCCAGTCTTGGTCAGTATTCGAACTCTGTGATTCATGTTCTTCCACAACTGAGCTCAGTGGTTCTTAGCTTTCTCTGTAATGCCTCTGATCACACTAATAAAGATGTTGGTTTTAAGCAGATTTAGATAAATATATTATCTTTTGGAAACAGAAGTGCAAAATCCATGACTCTCACATCATCTTTGGTTCATATATATGATGTGAAAGGAAAGGCCGAAAGGCAGGAGAAGAGTAAAAGGGAAGGGAAAAGAAGAGAAAGAGAGTTTATTATATTTATTAATCTTATCCTCTTAAAATATGCAACCAATTAATAATCAAACATGAATCTTATCCTCTTATCCTATTTTTATTTGCATTATTTTACTACATTTTTAGAATTTCAGGTGTGAAGCTAGCGGCCTAAATGAACTTGCTCAACTGTTTAAAGTTGTCGGCTCTTTTTATTTATATATTTATACATCATATGGCGTATTGGCAACGTGACACCAACTACAACCAATCTCTGATGGTTGATGGACCCTGTTGGCCCATATTAATTGTAAATGCGACCCAATATCGGACATGAGGCCCAATTACGGTCCAGCTCCGTCCCTCTCATTTGGGGTCATTAAAGATGTTCCTATGAGTCTCAATTTCCTAACATTATTAGCCCGTTTACAGAATAGAGATGAAACTTCACCAAATCTAAGGAACGTAGCTTAAATTTGGAGAAACAAAATTGGAACATGTCTAAAAATTAAAATGACTAACTCATAAACATTCACAAAATCTGAAAAAAGAAAAAGGGAGGTATCTTGGATACTGATACATAGTTTTGAAGTAAAAAAGTTTCTTCCAAACTCCACATTCACTTCCTTTTCTTCATTTTGGCGGAATGCATCTATCATTGTAATAATTAAATTTATCTACAATTAATGCATCATTTTGGGGTGATATTAATTACATATTAGAATTGCTGTTTTTGTTTACCCTTCACTAATCATTTTTATTTAAAACTAAACTTTTTTTTCTTTATAAATGTATATCATTATTTCTTTAATTATATGCTCATTTGTCTTTTAGAAAGCCAATGACTACAGACAAATTATCATACATGGTTGATAACCTCACTTATTTTAGGTATTACATACAAGAACCATAATTATAAATTCTTAGGACCAATAAAAAATGTAATATTTCATCATATGCATCTTAAGGATAAATCTAAAAATTAATTTTTAAATATTTGTACCGAGTATTTTTGTAATTCCTAAAAAAGGAAATCATCACTAAAAGTTTCTTTGTAGCTGTGCTCGTTTGCTGAATTTTGATGCCGTTTTTGGAAGCACAATAATTCCAACAGAGGATACATACAAATTTCTATCAAATTAAAAATTTATCATAATTATCTAATAAATTCTTACACATAACACGACTTAACAAGAAATTAATTAGGAAGAAAAGACACAACATATCTTCCTATATATGAAGTAGAAGAAGAAACTAGTTTCATCTAAATTGTAAAATACTTCAACATAGTTAATTAATATAAACAAAACAGATTAAAGGATTTCATGATACATAACCATATCAGGTTCTCCTATTGCTGGTAACCTTTTTCAGAAGCTCCTTGTAAATTGAAGGACAGCTGACCATAAAGCTTGCAAATACATCAGTTTCTATTAAGCTATGCAAAATCTTAGAAGAAGAAATATAGTCGAGACATAATTCTTTGAGTTGTTGGCAGTTATGTTGTGCAGCTAGAACAAGTGTCGTCACCACATTGTCAGCATTAATTTTCTTGGCTAACGTCTCCTCACAAATAAGCCTTAATCGGTCCAAAGCGTACCGATCAGCTGCTACAATTAAATGCTGAGCCATAATATCTTCATCCACACCTTTGCCAGTATGGTCATCACTTGGAGGAAACATATCAGTATAAATGAATTGTAACAAGGCCTTGAAAATCTGGGGTTCAATATCTTGAATCTCAATGCAACTGGCTGTGCTTTCACTCATAGAGCCGAAAAGTTCAGCCCGAAAGACAGATGAACGGGAGGCTAAGATAATTCGATGGGCTGGAAATGTTTCCCCTTTGACCTTAAAGGAGATGTCAGCACCTTCTCCACTTTGCAACAAATTATGGAGATGCTGGTGCATATTGGATGGAGGCACAGAGATGGAGTTATTATTTTTTCCTTCTTCTATGGATGGCTCAAGAATTTTTAAACTGCACTCAACTGTAAAGCTATCATCCTTCACAAATTCTGATCTATCTAACCAGGCTCGAGAGAATAAAGAAAATCCGTTCTTATTTCCTTTTTTGTTGTATGTGAAAAACTTGCTATCTTTGTAATTGTTTGATGCTATCCCGTTTTGGTCTACTAGACTGAAACAAAGGAAAACATCAACATCTTTTCCTTCGCTCAGTAGTTCAACATAGAATGGCATATATGTATGGCTATATGAATATTCACCTGTGCCCTGTGGGTAGTACAGTATAGCCCATTGGTACTCGCCAACTGTGAATGTGCCACACTGAATGCTTCTACCAGATTTGATGCCAGCAGTCAATGATGTATGGATTTTGACACGGTGTGTGCCAGTTGTTGGTTTCATTTGGAATTCTGAAGTTGTATACGAAGAAGCCATGGGCTTTGTGTATTTAGCTCGATAATTGAGCTTTTACAAGATGATCGAGGGGAAGCAAGTGCTTGTTTAAGTGATTTGGAAGATGACAATGTTCATATATATAGAGCAATAAATGAAGTTGAAGAGTAGTGAATAAAGAAGATTCATGAACAAGACCTCATGGCCTCAAGAAACGAAGTGACCTGAAAGCAACTTAAGTGCGCCTCAGAAAGCAACTTTAATTGAGGGAGAGAATTAAATTAACGATCATCAGAAACCATCTTTATCTAAAGTGAGGTACTATTAAAGTAAGTGACTGAAAGCATCGATCTTTTATTTATCAAAAAAGCATCTTTATCTAAAGTGAGGTACTATTAAAGTAAGTCATGACCGAAAGCATCGATCTTTTATTTATCTAAAAGCATCTTTATATGGCTTTTAAGCATCTTTAATTTTCATTAGCCTTTACTTTAATAAGAGAGAGAAATTACTCTGTCTCTATGAAAAATTGAAAATCATTGTAAGGCGCACCTTTTTTTTCGTTATTATCATGAATCATTTTTCATATTCATGATGCTCATTAGGGTTGATCTTTTTGCGTATTCTACCCTTACATGTTAAGATTATTAGACACAAATGATAAGAAATGAATAATGAATAATACTACTATAATAATATATTTTATTAATTTATGAATAGACTATCAAATTCATTCATTCCCCACATATGCATTATGACATAACTAATATAAAAAATCAAAATGCAAATGCAGATGTGCAATCAATTTCAACTAAATTGTTATATGGCTTCTAAGCTGAAAAAGTACAAAATTTATAGAAGAGATAAGGTAATAATTATTATTATTATTATTGTTGTTATTATTATTATTATTATTATTATTATTATTAAGTGTTAATTCCATTTATATTGTATCTTATTGCAATCTACCAATAGTGCACTAGGAAGGATAGGTACCAACATTATGCAGGGAGACCTCTACCAGTATCATGTAGACTAAATTCTACATCATAATTAAAAACGATATAATAAAAAGTAACATTTAGAAGTTGAAAGCTAATATGCAGAAAAAACACCTCTCCACGGAACAAGGCAGAGAGAAAAGAACAGAAAAAAAAAAGTATATTTGTTAATTTAATTTCTAAAATCACTTAATAAATAGTTAATTCAATAAAAAGAAAATATAGAAGAAAGAATATTAAGTTTTTGTGAAGATATTGCATATCATGATATATACATCTTAGATGACATCAATTAGCTAGCTAGCTTCTAAATATTAAATATACAACAATTTTTCTAATTCGGATAGAAGCTCAAAGTTTTTAAATTGATAATTTCTGACCAAGTTGATTTGTACAATATATTTATTTTATTTAATTAATAATTTATATTGCTAAACAATGAGGTCATTAATTATAATTATTGTCATACTTTTATTTTTGTAAATAAATCATTCGTATTCATATCCACTCCGGCCGTATTTGCAAAAAATGATGTAGTTTTGAATTGTCAAAATAACACGGATACTCAAATTATCCAAATCCAAATAAAAATAGATACTATAAGTTTCCTATTTGCAAAAAAATTCAATTCTTTGCATATTAACTTCTGTTTTTTTTTATTATTTTTGTTGAAACACCTTATATTTTATATACTTTTTATCTATTATGAACGTCAACTAATATATGTATATTTTTTATCAATTTTTTGTTTTAAAATTTTATTTTATTATTATAAAATACTAAATTTTATAATATTTAAAATTTACTAATATTTGAAAGAGGAGGGTTCCACTGCACCCTCTTTTGGTGCACCTAACGTGCACCCAAAACTAATATGGTGCATTTTCAAAGTTCAAATAGTCGATTCAAACCTTCCAATGTGTTCTTCATATTAAAATGTGCTTGGAGACTAAATTTTACATTTTTTGGAAAATTTTTACTATTTTTTCAGAATTTTTTATTAAACTAAACAATAATTTGAAATTCAGCAAAGTGATGATTTTCAAAAATTCTTAAAAAATAGTAAACAATTTCCAAAAAATGTAAAATTTGGTCTCCAAGCACATTTTAATATCAAGAACACGTTGGAAGGTTCGAATCGACTATTTGAACTTTGAAATGCACCATATAAATTTTGGGTGCACGTTAGGTACACCAAAAGAGGGTGCAGTGGAACCCTATAAGTAAATCATTTGTTTTCTGGTCATTTTACTAATATTTGAAACATACCCAACCCACAAGAGAACATACTAGTAAAAAAATTCATATATATATTTGACAATATAAGTAAATGATTTGCTTTATTAGTAAAATATGAGTTGCATAGGGAGAAGCCTCCATGTGAAACAAACAAAACTTCTAAATATCCAAGAAATATTATTTGTCATCAACTGATCTAGGAGCATAAGTTGTGAGAATTTCATTTTGAGCAGGGACTTTTTTTAATTTAAGAAAGTGAAACAGTTGAATTGATCAGTTTGATCTTGGTTTGGTTTGCTAATAGATGTAGGTGCCGAGGTCATCAAAGAATATATATAGAAAATTTAATTTCACAATAACCAATATCCGAAAATTAAGTACTAATATTTCAATATTTTTTTTCTAGTTCTATGTCATTCTATACTACTTCTACCTTAGAATTAACCATTTTCAAGAGAAAAAAAAACCTCCACGCAACATTTGGTTGTGTAGAGCCCCATTTTTCCAAAAAAAAAAATAATACACGTAATTAAACTGCGTGGATGGTAAGATTGAGGTTTTTCAGAAATTGATAGCAAGTTCAAAATTTTCAACTTTGAAGGTGGTAACTAAATAAATTTCGGATAGTGGAGGTACGAATTAACACACTGACAAACATATATATGAATTCGTATCCTCCGCATTAACTCAAAAGGAAATCTTGTGAGTTAATGCATCTCGA
Source organism: Carex littledalei (assembly GCA_011114355.1). NCBI lineage: Eukaryota > Viridiplantae > Streptophyta > Magnoliopsida > Poales > Cyperaceae > Carex > Carex littledalei. The sequence goes on along the minus strand of CM022083.1, from coordinate 4,980,865 downwards.
TCGGATGATCTGTTTTAAGATTTGTGCAGATTGAATCCGCACTAATATTAAAGGGTCCCCTATGATATAGACAGTAGCTGGATTATCTCCGTTCAAAATCAGACGGTTGAGATTTATTAACTCAAAAAATCCTTTTGAGTTATTGCAAAACGCATTCCATATATATTCATAAACTAAAAAAATTTCGGATAGTGGAGGTACAAATTGACACACACATATGTATTCTTAAACTAAAAAAATCTCATTGGTCGACTATTGATCACATATATGGAAAGTTTTTTAGTTTACATTATTAATCTTTGGATCCAATTGTTTTGCAACTTTAAAACATTAGACAGAAAAATATATTATGCGGTATTTTTATTTTTTATAAGTTTTACGTATTATTAAATAAAAAAATTATGCATTGCAAAAATATAAATATTTTAGCCCAGATATGAAACGATTAATACAAATAGACCCATAAAACAAGAGAGCCCAAAAACTCAATTCTAGCCCAGAGAAAGGGAAACTATATACGGACTAAACGAGAGAGAGAAAGAGAGAAAGCCCAAAAATCTTAATTTAGGCCCAGTAAGGAAAACTATTACTACTAGGGCATAAGTTCGATTTTAATATAGACCCGGTGTTAGTACACCTTCCTCTCGTGTAAATTCTTTCCCCTTTTATCCGAAAGAAGTTTCAAAATTAGGCTTTCTAATTAATTCATTTCTTTCACCATCGCCCAACTAAATCGACGACCGCCTCTCTCTCTCTCTCTCTCTCTCTCTCTCCTAGGTTTTCTTTCAAATCTCTATTTCTATTGATTGATTGTTTGATTGATTTGTGTGATCTAATACTTACAAGTTTTGTTTTGACCTAACAGTAACAGTTACAGAGATAGATAGAGAAGATGTCAAAGGTTTTTGTTGGAAATTTGGATGACCGAGTTCAAGAGAAGCATTTAGAAGATGAATTTGGTCAATTTGGTCCTATCAGAAGGTAACCCAATTTCAATTTTATTTCAATTTTTCAATTTGGTTAATCAATTTGGTACTTAAATAAAGATTCAATCTTTTTAGTGTGTGGGTTGCTAGAAGGCCTCCTGGATATGCATTTATTGAATTTGAAGATAAGAGAGATGCAATGGATGCCATTCGTGGAGTCGATGGCAAGAATGGATGGAGAGTAGAGTTGTCCCACAGTTCAAAGGGTGATGGCGAAGGGAAAGACTATGGCCGTGGTGGCCGTGACCGTTCGCGTGGTGGTGGTGGTGGGCCTGGTGACAAGAAGTGCTTTGAGTGTGGGGAGCCTGGCCACTTTGCAAGGGAATGCAGATTGCGTGTAGGTTCTGGTCATGGCCGACGCCGAAGCCCTAGTCCCCGCTATAACAGAGCTAGCCCTACTTATGGCCGCAGGTATGAGGCCAAATTTTACTGTTTAATTAGTCTGAATTGGGACCTTAATATGATCTCCATATGAAAAATGTACTTTGAGACCAAATATTACATTTTTTAGAATTTTTTTACTATTTGTTTAGTCTGAATTGGGACCTTAATTGCAGGAGCCGCAGTCCGAAAGGGCGCCACAGCCGCTCACCTAGGCGGGCCCGCAGCCGCAGCCGCTCTCCGGCTCCGTACCGCCGTGAATCTCCTGTTTACACCACTAATGGCAACTGGTATACCTATCATTTATTTACTTACTTTACTGGTACACCAATTAATAAAAGACAAAACATCCATTTTGTATCATACCTTTCTGTGATGTTTTCTTCATGTTTCATCTATCTTCATATTTTCTTTACTCAATCAAATCTCTCTAATCATTTTATGAGGAGGGTAATAGTATATTTTTTTATAAAAATAAAAAAATTTGAAGGGCAAAACTGAAAACTTTCAATTTATAGGGGATGCTTAGCACCCGTTTCCCTCTATCTACTCCCATCCCTGGTCATATTGTCTTTTTTTAATAGTTTCATCCAAAGAGATAACAAAACTATGTATATATATTTTTCTTTCAATGGGAAATCTGCCTGTTATGGATTTATGTTATTATATTTTTGGTTTTATTGGTAAGTTTTGTTTCATATGTAGGGATCGGCGCAGGAGGAGCAGGAGCTAAGTTGAGTCGAGCAGAGATCAATCAGAAGTACTTAAAGTTTTTGTGGGGAGATAAATAGTGTTGACTTGTCTAAGAACACCTCTTCTCTCTCATCTCTCTCTCTCTACCTCTGTCCTCTGCTTGCAGTGTATCTCGCTCGCTTTTGAGGGAGGTTATTTAACTTTATTTTCACTATTACACTGGTATCGTAGGTTTGTTCTATCTTTTGCTTGTTTGAATTATTACTACCTTAGTGTTAGTAAGTTATCTCACTGAGTTGTGTCTTTGTTTTTGTTTTTTTGTATTTTGATTTTTGAAGTGTGCTTTGCTCAAAAAAGGTGAAAGGGCACAGCTACAGTGTTCACCTGCTTTCTCGCAACTCACCTCCTTTCTCTACTTTGCTTTACAAATCTTTCCCGAAACTGAACCTAACTTAACCCGAAAAGAAAAATTGGGGGAATTTCATTATACCCCTCAAAAACCTCAAAATTACATATTCCCCCTCTAACCTGTTAACGAGATAAATTGCTTAAGTGCCTTGGTTCGGCTAGCTTTGATTTGAGAAAGAATATGCAACTGGTACAGTTCATGTCTGGAGACTGCACTTCTCTCTCTATGCACTGTTCTGAGTTGCTCCAATTGAAACTTACGTGGGGTGGTCTCTCCTTGTTTTGAAGGTATTGTTGAGAGGTCAACCTGTATTGATTTGCTTTCTGAAATTATTGTTTTCTTATAGAGTGAGGCTAATGGTATTATGCATATTACGGATTTGAAAGTTCAAATAGTCAATCCGAACTGTTAAACATGATCTCCATATGGTATTGTACTTGCATATCAAATTTTACATTTTTTGAGAATTTGTTAACTATTTTTTTAGATAGGTAGAAAATCACTGCTTTTGGATGGTCCTCAATTTTCAAATCAAGTGATTTTCTATCTTATAAAAAAAAAGTAAAAAATGTAAAATTTGGTTTGAAAGTACATTTTCATATGAAGATCATGTTCAACTGTTTAGATCGACTGTTTGGACTTTAAAAACGGAGATATGAGCTCATAGCACGGACCATTGTGTAATATGCATATTACCATAGCCTCACTCATTCTTATATGACAAATAAGTAAGAAACACCTGACTTCATGCCAGTCAAGACTTTTGGAAATTGGGTTTATGATATGACTTCTATCACATTGTATATGTCAAAAATGCTAGTTTTGATTGATTGAAAATGGTTAGTTTTGGTGTAACCAAAAGGTTTTTGTTGTGTGTGGATGTGTGTGGGGGGGGGGGGGGGGGGGTTCCTTTAATACTGTTGAAAATGGTGTGAGGCATTTTTTCTTTTTTGTTAAAAATCTTTTGAGAAAGAATTGGCTGTGCCATTATTAGATACAAGTAAATGACATAACATAAAAAGTTCTATACTATGCAAGATTGCCTTTGTTCTTTCTTTTGTATCTAGTTTTGATTTTCTTTTGTTATTTGGGAAACATGTGTCGGGTGCTGATAGGTTGTTGCCATGAAATCTGTGGTTTATTAAATTGCTGTTTTTAGTGTGATTTCATTTCATTTGAAATGGGGAACTGGTACTTACCAGTCAAGTTTCTTCATTTATAATAATATCTATCTATCATGGAATCTACTAGTTTACACGTTGATGTATATACCATTATAATTTTTGTAAGGCAAAGTTGCCCCAATACTTACTACTGAGGTAGAAACACTCTTTAACTTAACATTGCAAGTGATATATAGTAACTGGTAGCAAACCTACCTATTATGAGTGTTGTTAAAAAATGCAAATATTGTTGAATGAAATTTATGTTGTTCGTGACAAAAATACCATTTGGAACTTGTAAAAATGAGAACAGGGTTTGTTTCCTTCCTATAAGAAATTTTATATGTTATTTTACAACTTTTATAAAGTAAAGTGATTAGTTCATTCACTTGTACAAGAAAAGATAGTATATATGTTACTTTTGCAACTTGTCAATGTTTCTAGTTGAAATTTTTTTATGAGAACATTGCAACACTCTTTAATTAATACTGTGATTAATTTGGAAAATCCAAGTCTAATTTTAGCTTCTAACTTTTGATCTAGTTAGTAACAAAAAAATCCCAAAAAAAGCTTAAAAATACTAACTGTGTCAAGATCTGTACTAGTTGCGTCAATACTCGTGCAAATTGGATGAGAGCTGGGGTTTAGAACTGGGGACTGAGTGGACTTGACTTGGTATAGGGGGTGAAAACGGAGTGGATAGTGGTAAAATTATATTTATATCTTTTTTTAATTTTCTGGATACGGATACGAATATGGATCGGATATTTGATGAATATGGATACAGATACGGATATCGAATATTTATTGAAAAATTATTAAAAAATACTAAAGTTCATAATATTTATATAATTATAATGGTGAATAACATATTTTTATCATAATTTATATTAAAATATATGGTATAAATTTACTATTCTGATACGGATAATTAAAACGTAAAATTATATCAGTATCTATATTCACACGGATATTCAGATATCGGATATCTACATCTAATTTTTCGAATACGAATAGAATATGGATTGGATATTATCCATACCGTTTTCACCCCTACTTGGTATTCAAGACAATTCGAACAGTTTTGTTGAAATCTTTCATACAAAAAAAAAAACATTTTAAATGTTAATCATGCAATGCAATTGGGTTTATTTGTTAAATTGTAAGACTTGCCTGACCATTTATCTCTTTTTTATATATATATTGTTTGCTTTAAGTTAAATAGCTAACAAAATAATGAAAATATGTCTAATTTTTTATTTTTATTTTTAAATTAATATCAAATAAATTATATATAAATAAATTTGTTAGTTTTTAATAAATATAATATAAAGAAGCATATCTCAGTATGTACGAAATAATACAGATAAAATAATGTACAAAAATAAATACTGTAAACTGATATTCTTTTAATGTTTTATGAGTGTAATATAAGAAAATTTATTTTTGTGTTCTTCATTATTTATTTTGTATAATTATCAATTTAATCACAATCAATGAAAACTGAAAAACAAAAACCCTAGTTACTAGTTTTAATCAAAAGCAAATCCCAAATTCCGGGTAAACAATAACAGAGCAGTTTTGACTTCATACAGCGCACGAATCAAATGCAGTACTGTTTTAATTTTATACTCCAAATTCTGCATGAAGCCAAAACTACTCCGTTAAAATTGAACGAGTGTTCTAAAGTCGAACAAAGGAATCAACCAAACCAAATAAACAACGATTCAATCAATCTGATCTCACCTCCTCCTCTCTCCGCCTCCGCCGCCGCCATCGCCGATCTCTCATCGCCTCTCCTCCTTCTCCTCCTCCCCTCACGTCGTTAAGGTTTGATCCCAGCTCCCGTCTCCTGCTCTTTCTTCTAAATCTCGACTCGTTAGGGTTTTGGATTTGATCTCCGATTTGATTTGATTTGCAGATGGCAATAAGAGGAGGTGGTATGAATATGATTATGAATAGTACAGTGTATGTATACAACTTGCCAACTGGTACCGATGAGGAAATGTTAGCAGAGTATTTTGGTACCATAGGCTTGTTAAAGGTATGCCTCTCTCCAGGTAACAATCAAACTCCATTCAATCTTTTCTCTTTTACTTCAAATTCCCATTAGAAAATGGTTTTCTTACAAATCTGTAAATCAGTACCAGAATTCCCATTACAAAAGGCTTTTCTTAGAAATCTGTAAATCCTGTCGCAAAAAGGTCCCCGATCAGGGACTGTTTTCTAAACAAACTTATTTTCAGTCGCAGTTCAGTCCCTGAACCCTGTCAGAACCGAAAAAATCAATGGAAGATATTTACCAGAATTCACCCAGGCCTGTGCAGAAATCTGGAAACTTATAAAACGGACCCTAAACAGTACCAGAATTGAACCAAAATACTGCAATTTTGCAAAAAAAAACTCTCTGAACCGTACCAGAAACTACCAGAACTGGAAATTTGTTCTAAAAATCTAGTGCACACTACTAGTTTTAATATGATCAAAACATTTAATAATTTATTTAAATTACTATGCTGGTATGGACTGGTACCAATTTGAATTCGGGTACAAGCATCAGACCCGATATGCTTCGTAAAATATAGTAATGTTTCTCATAGTTTTCACACAAATTGAAGGTATTAATTTATTTTTCTATTGTCTTTTGCATTGAAATTTGTCAGAAAGATAAAAGGACAGGTCGGCCGAAGATATGGTTATACAAAGACAAGGTGACTGACGAACCAAAGGGAGATGCAACAGTGACATATGAGGACCCACATGCTGCCATGGCGGCCGTTGATTGGTTCAACAACAAGGAGTTCCATGGGAGTGTTATCGGGGTGCAAATTGCGGAGACGAAAAACAAAGATACCGGTTTTAGTGATGTTGTTGCACTTGCGCCTGCGCCCCCAATTAATATCATAGAAACTGATTTTGTTGCCACAGCGGATCCGGATGATGCAGTTGGTGGTGCTGCGGGTCAAGGGAGAGGCCGTGGTGACGCTCAGGGAAAACCGTGGCAACAAGACGGAGACTGGCAATGTCCCAATACAAGGTCTGTGCTGATTGGTGAGCAGCTCTTTCTTTATTAACTCTTTTTATACCAATTAGACATTAAATTTATAGTCCATGTTTGGTTGAATTCATTTCAAATCATCACAAATTTACTTAACTTGTTACCTTTTCTATTAAAACTCATTTTAAATTTGTAAAGTTACCCATTTTACCCTTTATTAAGAAAGATAAAAAATATGCAGCGTGTATAAGAAAAATGTCATTCTTCTAATTGGTCAGTTTTCAAGGGCAAATGAGTCATTTTTCTACTTTTGACGCATATAGATGTTTATTTTGTTTTGAAATGTGTGTTTTTTCACAGCTGTGGTAACGTAAACTTTGCTTTTCGTGGTGTGTGCAACCGCTGTGGGGCTGCTCGGCCAGCTGGAGCTGGTGGAGGCAGTGGTGGCAGAGGGAGAGGCCGTGGAAATGGTGGTCCCGACCGTGCTGCTGCTGTTACTGGGCCTCCCGGGCTTTTTGGCCCAAATGATTGGGCCTGTCCAATGTAACCATTTTTTAATTTTCTTTTCACTTTCTTTCTGTTTATATGTGCTCGTGTTATTTTTTAATGCAAATTATTTCAGGTGTGCGAATATAAACTGGGCGAAGCGCACAAAATGTAATATCTGTAACACCAACAAGCCAGGTCACAATGAAGGCGGTGCCAGGTCAGCACTTTTAGTTTGAAAAAAAAAAAAATTTAAATAAAGTTTTTATCTTTTTAACTTTTGTGTGGGACCAGGGTTGGCCGTGGAGGCGGTTATAAAGAGCTTGATGAAGAGGAACTAGAAGAAACAAAGCGACGGCGTAGGGAGGCTGAAGAAGTACATTTTATTCTCTTTTAAATTTGCATTAAATGCTAAAGCTGTTGCTTTAACACATGAATCCAACTCAATTAAGAGATATCTTGATATTACTGGTGTGGTTAGTATACTTTTCGCAGGTTTAGGGGGGAATTTCATGTATACCCTCTAAAATTCATAATATTATATTTATCCTACTAAATTTCAAAAACTCACATTGTCTTTTCTATTAAAACTCATTTAAATTTGTAAGTAGCCATTTTACCCTTTATTAAGAAAAATATTAAATATGTAGAGCATGTTTTCTTCTAATTGGTCGGTTTCTAAGGGCAAATGGGTCATTTCTCTACTTTTTGCATGTTAAAAAAATATGTATATACTGAATGAGATATTATTTGTACTTTTCGCATCTTTTGGATATAGGATGATGGAGAGATGTATGATGAGTTTGGAAACCTGAAGAAGAAATTCCGTGCAAAGGCGCAGCAACCAGAGGCCGTGGGGCAATCCATCCCTGGATCAGGCCGTGCCGGGTGGGAAGTTGAGGTTATAGGTATTTATTTACTATTTTCCTCCATAAACAGTAAAAGAATAAGATTTGAGTGAGGCTATGGTACAATGCATAGCGCATAATTGTTCGTACTATGTATCAATATCTTCATTTCCAATGTCCAAACAATCAATCTGAACCGTTCCATGTGATCTCCATATGAAAATGTACATGTAGATCAAATTTTACATTTTTTTTAGAATTTTTTTACAATTTTTTAAGAAAGGTAGAAAATCACTTGATCTAAAGATTCTAGACTCTTTTTCCCCCTTTATTTACTGATTGTTGGGTTGTATCAGGGAAAGATGTGAGAGAGAGAAGCAAGGAGCGAGGCAAGGAAAGAGAAAGGGAGAGAGAGAGGCATAGAAGCCGAAGCCGAGAGAGAGAAAGAGAAAGAGGGAGAGACAGAGACCGTGATTATGACCGAGACAGAAGCCGTGATTATGACCGTGATCGCTACAGAGATCGCTAGTAATTAGTTCTAAGCTTAGTTTTTCAATATGTGTTGCTTCAATATTCATTTTTCTAGTTGCTACTTTTTAATTTTTTTGTGGACATTATGTGCTTTGATGGATGTTATGAACTTTTATTATTTGTGATGTTATTTGGATTACATGCGTTTTTTATGCTTTTATTATTTATTCCTCTATTTTTTTAAAATCTTTAATAACACAGTATCTTAAACTCAAATATAGAAATAAGATTAGCAGATGTGATTTATGTTATTCTTAAATTTCCGTATACTAACATGGAAGATTATGATACTTTGAATTTTATTCTGATTCACATCTGGCCGCACCAGTATTCTGCGGCCCCAAAGACTGGGGTCACAATGTCCGTGCAACCTTTGTCATGGGGCCGCAGAATACCAGTGCGGTCTCCACTTTTTTCTTTTTTTATTTGTCTAACAGAAACAGAATGAGATATCTCAAAGTTTGAGTGGGGTCTGCATACTTGGTAAAACCAAATGCCACGTGGGTGAGGTCCACATACTCATTATAATTTAAATTCCTTTTTATTTGGAATTCGCATCCTCTGAGAAATCTCAACCGTTAAATTACGTTCTGCATGAATCTCAAGGCACATATAATACTGGTCCTTGCGCTATCCCCAAATAGACATCGTACACGTCGGTCACGTAAAAGTTGAGACATCTCAATAGACATAAAAAAAAAAATATATATATATATATAGGGCCGCACCAGCATTTTGCGGACCCCAATCTGTGAGGCCGCAGAATGCCTGTGCGGCCTGGGTAGAATTCGAATTCTCTAGAAACATATTTGTTTTGGTTTATTTTTTTTTTGGGAAAATGTTATAAATAAAAATTTCGGGACCAAGAATGCTAATTTGTAAAACAAAAGGCAATTAATTGAGAGAGTAAAAAGTTTTGCTAACCAACAACAGTAGTGTCATTAAAATATTAAATCCTAATAAGTGGCAAGAGGAAGGAGCATTGAAATTGCTTGAGAGTTGTACTGTAATTTACTTTTGCCTCAACATAATTTTGACTAGGGATAAAATCTTTGAAGCCCAGTCAAATTCCATCTTGCTGTCTATTTGTTATTATTATTATATATCTAGTTTCAGTGTTAAAGCAAACAATGCTAACTGGTTGTAAGAACATTTCAACTAGCTAGATAAATTATTATTTGCTGTAATTATACCCACATGGTTCATTTCTGATAAAATAATTATAAACAGTGTTCAACAATTTCGTCGTACCACACTATCTAAATAATAATTTAAATTAAAAGTGCTTAGCTGTTAGTGGCAAGAACACATATCTGATAAACAACAAAATTATAATAACTTGTGTACATATCTCAGCACATGTTAGTATTAAAACTTTTATAATTTACTCCTTTTCAAGTACAATTAAAAAAAAAATACAGAACAATAAAATGTAATGAACAACTAATATCTATTTTTTTTATTCATTTCCATATCAAATTACAATCTGAAATCAACTATATGCACCTTTCAAAAATAATTAAAACATCTCCAAGTTTTTATATTTACAAAACAACAATATGTACAATTAATTATACCATCACAAAATAGTCTCTACAATACAAATATTGCTAAGAGACAAATTTCTCAAATTACGACTTCTTCTGCAATTTGCACCTCTCAAAATTCCAATATCCTTGGGGAAAAAATTACAAGTACAAAAATATTGTCTTTTTCAAGGTCACTTTCAAATATCTTTCATTTTCTAATTTTTTTGTTATTTAGTAGAATTTATGGATATTCACACAAAATTTACATCAGTAGCTCTCAAGTAAGAGAAGACAAAATTTCATTGCTCTCTGCACAAAATAAAATAAAATAAAGGACCATTAAAATTGTTACAGGAAATCAATTTTGTTGCTCTTTCAAAAGGACAGCAGTGTCATTAAAATATTAAATCATGTGTGGCAAGAGGAAGGAGCATTGAAGTTGCTTGAGAGTTGTATTGTAGAGAAGTCCCTTTGTGAGCTTAATTCAAAAATTCATCGGATTGGCTTCAAGCGACGCATCCAAACCGTTGAAATCGATCTACTTCACGAGTGATGAGTTTACATGTCAAATTTATAAATTTTCAAACTAATTTAATATAAAGTCAAGCAGTCAAAAAATAATGAAAAATGAACACATTAAAATTAACTTGTAAACCATATTTTTTGACCGCTTGACTTTATACTAAATTAGTTCGAAAATTTATAAATTTGACATGTAAACGCATCACTCGTGAAGTAGATTAATTTCAACGGTTTGGATGTATCGTTTGAAACCAATTCAATAGATTTTTGAATTAAGCTCACAAAGAACACATATCTGATAAGCAACAAATTATAATAACTTGTGTACATATCTCAGCACATGTTAGAGATATTAATATAAAGTATTAAAACCTTTATAATTTACTCAATTTCAAGTACAATTAAAAAAAATACAGACCAATAAAATGTAATGAACAACTAATATCTATTTTTTGTATTCATTTCCATATCAAATTACAATCTGAAATCAACTATATGCACCTTTAAAAAATAATTAAAACATCTCCAAGTTTTTATATTTACAAAACAACAATATGTACAATTAATTATACCATCACAAAATAGTCTCTACAATTTCAAGTACAAAAATATTGTCTTTTTCAAGGTCACTTTCAAATATCTTTCATTTTCTAATTTTTTTTTGTTATTTAGTAGAATTTATGGATATTCACACAAAATTTACATCAGTAGCTCTCAAGTAAGAGAAGACAAAATTTCATTGCTCTCTGCACAAAATAAAATAAAATAAAGGACCATTAAAATTGTTACAGGAAATCAATTTTGTTGCTATTTCAAAAGGACAGTAGTGTCATTAAAATATTAAATCCTATGTGGCAAGAGGAAGGAGCATTAAAGTTGCTTGAGATTGTATGGTAGAGTAGAACTAGGGTGTTTTTAAGCTCATCAAGTCTCTTTGTGAGCTTAATTCAAAAATTCATCTGATTGGCTTCAAGCGACGCATCTAAACCGTTGAAATCTATCTACTTCACAAGTGATGAGTTTACATGTCAAATTTATATATTTTCAAAATAATTTAGTATATAGTCAAGCTGTCAAAAAATAATAAAACATGAATTCATTAAAATTAACTTATAAACCATCTTTTTTTGACCGCTTGACTTTATACTAAATTAGTTCGAAAATTTATAAATTTGACATGTAAACGCATCACTCGTGAAGTAGATTGATTTTAACAGTTTGAATATATCGTTTGAAACCAATTCAATAGATTTTTAAATTAAGCTCACGAAGGAAGTTGGTGAGCTTAAGAACACCCTAGTTATACTCTTGTAATTTACTTTTAACTCAGAAGAATCTAGGATTCTGAAAGATAAGTACATGTAGTCGTCTAGTATCTTATTTACACACGTGTAACACGGGTCAAAGTCTTCCAACTTATCTTTCAAAACAATGTTTGATATAGCGTTTTTAATTGCTATAATGATAATAGTGGTCTGCTATGGGGCGTAGCGTGCAGCGCAAATAACGCACACTATGCTATATAAGTTTTTATAAAGTCTAAATAGAAATTTTTTTTAATGACTTATTTTTTTAAGACCCATATTGCTTTTGCTTCTAAATAGAAAAATATAGATAGTTTATGACATTATACTTAGGTTATTTTGAATAGAGTGAGGCTATGGTGCTATGCATAGCACGGATGGCTAATGTACTACGGCTCAATATGGTACTTTTTAAAATCCTAACGGTCGATCCGAACCGTTCAATGTGATATCCATATGAATATGTACTTGCAAACTAAATTTTATATTTTTTCGAATTTTTTTACTATTTTTTTAGATAGATAGAATTTTGATGGTCCAGAATTTTTAGAAAACACTGATTTTTCTACCTATCTACAAAAATAGTAAAAAAATTCGAAAAAATATAAAATTTAGTTTGCAAGTACATATTCATATGGATATCACATTGAACGGTTCGGATCGACCGTTAGGATTTTAAAAAGTACCATATTGAGCCGTAGTACACTAGCCATCCGTGCTATGCATAGCACCATAGCCTCACTCTTTTGAATAAAAAAGATAAATAGTTTATGATATTACTAGGAATATTTTGAATAGGAATTTGGATTTTTCACTTGTTCAATATGAATATTATCATTTCTTAATTAATTTGGTGTTACTTATTGCTATGTTTTAGATAATATTAATAATTAGTAGAATTATATAATATAATTTTTGAAAAAAAAACGCTACGTAGGATAACTTTCGCAATAATTACGTTATTCACGTTAGCTTTTTTGTAACCTTTTCGCAATAATGCACTAATTTTTTTTTTTTGAAATATGAATTAATAACACAATAATTGTTATTTAGAATCTTGATCAGGAATCTTCATTACCCTGATTCAAGTAAAGGAACTGAAAAATTGTCCATCTCTTCTTCCTTGGGAGAATTTTTTATTTGTAAAAATATTCTAAAATAAGAGAAAAAGTATCTGAATTTTTTTAGGCATAGAAGAATAAGTAGATTTTTTTAGATCGGTACAAATTATACCGATTCAAACTTTTTTAATATGTTTTGTCCAATCAATGCATTGTACACTAGGGTAGAGAAGGAAATACGTGACACGCCGTGACATGATGTGACTTGACAAACATGCAGTGATTTAGTCACGTGACGTGACGTGACGTGATCAAAATAGTGACAGACAATCACGTCACGCGAATGGTCACGTGACGTGACGTGACGTGATGTGATCAAGAATCAAGAGTTTGTAAAAATCTACTTTGTGGAATAGGGTCTTTAAGTATTCATTTTTTAATTATTAGTTCATATTAAACAATTTCTATAACTTTTTATGTGCGTATATGTGCGGATAGGGAATAATAATTAATATAGATATGTTATATTTTGTTAATTGAACTTTTTATTTTGATTTGATAAGTAGAGATATGAAGAGGAACATTTCAACTCTCCTTCAAAGTCAATTATGTTTTAAAACTCAACAGAAAAAAAAAACCAAAGTTATGACTGATATACTAACAAAGACTATATATTAATTTTCTTGCTGACCAAGAATGCTAATTTGTAAAACAAAAAGGCAATTAATTGAAAGAGTAAAAAGTTTTGCTACCAACAACAGTAGTGTCATTAAAATATTAAATCCTAACAAGTGGCAAGAGGAAGGAGCATTGAAATTGCTTGAGAATTGTACTGTAATTTACTTTTGCCTTAACAAATTTTTGACTAGGGATAAAATCTTTGAAGCCCAGTCAAATTCCATCTTGCTGTCTATTTATTATTATTATATATCTAGTTTCAGTGTTAAAGCAAACAATGCTAACTGGTTGTAAGAACATTTCAACTAGTTAGAGAAATTATTGTTTGCTTTTAATCCAAATGTAATGAACAACTAATATCTATTTTTTTTTATTCATTTCCATATCAAATTACAATCTGAAATCAACTATATGCACCTTTCAAAAATAACTATTGGTCCACAAAATAATTAATATTAACATCTCAAAGTTTTTATATTTACAAAACAACAATATGTACAACAAAGGAGGCTATGTATAATTAATTATACATACAAAATTACTAAATAGTCTCTACAATACAATACAATTGCTAAGAGACAAATTTCTCAAATTATGACTTCTCCTGCAATTTGCACCTCTCAAAATTTCAATATCCTTGGGGCCAAAATTTCAAGTACAAAAATATTGTCTTTTTCAGGGTCACTTTCAAATATCTTTCAATTTCTAATTTTTTTGTTATTTAGTAGAATTTATGTATTCACACAAAATTTACATCAGGGAAGACAGCCACTGTTGAAAAATTTCATTGCTCTCTGCACAAAATAAAATAAAATAATACTGAATTTAGCAAGTAATGCATAAATTGTTACAGGAAATCAATTTTGTTGTTGTTTCAAAACAACGGTTTTTTCACCATCAGTACATAGTGACACCTCTTAACATTATGACCTGATACCAACATGTACCAATTTGGTTTGGTACCTGATCTGTACATACTGGTACCGGTACCAGACAGAATATTTTTTTTTCTATTTTGGAAATGTCCACACAAAAATTACTTCATTCATGGTGAACAGAGCAGTATATAAGGTCGGTCATGTAATGCACTGATACTGATACTGGTACCAATGTGGTGTGGTCACTACCTGTTAGTACCAGAACATTATTCATTGATTATTTACTCACCTGACAGTCCTTCTCGGGTCGGGATTGACACACCAAACCCAAAACCCGCATTGGTTCTCTCCAGTAACGGGTTGGCATGCCCGGTTCTATAACACGGCACCAAAACCGCAAAGCTATCCTCAGAATCATCATCACTGTTACAAAAGTCATTCGGGTGCGGTTCAAGCCACCCGATAGACCAATCGGATCCATCCGATTCAGAACCCGATAAGCAGCATCCGCCATCAGATGGAACAATAACCATGTCGTGCTCTTTGTCGATCCTCTTCTCCTTTGAGTTGCTTCGCTTCTTTCGGTTTCGGATCCGGGTGGATGTGGGTTGGGGGTTAGAGAAGTTGATGAGCTTAATGGGTTCCGATTCGCGGAACCCGGAAGGGAAATCGGTTGATGGAGGGGATTTTGTGGATGATTTGGGGCATCTCTTTCTTGGCTTTGCATCTCCGTTTAATATCCAGTGCGATAAACGTGTGAATGCTATCGCCATTAAATTTTTACTTGTTTGTTGGATCTAAAGATGATTGAATTTGAATTTGAATTTGAATTTGAATTTGATTCAATAAAGAACAAAACTTTGGAAAAAATTCAAAAACTAGGAGGAAAAAGTTCAAAACTTTGGAAATATTTCGACGAATCAACTGAAAATTTTCTCAATTGAGAGGTGGATTAAACAAATTAGAACAAATTTCAATATAAACTAGGAGGAAATTTTGTAAGCCTTTCTTACAAAATTAAATTTGAAAAAAAAATCAAAAAAATTCACCAAGAAAACCCACAAAAAAGAAGTAGAAGAAGAAGAGAGTTGAGCAAGAATCTAAAAATTTGGAATTGAAAAGATTCGAAATGGTTATCTAAAAAGAGAGAGAAAAGATTAGAGAAGAGAAGGCGTGAGGCAAAGTGTAAAAGATTCAAAAGGCGTCAGGTCGCCTTCTACATTTATAGCAATCTCATTTCTTCTCATCTCATGAATTCATATAACCTGAGGTCACACAAATTTTAAGATTACATAAAGACCGTCCGATCTGCCTTGCACGAATAGTGAAGGTCCCTGATTCTGATCGGACGCTCCGGATCTAATAACAAATATTCTGTTACCTCAGAGAATGGGATCTCTCATCTAATTTCATCTCACCATTTAATTTAATTTAAGTAATGTACATTACAAGTTTTGCATTTCAGCACCTTCTAAAGATGATATTTGTCTTCTTTAGTTCTTTTAATTTGCATTCTACACCTGCCTCAAATGACTTGATTTTGGTCATATGAAGGTATTTTATTGCTAAACGATCAAACATTTTCAATCATTAAATCAATTTGTTAATTATTATCAAATTTAATCGTATGAATGAAATTTATTTAAAAAAAATACTAATAAATGTTAAATAATGTATAGAGTATGCCTAATTTATATTAAAAAATAATTGTATAGTAATGTGATGTGATGTGATGTGATGATTTATTAAAATATATATTTGTTGTGTTACATTTATTTGATATTATTTTTAAAATTATAATATTTTTCAATACGTAATTTTATTTTGAGGAAATAAATGTGGTTTATATCTCTAACACATTTCACATGGCAAATAAATATCAGATGTCGTAATGAATGTGTGTGTGTGTGTCACATAATGTTGTCACCAAATCAATCCATAAATACTAATTAGTTCCGTCCAAGACATGTTCTAACAAAACCGTATTAAAAGGTGACACCAAAAACCTTCTTGGTCTACATACACCAAAGTCTTAATAAAAAATTGGAGATAATAAAAAATAATTTCTTTTTTTAAAGTTCGACATAATATTTACATACATTAAAAAATGATGTAATTTATACTGATAGCAAAAAAAAAAAAAAATCTAAAGATATTACATTATGGATAAAAAAAAAATGTAGGATTAAGATTAAAAAATTCAACAAAGTGGTGGGACCCACATGGCCCAACTGGAATGATGGTTGATATAGTATGAGTATTATGTGGCCATTATATTTCCCATTTTCTTTATTCATTCAGAATAAACTTCATGTGTACCCTATAAACTATTGAAATATCACTACTTATAGTGACTCCTATATAACGACAAGAATCAATCATAGCGTATCAAAAATGTCTGCTCACGACGGTTTGGCTATTTGTTTATTTTCTAATTAGTTTTAACTACCATATTTTATTCCCAAAAATATCTTGTAAGTTTTAACTACCATATTTGTATCAAATTGATATAATCTATTTGATACAAATACTTGATACATGAACTATTCACACTTGTTTTATGAGATATGAATATTTGCAATACTTGATATTAATACTTTCAAACGTCATCCAATGTCATAAGGAAAAAAAAATTAATAAAATATGTTAGATACAAATACTTGATACATGAACTATTCACACTTGCATGGCGAGTTATGAATACTTGTAATACTTGATATTAATACTTTCAGACATTATCCAGTGTCATACGGGCATGTTTCAATGGAAAAAAAAAGATAAAGTCCTTGTAAAACACATTTTTATAGTTTCATTCCAAAATGAAGGAAGTGAATATGCAATATCGGTTCTTTTGGCAGTGTTTACTGCTAGCACATATTGCATAATTTGGGTTAATTGATGTGTAAATCATGTTTCAATTGTTCCATTAGAAACATGTTTACAAGTTTGGTTAATTGTTGTATAAATTTGATAGAATATGTTAGGTACAAATAGTTAACACATAAACTATTTACACTTATAATATTTAATATTAATACTTTCACACGTCATCAAGTGTCATGTGAATTTTTTTTTTGATATAATATGTTAGGTACAAATACTTGATACATGAACTATTCACACTTACATAATGAGGTATAAATACTTGCAATATTTGATATTAATACTTTCAGACGTCATTTAATGTCATATGAAAAGAAAAAAATTGTTATAATATGTTAGGTACAAATACTTCACACATGAACTATTCACACATACATGACAATATATAAATACTTGCAATATTTGATATTAATACTTTCAAAAATCATCCAATGTCATAAAGAAAAAAAAAATGATAGAATATGTTACACACAAACATTTGATACATGAGTTATTCACATTTGCATGACGAGGTATGAATACTTGATATTAATACTTTCAAACGTCAACCAATGCCATAAGGAAAACAAATTGATAGAATTTGTTAGATACAAACACTTGATACATGAACTATTTACACTTGCATGACGAAGTATGAATACTTGCAGAGTGAGGCTATGGTGCTATGCATAGCACCAATGGCTAGTGTACTACGGCTCAATATGGTACTTTTTAAAATTCTAACGGTCGATCCAAACCGTTCAATGTGATATCCATATGAATATGTACTTGCAAACTAAATTTTATATTTTTTTGAATTTTTTTACTATTTTTTTAGATAGGTAGAAAAATCAGTGTTTTCTGAAAATTCTGGACCATCAAAATTCTACTTATCTAAAAAAATAGTAAAAAAATTTGAAAAAATATAAAATTTAGTTTGCAAGTACATATTCATATGGTTATCACATTGAACGGTTCGGATCGACCGTTAGAATTTTAAAAAGTACCATATTGAGCCGTAGTACACTAGTCATCCGTGCTATGCATAGCACCATAGCCTCACTCATACTTGCAATACTTGATATTAATACTTACAGACATCATCCAGTGCCATATGGAAAAATAAATTGATAGAATTTATTATATATAAACACTTGATAGATGAATTATTCACACTTGCATGACGAGGTATGAATACTTGCTCAATGAGGTATGAATACTTGCATGACGATGTATGAATATTTGTGCGATGAATAACCCAAAAGTATGTCATCATGGATCTAATTTGAAAGAGAAAATTGTGTAGAACACATTCGTGGTTTTAGATTCGCAAAATTCCTCACAGATCGTCAGAATGGCGAGATTGAACGGAGAAAAAAATTCACCTCTAAAAACATGTAAAAGATGGGTGAGTGATGTGTCCAGTTTTTTTTTTCGAAATACTTGATATATTAATACTTGTACACATAGGTATCCATATTTGCACGCACCAGTTGTAAAATATTTCAAATATTAGGCGATCTCTAAGTAATTAGTGGTTCTTTCAGGTAGTTAGTAGTCCCTCAGATAGTTAATGACTGGAGACATAATGGAGGATTGTTACAGGGCAGCTAGGCGCTCTTTAAAAAAAAAATATGTAGGATTAAGATTAAAAAATTCAACAAAGTGGTGCGACCCACATGGAGGATATGGCCCAACTGGCATGGTGGTTGAGTATGTTTATTTTATGTGGCCATTATATTTCCCATTTTCTTTATTCATTCAGAATAAATTTCATGTGTACCCTATAAACTATTGAAATATCATTATTCATATATAGTGACTCAAGAATCAATCATAGCGTATAAAAAATGTCTGCTCACGACGGTTTGGCTATTTGTTTATTTTCTAATTACTTTTAACTACCGTATTTTATTCCCAAAAATATCTAAAGAATTATCATAATTAATTTTTTCATGAATCGTTACTAGAAAATGACATGATATTGTTAGCTATTCTAATTTTAAATAATATTTTGTAATAATATATTGAACTTTTATGAATTACAGTAATATACATTATGCATTTTTTAGGTATATATATTATGAAACATGTTGAGTTTAAAAAAATTGACAAAACAATTACAAATGGGATTGAAAGTATTGGAAAATCCAAATGAAGGTTAATCAAAAGTTTCTAGGGGTGTGTTTGCAAAAAGATTGTTTTGCCAATTATAATAGTATGGACAAGAATAGACAACTGGGGTCAATTTTTAAGTTTATTAATTAGTAGAATAATTTTTGTGTTGTTGATTCATTTATTGAAGAGTTTGGGCCGCAAGAAATTAACACGTAATTGCACACTTGTCGTTTAATTACAAATAATCCAATCCCACAAAACAAGACCAGAAGATATCTATGTTATTTAATTAAAGCCGAAAAAATCTTTGCATATATACTTTTTTTTTTTTTTTTCAAATAAGATAAGAATCATATCTGTGTGCTTTAAATATTTATATTTAAATTTTGAGTTTCAAACTTAGAAGATGATTGCCATTGAAAGTTATAATTTGACAAGTTTTCAGATAGTTTAATCTAAAATTTTATTAAATTGACTTCAAACAATATTTCAAACTATAAATTCAAAAAGTTGAAATTAATTTTCAAATGAATTTAATATAAAATAAAACGGTCTATTTATTTTTGAAGACCTTGCACGAATCTAAAATTTATAAACTCATCTTCTGTCTGAACCAAACATTTAAAAAAAATAAAAAAAATATGAACATAATGTATATTAATTTGAAAAAAATTCAAAAAATAACACAAAAATATTAATTTTTATGATTAATATTCTGTTTCGTTTCAACCGAATAAACCGAAATTTAATTCGGTTTGTTTGGTTCTATTCTTATTCTATTTTGGTTCGGTTCGGTTTGATTTTTGAAAACCGAATAAAACTTTAGTTTGCCTATTTTAATTCGGTTTGGACCGAACCGAACCGATGAACACCCAATCATGAATAGCATACCCCAATCATGTTTTTATTTTCTTACTTTTATTCCTGCCATGGAAGTTTGGAACAAAGCCCAGTACAAAAAGGCTCCATTTAAATTTTAATTCTTTTCTTCTAACCTGAGGGCCCAACAGCATCAAATTTCAATTTCTTAATTTAATTTCCACCCGAGCCCAGTAAGTAAACAAAGAGCTTAGCCCACCGGTTTAATTTTTTTGATTCTTACACATTAGTCCCTCTGACAAGGTTAATTTACCAACCTCTAGGAATGTAACAGATTATCCCCCAACCCAGTACATCTATTTCTTTACAAATCAGCCCCTGACAGCTTAAATTGGTGTACCACTAGCCCGAGTATACTGGTACCAACTTGTACCAGTGCTCAAAAGACATCACAATCCGGGGAAAAGAGAGAAATCAAGAGCTGATCCAATCAGAGAAAGAGAGAAAATAAGAGAAAGGTGGGGGTCCTAACATGAAAATCAGAGTGCTAAAAGTTGGATAAGAACGGATGTCTCCGGTCCACCAAAATGGAGATAATAAATTTTTTTTTCTGATTTTAATATCCTGCGTATTAAATGTTATATGGACGTACACCAAAAATGATGAAATTTTATGCTTCTACTCATTAATTAATATACTTAATAATTTATAATTTTCCCGATTTGATGACAATTGATATCAAATAACGCTTAAATTTCGTACAAAAAAGTCAGTAATTACTGTCAACATTATCGATTAATGCACACGTCCTAAAAATTAATTTCTATGAAAAAATTTCGATGTAGTGAAACATTATTTCTAATAATTTCTGCTGATAGCATAAGATCTAAAGATATTATATTATGTAAAAATATATATCTGAGTAGGATTATATTAATTAAGATTAAACAGTACAACAAACCACACGCCCTCATGCACAAAGTGCATGGTGGAGCCCACATAAAAATTAATATATTTCCCATTTTCTTTATTCATTCTAAATAATTTCATGTATACCCTGTAAACTATTGAAATATCATTACTTATATATAGTGACTCCTAGCTATAAAACGACAAGAATCAATCATAGCGTATCAAAAATGTCTGCTCACGACGGTTTGGCTATTTGTTTATTTTCTAATTACTTTTAACTACCATATTTTATTCCCAAAAATATCTAAAGAATTATCATAATTATTTTTTTCATGAATCATTACTAGAAAATGACATGATATTGTTAGCTATTCTAATTTTAAATAGTATGTTTTTTTAATATTTTGTAATAATACATTGAACCTTTATGAATTAATATACATTATGCATATTGAGAAGGGATCCAATTACATCATTTTATGGTGACACATCTTGACACTATATGTTTATAAGTTATTTTTGTGATTTCAAAATCCAAATAGTCGATCCGAACCATTGAACATGATCTCCATATTAAAATGTGCTTTGAAACCAAATTTTACATTTTTTTGAAAATTGTTTACTATTTTTTATAATTTTTGAAAATCGCTGTTTTTCAATGGTTCAGAATTGTTTGAAAACGACAATTCTGTACACATCTAAATAAATACTAAAAAATTAAAAAAAAATTATTTTTTTAAAATATAAAATTAAAATTCATGACTCAACATAATTAAAATATAGTCTGGCTTTAGATTGACTCTTTGGATTGGATTTTAAAATCGAAAATATGAATTTCAAGGAAGAAATGAGTCTTATTAATTTCATAATGCACCATACATAGTCCAAGTTTATAAATCTTTTTTTTTTACTGCTTTTACTTTTATTGGATGAAACCTAGACTCAATTTCATGTCAAGTATAATTACTGGAGGATGGCTATGTGTATATCAGTTCCAAACCTAGACTCTGTATATATATATGACACTAAAACATGAGGAGGGTTCAAATGCCTTCATTTTTTGTGCCTCCATCATGCTTCCATTTTTAAAAACTTTAATAACTCAAAATTTAAAACTTAAAAGTCAAAATAAAACCGTTGGATATGATCTACATCATTTTATCTATGTGCTCACAAAAAATTATCACATTTTGATTTTGTTTTTATGTGAATCAATAAGTTGAAAAATCAACGTCTAGAAATTATCCACATTAGTACGTATTTAACAAGCTCTTGATGACAACCAAAACAAAATTAAAATGTCATAATTTTTTACACGCGCATAGATAAAATGATGTAGATCATATCCAACGGTTTTATTTTGACTTTTAAGTTTTAAATTTTGAGTTATTAACGTTTTTAAAAATAGAGGCATGATGGAGGCATGAAAAATGGAGGCATTTGAACCCTCCTCCTAAAACATATATATACAGGCCTCTCTTGGCCCTGAGCGTTTGCAAAATAACTACAATAATCACTACTATTTTCTTTGCTTTTCACAGGGATAGCAAATTGTTATACAAAGGTTATAATCATTTCATGGCTTTTGGTTGTTTTAATTGTGAGTAATTGCTTCGCTAGCTGCCATTTAAGTTTAAGCTCCATTCTGGTAACAGAGAAGCTCAAGCCAGTTGTTGACAAGTATATAGTTGGCTGTTAGAATGTTTCATTTGTAGTGAAGTATGTAGAAAGAGTAGTGCTTGATTTCAAGAAAGCTGTGCTGATCGATTTGCTTTTTTAGATGAAATGTTCAGCTCTTATGTTAGCTTTTATACTTGTTATTTAAATTAGGTAGCCAGTGACCACAAGTTTATTAAGCCAAAAATTTACCCCGTTTGTAACTTCCTAATTCACAATTCCATTTAAATCGTAAGTATTAACAGCAAGTCCCCCGTTACTAATTGATGATTTAATTTATCTTTCTTTTTTTTTTTTTTGAGGAAAAACAGGAATTGGGTCCCTGTTTGCTTTATTAAAAAATGTTACAATATGAAACCTGTTCCGACAAGATTAACATAAAAAAGATTCAACATGGTTGAACCAGAAATAAAAAACAAAATTGCAAAAATAAAACTCTTCTTATATCACTGTGCAAACTTCCACTGCTCTTAATTTATCTTTCTTTTTTAAGTTCCTTCCATTTTGAAAGCTTTTTGATTTTTGATTTATTCATCTTCTTTGTTTATTTTCTTTGTGTTTCCTAAATGAGGCACTGTTAATTTACAAACTTGACTAACAATTTGTGAATATAATTAATCCAACAACACTAATTATATGCTTACAAGTTTGTTAGAAAAAAATCGGCGTCGCCATAAATTGGGTTTGGGCTGCTTCAATAACTTCTATTAGTACTTGCAAATTAATTTTAAAGATCAACATGAAATTATTTTGTATTAGTTACAATAGTGGGGCAGTAAACTAGCTAGTGCTTTACTTTTGTAACATTTCTTAGTCCCGTATGATTTGGTGATCGAATGATATAATTTTATGTTGTAGCCAGGAAAAAAGAGAGAATAAAATGTAAGGATTCTGCGCAATGTTGTTAGATTTTTGAAACAAGACTCAGGTTACCGTGGAGCACTGCAACGAGCAAGGCGCCATGGTACCAGTACGGGTGCACACAGTTCTGATATCTTTAACATCTATGAAAGCGTAAAAAAGTATTGCCAAGTAGCTGTATGAGTATTGCCTACGGGCTGTTGAATGACAAAAATAAATTAGCTAATTTACAGCTAGTTGGAAAGTGAAATGTCACTTGGTCATCCTCTCTGCAGCATGTTCTGAAAAGTAAACCACACACATATATATATAGTCCGGCTAATGTCATAACGTTATAATTTCAAACTAATTTATAACGAGTCAGTTTTTGCTATTTCAAAGTCCAAACATTCGATCCGAATCGCTGAACATGATCTCCATATTAGAATGGGCTTGTAGACCAAATTTTATATTTTTTGAAATTTTTTTACTATTTTTTTAGATAGGTACAAAATCACTATTTTCAGATAATTCTAAACCATTCAAAACAGTGATTTTGTACCTATCTAAAAAAATAGCAAAAAATTCCAAATTAAAAATTGCAAAAAAATTTCAAATTAAAATAGTCGATCTGAAGTGCTCAACATGTTCCCCATATTATCTTGCATTCAGAATTCGCATCAAGACAGACATAGAAGAAAAAGAGTGAAAACACTTGGATACCAAATTTTACATTTTTTTTTGAATTTTTTTACTATTATTTAAGGATTTTTGAATACCAATGTTTTGAAGAAATAAATAAAAAAAATCTGAAAACAGTGATTTCTAAACATCAATATAGTAAAAAAATTTCAAAAAATGTAAAATTTAATAAAAAAATATATTTATGAGCATGATGATACATTCCGGATCCTTTCTTCTATATATTGTTTCACTTGTTGGGTCCATGGATGTGGTTTTTTTTAGATGGGCCTTGCTCGGGCTTTTCCATCGTGGTTTTCATTTAGATGGGCCTTCATAGTAAATGTTTATTAGTTCTATTGGAGAACCTCAAAAAAAAAAAAAAAAAAAATTTCTTGGTGAGGTGTCAATGACACCCTTTTAGCCGTTTACTCGACCTATCGTATCCGAAAATAGAGGGTAAGAATTTTTTTTCGTTAGCTTATCAGGTACGGGTAAGGGTAATGATTTTTTTCGTTATCTTACCCGTTATCTAACAAGATAATTTTTAAAAATAAAATTATTATACATAGATATATATTTGTATGAAGATAATACATGATACAATAAAATTTTGTATTTTACGAAATTTTTATAATACAAATTAGCTGTATTAATTATTATTATTTTCTTTTTTTTCTTGTTTTGAAATTTTTTTTATAGAAAACATAAATCGAGATGTCAATGACACTTTTTAATCCGTTTACCCGATCCGTACCGTATTTGAAAAAACGTGTAAGGGTAAAGATTTTTTTTCGTTATCATAACGGATACGGCTATGAAAATGCTGCCACCGACCAGTATGGTAACCATTGACACCCCTAGTCGGACTTGACAAAAATTATGGTTTATATAACGAAAAACAATTTAAAGATGCACCTTACAATAATTTCCAATGTTCACTTTAATTAAAGTATCATCTAACGAAGAGTTGCTTTCTGATGATAATCAGATCACGAGGCAAATTAATTAAAGAATTGAATGACTGATTAAGAGGTAGTCACTTCGATTCTTGAGGCCAATTCTTGTTCATCAATCTTCTTTACTATTCACGAGTCACGCCTCTTCAACTTCACTTATTAATGCTCCATATTTATATATATATGGACCACCATGCATTGACATCTTCCAAATCACGTAAACAATCACTTGCTTCCCCTCGATCATCTTGTAAAAGCTCAATTATCGAGCTAAATACACAAAGCCCATGGCTTATTCTTGGCATAGAACTTCAGAAGTCCAAATGAGCTTCGGGTTTGGAGTTTGTCGTGAGCCATCCATAGAATTAGAAGGAGAAAATAATATGTCCATCTCTGTGCCTCCATCCAATATGCACCAGCATCTCCATAATGTGTTGCAAAGTGGAGAAGGTGCTGACATCTCCTTTAAGGTCAAAGGGGAAACATTTCCAGCCCATCGAATTATCTTAGCCTCCCGTTCATCTGTTTTTCGGGCTGAACTTTTCGGCTCTATGAGTGAAAGCACAGCCAGTTGCATTGAGATTGAAGATATGGAACCCCAGATTTTCAAGGCCTTGTTACAGTTCATATATACTGATATGTTTCCTCCAAGTGATGACCATACCGACGAAGGCGTGGAATTGGATGGAGATATTATGGCTCAGCATTTAATTGTAGCAGCTGATCGGTACGCTTTGGACAGATTAAGGCTTATTTGTGAGGAGACGTTAGCCAAGAAAATTAATGCTGACAATGTGGTGACGACACTTGCTCTCGCTGCACAACATAACTGCCAACAACTCAAAGAATTATGTCTCGACTATATTTCTTCTTCTAAGATTTTGGATAGCTTAATAGAAACTGATGTATTTGAAAGCTTTCTGGTCAGTTGTCCTTCAATTTACAAGCAGCTTCTGAAAAAGGTTGCCAGCAATAGGAGAACCTGATATCATGGTTATGTATCATGAAATCCTTTAATCTGTTTTGTTTATGTTAATTAACTATGTTGAAGTATTTTACAATTTAGATGAACTAGTTTCTTCTTCTACTTCATATATAGGAAGATATGTTGTGTCTTTTCTTCCTAATTAATTTCTGGTTAAGTTGTGTTATTTGCCAGAACTTATTAGGTAGTTGTGATAAATTTTTAATTTGATAGAAATTTGTATGTATCCTCTGTTGGAATTGTTGTGCTTCCAAAGGCGGCATCAAAATTCAGCAAACGAGCACAGCTACAAAGAAACTTTTAGTGATGATTTCCTTAATTAGGCTTTTCATCGAGTTGGGTTGGATTTTGTTTTAGAAACAGGTTAATCAATTTTTCGAAAACCAAGCATTAGTATGTGCATACCATTTGCAGCGCTGCATGCAAGATAGATGTCCCGACTAATAATAATAATTTGTATGTTGAGATATGTTTCTATTATATCTAGCATTGATTTAGCAATGTTGTATTACTATTCTTCATATTAAATGTTTATTAGTTCTATTGGAGAACCTCACAAAAAAAGGAAAAGATCTGGGTCGAACTCGACAAAAATTATGTAGTGCAAACACAAGCAGCTGCGAAATTATGTAGTGCAAACATCACCTTGAAGTAATATATATATTATATTATGCCGCCGTACCGTGTACCTTTCTTTATTTGGATTAATGCATGATAATAACGAAAAAACAAACTTAAAAGTGCACCTTACAATGATTTCCAATCTTTCATAGAAAATTTTCTCTCCCTCACTTTAATTAAAGTTTCGTCTAACGAAAAATTGCTTTCTGATGATATCAGATTCTTGAGGTATTAATTACTGATTAAGAGGTAGTCACTTGAATTCTTGAGGCCAGGTCTTGTTCATGAATCTTCTTTATTCTGAGTCACGACTCTTTATTCTTTAACTTCACTTATTCCTCCATATATTTATGGATCACACATTGACATCTTCCAAGTCACCATTGTCGGACAATTTAGTTACCACAATCAGGGGCGGATTCAGGATTTTCGTCAGGGGGGGCAAAAAAATATCGAATCAGATTTATATATCTAATCGGATTTAAATCCATTAACCAATTGGGTACTCGACAAAAAAACAATGTTTTAACTTATACTTTCCAATGCTTTGACTTATAATTTCTGATACTATGACTCATAATTCTAATTACCAATTAAAATTCAATAGATTTATTTCAATTTTAACCCTAAATTTAACTTGAATTATAAATTAAACGTTCAGAGGGAGGCAAAAAAAATTTCAGGGGGAGGGCAAAGTTGATCGGAACCGATAAATTTCCACTAAAACTCAAAATCCAGGAGGGGGCAGCTGCCCCCCCTTGGAGTACACTGGATCCGCCCCTGACCACAATACCCCTTAATCTTGTAAAATAAAAAATACTTATTTATTCATCCTTTTGAAGCAATATATAAGGAGTACAGCTAGTTGGCCTCCTACACCAGATTTATCTTCTCCCTGCATGTCCACTGTTTCCACCATGAGCTTCTTCTCCTGCTATGTCCACTGTTTCCACCATGCATGTCCACTGTTTCCACATCATGAGCTTCTTCTCCTGCTATGTCCACTGTTTCCACATCATGAGCTTCTTCTCCTGCTAAAAGAAACGCACTTGGTTATATTCCTTGAACATCCTTAATTGGCAAAATCTGTAGTCAGCATAGATTTTCATATCCAAGTCAAAGATGCAAGAAATAATTAAATGTTAATTAAACTGACGTACTATTTTATTATCATTACTCCAAACACAGGACTCTGATTTATTGTTATTATTCCATACCATGCTAAAATTTGACAGACACTTGTTATTTTTTTTTTTTGTTTTAATTATTTTCTTATTCGGTTTACTCAGGGCGAAATTAAGGTATAAACCTTCAAGATGGGATCCTTTTGCAAGGTAAAGGCCTAGTTGACATGATATTATACAAATATTATGTTTGGTTTGTATGTACCATCCAATATGATTTATTTTAAAGATTAATAGTAAAAATTAAGACTGCATTCTAACAGTCAATCCGAACCGTTCAACATGATCTCCATATGAATATGTATTTGCAAACCAAAGTTTACATTTTTTAGAATTTTTTTTACTATTTTTATAGAAAGGTAGAAAAACACTTGATCTGAATGGTACAACATTTTCAGATCAAGTGATTTTCTACCTATCTAAAAAAATAGTAAATTTTTTTTGAAAAATATAAAATTTGGTTTGCAAGTACATATTCATATGGAGATCATGTTGAACGGTTCGGATCGACCGTTAGAATTTTGAAAACTCAAATATTGAGCCGTAGCACGGAGGCCCTCTATGCTATGCATAGCATATTAACAATTTCCCTTGTAGGTAATGACAAAATTATATCATCATCACAAAAAATTGATCAAGCGAACACAGAGATTTTAACGCGGTATCGCCTGTAGTGCACTCCACGGATCAACACACACACACACACACTTTTGTTTCATAATAATTTCTGATTACAACTCACTCAATACTCAGTTAAGTTTAGAACAGAGGGTTACTTGGTCTATATAGGCTGTTTTGGAGCTGCACACGGCTATTTAATTTTATGTCATTTGTAGGGTTCCATTTATAAATCGATTCTGTCAGCATCACCCATTCCATGCATCGATCGTAGCGATTGTCTTATAGTCAAATATAATTTGAGGGATATATTTAACTTTGATATTAGCCAATACTAACTTTCACCATCAGATATTAACCTAATAAATAGTTTAACCAAGAACTCAATATGGAGATCAACTATATATATCCTAATATTTTTATTTAACATAATAAACTGAAAATGATGGTACTCATTAATAAATCAGATCATCAACTGAACTTGTGGATATAGGCTTTTTTTGGACCGTCAGATATGACACACCAAAAAAGTTTATGGAGACAAAATTATATATATATAGAAATTTCATAGAGTTGAAAAATCAGCTACATTAATTTATCCTTTTGGTGTGCCGACATTTTTATTAATATCCAAAGTTCATTAGAAATTAATTAATATACCCAGGTTCGCTGAGAATTAATAAAAATGTCTCTACTGGTCAGATCATGTATAATTTGGTTAATATATATACAAATATGTGTACAATAAATTTCATAAATTCTATATTATGTTTTTTGGTCGGATATATACCCAATATTTTTATATATTATTTCCTTCTTGTATGGAGTATATTGACCCTTATCTAAATTATTTACCATTATTTTTTTGTAATTTTTGGTGATTAGTTTGTACCAAAAGAACAAATGTCTAATTATGAAAATTTGATTTTGGAGATTTGTGGGGTCGTTAATGCTGCTGAGACGAATTTTTGTGAAAATCTCTCTCCATTACCTCACCATTTGAGTTTAAATCTGGACGGTCCGACCAGGATTTGGGTCAATCCTATCCAAGCATGTAATGTACATAACTCTTTAAAATTCGTGCCAAAATATAATGCACGGATCAGATTCAAACTCAAACGGTGAGGTACTTCAGATGATGCTGGTCTGCTACACCTCATTTATGAGCTTTTATTTGTGGTCCCCACAAATCTGACTATATATTCTAGCCAGCTGGCATGCATATATGTCATAATGTGATAATTAATGCAATATGAGAATAGGAGACGTTTTAACCTTTAAAGGCGACAGCTTACATTGGGCACTCAGTCTCTCTGTCTTACTGTCTCAGTGCAGCAACACATTGACACACTCACCAATTTCTCTCTCTACTCTCTACTCTCTACTCTCTACTCTCTACTCTCTAGAGAGAAATGGATTTTTGTGAACCAGCAAAATATCGACAGAAGATTAATATAAACTTTTTCATGGATAGATGTGTAGTATGCACCACATTTTTCAAAGATAGATGTGTAATATATTTGTTGAACAAATTTTATATTTAAAAAAAAAATTATATAGGTAGAATATCACTTGATCTAAAGATTCTAGACCATTCTAAATTAGTGATTTTCTACTTATCTAAAAAAATTATAAAAAATTGTAAATTTTTTTTTAAAATTTGATCTGCATGTATATTTTCCTTGTCATATGGAGATCCGATCGCCTATTTACACTTTGAAAACGAACATACTTATCCATAGTACCATAGCCTCACTTCAAGGTAAATATAAACTACGCTTGAGGCTTGACAGCTTCTGTCTGGTTTCTCAAAAAAAAAAGAGAGGTAAATATGAACTTTTTCATGAGTGGATGTGCAACATGCAACATTGTACCACATTTATCATTTATGTCTGTCCCCTTGATATAAGCACAAGTACCACACTAAATGACAATAATAAAACTATCAAAACAAAACTGTCCTCCCCCCTTTCTCTCTTTCTTCTCTTTTGCTCTCAAATTGACACAAAAAAAAGGAGAAATCAATCAACCATGGCTATGAAGCATGTGGCATTTCTTCTACTGTTTTTTCTCCTAGTAAGTTATTTATTTTTCCTATTTGCATTGCAACACTTAAAAACAAAGTAAAAAAAGATAAGAGACGATTAATAACACTTTGGTGCTTCATACTTTGTTTTAGGTTTCATCAGATGGAGAGGAAGCCTCCAGAGAGGTAAATAAATGCTCTTTTATATTGCTCAAATTTTGGTAAATCAAATTTATTTTAGAGAGAACAACAAATTTCTATAATTTTTTTTTTCTTTGGAAATTAAATAGGTTGCTGATTTGGGAGCTCCTGCAGATACACCTGCACTTCCTCCCCCTCACAAAATTGTGGATGCAAAAGGTTGTCACAAAAATATATAAATATCAATTTGCACCTTAAATTTATTTTTTTGTATAACTTTGCAAGACCACAAATGTAAGTTTCCTATGCACCTTTTGCAAAAGAACATGCACTATATATCTTCTCTGATTTATGGCCCCTTGAAACATGCAAATAACATAAACATCCAACACAAATGAGTGGGAAAAAAAAAAAATCTAATTTCCAGGCTCTTTGTCCTTCAATTTTATTAAAAAAGAAAAATCAGATTTTGGTCCTTCAACATTTTTAAAAGAATCAATCTAGTCCACAAATTTTTGTTTGTCCCTACTTGGTCATTGATTTAAATTAAAAAAAAACTTAAAAAAATAAGTTTGTCTTTCAAACTTCTGAAAACGAGTGAAAAAAATGATCCTTTTAGAAACAAATTGAGAAATTGTAAGGTACTAAAGATAATTTTTAAAAGAAAATTCGATTAGATTAATTATGAAGTTGTAGATTTCCATAACAAATTAATGTCTATAGATCTCAAATACAGTACATGATTTTCATGATGATTATATATGAATTTTGAAATGTAATAATTTTGTATACAGATTGCATAGGAGCGTGTGACGAGAGATGCAGCCTGCATTCTAGAAAGAATGTGTGTAGCCGTGCGTGCCTGACATGCTGCAACACATGCCGGTGCGTACCAGCCGGTACCGTGGGGAACAGGGAGACATGCGGCAAGTGCTACACTGAGTGGAAGACTCACGGCAACCAAACCAAGTGCCCTTAAAATAAATTAGGTACTGTAATGCTATATATGCTGGTATGGTAACATTTGAGTACTTAAGAGGGGTATATGTAGTATTTTTTCTTTTGTTTTGTTGAGCTTGGGATGATATATATATTATGTATGAATGATCGATGTTTATGTTTGGAGTTAGTACTCTACATATGTATTATTGTGTCGTTGGATTAGTTAATATATACTAGGGGGTATCAAATTGTATCAATACAATATTGTTGTCAGAATATATCCGATAAAACGAAAATTAAAAGATAAAATACATATGTAAATTTTATTTGAACATATGAAGAACAAGCTGCAATTTTTTTGCCTACCCTAAAAGTAAAAAATAAAAGAAAAAGTTATGTACACATCCATATATAGTAACAATAAGAGTTACCAGAATTAAAAATTATTGTAACAACCATATTGCAATTTAGATAAGCTCATCTAAAGAACATTCAAGGATAAGTATGGTATGCCAAAACATACAAGAACTGAAAAATTAATCAGAAAAAAAACATACAGCAAAATCTATGCCTGAGCTAGTGATGTTCAAATGGAAATATAGGTCAACTAGTGTTCAAGAATTTTTTTTATTTTGACAAAAAATATGGGTCTTCCTACATTTAATTGATAATTTTGGTTACAAAGATTGTATCCATGGTTTACAAAAGTCCAATGCGCTCAAAATCCGAACTATATGACTGAAGAATTGTTTTGAATTTTATTGGGATAAAATCCGAACTATTGCATACTGATTAGGTGGCTTTGGATACTTTGTTAACATGATAGTAAATGAGCAAGGGAAGGGTCTTCCTCGCATATTCTCCCTTCTAGCTCCCTTCTCCCTAGTTAGCCTCCTACACCAGATTTATCTTGTCCCTTCTCCCTTCTCCGTGAGAGCACAGCTTTTGAGCAGTTAAAAAGATCGATGTCTTGGTGCACCATCGAGTCTGATCAGATCCTGGTAATTTATTATAGATTCAGGCCATTCATTGGTTCCATCATTTTGTTGGTTTAATTTTTGTGGGTGTTTTAATTTACTGAACTGATTCAGCAGATGCAAGTAAAGGATGTTCAGCTAATTAAGTCCCTTGTTGATGTAATTATTTGTCTTATTTAGTTGTGAATTAAGCTCTTAATTTTACAATCTGAAGTTTAATTAAGTGTTACATGGTTGCATAATAAATTTGACAGAACCTCACCTGCATAAAACCGCCCTTAATTTGTTACATGCACATGCACATGCATTTATATATATTTTTGTTTCTTTATTAATTATATCTATATCGAATGTTTACTTGGGAGTAAGAAAACATTAAAAGGAACTAATTAATACAATGTGAAATTGTGCTTTCAGATGGATTGTAATTCTTGAAATTTAAGTTGAGTGTTTTGCAGGAATAACTAATTAAAATGGAGGCCCGGTGAAAGGGATGACCTACCTGTAGTCAAACCAAGTGCCCTTAAAATAAATTAGGTACTGTAATGCTATATATGCTGGTATGGTAACATTTGAGTACTTAAGAGGGGTATATGTAGTATTTTTTCTTTTGTTTTGTTGAGCTTGGGATGATATATATATTATGTATGAATGATCGATGTTTATGTGAGTTGGTACTCTACATATGTATTATTGTGTCGTTGGATTAGTTAATAATAAATAGTATAATAGCGGTTAATTAAACATTTTTCGAGGAATTAAATAAATATTGAAATGATTGGAACAAATCAGCAAGGGCCGGGGTATCAAATCAGCAAGGGGGTATCAAATTGTATCCATAGTAACCCTAAGAGTTACCAGAATTAAAAATTATTGTAACAACCATATTGCAATTCAGATAAGCTCATCTAAAGAACATTCAACGATAAATATGGTATGCAAAAACATACAAGGACTGAAAAATTAATCAGAAAAAAACATACAGCAAAATCTATGCCTGAGCTAGTGTTCAAATGGAAATACAGGTCAACTAGTGTTCAAGAATTTTTTTTATTTTGACAAAAACTATGGGTCTTCCTACATTTAATTGATAATTGTGGTTACAAAGATTGTATCCATGGTTTACAAAAGTACAATGCGCTCAAAATCCGAACTATATGACTGAAGAATTGTTTCGAATTTTATTGGGATAAAATCGAACTATTGCATACTGATTAGGTGGCTTTGGATACTTTGTTAACATGATAGTAAATGAGCAAGGGAAGGGTCTTCCTCGCATATTCTCCCTTCTCCCTTCTCCCTAGTTAGCCTCCTACACCAGATTTATCTTGTCCCTTCTCCCTTCTCCGTGAGAGCACAGCTTTTGAGCAGTTAAAAAGATCGATGTCTTGGTGCACCATCGAGTCTGATCAGATCCTGGTAATTTATTATAGATTCAGGCCATTCATTGGTTCCATCATTTTGTTGGTTTAATTTTTGTGGGTGCTTTAATTTACTGAACTGATTCAGCAGATGCAAGTAAAGGATGTTCAGCTAATTAAGTCCCTTGTTGATGTAATTATTTGTCTTATTTAGTTGTGAATTAAGCTCTTAATTTTACAATCTGAAGTTTAATTAAGTGTTACATGGTTGCATAATAAATTTGACAGAACCTCACCTGCATAAAACCGCCCTTAATTTGTTACATGCACATGCACATGCATTTATATTTTTTGTTTGTTTATTAATTATATCTTATATCGAATGTTTACTTGGGAGTAAGAAAACATTAAAAGGAACTAATTAATAAAATGTGAAATTGTGCTTTCAGATGGATTGTAATTCTTGAAATTTAAGTTGAGTGTTTTGCAGGAATAACTAATTAATTCTCAGGCTATGTTTGGATGACACAAGAATAGCAAGAATAGAGGCTATTTTAGAATATAAGCTATTAGGAATAGTAATGTGCATCCAAACAAAATTTTTGCTATTCGGAATAGCTAGAATAACTGCTATTCTCTATTCCTTGTAAATGTTGGAATAGCTACTATTAAGAAATGTGAAATGAGAGAAAAAAATGTTTTCCTTTTGGATTTCCGCCAATACAATCCCGAAATGACAAATTTGATACCACTTTTCACTATCTCCATGTCGTGACAATTCATTTGAGATCCCACTTGCCTATCTTTCATCTTAATTAGCATCTTGTTAACACTATTATTTATAGGTTACAACTATTCACTATTCCACATATACAATCCAAACAACATTTTTACTAATCCGAATAGCATTATTTTCACATTAATCTAAAAATCACTATTTTTTCTCTATTCTCATTTACTATTTTAAAATTTTACTATTCTAACTATTCTAACTCTCGTTCAAACGTACCAAGTGATCTACTACTACTTTTGCAGGAATAACTAAATTCGTTTTCAAATGGAGGCCCGGTGAAAGGGATGACCTACCTGTAGTTAAAGAGCCACAACATAATATAAATGTGGCAAAATGGTGATAATTGAAACTTGACTGTATAATTAGGTTGAAATCATGAAAACACATAAATATCACTTGAGGTTTATACGAGGCTAGACGGGCTCCAAGAATGCCCACTAAAGCCCAAAGAAAACCTTTAATTGAAAAGGCCTAGCACAAGTGTATTAGCGCAAGTGGTGGCCTGTGGTGTGTAGATGACTTGTATAGATTAGTTGTTATTATCTTGCTTTTAAGGAAAAAAGGATGTTTGTTTCTACTTTGTACTGAACTCTTGGTGCTAGTTTGTGTATTTAATTTTAAGTTGCGAGTCATTGATTAAGTTGAAAACGTATTAATTTTTGAAGTGCATTCTATTTGTGTTATGGTATTAATATGAAGCCGGCAAATCGTCCACTTTGGTTGTGTTTACTTAAAAAATCATTGAGATTTATGTTTGTTGTGTGATTGAATAATTGGGTTGATTTCTGAAAAATTGTAAATAAGTTGTTATTTATGAGTAGGGTTAAAATGCCCCATTGGTTTTTTGCCCATTGTGCTTCAACTAGGGCTGGATAAAATTGCTCAAACTCGTAACTCGTTCATTTACAGCTCGTTTTAATTCGCTCATTTATAACTTGAGTCTGTTCCAAATCGAGTTGGCTGACTCGTTTAATAAATGAGATGAGTTTGAGCTTACCCCAACTCGCTCACTTATAACTCGAGTTACATAGCATTGGTCACAATAAATCCGAGAAATTGTTTTTGTAAAACTGATGTATGAAAAATTGCTGGATAATGATAAATTTTTTTACTAGTAGTATATAATTAACTGGTTAAACGAGTTATAAACGAGTTGTGAGTCAACTCGGGTTGATAACGAGCTGAGTTCGAGTTGGCTTTGCAACTCGTTATTACCATCCCAACTCGAGTTGACTCGCTCATTAATTTAATGAGCTGAGTTCGAGTTGAGGGTAACTCGCTCAAACTCGGCTCATTTACAGCCCTAGCCCCAACATTATTATCTCTATTTTCAAAGTCTATATATCCGAACCGTTAAACATGATCTTCATACTAAAATGTGCTTGGATAACAAATTTTACAATTTTTAGAATTTTTTTACTAATTGTTTAGAGAGGTACAAAATCACTATTTTTGAATGGTCTATAATTTTCTAAAAACAGTGATTTTGTACTATCTTAAAAAATAACAAAATAATTTCAAAAAATCTAAAATTTTGTATCCAAACACATTTTAATATGAAGATTATATTGAACGGTTCGGATCAACTGCTTAAACTTTGAAAATAGAGATAACGATGTTGGGGCATGATGGGGAACAAATCCAATGGGATATTTTAACCCTACTCGTTAAGTATATACCAGTGTATGGTACCAATTTTCTTACATGGAATAAGTTTCTGAGTCATAGAGTGGAAGTTGGTTGCATTCTGAGTTTTGCTGGATTGAGTTTGGTTTAGAGGGTCTTCTTTTATTAGGTGATCTAGATACATTTTCTTTAATCATTTCAGTAATGGAACGGGCTTTATACCATATACCATTGATCAAGTTTGGTGCAACTTAAAAACATTGAACTGCAGATAAGAATTAATAGAACTAATTAAATTGTTAATTTTTGAATTACTTGCTCTATGAGAAATCAATTTCTTTTTTTTAAGGTTGGCGGCGAAGATTGCCACCAACAATATATTGAATAAAAGGTGATATTTACATCTTTTGAAAAGTAAACTCGGTACACAAATGGTAAAGCCTAATTCTACCTAGGAGGTGCTCATATAGATGGCATGCACAAATTTTTATATAGTTTTGGAGAAAAAACAGGGGGCATGCCTCTGTTTGCTGGGATCCCGAAAATTTAACTACTTTGTGCAAATTACCAACTAATTAAGGGCGCAAAGCTGATTAAATTGGGAAATTAATATGAATAATTTGACATAAATTGCAATCTGATTTTATGAGACAACCAAATAAATATCATAAAAATATCAGTTGAGTTAATAATTAAATGAATTACAATTCTTGATACCAAGATGAAAGGGCATGCCCAGTTGTTCCGCTGAATTTATGCAACTATTATAATATATATATATAGAGAGAGAGTGTCCGGTTAACACGCTTCCTCTAGTATTTCAACAATATGATTTTGTCCTTCTAAATTTATTGAGTCGGTTTCAAACTACAAATCCAAGAAATAGATAAGTTGATTAAATAGTATAGCAGAAATAGATTCCCTTGAAAGGTCATATTTTAATAAATTTGTATACAAGAAATAGATAAGTTGACTAAATAGTTGTTGTACCAAATCTACATAAAGTATATTAAACCTAATCAGTCTAGTGAAAGAGCTTAGAATGCGTATTCAAACATTCAGATTACAAGTAAGTATCAGTTTAATATAATCGGTAAGTCATTTGTTATAATAAACACATTTAATATGCGTGACTTATATAATTGGGGAATAGGAATTGCGCGAGCGAGAGAGAGAAAGAGAGAGAGCTGATTCACCTATTAATTGCCTTTAGTTGCAGTATCAACATATTGCCGGTAAAATTCCCTTACAAACATTTTCTTCATTTTTCCTTCATAATTGGTGAAATTATCCTTATGTTAATTAATGAGTTGGTCCAGTGGTGTAATCTTCTGGGGACGAGGTCGGAGCCGCTTATCGGCACCACCGAGTGCTATATATCTGAGGAGGAGGATCTGATAAAGAGCAGGCAGTGGCAAACGTTAAACGTGCATATATATCTTCTGTATGCAATGGAATTTTGAAGGTTTTATTTTTTAAAATTTTAAAATTCAGTGTTATTAAACTGGATCAGACCGGACAATTAATTGAACTGAAATAAACCGGATCCGTACCTCTTTCCGGTTTGGTTCGTTTAGAAGACCGTTTCTTCTATTGATCCAGTAAAAATTGGTTTATTGGACTGGTTTTTGAAAAAAACCGATAAGTCGCTCTCCAAGAAAAACCCCGTTTTTAAATGGGTTGCATTAAAGGAGAGAGAAAGAGGGAGAATGACTATTTAAAAAAAAAAAAAAAGCTACTAGCTAGGCTCTAAATCCGTACTTTACAACTTGTGAACTTAATTGTCAACTCAAGAGTGAAGAGTGCTGCTAGTCTGCTAGACTATAATCTATTTTATATTATAACATTTACTCATATGACCATAAGAATCTAAAATAACTAATTATTTATAGTATAAAAACTATATCTATTTTGTGTATTTTTATTCATTTTCAAAATAACATTTGTTATTATTGTTTATTCGTTATTATTTTTGTTATTTTTTTTTTGTAGAAGCACTCTATTTTTTATTAAAAAAAACATAATTCATTATTATAATAGAAGCGGATTACGTGCGCTTGTTATATCATAATTAATTTGTGTCGGATTAAACGTCGCTGTTGTTTTAATAAATGAAGAGAGAAAAAAATAAACGTCGCTGTTGGTATCTTTGAAGAGAGAAAATAAATAAATGAAGCTGTACACTGGGCCTTGAAATAAGAAATTTGATAAGAGCCCAATTGAAATATCAGAAATTAAAATCTTACAAATTGAAATTTGGAAGCCCGCTAATTAACTATGGTGAAGCTAGTCCTTAAAAGGTGATTATGAATGGAGGTATTATTAATTAACTAGAGCGAGAAAAACAATATTTGTAAGCTTTTCTATCAAAACTCGATCGAGCACTTCCGGAATATATTGATGGATTTGGACCATTGAGACCGATATCCATAAATTTGGATCGGACTCATTGAGTCAAATCTTTCTATATTTGTTAGAAACGAGACACTCTTTCTATTTCCGTACATCTATATTTAATAATTTCTATAGATAAAAAATTCTCCTAGTAGCTAGGCTCTAAATCCGTACTTTACAACTTGTCAACTTGTGAACTCGGTGACCATAAGATTGAATTCGGATCCAGTGAAGTAACTCAATCTTTGGGTTTTGGATCGAGACTATCCGATTCGAATCTGCAAAAATTTATCTCCGAAGTGAGCGCACACATCCCGACGGCGAATTCAGATCCCGAGAAGATCTCGAGCTACGAATTCGAATCGGACGGTTTCGATCCAAAACTCAAAGATTGGGTTACTTTAGGGGATCCGGACCCCATAAGATTCTAGATATTCTAAAATAACTAATTATTTATAATATAAAAACTATATCTATTTTGTGTATTTTTATTCATTTTCAAAGTAACATTTGTTAATATTGTTTATTCGTTATTATTTTTGTTATTTTTTTGTAGAAGCACTCTATTTTTTATTAAAATAACATAATTCATTATTATTATAAAATAACGTCATGTTAATTATTAGATAAAAAAATTGATTGTTATATTCTTATACCTTACAGGAAAACATTCAATTCTTTTTAATAAAATTAGTAGTTTCATTTTATTTAGATTTTAAATTTGAAATACTTATAAAGTCGATTTTATATTATATTATTGAATATATGTGTGTGTGAAAATTCACGAATACCATATAAATATAATATTATTTTATAACAATTCTCGTATGTGCGTATTTAAATAAATCTGCAATTGAACCGGTTGATTCATTAATCCAACCAGTAAACCGTTAATCCAAAACTTTAGCGATTCGATGTCCGATCCAGTTCTGATAACATTGCTTAAATTTGTTTACATTTAGCAAACATATTTTATTTGAGCAGTCCAACAAAGCCTAAAATTCATGTGAGGTACGCTAACTCACCGCTTATTAGGTAAGGAATTAGAAATAATATATTGACGTTCTAACTGTAATAAAATGAACATTCCACATATTTCACAAAGTTTTGTAAAATACAACATTATTGTTACAGGCAATGTCTAAGAATGGAAATATTCTTAGACTAAAACAACTATACTTTGACTTCAAATCTACCTTTTTAATATTTTTTTTATTGAAGTCCTTCTTAATATTCTAATTGCCAATTTAAGCTATTCAATATAATCTACAAACGCAAGTATTTTAAGAAATTAAATTCTATATTGTCTTTATTACTATTTACATTCGTTTAGATTGGAAAAAAAACCAATTGCTTTTAAAAATTATTTAGTTTATTATATTAAAAAATATATGTAACATATGTAGTAAAAAAATTCACACCTACTGCCAGACCCTGGTTCTTAAGTTTTTCTCTTGTCATATCTAATGTTAGAAAGGAAGGTAGATTCAGAAAAATTGATGCTTTACTGAGGCGCGCAGTGCTTCAAAGAATAAATGGGTACGGCTTGCTTGTTCAGAAGTGATTGATCAGTTCTATTCTACTAGAACTCCCCGCGCCTTCAAAGTAGATTTGACCTTTCTTTAGATAGAAGTAAGTGGGCACGCCGCTAATGGAACTGAACTACCCAAGAGCCCTTTTTTCCTTTAAAATAACCAGCTCATCAGATCTTCTTTTTTTCTGCTATTCCCTCTCTTCCTTACGTGCTTGATGCATGGTGGTGGGCGAAAGAAGCTGGTGTATTGCTTTCCAAAAAATAATGTGTGTGAGTTGTTGTACTCTTTGCCCCATTCCAAATCCTCAAAGTAAAATCTCGATTCGACTTCACAGTGTAGTGTTCGGCACGGGTAAGATAGTTATCCACGGGATGTTTTAGGGACCTATGGATAGATCTTTCCACTTTCCCGCATGTTGATAATCCTGTCCAGTCACTGCTTAGATCTTACCTTGCTACGTCCGAGTCTTTTTTAATCCTCTTTTTCTTCGCTCTTCGTACTCGTCTTTCTCTTCTTCCACATGAGGATTCGAGTCAAAAACACAAGTTGAGTTTATGCACCTATCGTTTAGTCCTTACCCTTCCTCACTGGCTATAGCCCTTTACATACGTATAGGCGGGCCCTTTTTGTGGAGGGCGGGGGTTTGACTATACAGGGCAATTCTTTCTCGAAGCTGCCTACTTGATTTCCCTGCTTGCTCATTCGGGCCCTCCCTTTCCTTCCAAACCATCTCTTTCTCTTGTTTCCACTTCTCTTTCTCTTTTTCCTGCCTCTTCCTTCGGTCAAGAGGAAAGGGCTAGTTATGTAGTGGCAGTAGCTGATCCTAGGATATGTGGTTGGAGACACAGAGGGAGCCAGAAGATATAGAGAAGAGTGCTTTGTAGAAGATAGATCGATGTAAGTTGTCCGATCAAACCGCTGTACTTAACTAAACAATAGAAATCAGTAGGAAGTAAGGGATCGGCAGATTCATTGGCAACTGTGACTGCTAAAAGACCATACTTTGATACATAAGTAGTAAATAAGGGCGAAGCTTCTTCATTGGGATGTGAAAAGCACCCACTCCAAGCGCCGGGCTCGCCTGTAGCAGTGTAGGCATTTCAGTATAGGAAGGAAGGTAGCTCAATTGAGTTGGAGAGGGAGGGGACCTTTGAATGAAAGAGGATTTGACCAGTGCATCAAGGATCACCACTTCTGCCTTCTCAGGATCCGCTAACTCAACTCAGCAAGAAAAAAGAGAAGGAATTAATTAATTTCAGACATAAGCAACACTACAGATAGAAGAGAAGTTCTTAAAGAAAGAACTTACTTTGCTCGGAAGGGATGGAATTGGAAAAAGAGACATATCTCATATCTCCTTCATTCCACCTTCGGCTATCTATTTACCTTTGCCTAGACTTCAAGTCCTACCCTCCTGGAGAACGGTTAAACTCTTGACTATTATGAATTATCCTTACCTAATATAAATTTTGATTTTGACCTCCTACTAGATTTGAGTATGTAAATTTTATTAAATGGCTCGGGTCATTTATTTGAATTTTTAAATTGAGATTTCGATCATAAAGCACCAGTTTCCTATGATTTGAAATTAATCTCAATTAAAAATGCTCAAGATTGAAAATTTAAATTGAAAAAAAAAGGTAAATGCGAAAGGTCTTAATTTGAAAAGTTTCGCTCAAGATTTAAAATATCTTAATTTTACTCGGAGAAAAAAATATTTAAATTAAGAGAAAGGAGTAGGTCCGATGCCCATTGGACCTACTTTTGGATCCAATGGACTCCACAACCGTCCGATTTGCTTTAAGATCCATGCACGACAATTGAAGCGCGCGTGCTGAATATTAAAGCTGAGGACACAGATCTTAAAGCGAATTGGATGATCCTGAAACCCATCGAACCTAAAGTATGTCCCATGGGCATCGGACCTGCTCCAAAGTCTTAAATTAAACGTCGCTGTTGTTTTAATGAAATTTGATGATAGACCGTCGGTCTTGACTCTTGTCTGGGCACATTAAAATTAAAAAAAAAAAACATAATAATACTATGTATATAAATACTTCTTGATAATCTGAACACTGAAGAAACTGGAGGCTAGTTTGGTATCTTTGAAGAGAAAAAAAATAAATGAAGCTGTACACTGAGCCTTCAAATAAGAAAGTTGATAAGAGCCCAATTGAAATATCAGAAATTAAAATCTTACAAATTGAAATTTGGAAGCCCGCTAACTAAGGTGAAGTCCTTAATTAAAAGGTGATTATGAATGGAGATATTATTAATTAACTAGAGCGAGAAAAACAATATTTGTAAGTTTTTCTATCAAAACTCGATCGAGCACTTCCGGAATGCACAAAACAATTGTAGAAAAACTTCCCAGAT
Organism: Carex littledalei; assembly: GCA_011114355.1. NCBI lineage: Eukaryota > Viridiplantae > Streptophyta > Magnoliopsida > Poales > Cyperaceae > Carex > Carex littledalei. The sequence goes on along the minus strand of CM022083.1, from coordinate 4,937,951 downwards.
TTCACTTGAAATATTTATTTAGAGGATCATTGTACAGTACAACTGCTAAAATTGGAAATGTCTCCCCTTCAAATTTATGAAAATATCTTATCATTTGTCCTATTTGATACTTTTAATAACATAACCAGTTTCCTCTTTCCTGATTGTGATACTCGAATAATATTCAGTTAGTTTCCAAATTGATGAACTAAAGAATGAAATAATCAACCTGGTCAATTCAAGGAAAAAAAAAAGGATTAAAAAAACAGTATAGAAAAGGCTATTTTAATTTAGAGAGGGAGACAGTTTACGATAATTTTGGCTTGTGTGGTCAATAAGTGTAAGTAACTTAGTATTAAAAATTCTATATAGTATCACTGTACGTGACAGCAAATTTCTCGTACTCTACTTCTTTACAAAAATGTTATCTTGAGTTAGATCGATGATCTGCCGATAGGTAGATCAGATGTTTGTTTTTCCAATCTTAATTATATAGTTGATCATGCAGATGTCTTCAAGAAAACATTAATTTGTTGTTTTTTAAAGTTGAATTAGACCGAGATCTCCATGTAGCTAGGTAGCACTACTATAGATATGGGCTCTACTATTAATTGTTATAATTAACCTGAATTTTCAAAATGATAATTAATTATAAATCATAATTTGGATAAACTAAAACAAACTTAATAGGTAATTGTAGATGATTTAATTAGAAGTTCTAAACGAAGAGAAACTAATAAATTAACAAGCTAAAACAAACTTGATTAATAATTCAAAGTAAATATAATTGATCGAAACGTACAAACTTATTTAAACACTTTTGAAAAATAAATAGATTTAAACTATACTGATAATCGAACTCTAAATTGCTACAAGAAAAGTTGCAATTTAATCTATCTAACTTAAATCAATAGAAAGTGAACATGTAAAAAGATATGTGATTTACATAAGGACCCACATGATAAGACGTACTCCTCACCCACAATTGGTCACACGGCTTCTACCATTCTTCTATTTGTTTTTTCCATGTTGATTTCCTACGCTGATTGGCTTGCCCTTCTCATTTCCCTCTCTCATTTACATTTGGACCTCAAACCCCTCTAATTAAATCTATTTCTCTCTCTTACCAGCGGGCCCCACCTCCCTCACCCTCTCGTTCCTTCCTGGAGAAGGAAAAGCTTAGTTTCTTTACAGAAATAAAAATAATAATTAATTGAAATGGCCTCTGATCTGTACGGGCGGAGGTTTAATTTACATTTAAAAGAGAGATAATCAAAAACATAACTGGACTTGAACTCTTTTGGGCTCCGTCCAGGAATTAAATAAAAAATGGAATTTAAACAAGGTGCTTATGTCTAGGGGTGTCAATGGTATCTTTTTAGCCGTTTACCCGACCCGTATCGTATTCGATAAGGCGGGTATGGGTAAGGTTTATTTTTCGTTAGCTTATTGGTTATGGGTATGGATAAATTTTTTTTTTTCGTTAACCAAATGAGTAAGGGTACGTATGGGTAATGACTATTTCGTACCCGTTACCCTATAGGGTAATTATAAAATCTAAATATATATTCAATTCAATTTTCAACCCACCTAAATATGTATCACTACTAGAATTTTGGTTTCTTGCATGGATAAAACTTAGTTGTTACATGGATGTGAATGTCCCATGCAAAAGAATTGGCATTTCTGACACAACAATATCTATTGCATGGGTGTCCCATGCAAAAAGTAACCCATGCAAAAGATTTGATGTTTATCCATGCAATTGTCTCTTACTGACCCATGCAACTAATATTTGACGACCCGTGACCCGCCAGCGACGCCTGATAGTATATTTTAATGAAGATCCATGCAAAAACCAAAAGATGTATCCATGCAACAAGTCTGCAGAACTGAAACCCAACAGTTCCATGGGCTTATCCATGTAACAAGTTTTGATGATTCTTTGTTTATTATTTTATTCTAAAGGTCCATGTAAGAAGTCTTACACTATCCATGTAATAAGTCTACAGAATTGAGACGAAACTATTCCATGGGCTTATCCATGTAACAAGTTTTGATGATTCGTTTTTTATTATTTTATTCCAAAAGTCCATGTAAGAAGTCGTACACTATCCATGCAATTAATCTAAATTGTCGAGAAATATTAATTGCATGCGACTACCCATGCTAAATGTTATAAATTCCTGGACAGAGCCTTTCCTGTATATATTTGATCTCTCATTTTAAATTGAATATATTTTGTATATCACAGCAAACAATATGAATTATAGCAGTATATTAAAAAAACTAAATGAGATACACAAATATATTCGGAAACTTAAATTGTAGAATCTTTAAATTTTGGTCTTAAGAATAAACCTTACAAAGTCATTGAGATACAAAATAATTCACCAAATTAATATACAAAATGATTCATGTAACTCTTCTTGTATTTCCAAGGAGAGGACTATGACATCATATTAAGAGATACACAACAAAATCAATTACTTATGTGAAATAAGATTTTGATAATGCAAATCACCTAACATTTCATACATAATATTTTAAAGATTAAGGCTCGAGTTAAAAAATCAAAGTCGAAACAATTCCTCCATTTTAAAGTATAGTAATTATCCAATACTAATTTATTATGCTTCTTGACCACTTTACTTCAAATTATATTATTAATAACTGTAAATACCTAAAATGTATCAAATAAGTTTCAAAACAATATACGCTTTAACTGAAATTACTATTCCACACGATTACAAATATTTTATACATTTTTAATCTAGTATTTTCATGAAATTCTCGTGAGAAGAAAGCTCTTCCTACACATTTCTACATCCTGTCACAAAAAGGTCCCTGCCAGGGACTGTTTTCTAAACTAACTTATTTTCTGTCACAGTTTAGTCCTCAAATCCTGTCAGAAACGTATTTTTGCATTTAGACCCTGGCATTTACCAGAATCCATTCAAGGTAGTATAGAATGCTGGAAATTAACAGAAAAGACCCTTAAATGATGCAGAATTGCTCCAATACTGTACAGAAAACTAGGAACTTATAAAACAGACCCTGAACAGTATCAGAATTTTAATCAAAATGCTGATATTTGCAGAAAACACCCTGCTTTGTACCAGAAACTTATCAGAAAGCTAGAATGCGTTGATACCAGTAAAATATGTATTTATATCACACTTTTTCTCATTATATGTACAAGTTAGCACCCTACCAGCCTGTTTTGATTAATGTTTGGTTTATCGCAATTGCACCTTATTACCATTTAATTACTCAGATCAGTAACAGGGTAAGACTATATAATGATATCAAGTCAGTATCTGATCCAGTAAGCAACCTTGCCTCATTTCTTTGTGTCAAATTAGATATAGAGAAAATGCTTATGAAAGACAGGAGTCATATAAGTGATGTGCGTGACACTTGAGAGGCTAGCAAAAATCTTCTTGGAGAGGGGAATATCTCCATGATGGTCGGGGCCAACAGATACGGATTTTATCTGTCAATTAGGCATTGAACAAAAATCAGTAGATACATAAAAGGAAAAAAAATGAAAGGATAAGCATCAAAATATAATAATAATAATAGGATGAGTAAACATAGAAACAGGTTCGTATAAACCAATTCGGAAGCCACCATAGATGCTTTGACAGTGCAATGCTGAGACGATGCCCTTCCAGAGGGCGACAGCGCCCTTCTCTCAGACGATGGTGGCGACGGAGCCAAGGATGCCCAATCCCGCTGCAACATTCTTCTGCAGCTGCAACCTCACTTTTTCCATGTCCAACGGGATTGTACACCTGCATGCATGCAAACATTGAATTGAACTTGAAAAGAGAAATCTAATTCATCCTCTCCGCTTTTTCTCTCATTCTCGCTCCAACTTGTGTAAGGTTTTTCACTTGAGTAAGGTTATTTCGTCAGTCTAATTTTCTCAATAAATTTTAATGAATAAATAAAAACAATCTCCCTTGTGGTGTTTGGTTTGAGCATTTCATCGAACACCTGTAATGCATTACCTGATACTACTAAAATGTAATAGAAGGAATCAATAATAATTCCCCGTGTAAGACATGCTTATGCGCTTAACACTTACTGTACACATCATAACAAACCATCATCCCACAAAACGGAAGCAAATTTTTAGACTTGAGCATTTTATCAAACACTTGAAAGCATTCATTATTAATAATAGTTAGGAGTCAGATCCAACATAAACCTAATGTAATGGTCTAAAAAAAAAAACAAAGAAGTACCAGCTATTTTAATGTAAGTATCGAGAGCAAAAGTACGGAATTACATCAAACAGCTTTTGTGCACAAAATAAAATAAACAAACTTGCGGACTCCAATAAAATGTATAAAGAAACGAAAATAGAAGATGAAAACAGTTTGAAATCTTACCACAAGAGGCGGATAGAGAGAGGCAAATGACAACGGTAGGGTGGAGTTCTCTGTCGAGCGAGACGTAGAGAGCAGCGACTGAGAGAGGAAAATGACATTTGTGAGAGCGGGTGGAGTTCTCTGTCACAGTGGAGAGTTTGAGAGAGAGAGATAGAGAGAGCGCAATATTTTGAGGTGACAGAGAGAGGAGAGGTTCTGATTTTGATTTTTCATTTTTGAGGGAAATGAAATTTCATTTGGAGAAGAGAGGAGGAACCAACCACAGAAGGAGAAAAAAAAGATAAGGGAGAAACTTTCCAGAGAAGGAAGACGTAATGAAAAAATCAAAGTTGACTAGTGGGACCCATCTGTTAATGAGACACCTCTAATTTTAAAATTAATATAATAAGATAGATTGTCATTAAATGGAGTTGTCCATTGATAATCTAGGCTACACAATTTCAATCGGACAGTTCATATTTGCATATGTACAAATCGATTATTATCGCTTAGGGTAAGCCGTTAAGGACTTTCAGGCATATGGATTATTATTTAGCGGCAACCAAAATGATGTGGAGGGAAGTTACAGAAATTTGGAGGGAATCCAAAAAAATTGATACTTGAATGTTTTCTAAACCCTTACTTGATACATGTTGTATAAGTCATGATATTTTTACGAGATAATTAAATTGCATGCTGTAAATAGGATGAAATTTTTTTAGCTACACAGTATATTAATAAAAAATATTAGAATTACAATCATTCAATTAACTATGTACAATATGCAAAATAAATATATTTAGATTTTATTGTGATCTTTTTTATTCACATCAAAGATCTTAAGTATTAATTTTTTTTAACTATTAGCTCATATTAAACAATTTCTATATATTAAGTATTCCAAATTTTTAGAGGCGGATGAAAACAGTTTGTAAATTATATATTTTTCATTTATATATAATAAAATTAAAAGTTAACAAAATAATTTTTATGATTTACATATGTACTGATAAAACATATATAGCAAATAATGTAAAAATAATTAAAAAATATTTCAAATTTTTAACGGATTATATGTACAAATCATATTTGTAATTATCAATTTTATAGAATTTCATCATTGTTTACCCCTTCAACATTGGTAATCATGACCCTTCATCACCCATCAGACGGCTCATATCAGCAGATGATAAAATTAGTGATTTTTGTACATCAAATAATATAAATAAATTTCTGAAAAAATATTTTCTACATTTATACATGCCCAGTGACCAAATAATGCTTATAATTGTTAATTTCATATAATTTCATCAATATTTGCCCCTTAAAATTGAGCCAATAATTACGGACCGTTCATTTTTGAATGAGCAATCAACGGTTGATCTGTAGTGAAATAATTTCAGATTAGTTTTTAAATGATCAGGGGAAAACATTGAACGCAACCATAAAAAAAAAACTGAAGTTTCTATATGTAGAAGTCTCGATCCGACGTGAAGTGTCTATGGCCCTACGATGTTTGTATATTCCGTCGGCTTGATGGATAGGTAGATGAACATAAAATTTTATCAAACTTCACTACAATGAAATGAATGTGATATTCTTCAATTTGAACGGTTCCGATCGACCATCAGACAACGTATACTTGTGGATCTTCATTAACTCGCACTACAAGAGTTCATGTTCTATGTTGATACTTGAAGGATGTGAGTTATTTATGCAACAAGCATGTTGTGCTATATAGTTTTTTTTGTACAAATCTTTTAGTAATTCATAAACATGTTCTTCTATTCATTATCGTGTATAACTATTTGAGAATAAAATTCATGTATTGTGTATATTTTGTAAGATATTTAATAATTGAGTTTATTTTAAAATTTGAATTTAGTGGTTAAGAACGAATGTGAAACTATTTACAATTATAACTTGTATTTTGGAAAAAAAAAATTTAATAAAATATTCACTGTTAAATTTGTAAACTATATATTTTTTTCATTTATATATTGAAGATAATTAAATGAATGACGACAAAATGAAAATTTATTGTAAAATAAATTAAGTTGAGTTGTCTTTTATAAAGGTCAACTGTTAAAGTCAGAATAAAATTAAAAGTTAACAAAATAATTTTTATGATTTACATATGTACAGATTCGATAAAATATATACAGCAAATAATATAAAAACAATTAAAAAATATTTCAATAATTTTTAACGGTTTATATAACCAATTAGTAAATATCAAGTTTTGAGCCGTTCGATATGCAATGAATGGACTTGATGTCTTCATTTTAGAGGTTGTGGGTAGGGAGTCCCTATTCTCTGAGGTAATATAATACTTCTTTTTAGATCCGGTTCTAGGTGATACACTGGCTGTTTTAATGTTCGTGCGTAATGATGATCAGACAATCCAGATTTAAACACAAATATTATGTTACCTTCGAGCATATGAATTTGTATGTAGGTCTTCATAGTAAATACGATACAGAACTTCTACTTTCCTCTATGTGGACTTAGGGTTTATTTTCATTTCTCTCCAAACATTTCATTTCGGCGCCTTCCTAAATTTTCATTTCCCTCCTGAATTTTGATTCCCCCTCTTACGATAAAACCTAACTCTCTAAAACCTCTCCGCCATCTCTCGCTCTCTCGCCTCAGACGGGCGCCCCTCAGCATCAGCACCGATCTCTTTCTCTTTCACTGCCTCCTCCCACACACACATAATCCCACCACCAAACCCTCGTGCGAGGCTGGAGGCGGCTCAGGTGAGGCGATCGCTGGCCTGGTGCAGCATGTGGTCAGGGGAGGCGAGATTTGGTCAGGCGAGGCGAGATTTGGGCGTGCGGGGCTGGTCGGCTGACGAGGTGCGAGGCTAGGACAGCGGGGCTGACGAGCACATTGAGGTATGCCTTGACATTTTTTCCTTAATTCTTTTGCTAGAACTAGTACTGCTTGAATTCTTATCGATTAATCAAGCTATTTACTAAAAACATTGCATAACAGATTTGCAGGAATCACAATTGCAAAACATTTCTACAAGCAGTTGACGGGCTATATCACAGTCAAGGAATTAAGATTGCAATTCAATTTATGTTTTTTGCTTATGTAATTAGGTGAATCCAATTGGTGTCGGTGCCCTTATTGTTTCTCAAATTTATGTCGCTTAGCTCGTTGAGCCTTTTATGACTGTCATAGCAAAGATCAGAGTTTAAATTTATGCTTGATTTTGTTCAGAGGCTGTTTAAGGATCTTGTAGTGGATGTGAAAGAAGTGAATCCCTCCTCTCTGATCAAGGACCGGGTGCGTGAGGTGGAAGGCAACCCTGATTTTTCTAACAAGGACATTACTACTGTGTCTCCGTTGCCTATTGTCACAGAAGCTTCAATACCGGTTCCTGGAAACCATGTGGAACTGCCACCTATTGCAGGTTCAACTTATTACTTTCTCTTATATTATAGATGCTGTTCTTCTTAATTTTGTTCTAATATGGTTGAAATATTCAGGCTTATTAAAGCTGCCATGGATAAGTCTGTCAAAGAGATCATATCTCTTGTTATTCAGAGGAGTGTCACAATTGCTAGCTGGATCATGTTGTTTCAGTATTTACTGATGCTCATGCAGCCTTAGGTAACCTCTATCCTTTTTTCTCAACTTTGTTTATTCACTATTTGCCTTATTATATTTATTGATGTTTAACCTCAGTTGTGATTAATGTTTAAGCCTCATTTGATCGATCGCTGATCTAGCTTTGCTTGAGCAATTAAAAAAGAAAAAGAAAAGAAGAAACCAAAACCAAGTATAACTAAATTGTACTGCAGTACCAAAGTAGACTGAAATGGTGCTTAAATATGAGATTCACTTCCTTGGTTTGAAGTTTTAACTATTAGAAATGCACTTTTATTAATGCATGCACGCACCTGGTCATACAAATATATTAAAAACTGCAGAATCAGTACCAGTTCAGTCAATTGATACAGAAGAGGAGGAGATATAAGAAGAACTGGGCAAGCTTGAAGCAGAACTACTGAAAGAGGAACTACCGGAAACTGAAATCCGGGAAAAGCAGGAGTCACAGGCACCTCCTCAGGAGCTGGCTGATTCTCTGTGCCTGACTTGCCTACTCTCAACCTCTAAGCTGTTTGAATTCGAAATTTTTGATGCTTTTATTTAAATAGTAACTGATATATCTTAGAGCTATGTCTTTCTTACTTTACCAGTTCCATTAGTTTGATTTAGGATTTTGGTCGTATTTGCTTGCTTCATTGCCTGGGAGGGAAATCCAATAGTAGGAGAATCCAGCTGTCATCAGCTCCTTATATGAAAGATCTTTTGATTTTCTATTTGATTCTTTTGGCAAATTCTAGATAATATTGAAAATATGTAGTATTTGTCATACATGCAAGTAAGACCAAGGATTTTTAATTATGGGTAACGATCATGCCCCTTTAAATCAAGAATAGTTTATTCTCACTTTATTTTCACCTTTTTAATTAATTCTTATATTCTTAGATGTATGTATTGTGGGTGTTGTGCGCACACCAATCAGTACCTTGCTCAGTTCAAGTCTTCTCTCTCGGCAACTAAACTCGGCTCAATTGCAATTAAGAGAAAGATGAGTTTTTATTTTTATATCAATTGTGATGCTTCTTGCCTCTAGCAAAGAGAAGCTAGAAGTGTATATATCATATAATTATTAGGAGAAATCTCTAGCATTCGCTCATGATTAATGAAAAAGAGTACAAGGTTCTGGATAAATGAAAGAAAAAAGAGGAATACACTGCCGCAGCTCAGTTTGTGTTTTTACACTTCAAATCAATTAAACTTTGTCATTCTCACCTTTTCCATATTTGATTGCTTTCTCTGTAGTGTTTCAAAAAATGTCTAATATTTTGGGTTTATTTGCAAATGCTGATCACCAATAGCATGGTTAGTTATTATGAAGAAAAAAAAACTAGATTGCTTGACCTTTTCATTCGACCGGACTTAACTGTTCTTACCAGCTTATCCATACTGCAGACCACCTTGTCCTGATGAAGGATTACTTGTCGGAGGTAATGATCTTATTGTGGCTATCATTTTACCAAGTCGAATCTTGCTTGAAAATCCTAAGAGCAGTGACCTACCTAAAGTTCCAAAACATGACTCTGGAATGAATTTTCCACTCAAATCTGTACATTTTAATGTTTGGTTTAATTTTGCTTCTTTATTTGATGTACTTTAAAACAACAAGTAATGGGTTTATCTTTTATATGCAGATGAAAACCAGGATCGCGACACATGCATAAAATTTGCTAGAAGGGTAAGCTTCCTTTTTGTCTTTAGTATATGGCACCTCCATGCAGACCTATCTTGTATTGGTATTAGCTTGTTACGGTGCATATTAGGTTAAGGAGTAAGAATGCCTTCACTCCTAGATTCCAAGTGGTACCTAAAATGTTAGTTTCGTATCGGCATTTACATGCTGGTACAAGACTTATATGTACAGGCATCAGTTCGCCAACTAATTGACCTCAACTTTCCTTGATGAAATTGAAGAATGATCAATTTACGTTTAATGAAACTCAATCTGCAACACTTTAGAGACCGATCAAACTGAAAAAAGAGAAATTTACCCATTAACAGTCCGACTTTTTTAATACTGTGCAATTAATAGGTGCAATTTTCAATCCTTAATTAATTTTTTTACTTGAGCAATCCTTCAATTTGATCTCAAATTTTTGCTCTCAAGGGACTTGGTTCAGCTGAGAAGTCTTAAGGTCCATTCATTCACATTATGCAATCCAAGTTATTAATTTTTATCTGATGTTTAGTTTTGCTTAGAGGGTGTTATTAAGGTACTGGGAATTCATATTGATTATTGCATGTTTACAGCTTAAATTAAGTACATTTGTGATATATATGTTTGTAAATAGTGCAGTTTATATATGTGATGTTAATATCAATTGTTGTGCTATGTTTATGTTTTTTGTGTGCGAATGAATGTTGTTGTTCTTATTATGTTTGAATGGGAAATGAAACAGATTCCTTGCTTGCCACTGGGTTGGTACCAAATTGGTACCGGGAGGATTATAGAAATTCAGCATGATAATATATTGCTGGAACGTCAATTATTTCCATCGGAATATCATTACAAATATTGGGTAATACAGTGCATGCAATAGGTCGAAATGATATCCTTGCAAATAACCTGGTGGGGCCCACCAGCATTATCCATGCAAATAACCTGGTGGGGCCCACCTACATAGCCATGGAAATAACCTGGGGGCCCCACCTTGTCTATCCATGCAATTACTCCCTTCAATTGCCTTGCAATAACCCGTGTGGGACCCACCCTCTCTATCCTTGCAAATACTCAGTTGTCTATCCATGCAAATACTAGGGTGGGGCCCACGCTCTTCATCCTTGCAAATACTCAGATGGGGCCCACGCTATTTATCCATGCAAATACTTCCTGCAGGCGCCAATTCTCAGACTTGTTGCATGGGTACTTGTTCCATGAGAAAGCCCATGCAATAAGATTTGGAAAAGTTATTACATGGATAACCCATGCAACAAGTCTGAAATTGAGTATTTGCATCGAGGCTTGTACCATGGGTAGTTGTTACATGGATAACCCATGCAACAAGCCTTTTTCGGGCTTGTTGCATGAGTAAGCCCATGCAACAACCGAAATTTCATCCATGCAAGAAACCGAAATTCTAGTAGTGTATTTGTGTTTTTGAATTTTTTTCCTTTATAAAAAAATAATTTAGTTGTAATTGATTGCACATTCATTTTTATTTTTTTTAGAAATGTAATTACATTGTGTGAAATGAATGAGTGTCTTATATTTAATTTGTAAAATATAATAAAACTAATTGTAATATTAGTAATATCCGTTATTCATCCGGTACCGTTTCGTTACCCGATAATATTAACGGGTAAGGGTAGGGCAGAATAAGGTCAATTTTTAATGGGTAAGGAAAGGGTATGGGTAAAACTAATTTTAAATAGTTATGGGTATAAAAATGCCTCCACCCGACCCATATCGTACCCATTGACACCCCTAATTATGTCCTTGAACCGAGACTGGAATTTTTAATTAATCATGTATGCAATTTTACAAATAATAAGAATTACATTTATAAATTTCTAGAAAAATAAGTACATATTAATAAATGTGACTATCGTGTCATGATGTAATTAACTTGTTATGGCAACATGTAAAGATTTTCCAAAAATAAAATACAAGAGAATATTCTAATATCCTATCAATACGGGATTCAATACACGTGCGTGATACCGGAGTATCAGATGATATTGAAAGTGTAGAAGTTCTAATATGTTAATCTAAATAGGTTAAATTCATTATTTCGATTTGTTCCCGCTGTATTTTAATTAATAATTCACCATATCCAGGTCGTTGTTAGCCATTATAATTAATGACAATTTATTTACTAAATTTCACTAAGTCGATTATCATGTTTGGTTGGTGTGGGTTACTTCATATTAATTAAACTTTAAACAACATAAGCCGTGCATGACGGTTCTCAGGGTTCATCCAAGTCGCATTTAACATGGTTTAACATGTTCAAGTTTTAAAAGATAATCATGCCACCTATTGTTATTTAACTAATTTAACTTGGTGTTTTTTTTATAAATGTGTATTACTCTCTTTATTACCTTAAGTATAATTATGTTAATCATCCTACAACTGTTGTCATTTTAAATATTTTCTTGTATTATGTGTGTTGGTGACATTCTAATACTAGTTTCATTAATTCAGCCCACAATTAATTTCATTAATTTAGTTTCGGACTAGTCCGCAAAGGAGTTGGCAATCCCATTTAATTAACATTATCAACTATGTAATTATCTAATTAATCACTTGAGACTTGATATCAATCCGATAGATTTTTGAGGTTGTGCTCATCAAACAAGACACGCTAATTTTGCTATGAAAAAGAAAATGTTTCCAAGTTGTTTATCAGATGCACACTCAAACGTTTGTGCCGAGTGATGAGTGGCTCAAAATCGTCCCTTGAAGATTCCACCACAGAGGTGACATGCAGGACCAACTAAACACTTTTTTTTTTTTTTTTTAATAAAGTGATCTAGCTCTATGATCAGAAATTACAAGGTTGTACGAAAACATGATCAATCTCTTCAAGTTCAGAAAACTTATGTACAGGTTTGTCAGTTCAGACAACTTAGCAGCAAAGGGGTTTTTAGTAATATTATTAGCCCACAAACTGTACGGATGGTATATATTTTCTTGGCGTCTTACAAGATATTTTCCTTGGCCCACACACTATACCAGGATCAATCAATCTTAGACCCACACACTTTATGATAGCATTAAATTTCTCTGGCGCGTCAGAAAATGTTTCTGTTGCCCATGTGACATGTTTTTTCGGAATGATATGCAAAAATTTACACTATATTATTATTTAAATGAAATGTTTTTACTTAATTAATATTAAATAGAGAATTATATCTCTGGAAAAATAACAGTTATATGTTAAAAAAAATAGAAAGAACGAAATTCTTCACGACTCCTAGCCATTTTATTAGATACCTGCCTTATAAAAAAGTAAAAAAAAAAAAAAAAAAAGCTGATCAAGACGGACAGCTGTCTTAATTATAAAAGTATATAAAAATGTATTTATTTAATGGAGTTGACTGCAAGTCCTCTCCCAATAATGAGTTTTTCTACCTTCTCTTCATATCAACCAACAAAAGAAAAGAGAACAGACATAGCAACTTTAGATTGATGGGTCTAGGCGGGGTGATTTCCAACCTTCTCTCTTTGGGCGCCAAACTGCGCAAGCTCCGTCTTCTTCCTCCAATATTAATCCACCAGATTCTCGTAAAAGGAAGCTAATTCAGGTAACTAATTTTATTTTATTTCTTTGAGCAAAGAGTATATCTGTATAAGTGATAGGTTTTGTGTTCATGAGTTAGGGTCACTAACATAAACCTCTTATTAGTGTTTAGATTAAATGGAATTGCTAATGAAGTTCAAGAAAAAAAAAAAAAAAAAGTAATTTCAGATTCCCTTGTTGATGTGAAATGCCGAGCCTGTATCTGTCAATTCCTGGTCAAGCTCATGTATTAGCAGCATAAATTCCATTGATTGCGAAGAAGTTGTAAGCTCTTATAACTATATTCATTTTCGATGTGTGATTTCAGGGCTTGAAGTTGAATATATATGTTGTTCAACACGTACGGCAATTATGAAGAAACAAAAGTGGAAAAAAACTGCCAATATATTAGGATTTTACCATGAAACAATAGGTCTACTTCAAGCTTGTGCGAAACTATCACACAAAAAGAAGAAGAAGAAAGTATGACTTTCCCAAAAGCAGCTATTATTAAGGTACGTAGATCAATATGTTATATTCTAACCCTTTTTTAAATTTCATTCATTCATTGATGATTTAAAAGTTCGACCTTTATAGATCCGTAATTTTAAAGTATATACTTTATTTTCTTTTTAAAAATAGTTTGAAACATAATTTGAAAATCTGACATTTCTTTAAGCCACGTTGAAACCACAATTTTAGAGAAAATTTAATTTATCGTTTGTGTCAGGAATAAATGTCCATTATCAGGGATTTCGAACTTCGGTCATTTAATCTCTAATTTCATCATTTAATATTTTGATAGATGTTTACACTAATTATAGTGAGCATAAAAAAAAAAATCATCCCAAAGATATTTTTAGGCCAATTTCGCCACGGTCAATATGTGTTACTCAACTTATTTAAACTGTTTAGGTAAAATATTTTTCTCTTCTTTTTTTTACTTGTATTCCTTTTTGGTAGTTTATTATTATTTTTTTTTTGCTTTATTGTATTTTGAGATTTCAATGCTCTTGATTACTCGTTTTCTTTTAAATTTATGTTACAGAACTCTTGTAACCATTTCTATGAATGAAATGAGGGTTGACCCTTATCTTTACCCAAAATGCATGGGTATATATATTGTGATTTTCCAACTAAAAATATCTTTATAATATATATAGTAAGTGATATATCATATATATTTGAACTGTTTGATTTTAAATTAACTATATATAAAATCAGTCATGTCCTAGCTATTAAATTCGATCGGAGCCAAGCAGTAACAAACATTTTCTAAATGTACTTAGAAGATATATAATATTACCTAACCACAAAAATTATTTTAATTTGTGAATTAAATTATAAATTAACTACGTACCTTGATAATTAATTAATGCCACAAGGAGAACATGTTTCCACCTCCAATGAAATGATCATGTTGAAAATACATTAGTTCTGATCTTTTGTTGGACTTGTAAAAATGAATCTGAGAAAAACGTGTAATATATGATATATATGGGGAATATATATATTCTGACATTGCAAACTAAAACGTGTCTTCTGATCAGAATTAATTCAGTGCAGGAAAAGACCCAACCAAGAATTAATATATCACTGACTATTTAATATAGAATCTATGGGATTGGAACATTCGAAAAAATCTAACCAATTTCAAAACAATTAATTCTTCATTTAATTGATTCAAGGATCATGCATGCATGATACATTTAGGTCATGTTTGGTTGAGGCTAAACCATAGAATAAAGAGTTCAAAGCCTCGGTTAAGCAGGTAAACGTGATTTAATTGAGCCGGACTAAGATGATATAAGCCTAAAACGTGTACAATTGGGTCCAATTATACATAGTTTTTTAAAAAAAAAAACTTTGTATGAATATTGGAGCAAATTTTCAAAATAGTATTTCCTTGCTTTGGACACGGATTAAATTGAAATTTTGAGAAAACGTGTATAATATGCAGTGTATGCTTAACATTTTTGTAGTAGCGATCATTTTTTACAGCACAATATTTTGATAATATATAAGTTCGTCGTCTGCTGTAAAGACCAGCTCTGCCACCCAACTTATGCTTCAGAATAAACTGTACAAGTTGCATATTATTTCTCAAGTTGGATCATGGAGCAGATGTCTTTATGAGCTGGTGTTATAACAAAAATAAGGAAGTAAATAAATTATAGGCATATCTTGAGCCAGTTTGTGCAATGTTTTGGTACCTACTGTAAGTTCCAGAAGTGACACTAATTGAAAAATATTTTTTTCTCAACCAAGTGACACCATTGCACTAAAAAAATTAAATTAGTTTCTTGACCAATGTTTTACTCGATCAAATATATATTTATCTTAAATTATTATTATTACTATTACTACCACCAGAGTGTTTGCTAATTTATTCTTCCTGATGTGCTGATGTATCAATTAATTGGTGTAGAGACCGGTTAACAGAGATGATCATTCAAGAGATTCGAAGCACACACGCACAAGAGAAAAGCAAACATCAATAGTCAACCCACGTACGTCATGGAGAAGTTTTTTCAAAGGTACTGAGTTGACTAAAACATTAGGGTTAGGGCTTTTGATCATGAATATCAAGCCCACCAACGCCACCAGGTGGTAGCACGCCAAAAGAATATATAGTTTCTCCCGATCTCAGGCGAGAAAATTTGAATTTTAATGCACTCTCTTACATGCTCCTCCTCTTAATTCTTAATTAATTACTTCCTTTTAATTGTCGCTTCTCTCTTAACTTACTAATCAGGCGATTATTTCCTTTTCCCAATTTCAGATAAAAATGATGGTAGATGGTGCTGATGCCACCAACGCCCGGGCTGCTGCTCAGACAAGGTATGATAATTTATTTTATGATTGTTCTATTATTTAATAAACTAATCCATCTTTAGTATGTCTCTGTTGAATTATAAACTTAATGTTTAATAACAAAGTTAGGCTTAATTTGAATAAAACTCTTTGAATTCTACAGTGAACAGAATTTGAGGCTGATTAAAGAGGGATTTTGAAAGGGCAAACGTTGGTCAATCTGGGTGTATGACCTATGGATTTAAAGCTCTTTAAGTCTAGTTTAATATGGTGAAAGTTTCAATTCAGTTTGGACTTTCCTATAGAATGTTATGGGTATTTTAGTGAAGGGATGTCATAATTTACTATTTAGAATTCTGTTTTTTTTTTTATTCTTGTTTGAATTTCAAGCGTTTTCTTCTATTTTTAAGGATTATAAAAGAAGCAATATTCTGTTGTTATGTAAGAGAATATTAGGAGCTTATTTTTTTTTGAAGAAAAAGGAGGTCTAGCCTCAGATTTCATATATGATAGGCTTAAGCCTATTGTCATATATTCTCTTCTCTCCACCTCAAAAAGTGTTGTATTCACTATTTTTTAAAAGTCTCATAAGACAAAATTTATCTAATGAAATTGGATGGCATGATGTAATATTTGATTGAAATGGTACGCACATGTAATTTTCTTCCAGTCAGGATCATATAGTTCCCGTTCAAAACGAGCAGCAGCAATCAACATTGCCGATGCAGAACTATAACAGGAGCAACATGTTCTATCAGTTCATCAATCACTCCTACACGGTTGTGTTGGCCTGCAACATGTTCCATGAGTTCAGCAATTATTTGTCGACGTGGATAGTGTTGCCACGTGATAGATGCATTTCCAGTAAGTGCATATATGTTGGTAGAGTGGTAGAGTACTTCCGGAACCAAGCTTTAAGCGGAGCCTGGCTCTAATCAATTGGTGTTTGTGCCCATACCATGCTATCCCATAAGCTTAATTGTACTTTCATGGGTTGGTTGTCTGGATAAGGTAGTGCCACTGTACTATTTTTTCCTGAAAACCCAAATCGATCGGCCTGCCATCACAATGTACCATCAGCATTTTTTTATAAAGAAGGAATTGAATATAACTTCTTCTTAAATACTAAAATAAATTTAGTTGTACTACATAGAATATTGTTCGCATATATAGTACATTATCTGTTTCGGGCTCCAGTCTAAAATCTAAATATGTTTTTTGTTGTGCAAGCCCTGGAGGGCCTGGACAAGGCAGCCAGGGTGTTCGAAAAGCTGGTGTTGGTGTGGGGGAAGGCTGTGCTGCTGGGTGGGTTTGTGGTCACGCTAGAAATGAAGGATTTTGAGTTCATCGCCCTGATATGCCTCTTCATATTCATGCGAATCAGCTGCCGCAGCCACATGCCTGAATTGTCTAGGGTGATGCACCTCGTCTCTGTGATGACTTGTGTTTGTTCTGTTGTTTTCTCCGCGATGCAGCTAGTGTCACAGCATTTCGGGGAAACAGCAGAGACATATAAGGCGACTCGGAACTTAGCTCTAAATGCCTTTTATGTCATGGCAGTCACACACGCACTGGTGAACATTGTTTACCATGCCCTTTATTTCGTACTGTATTAAGCACACACTTTTGATAAGAACGTACTTATGTTGGTGGTATACTTGATCAGACGCCCAATTGAGCCCATCTAACATTCACACAATATATAGAGAATTTTTGAAGGGCATTTGATGTTGTTATTTTTGTAAAGACCGTTCGTTCTGTTTCCTTTTCTGGGGATTTCTTGTTTTTATAATAAAGCACTTCATTGTGTTATCATTTGTTGAGTTTATATTTTATTTTATGTATTTATTATTATTAATAATATATGTATGGTGATCAATGAAAGATGAAAGATAGGTAGAAAACCGCTATAAGATAGGTAGCAAACTTTAATTTCAAATAAAGAGCTTTCGCGTTTAGCTTTTTTCTAAATTGAAATTTTAAACCATGAGCGAAATGCCTCGAATCATTGTTGTTTTGGTGTTGAAATCTTTTGTCTAATTAAGTTATGAGCTATTTAATAGCTAAATATTCCTAGCTAGCAAAGCATGTTACCATGGTACTTGGCAATATTGGTACGTCCTTGACCTTATTTTTTTTCTTTAATAATTTCATATATAACTATAGTATTAACTTGCTTAATTTATTTTATAGACCTTTTTTAACAAATATAAATTTGTAACTTTAGAATGGAAATTTCGGGATTTAAAAATATGAAACCTTTGAACTTCCATTGCATGCACAAGGTGTCTCCAAGTTCTTTATCATATCCTTCTCCTGACAATACAATACTCAGCACTTCCGATAAGCAGCTCCAACTCGTCCCTAGAGGATTCCACCACTGGACCAACCAAACTCTTTTTTTTTCACGAGCTGACTTGCTGGCATCCATTCTCGCCACAACATGTGATTTGAGTGCTTCAAGTTGAATGTTGTTCCTACAATTAGCCTAGGGATAATTTCAGCAATTATGAAGAAAAAACAGAAGAAAAACAACAAATCTAAGTCACACACTTTGTACTCCTTTTATAAATGTCAAACAACAAGTTTCTGCGAAAGTGAATGTTTGAATAAGCGTATTGTGTATCATGGTTGTAGGAAGAAGTACACGAACAGAACCTTGAGCTATATTTAAAACAAATGGATATGAATGAAACACCAGATACAAATAACCATATAAATTTGGTACCATTGGCACAACCTCATATAGATTCGGAACAACCTCATATAGATGATCAAGTATTTACACAAAATGTCAACCACAAGGTTGAGACAAATAACTTTGAAGAAATAATAGACAACATTGAGATCAATGATAATGAGAGAGAAGAAAAGCTAGTAGTTAGACGGTCCTTAACAACACCTATACCATCTACTAGACTTTGAGACTTTGTGACCTATATGGTACAAAAATTCATATCATATGATAATATTTCTTCTTCTTATAATGCATTTCTCACTTCCATTGAGAAAAAGTCAGAACCAAATAATTATCAAGAAGACATAACAAATCCGGTATGGTGTAATGCCATGAAAGAAGAACTAAAAACTTTAGAAAAAAATGAGACACGGGTAATTGTACATTTACACAAAAATAAAACCGTTGGTTGCAAATCGGTATACAAAACCAAATATAATAGCGATGGTACCATAGAACTGTGCAAAACAAGATTGGTGGCCAAATGTACACTCAAACATATGGGATATATTAAAATGAAATCTTTACTCCGGTTGCAAAAATGAATACCCGGTAAAGAAATTTCAAGATATTTAAAGAAAAACCTAGGCAAAGGAATTTTGATGAAAAACAATAATTCTAATGTCATATATGACTATTGCGATGCAGATTGGGCTAGAAGTTTTGATAGGAAATTCACTATTGGCTTTTGCAGATTTGTAGCCAGAAACTTAGTCACATCGAAAACTAAGAAACAAAATATTGTTGCATGATCTAGCGCGGAGGTGGAATACTGTGCCATTGCATCAACCGCAAGTGAATTAATTTTGGTCAAGCAACTACTCAATGACATGGGCATTGCATGTGATCAACCTATAAAGATGTATTGCGATAACAACTCCGCATGACACATCGCATCAAATGCAGTATTTCATTAGCGAACCAAACATATAGAAGTAGATTGCCACTTAATTAGAGAAAAGGTTCAAGTAAAGGAAATAGAAATACCATACGTTAAAAGTGAAGATCAACTAGCGGATATCTTCACCAAAAATTTGGACCTGAGTCTATTTGAGAAACTACAAGCAAGTTAGGATTGTACGATATATACATTCCTAGCTTGAGAGTGAGTGTTGAAAATTATAAGAATATAGAAGGGATCGATTTGATCTCAATCGTTCAATCAAGCGGCTAGAATTAGACAACAAAGATAATATCTATTGTAGGCAATAATTCCAACGGTACACTTTCATAAGTACCAAAAGCAGAAATAGTACAAATGGTAACTTAGATAGAAATAGTACAAAGAAATTTACAAATCTGAAAAGAACAACAATCAAAGAAATTTGTCTCTTCCTCAATACAACCGATCGAGCTATAACTTCTCACAGAAAACAGAGCAAAACACCAGTGAACTTGTTATATTGCCACTCTGAAGTTGCACCAAAGCAGCATGATGAGCCCTGCCTGAACCAACCTTTTTTTAAGCCAACATGGTACTAACAATTGCACTACGAATCAACAACCAGTATGATGCTCCCAAAGCCTTCTCCAAAGACAAGTCAAGCAAGTAAGCAACCGCCAAAAGAAAATATAAATCACCAAGCAGTTAAAAGTGACCAACATTAAATAATCGGACCAAGCAAGTAGCTAAGCGCAAAAATGCACAAATCAACTTCAGAGAGATTGAAGCACGATTATTCAAGCAAAGGAAGATGCACAGACATATACTGGAGTGCAACCAACTAGCGAATATATATACTAGTTAACTTGAGAAAAGAGTCGGAAAAAATTTTCAACGCAAATTCTTCTCTACAAACCCAACTTGCGAATCAGAAGTAAGAGAAAATGCAACCATTTTAATTGTCGCTTGCTTAATTTATTTTGTACTTTTTGCTTATTTTGATTTCCCAAGTGAAAGAAGGAATCTGATATTTATCTCTGTTGTTAATTTTCTTCAAGTGAAAAGTAATATCCATCCTGGAGCTAGAATCATGTTTTTGTTTTCTGTAAATTTTCATGACTGATTGTTTGTTTGTAGTCACATTTAAGGAAAATGGGCACACTATTTCTGTCAATTATTTCAATAAGATGTCTCAATTATGAAAACGGCTACTTTTTAATTAATTATTGCATTTTTATTTGGACCAACTTCCGAGTTTCCGTTTGAAAAAATGATAAGAATATATAACAAGGGGAAAGAAAAGCTTAACAAATGAATTGAGTCCGTATGATTGTACGTAGGTTACCGTGCTAATAAAATAAAACAAGGGATAAATAAATGGAAATTTCAAAATAATAACATATAGTTGGTTGGGGAAAGTGAAGTTCAATAAAAAGAAAAAAGAAAAAAAAGAAAAGGAAATTAACAAGAGAAAGAGAAACAGACCACGTACGTTTGAAGTTTGGAGAAGTTTGGAGCTGAAATTGAGTCGAAATTAAGAATGGCAGGGGCAGTTTCTTGTTTTATATTGTACTTCATTAAGCCAATGTCACGTCAAAAACGTCATGAATGGTTGTGGACTTTGTTGGGAATCCGTTTCACCCCAGGTACAAGTGTTAAATCCAGACCGTTCTTTTAACTTGGCACGACTTTCATTATATTTACCTATATTATTTAGTAATATTTTTATTAATAAAAAATTATCTAGGGGGTTTCCTCTTCTAAAAATAAAGTGAGTTTCCTCGTCTGCGTCATTGTAAGTGATTAATTATGTGCCGCAATTTCTTTACACTTGATTCAGACAATTAATTATGTGCCGCAATTTCTTTACACTTGATTCAGACAATTAATTATGTGCCGTAATTTCTTTACACTTGATTCAGACAATCTAAATGTCATCAGCTTGAAAATCTATCATTACATAGTTTCACCAGTATGCCTTGAGTTGTCTACCTAATTCCTGCGTCACTGTTTGCATGTATGAACTATTAGTTTCTAATGAAACTGGGTGGGAACTCCCCACTTTATTAAAGAAAAAAACATAGTTTCACTTAGTATGACACAAATGCCATATAGTTCCAAGTCATTCAGTTGTTGGAAATTAGCAATCACTGTGGACCCCGGCCCGCTGTCGTGGCCTAAGGAATAAGGACCACAATAAATAAACAATTCAGGAAAGATAGAAATTCTTCTCTTTTTTTGTAGTTTTCCTATCAGATAGACATTAACAACAACCATTTTAAATAAACAATTTGACATTAGACAATAGCCACCAAATTTGACTAACCAAACAAATTAACCATATATGTGAACAAATTGTACATGTTTGTCAAGAAATTAATGTATTGAAAGAAGTTTAACAATAATTGGTGTCCAACACGACATCATTACAATATGTTTTTTTTTTTTTGAAAAGCTTGACAGCGACATCATTACAATATGATTGAAGATATATAGCAAACTTAATGTATTATATATGTTAGAAGCTCATCATCATCATGCAATGTCTCAAATTCTATCTGTGACAAATTACAAGCAAACCCAAGCCCATGATTTATTTGCATGAAGTATATTCAAGATTTTTCTAGAAACAACCAAACAAAATATCTTGTAATGTAGATTGTAAAAAAATCTGGACATAGCAAGGAATATCTCAACTCTAGATATTTTCTTAGCCTTCTTTATGTAAGTATAAATAGGCTAGTGTAGTAGCAAGTTGGCATCAAACAATCAAGAAAAAATCAAGCAATTTCTCTTGTAGCCAAGTATAATAGTTGTTTAGAGCTAGAGCTGGCAAACAAGTTTGTAGCTTGTGGACAGCGGACCGCTGGAGATCAGTCATGACTCGCTTGGTAACGACTTGATTATAACAGGTTCGATCTCTAAACGAGCTAGTTCGTTATTGGCTCGATCCATAATTAGCGAGTTCAAGCTGGTCCTAACTAGCTCGTTAGTGAATTTGTGTGAATTTTATGCGGTCCAGTTTTCGTTTTAATTGTTTATAGAATTTATTTTCTTCTTCAAACTTAGTCCAGCTAGGCCCAACAAGTTAATACGAGCCAGCTCGTTAGTGGCTCAGTCCGATTATCTGCTAAGGTTTTAGTTCGACCTCCTAATCCTAACTCGCTCAGCACGCTCAGTTCCTACTACAAGCCGATTACGAGTTGGACCTAGCTCGTAACGAGCTAGCTTGTTGCCACCCCTATTTAGAGGTGTAGGAAATATTTAGTAGTAGAGGTGTAGTTATAAGAATAGTTTGGAGTATGTACAAAATTATTTTGAATATAGTCTCTACTCAACAAATTGGTATCAGATCAAGGTATGTCAGGGTGATTTTGTCGAAGTTGACAGTCGAGGTCTGAAGTCGTGGCTCGGCATGTATAGTTGGAAGTCAAAGGTTTCGAGTAGGGTATAGGGGTACAGTTCAATCAAAATTCAGTCAATTAATCGCTATCTGAACCATAATCCATGTGTAAAATTAAATTCACGATAGAGTTTACCACTAGATGCGCAACGGAAGTTCTTCGTGATTCTTGTTGTACTAGCCGTAGCGTTCCTCTACTTTGTTTGTGTGTCAGATGTACCTAGTAATCACAACTGCATCTCTCTCGGTATCCACAGTAATCGATCACAACTGCGTCTGGATAGATGTGAGTCAGAGTGCTAGTGCAAACTGACAACTCCTTTGTCTTTCTCACTTTCTCTATGTTTCTGAAATATGTGATTCAGATTTTTTTTATTTAAAAAATCCGAACTGTTGTATTATATCTTGTCTAACCCAAAATGAATAGCAGTTCACCCAATAGGTCTGATTCGCACCTATTAAATTGCACCAATTGATTCGCATCTATCCCGATACATCTTATCAGAGAGAGCGCAGAAATTTTTGGGTCATACTTTATGCTGCTAAATATGATCTAATCTATACTTAATTTCAAAATTAAATATTAATTTCGGCCCACAACTATTTGGCATGTAGGACATTTCTAATAATCTCCCACTTGTACTATAGCCAAATTATTTTATGAATCCCATACATATGCCAGAATTAAAATATAGATTTAAATATGTTTTCAACATGTTCTTGTGTGTGATCCAATAGCTTCATACAATGATGGCAATGAGCTGAAAACTTTTTCAGTACACAAATCATAAGCAGCTCTTAGCAGGACATTATGACTACCCAAATTTATGAATGTCAATATCCTACAAATACTTAGTCCAAAACAACTTATGTTAATCCCTTTGAGATGACGTTAGGGAAGGTTGCCTAATATCTTACCATTGTTTTCCCCTTGTATATGTTACACAACAGATTGACAGTGTTAATTCTGGAATGGATATAAGCCATCTAAGATTCAAAGTTAGAACAAAGTGCAGTTTAGTATTCGTTCCTCCCGAAAATTCAATTCTGTACCTTTAGCTTGCTAATTTTATTCACGTGGTTAGTGTGTTGAAACTTGATCAGTTTTGCTGGATTGAGATTGGTTTAGAGGGTCTTCTTTTATTAGGTGATCTAGATACATTTTCTTTAATCATTTCAGTAATGGAACTTAAAAACATTGAACTGCAGATAAGAATTAATAGAACTAAATTGTTAATTTTTGAATTACTTGCTCTATGAGAAATTGATTTCTAAATGTATAAAATTTGGTAATTGAGAATAATTATAGATGAACTCATTGTGCTGCGAAAGAATGCACCTCTCATCGTGCGGAATTCTGATAATTCTGATATAGATATATGAACTCATTACCGCAATTCTGATAATTCTTTATTTCCAATCCCAATTAATGCACCTCTCATCATGCGGACCAATTCCCCCATCTAAGTGGAGAGAAATAATTCTTTTTTTTTCTACATGCTGATTTTTGAAAACGAAAGAAATAATTACGATGAGAGGTGCATAAGTGGAACCAAAGATTTTTCATTGGACTGAAAAAAAAAGAGTGATAAGTATCATAAGTGAGGAGAATCAGCCTTTGATCTAGTGTTAAAGACAATATTCTCCATTTGAGAGATTGCAGGTTTGAAATCCGGATGAGATAATTTTTTTTATATTAAATAATTGAATGATTTGATTTCCAATCTTTACTCAAAAAAAATTATCATAAAAGAGGAAGAAAAACAAACACTTCAATAAAACAATCCAAAAGAAAACAAAGAAAAAAAAATCAGTATAAAAGAAAAAAAATAAAAAAACAGTATAAAAGAAAAAGAATATCTGCCAAAAATTGCTGTGAAAGTTGTCGTGTTACTCTAGAATTGAAAAGGAGATCGATCCCCCAATATTTTATTTTTTGAGATCCCGAAAATTTAACTACTTTGTGCAAATTATCAACTAATTAAGGGCGCAAAGCTGATTAAATTGGGAAATTAATATGAATAATTTGACATAAATTGCAATCTGATTTTATGAGACAACCAAATAAATATCATAAAAATATCAGTTGAGTTAATAATTAAATGAATTGCAATTCTTGATACCAAGATGAAAGGGCATGTCCAGTTGTTCCGCTGAATTTATGCAACTATTACAATATATATATAGAGGAGGGTTCCAATGCCTCATGTCTTTCATACCTCATCTACCTCATATTTTATATCTTCGTTTTCAAAGTCTAAATTGTCGATCCGAACCGTTCAACATGATATCCATACTAAAATATGCCTGGGGATGAAATTTTATATTTTTTGCAAATTTTTTACTATTTTTTAAGATGGGTACAAAATCACTGTTTTTGGACCGTTCAAAAAACAGTGATTTTCTACCCATCTTAAAAAATAGTAAAAAATTTCCAAAAATTATAAAATTTCATCCCCAACCATATTTTAGTATGGATATCATGTTGAACGGTTCGGATCGACAATTTAGACTTTGAAAACGAAGATATAAAATATGAGGTATGATGAGGTATGAAAGGCATGAGGCATTGGAACCTTCCTCATATATATATAGGAGTTGGCTACGGTGCTACGCATAGCATAGAGGGCCTCCGTGCTATGGCTTAATATTTGAGTTTTCAAAATCCTAACAGTCGATCCGAACCGTTCAACATGATCTCCATATGAATATGTATTTGCAAACCAAAATTTACATTTTTTTGAATTTTTTTACTATTTTTTTTAGATAGGTAGAAAATCACTTGATCTGATCCGAATGGTACAGAATTTTCAGATCAAGTGATTTTCTACCTATATGAAAAAATAGTAAAAAAATTCTAAAAAATGTAAAATTTGGTTTGCAAATACATATTCATATGGAGATCATGTTGAACGGTTCGGATGGACCGTTAGGATTTCAAAAACTCAAATATTGAGCCGTAGCACGAAGGCCCTCTATGCTATGCGTAGCATATTAGTAATTTCCTATATATATATATATATATATATATAGAGAGAGAGAGAGAGAGAGAGAGAGAGAGAGAGAGGAGGGATCAAGTTACAACTAATTTGAGTTACAACAACCATTTTTTTCATTTTCAAAGTCCAAATCGTCGATCCAAATCGTTCAACATGATTATCTAAATAAAATGTGCTTGCAGATCAAATTTTACATTTGTTTGAATTTTTTTAGTATTTATTAAGATGGGTACAAAATTCAATGGTCCGAATATGACTATTTTTATAAAATACTTAATAAATAGTAAAATCTTTTCCTATGGGGGTAGGAAAGTCATGATCGGGATAGTAAAATTCAAAAAAATGTAAAATTTGATCTGCAAGCACATTTTATTGTGGAGATCATGTTGAACGGTTTGGATCAACGATTTTGTTGTAACTTTGTTGTAACTTGATCCCTCCTCATATATATATATAGGTTGGCTGTGATCAAAGTGGTAGTTCCTAAGTTTTGGTGCTACCAATTCATTTTTGCCGTTTCAAGGTTCGAATAGTCCATTTGAAGTGCTCAATGTGTTCTCTATATTAAAATGTGCTTGAAGACCAAATTTTACATTTTTTGAAATTTTTTTACTATTTTTTATGAATTTTTTAAAATCACTGTTTTGAATAATAAAAAAAAAATCTGAAAAACAGTGGTTTTTAAAAATTCATAAAGAGCAGGCAATGGCAAACGTGCACATCTTGGACATGCAATGGAATTTTGAAGGTTTTATTTTTTTAAAATTTTAAAATTTAGTGTTATTAAAACTGGATTAGACCGGACAATTGAACTGAAATAAACCGAATTCGTACCTCTTTCCGGTGTGGTTCGTTTAGAAGACCGTTTGTTCTGTTGATCCAGTCAAAATCGGTTTATTGGACTGGTTTTTGAAAAAACCGATAAGTCGTTCTCCAAGAAAAACCCGGTTTTTAAATGGGTTTAGTTTTCTGTATTTTTTCTTGCATTAAAGGAGAGAGAAAGAGGGAGAATGACTATTGGCTACTAGCTAGCTAGGCTCTAAATCCGTACTTTACAACTTGTCAAATTAATTGTCAACTAGTAGTCTGCTAGACTATAATCTATTTTATATTATAACATTTACTCATATGACCATAAGATTCTAAAATAACTAATTATTTATAGTATAAAAACTATATCTATTTTGTGTATTTTTATTCATTTTCAAAATAACATTTGTTATTATTGTTTATTCGTTATTATTTTTGTTATTTTTTTGTGGAAGCACTCTATTTTTTATTAAAAAAAACATAATTCATTATTATTATAAAATAGCGTCATGTTAATTATTAGATAAAAAAAATTGGTTGTTATAAAAACATTCAATTCTTTTTAATAAAATTAGTATTTTCATTTTATTTAGATTTTAAATTTGAATATACTTATAAATTCAATTTTATATTATATTATTGAATATATATGTGTGAAAATTCACGAATACCATATAAATATAATATTATTTTATAACAATTTTCATATATGCATATTTAAATAAATCTGCAATTGAACCGGTTGAAACATTAATCTGACCAGTAAACCATTAATCTGAAACTTTACCGATTCAATGTCCAATCCAGTTCTGATAACATTGCTTAAATTTGTTTACATTTAGCAAACATATTTTATTTGAGCGGTCCAACAAAACCTAAAATTCATGTGAGGTACTCTAATTTACCGCTTATTAGTAAATTAAGGAATTAGAAATAATATATTGACGTGCTAACCGTAATAAAATGAACATTCCACATATTTCACAAAGTTTTGTAAAATACAGCATTATTGTTACAGGCAATGTCTAAGAATGGAAATATTCTTAGACTAAAACAACTATACTTTGACTTCAAATCTACCTTTTTAATATTTTTTTATTGAAATCCTTTTTAATATTTTTTTATTGAAATCCTTTTTAATATTCTAATTGAATTTGAGCTATTCAATATAATCTACAAACGCAAGTATTGTAAGAAATTAAATTCTATATTGTCTTTATTACTATTACATTCTTTTAGATTGGAAAAAACCAATTGCTTTTAAAAATTATTTATTTTATTATATGAAAAAATATACGTAACAAATGTAGTAAAAAAATTCAACAAGTATAAATTTTGATTTTGACCTCCTACTAGATTTGAGTATGTAAATTTTATTAAATGGCTCGGGTCATTTATTTGAATTTTTAAATTGAGATTTCGATCATAAAGCACCAGTTTCCTATGATTTGAAATTAATCTCAATTAAAAATGCTCAAGATTGAAAATTTAAATTGAAAAAAAAAGGTAAATGTGAAAGGTCTTAATTTGAAAAGTTTCGCTCAAGATTTAAAATATCTTTTACTCGGAGAAAAAAATATTTAAATTAAGAGAAAGGAGTAGGTCCGATGCCCATTGGACCTACTTTTGGATCCAATGGACTCCACAACCGTCCGATTTGCTTTAAGATCCATGCACGACAATTGAAGCGCGCGTGCTGAATATTAAAGCTGAGGACACAGATCTTAAAACGGATCTGATGGTCCTGAAACCCATCGAACCTAAAGTATGTCCCATAGGCATCGGACCTACTATGTATATAAATACATTTTGATAATCTGAAGAAACTAGAGGCTAGTTTGGTATCTTTGAAAAGAGAAACAAATAAATGAAGCTGTACACTGGGCCTTGAAATCAGAAATTTGATAAGAGCCCAATTGAAATATCAGAAATTAATATCTTACAAATTGAAATTTGGAAGCCCGCTAACTAAGGTAAAGGTGATTATGAATGGAGATATTATTAATTAGGAAGCTGATATGAGTACCCGCAGTTGAGTACCCGCACCTAAACTGCCATAATTGCTTGTGGGGACCGCAACCGTTTTCAAAACTGTAATTTGGTTTTACAAATATTAATAGTAACATTGTGAAGTATTTATATCTATACAAGACAAGTATTTATATCTATAAAATGAACTACATATATGATTTTCTAAAATAACCGTACCCGCACCTTTTCTTCAAAAATCCTCGCTTCGTACCCGCATTTGGGACCACTCAAACGGCATGTGGGGACCACTAAAATTGTCAACAAAAAACGTTGACTTAGCTTATGTGTGGGTAATAAACGACATGTGGGGACCACTAAAATTGTCAACAAAAAATGTTGACTTAGCTTATGTGCGGGTAATATTTATATCTCTATTCTTGTGGTATTTATACTTACGAACTAAAGGGTGTGGTATTTATACTTACGAGACCGTCCGATTCGAATCCGCAAAAATCCATTTGCGAAGTGAACGCACACATCCCGACAATGAATTCGAATCCCGAGACGATCTCGAGCGACGAATTCGAATCGGACGGTCTCAATCCAAAACCCAAAGATTGGGTTACTTTAGGGGATCCGGACCCCATAAGATTCTAGATATTCTAAAATAACTAATTATTTATAATATAAAAACCATATCTATTTTGTGTATTTTTATTCATTTTCAAAATAACATTTGTTATTATTGTTTATTCGTTATTTTTTTGTTATTTTTTGTAGAAGCACTCTATTTTTTATTAAAAAAAACATAATTCATTATTATTATTATAAAATAATGTCATGTTAATTATTAGATAAAAAAAAATTGGTTGTTATATTCTTATACCTTACAGGAAAACATTCAATTCTTTTTAATAAAATTAGTATTTTCATTTTAGTTAGATTTTAAATTTGAAATATACTTATAAAGTCGATTTTATATTATATTATTGAATATATGTGTGTGTGAAAATTCACGAATACCATATAAATATAATATTATTTTATAACAATTCTCGTATGTGCGTATTTAAATAAATCTGCAATTGAACCGGTTGAATTATTAATCCGACCAGTAAACCATTAATCCGAAACTTTACCGATTTGATATCGATGTCCGATCCAGTTCTGATAATATTGCTTAAATTTGTTTACATTTAGCAAACATATTTTATTTGAGCGGTCCAACAAAGCCTAAATTTCATGTGAGGTACGCTAACTCACCGCTTATTAGTAAATTAAGGAATTAGAAAGAATATATTGACGTGCTAAGTGCAATAAAATGAACATTCCACATATTTCACAAAGTTTTGTAAAATACAGCATTATTGTTACAGGCAATGTCTAAGAATGGAAATATTCTTAGACTAAAACAACTATACTTTGACTTCAAATCTACCTTTTTAATATTTTTTTTATTGAAGTCCGATCCTTCTTAATATTCTAATTGCCAATTTAAGCTATTCAATATAATCTACAAACGCAAGTATTTTAAGAAATTAAATTCTATATTGTCTTTATTACTATTACATTCTTTTAGATTGGAAAAAAACCATTTGCTTTTAAAAATTATTTAGTTTATTATATTAAAAAATATACGTAACAAATGTAGTAAAAAAATTCACACCTACTGCCAGACCCTGGTTCTTAAGTTTTTCTCTTGTCATATCTAATGTTAGAAAGGAAGGTAGATTCAGAAAAACTGATGCTTTACTGAGGCGCGCAGTGCTTCAAAGAATAAATGGGTACGGCTTGCTTGTTCAGAAGTGATTGATCAGTTCTATTCTACTAGAACTCCCCGCGCCTTCAAAGTAGATTTGACCTTTCTTTAGATAGAAGTAAGTGGGCACGCCGCTAATGGAACTGAACTACCCAAGAGCCCTTTTTTCCTTTAAAATAACCAGCTCATCAGATTTTTTTTTTTTCTGCTATTCCCTCTCTTCCTTACGTGCTTGATGCATGGTGGTGGGCGAAAGAAGCTGGTGTATTGCTTTCCAAAAAATAATGTGTGTGAGTTGTTGTACTCTTTGCCCCATTCCAAATCCTCAAAGTAAAATCTCGATTCGACTTCACAGTGTAGTGTTCGGCACGGGTAAGATAGTTATCCACGGGATGTTTTAGGGACCTCTGGATAGATCTTTCCACTTTCCCGCATGTTGATACTCCTGTCCAGTCACTGCTTAGATCTTACCTTGCTACGTCCGAGTCTTTTTTCATCCTCTTTTTCTTCGCTCTTCGTACTCGTCTTTCTCTTCTTCCACATGAGGATTCGAGTCAAAAACACAAGTGGAGTTTCTGCACCTATCGTTTAGTCCGCACTGGCTATAGCCCTTTACATACGTATAGGCGGGCCCTTTTTGTGGAGGGCGGGGGTTTGACTATACAGGGCAATTCTTTCTCGAAGCTAGCTGCCTACTTGATTTCCCTGCTTGCTGCCTACAGGGCGGGGGTTTGGCTATAGCCCTTTACATACTTAATTCAAAGTTAATATAATTGATCGAAACGTACAAACTTATTTAAACACTTTTGAAAAATAAATAGATTTAAACTATACTGATAATCGAACTCTAAATTGCTACAAGAAAACTAAGTTGCAATTTAATCTATCTAACTTAAATCAATAGAAAGTAAACATTTAAAAAGATATTTGATTTACATAATTAAGGACCCACATGATAAGGTTAAATTCATTATTTCGATTTGTTCCCGCTGTATTTTAATATATAATTCACCATATCCAGGTCGTTGTTAGCCATTATAATTAATGACAATTTATTTACTAAATTTCACTAAGTCGATTATCATGTTTGGTTGGTGTGGATTACTTCATATTAATTAAACTTTAAACAACATAAGCCGCGCATGACGGTTCTCAGGGTTCATCTAAGTTGCATTTAACATGGTTTAACATGTTCAAGTTTTAAATGATAATCATGCCACCTATTGTTATTTAACTAATTTAACTTGGTGTTTTTTTTATAAATGTGTATTACTCTCTTTATTACCTTAAGTATAATTATGTTAATCATCCTACAACTGTTGTCATTTTAAATATTTTCTTGTATTATGTGTGTTGGTGACATTCTAATACTAGTTTCATATATCTCAGCCCACAATTAATTTCATTAATTTAGTTTCGGACTAGTCCGCAAATTAAGGAGTTGGCAATCCCATTAGTTAACATTATCAACTATATAATTATCTAATTAGTCACTTGAGACTTGATATCAATTTGATATATTTTTGAAGTTGTGCTCAGTGAATAAGACATCCTAATTTTGCTATGAAAGAAAAAAATGTTTCCAAGTTGTTTATCAGATGCACACTCAAACGTTTGTGCCGAGTGATGAGTGGCTCAAAATCGTCCCTTGAAGATTCCACCACAGAGGTGACATGCAGGACCAACTAAACACTTTTTTTTTTAAATAAAGTGATCTAGCTCTATGATCAGAAATTACAAGGTTGTACGAAAACATGATCAATCTCTTCAAGTTCAGAAAACTGATGTACAGGTTTGTCAGTTCAGACCACTTAGCAGCAAAGGGGTTTTTAGTAATATTATTAGCCCACAAACTGTACGGATGGTATATATTTTCTTGGCGTCTTACAAGATATTTTCCTTGGCCCACACACTATACCAGGATCAATCAATCTTAGACCCACACACTTTATGATAGCATTAAATTTCTTTGGCGCGTCAGAAGATGTTTCTGTTGCCCATGTGACATGTTTTTTCGGAATGATATGCAAAAATTTACACTATATTATTATTTAAATGAAATGTTTTTACTTAATTAATATTAAATAGAGCATTATATCTCTGGAAAAATAACAGTTATATGTTAAAAAAAATAGAAAGAACGAAATTCTTCACGACTCCTAGCCATTTTATTAGATACCTGCCTTATAAAAAAGTAAAAAAAAAAAAAAAAAAAAAGCTGATCAAGACGGACAGCTGTCTTAATTATAAAAGTATATAAAAATGTATTTATTTAATGGAGTTGACTGCAAGTCCTCTCCCAATAATTAGTTTTTCTATCTTCTCTTCGTATCAACCAACAAAAGAAAAGAGAACAGACATAGCAACTTTAGATTGATGGGTCTAGGCGGTGTGATTTCCAACCTTCTCTCTTTGGGCGCCAAACTGCGCAAGCTCCGTCTTCTTCCTCCAATATTAATCCACCAGATTCTCGTAAAAGGAAGCTAATTCAGGTAACTAATTTTATTGTATTTCTTTGAGAAAAGAGTATATCTGTATAAGTGATAGGTTTTGTGTTCATGAGTTAGGGTCACTAACGTCTTATTAGTGTTTAGATTAAAAAGAGACCCTGTTTGAAAGTACGACATTTTCTGAGATGATGTGGTAGCATGGTTGGCTAGGAGAATTTTTTTTTAAGACTGTAGGTAGTCACCTAAAAATTAAGAGTTCGAGCTCCTCTTACGACCTCAAGCTTGTGCGAAACTATCACACAAAAAAAGAAGAAGAAGAAAGTATGACTTTCCCTAAAGCAGCTATTATTAAGGTACGTAGATCAATATTTTATATTCGAACTCTTTTTTAAATTTCATTCATTCATTGATGATTTATGTTACATTCTAAATCTTTAATTAAATTAAAAATATGCAAAAGGGCCTAATTGTGAAGATTTTTAAGTTATGCAATATTTAAAAACTTGGAGGGCTTATGTGCAAAAATTCCATATATTATGTTAAAACCCATCTTCTTCACTTGATATTTCATTAAACACATCCCATATTTCGTGAGGGGCTAGGTTGGGCCGAACCAAAGAGAAAAAGAGAGAAAGAGTGAAATCGAGCACGAAATCGGGTCGGAATTGTCGGAAAACGGAGATTCGAGCTAATTAGACGATCGTGATCAGTTCTAGAACTTCAATTTGGTAAAATTTTCTCTCCTTGTAATCTTTTGGAAAACCCTAGATTGTTCGATTTGTTGTATTTCTTTGAGAATTCGGATTTAAGTTCGATTGGTTCGATATAACTCGGTATTCGGTTTGATTTGTATTGAATCGAATGGTTTTGGTTGTGAAATTGGAATGGGAACTAGGGTTTGGTAAAAATGGTGGAAATTGGGGAAATTACTAAATTTCAGGTGTTATGCACCATTTGGATCTGATTTGATCGAGTTATAGTCGTTCGAACATCTCGTTTCGTGTTATTTGAGTAAATCATCCGTTTGAGCTAATTTTGGGATTAGGGTTTTATGCCAATTTGGTACCAATTGAATTCATGGTTTAATGGTGTCGATTCTCGACAACCTAGATGTGAACTATACCTTCTGAACCGAGAACAAGTAACAAGAGTTAACCATGTCGAACCGCGATCGAAACGAGTTGAACTTAACCTGAAAATCCAGACTGGCCGGCCATTGGTGCGGCTGTGCAAAATTCTACATTCCGAATTTGGATTTGTTTCCTTCATGAAAGTTGTAGATCTTTTCGTTATGGTTCAGTCAAGCTTTGATTCACCCAAATCGGAGTCTGTATGACAAAGATATGGCTAAAATACGAACTGTATGTTTTAATCGAATCTAAACGAATAAATAGGTGGTAAACCTACGAGGCATCGGATCTCGGGATCGTTCGAGACGCCTGAGCCTTAGACGAGTACGCGACATACTCAGGTGCGGGGTTTCTGGACTTGTTTGATAGTTTATATTCAGAATTAAACTGTGTTTCTATTGACATGTTGATTATTGGTTGAATTGCATTATCGGATTGTGTTGCATATGCATTGCATTGCCCTAATTAATTGGAACCCGAATTGCATATCTGATTGATCTGCATGCTGGTATGGTTGTTATTTGTGTATTGAGCTGAATGATCTAATTTGGAATTAAAAGTCACCGTGATTTATATCACCATCGGTTGGTGGATATGGCATTACCGTCCCCCACCGTGGCGACGACACCCAGGGGGTGTGTTCGGATTTGTCAAAGTCTGTGCACGGACTTTGACGACCCAGTATTCTAAAGCTTTAGATCGTCTGGCCCTCAGCAGTTCCCAGTACCGGTTGGGATGAGGGGTAAGTGACTCTGTATTATGAATTGTACTATATGTGACTTGTGTATCGGATGGCATTACCCAGGGGGTGAATGCGTTTGAATGGTCGATTTGGTTTTAATATGTATCGGAGGCATTACCCAGGGGGTGAATGCGGTTGTATTGACATTTGGTTTTATATGAATTTTTCCGGATATGAAATGGAACCAGACTTAGATTTAAACGGTTAAACCTATAATTACCAGATATTCTGAGTTCGAGTTAAACCAAATATTGTGTGATTGAATTTCGATTTGGCAATTCCTGAGTTGGATTTCATTTGGCTTATTGATGTCGGTTGATGTGTGCATGTTATATATATCATTATGAATTGTTCTGAGCTTTATTTGTACTTTACTTTTGAATATAATCTGTGATTGCAAGTCCAGGAGCGAAACGTGGCAAATTTATCGCACTGAGAAATTTATTTCTCACCCCCTGTTGGATTATCTTTTCAGGTCCGGGATCAGCAGATCCGAGAGAGACACGAGGTCGGTAGGCCTGGTCATTCCGCTGCGTAGTTTGTCTGGTATGTTGACATGAGAGATTATGTATATAGTTAGGTTTTGTTGATATACATATGTAGTCTCTATGTCATTTTTGTGGTACGTATCCATCGAGATACGGGTTGTATGACATTACCTGACTAGCCGGGATTTATGTTATCTGTTTGTTGGATGTTTGTTTATGTTTTCATTTACTATTTTATCGTAATTGCCTAGTAGGCATACGGGAAACCGTATGTTTACGGCAGGGAGACCACCTGTCGCGCCTCGTTGGGCTGCGGGGTGTGACAGGTCCTCCCTTCGGTGGTATCAGAGCATGGTTTAGAACCTGAACCAGACTTGTTTGGATACGAGAGTGGTATGCGTATTAATTGGGGCCGGCACGACTATACGAATTTCGTATGATAATTAAGGAATATAGAATGTATAAACTAACTTTGTTTATTCAGAAAATGGAAACACGTCGAGGTAGAGGCAGACCTCGGAGAAATCCTGAACCTAATCCGGAACTAGTTATTGAGCCAGTTGTGGATCAGGCTGGGGCTGGTCCAGCTGGTGCGGGAGGTACTGGAGGGGCTGGAGGCGCTGGAGGAGCTGGTAGAGACCGGGAGTTAGATGACCGGTTGATTGCAGCCTATGAAAGAGGTCGTCAAGCACAAATGCGGGATGTCGCCCCAGTGGCTCAAGGTGGGGCACCCGAAGAGTTCAGAAGGTTATATGATGCATTCATGCGTTTGAATCCGCCGCGTTATGATGGAACCGGCGGGTATGCGGCAGCGGAGGAATGGTTGGCTCAGATAAATGCGAAACTGAATTTATGTCGTGCTCCCGATGACAATAAGGTGGAGTTGGTTGAGCAACAATTGGAGAGTGATGCTCGATTTTGGTGGGACGGGGCCCGACGTAACTTTGAAGGGGAGGAAGCGAGGATTCCTTGGGAATGGTTCGAGCAACAGTTCAATAGGCGGTTCATGAGCAATATGCAGCTAGAAGCTTTGCGTAGAAAATTTCTGGAGTTGAGGCAAGATGGACGGCCGGTGGTGGAATATAATAGTGAGTTCTTGGCATTATCTCGTTATGCAACGGATGTGAGGAATGAGGTGGAAAGGTACCATAGACAATACTTGGACGGGTTGGATGGCAACATCTCTATGATCGTTGATACTCCAATGGCGAGGGAATTACAAACAATGATGGATCACGCCGAACAAGTTGAGATGCATGGTAAGCGGAGAAGGACGCAAGTGAATGAAAGGAATGTGAAACAACGGGAAGATCCGAGTCGACAAGTATCGAAGTCGAGGGGAGGATCATCGTATACTAGACCCCCTCGGTCGAGCATGGCACCGAGACCTCCATTCAGACAGACCTCTATGCCGGGTTCTAGACCGGCGATGCCCTCGCAATGGTGCCGATCATGCAACCAAGCACATGATGAGATCGAGTGTAGGCGCAAGGCGAGCGCTTGCTTCATATGTGGTAGCACGGGACATTGGGCGAGGGAGTGCCCGAATTCACTTATAAGGATGCAAGGCGCTAGTGGCACAGGAGGGTCAGCTAGCGTTGGGCGTGGCGCGCCGACGGGGCGCGGACGTGGCACATTTCAAGCTAGCGGGGCTAACGCTAGCAGGGCTAGCAGCTTGGGCAGTACCGGCAGGGCGGCGGCGCATGCACTTAACATCGCTGGAACTTCGCGCGACGCTGCAACTGAACAGGGACGTGGCCAGACCGACGTCATGACAGGTTTACTCTCTATATCTGATCATGATGCGTATTGTTTGATCGATACGGGGTGTAGTCATTCGGTTGTGTCGAGGGAGTTCGTGGAAAAGTGTAGTTGGCCAATTGAAACGAGTCACCAAGTTTTAAACGTTCAAACCCCATTTGGATCAACTGATCAAGAAATTACCATATGCCGAAACCGAAATATTAAAGTAGACGGGAGGGAATTTGAGGCTGACTTGTTGGTTATGGATATTGTGGGGTATGATGTGTTGTTGGGAATGGATTGGTTGACGAGGCACGCAGCAACTATTGATTGTCCACATCGACGGATTCATTTTGCGAACTCGAGAGGTATGTCATGTGTTTTGAAATGTAGAGAAATTGGGGTACTAACACCGTGTGTTTCTGCTGTAGAAGTGAGAAATTTATTAGAAACAGGATGTACAGCTTATCTAGTGGCCGTGGTGTATGCGGCTACGGCAGTTCCGGAGATCAGCACTATACCGGTCGTTTCCGAATTTGTAGATGTATTTCCGGAAGAGATTGTGGGGTTGCCACCTGAGCGAGAAGTAGAGTTCGGTATCGAACTAGTACCGGGTACAACACCGATTTCAAAGGCGCCGTATCGAATGGCACCGGCAGAACTGAAAGAACTTAAGGCGCAATTGGAAGATATGTTGGAAAGCGGATTTATCAGACCTAGCACATCGCCGTGGGGTGCGCCCGTGCTGTTTGTTAAGAAGAAAGATGGAACATTGCGGTTATGCATTGACTACCGCGAGTTGAATAAGGTAACCGTGAAAAATAAGTATCCGTTACCTCGGATTGATGATCTGTTTGATCAGTTGCAGGGATCTTCGGTATATTCAAAGATTGATCTGAGAACAGGGTACCACCAGTTGAGGATTCGGCCTAGCGACGTGGACAAGACAGCATTCCGTACAAGGTACGGGCACTATGAATACCTGGTTATGCCATTTGGGCTGACGAACGCACCGGCAGCGTTCATGGATATGATGCAAAGGGTGTTTCACGATCTATTGGATTCGACGGTTGTGGTTTTCATTGATGATATCTTGGTGTATTCGCGCTCTCGAGAAGAACATGAGGTACATCTTAGAATTGTCTTGCAAAGGTTGCGGGAACATCAGCTATTCGCAAAGTTCTCGAAATGTGAGTTTTGGTTGAATGAAGTCACCTTTCTCGGGCATATTGTTTCGGGAAAAGGGTTAGCGGTGGATCCTGAAAAGATTCGGGCTGTTACCGAATGGCAGAGGCCGAAGACAGTTACGGAGATTCGTAGCTTTTTGGGGTTAGCCGGGTACTACAGGAGGTTTGTACTCGGGTTTTCGCGGTTGGCTGCACCACTTACAAAATTGTTGCATAAAGGAGTGAAGTTTGATTGGGGTACCGCTCAAGACAAGAGTTTTGAGGAATTAAAGAGTCGGCTGGTATCCGCGCCGATCCTTGCTATGCCGACAGCTGACAAAGAGTATACGGTGTACACCGATGCATCGCGATCAGGGTTGGGTTGCGTATTGATGCAAGATGACCACGTAATTGCCTATGCATCTCGGCAATTGCGACCGCACGAGCAAAACTACCCGACTCATGACTTGGAGTTAGCGGCGGTGATATTTGCGTTGAAGATTTGGCGGCATTATTTGTATGGCGTGAGATGCCGTATATTTACCGATCATCAGAGTTTGAAATATATCTTCACGCAAAAGGAATTGAATTTGAGGCAAAGGAGGTGGTTGGAGTTGATGAAAGATTACGATTTGGATATTCAGTATCACGCGGGAAAGGCGAACAGTGTAGCAGATGCGTTAAGCAGAAAGAGTCAGGTAAACCTGGCGTCGGTGATTACAAGTGAAAAGCATCTTCTTGAGGAAATGCGTAGGTTGGAGATTCATGTCGGCGCATCACGCGAATTAGCGTTGGAAGTTGCATCAAAATGTGGTACAAGTGAGGTGGGAACTAGCGCAACTGAAATTGCGTCGGTTGTGTTAGCCGCGGTTGAGATCCGATCGGAATTACACGAACAGATTCGTGCAGCGCAACAGGATGATCCAAAATGTCAGAAATTTAAATTGCACTACGAGTCAAATGCGGATTCCCCATTTAAAGTTCAAGGTGATGGAATTTTGAGGTTTCATGAGCGCATTTGTGTACCGAATAAATCTGAGTTGAAAGATGTGGTTCTATCGGAGTCGCACGACTCGGGTTATGCTATTCATCCGGGGGAAGTGAAAATGTATCAAGATTTGAAGAAGTATTTTTGGTGGCCGAAAATGAAGCGAGACGTGCAAAGGTACGTTGAGAAATGTCAAATATGTCAGCAGGTTAAAGCAGATCGACGGAGGAAAGCGGGGTTGTTGAGACCGCTAGAAATACCTACGAAAAAATTGAGTCGATCACAATGGATTTTGTATCCGGGTTTCCGAGGACAGTTAATAGATACAACACGGTTTGGGTGATTGTGGACCGGCTGACGAAGATAGCTCATTTCATTCCGCTTCGGATTGAGACGTCGGGGCAAGAATTAGCGGAGTTATTCTTGAAGTATCAGTTCAAGTACCACGGTTGCTCCCGCTATATCGTTTCGGACCGAGATCCTCGGTTCACTTCTCATTTCTGGGGGAGCTTTCAAGAGGCAATGGGTACCAAGCTGAGATTCAGTACCGCGCATCATCCGCAGACGGACGGTCAGTCTGAACGCACTATCCAAACCTTGGAAGACATGTTACGCTCTTGTGCGCTAAGTTTCAAAGGTTCGTGGGTTGATCACTTGTATCTGGTGGAGTTTGCTTATAACAATAGTTATCACTCGAGCATTGGTATGTCACCGCAAGAGGCGCTGACGGGGCAGCAGTGTAGTACTCCGTTGTGGTGGGGACCGGCGGGTACATATCCGCCTACAGGACCGCAAATGTTAGAAGAAATTGCTGAGAAAACGAAAATGGTTCTGAGTCGACTCAAGTCAGCTCAAGAAAGGCAAAGGAAATACGCGGATATTCATCGTAGACCGTTGGAATTCCAAGAAAGTGATCATGTATGGCTTCGTGTTTCGCCTGTCAGAGGCGTACACAGATTTGGTGTCTCGGGGAAGCTAAGTCCTCGTTATATTGGGCCGTTTCAGATTTTGCGACGAGTTGGACCGGTAGCATACGAGCTTGCACTACCACCAGCGTTGGACCGGGTTCATCCGGTGTTTCATGTATCCCAGTTGCGTAGATATGTGCGAGATCCGTCGCATTGTATTGACCATTCGGACTTACACGTGCAAGATGATTTGACCTATCAAGAGGAACCGATGCGAGTATTGGATCGAAAGGAACAACGGCTACGAAGCAAAGTGATCCGTCTTGTGTTGGTAAAATGGGGACGACATTCCGATAAGGAAGCGACGTGGGAACTCGAGGAGAGCATCCGAGAAAAGTATCCGGAGTTGTTCGACAAATAAGGTACGAAAGCAAGTTCAGCGGACTGAACTTCATTTTAAGGGGGGGAGAATTGTTACATTCTAAATCTTTAATTAAATTAAAAATATGCAAAAGGGCCTAATTGTGAAGATTTTTAAGTTATGCAATATTTAAAAACTTGGAGGGCTTATGTGCAAAAATTCCATATATTATGTTAAAACCCATCTTCTTCACTTGATATTTCATTAAACACATCCCATATTTCGTGAGGGGCTAGGTTGGGCCGAACCAAAGAGAAAAAGAGAGAAAGAGTGAAATCGAGCACGAAATCGGGTCGGAATTGTCGGAAAACGGAGATTCGAGCTAATTAGACGATCGTGATCAGTTCTAGAACTTCAATTTGGTAAAATTTTCTCTCCTTGTAATCTTTTGGAAAACCCTAGATTGTTCGATTTGTTGTATTTCTTTGAGAATTCGGATTTAAGTTCGATTGGTTCGATATAACTCGGTATTCGGTTTGATTTGTATTGAATCGAATGGTTTTGGTTGTGAAATTGGAATGGGAACTAGGGTTTGGTAAAAATGGTGGAAATTGGGGAAATTACTAAATTTCAGGTGTTATGCACCATTTGGATCTGATTTGATCGAGTTATAGTCGTTCGAACATCTCGTTTCGTGTTATTTGAGTAAATCATCCGTTTGAGCTAATTTTGGGATTAGGGTTTTATGCCAATTTGGTACCAATTGAATTCATGGTTTAATGGTGTCGATTCTCGACAACCTAGATGTGAACTATACCTTCTGAACCGAGAACAAGTAACAAGAGTTAACCATGTCGAACCGCGATCGAAACGAGTTGAACTTAACCTGAAAATCCAGACTGGCCGGCCATTGGTGCGGCTGTGCAAAATTCTACATTCCGAATTTGGATTTGTTTCCTTCATGAAAGTTGTAGATCTTTTCGTTATGGTTCAGTCAAGCTTTGATTCACCCAAATCGGAGTCTGTATGACAAAGATATGGCTAAAATACGAACTGTATGTTTTAATCGAATCTAAACGAATAAATAGGTGGTAAACCTACGAGGCATCGGATCTCGGGATCGTTCGAGACGCCTGAGCCTTAGACGAGTACGCGACATACTCAGGTGCGGGGTTTCTGGACTTGTTTGATAGTTTATATTCAGAATTAAACTGTGTTTCGATTGACATGTTGATTATTGGTTGAATTGCATTATCGGATTGTGTTGCATATGCATTGCATTGCCCTAATTAATTGGAACCCGAATTGCATATCTGATTGATCTGCATGCTGGTATGGTTGTTATTTGTGTATTGAGCTATATGATCTAATTTGGAATTAAAAGTCACCGTGATTTATATCACCATCGGTTGGTGGATATGGCATTACCGTCCCCCACCGTGGCGACGACACCCAGGGGGTGTGTTCGGATTTGTCAAAGTCTGTGCACGGACTTTGACGACCCAGTATTCTAAAGCTTTAGATCGTCTGGCCCTCAGCAGTTCCCAGTACCGGTTGGGATGAGGGGTAAGTGACTCTGTATTATGAATTGTACTATATGTGACTTGTGTATCGGATGGCATTACCCAGGGGGTGAATGCGTTTGAATGGTCGATTTGGTTTTAATATGTATCGGAGGCATTACCCAGGGGGTGAATGCGGTTGTATTGACATTTGGTTTTATATGAATTTTTCCGGATATGAAATGGAACCAGACTTAGATTTAAACGGTTAAACCTATAATTACCAGATATTCTGAGTTCGAGTTAAACCAAATATTGTGTGATTGAATTTCGATTTGGCAATTCCTGAGTTGGATTTCATTTGGCTTATTGATGTCGGTTGATGTGTGCATGTTATATATATCATTATGAATTGTTCTGAGCTTTATTTGTACTTTACTTTTGAATATAATCTGTGATTGCAAGTCCAGGAGCGAAACGTGGCAAATTTATCGCACTGAGAAATTTATTTCTCACCCCCTGTTGGATTATCTTTTCAGGTCCGGGATCAGCAGATCCGAGAGAGACACGAGGTCGGTAGGCCTGGTCATTCCGCTGCGTAGTTTGTCTGGTATGTTGACATGAGAGATTATGTATATAGTTAGGTTTTGTTGATATACATATGTAGTCTCTATGTCATTTTTGTGGTACGTATCCATCGAGATACGGGTTGTATGACATTACCTGACTAGCCGGGATTTATGTTATCTGTTTGTTGGATGTTTGTTTATGTTTTCATTTACTATTTTATCGTAATTGCCTAGTAGGCATACGGGAAACCGTATGTTTACGGCAGGGAGACCACCTGTCGCGCCTCGTTGGGCTGCGGGGTGTGACAGGTCCTCCCTTCGGTGGTATCAGAGCATGGTTTAGAACCTGAACCAGACTTGTTTGGATACGAGAGTGGTATGCGTATTAATTGGGGCCGGCACGACTATACGAATTTCGTATGATAATTAAGGAATATAGAATGTATAAACTAACTTTGTTTATTCAGAAAATGGAAACACGTCGAGGTAGAGGCAGACCTCGGAGAAATCCTGAACCTAATCCGGAACTAGTTATTGAGCCAGTTGTGGATCAGGCTGGGGCTGGTCCAGCTGGTGCGGGAGGTACTGGAGGGGCTGGAGGCGCTGGAGGAGCTGGTAGAGACCGGGAGTTAGATGACCGGTTGATTGCAGCCTATGAAAGAGGTCGTCAAGCACAAATGCGGGATGTCGCCCCAGTGGCTCAAGGTGGGGCACCCGAAGAGTTCAGAAGGTTATATGATGCATTCATGCGTTTGAATCCGCCGCGTTATGATGGAACCGGCGGGTATGCGGCAGCGGAGGAATGGTTGGCTCAGATAAATGCGAAACTGAATTTATGTCGTGCTCCCGATGACAATAAGGTGGAGTTGGTTGAGCAACAATTGGAGAGTGATGCTCGATTTTGGTGGGACGGGGCCCGACGTAACTTTGAAGGGGAGGAAGCGAGGATTCCTTGGGAATGGTTCGAGCAACAGTTCAATAGGCGGTTCATGAGCAATATGCAGCTAGAAGCTTTGCGTAGAAAATTTCTGGAGTTGAGGCAAGATGGACGGCCGGTGGTGGAATATAATAGTGAGTTCTTGGCATTATCTCGTTATGCAACGGATGTGAGGAATGAGGTGGAAAGGTACCATAGACAATACTTGGACGGGTTGGATGGCAACATCTCTATGATCGTTGATACTCCAATGGCGAGGGAATTACAAACAATGATGGATCACGCCGAACAAGTTGAGATGCATGGTAAGCGGAGAAGGACGCAAGTGAATGAAAGGAATGTGAAACAACGGGAAGATCCGAGTCGACAAGTATCGAAGTCGAGGGGAGGATCATCGTATACTAGACCCCCTCGGTCGAGCATGGCACCGAGACCTCCATTCAGACAGACCTCTATGCCGGGTTCTAGACCGGCGATGCCCTCGCAATGGTGCCGATCATGCAACCAAGCACATGATGAGATCGAGTGTAGGCGCAAGGCGAGCGCTTGCTTCATATGTGGTAGCACGGGACATTGGGCGAGGGAGTGCCCGAATTCACTTATAAGGATGCAAGGCGCTAGTGGCACAGGAGGGTCAGCTAGCGTTGGGCGTGGCGCGCCGACGGGGCGCGGACGTGGCACATTTCAAGCTAGCGGGGCTAACGCTAGCAGGGCTAGCAGCTTGGGCAGTACCGGCAGGGCGGCGGCGCATGCACTTAACATCGCTGGAACTTCGCGCGACGCTGCAACTGAACAGGGACGTGGCCAGACCGACGTCATGACAGGTTTACTCTCTATATCTGATCATGATGCGTATTGTTTGATCGATACGGGGTGTAGTCATTCGGTTGTGTCGAGGGAGTTCGTGGAAAAGTGTAGTTGGCCAATTGAAACGAGTCACCAAGTTTTAAACGTTCAAACCCCATTTGGATCAACTGATCAAGAAATTACCATATGCCGAAACCGAAATATTAAAGTAGACGGGAGGGAATTTGAGGCTGACTTGTTGGTTATGGATATTGTGGGGTATGATGTGTTGTTGGGAATGGATTGGTTGACGAGGCACGCAGCAACTATTGATTGTCCACATCGACGGATTCATTTTGCGAACTCGAGAGGTATGTCATGTGTTTTGAAATGTAGAGAAATTGGGGTACTAACACCGTGTGTTTCTGCTGTAGAAGTGAGAAATTTATTAGAAACA
The DNA here is from genome assembly GCA_011114355.1 of Carex littledalei. Classification (NCBI taxonomy): domain Eukaryota; kingdom Viridiplantae; phylum Streptophyta; class Magnoliopsida; order Poales; family Cyperaceae; genus Carex; species Carex littledalei. The sequence goes on along the minus strand of CM022083.1, from coordinate 4,893,153 downwards.
GGATGTACAGCTTATCTAGTGGCCGTGGTGTATGCGGCTACGGCAGTTCCGGAGATCAGCACTATACCGGTCGTTTCCGAATTTGTAGATGTATTTCCGGAAGAGATTGTGGGGTTGCCACCTGAGCGAGAAGTAGAGTTCGGTATCGAACTAGTACCGGGTACAACACCGATTTCAAAGGCGCCGTATCGAATGGCACCGGCAGAACTGAAAGAACTTAAGGCGCAATTGGAAGATATGTTGGAAAGCGGATTTATCAGACCTAGCACATCGCCGTGGGGTGCGCCCGTGCTGTTTGTTAAGAAGAAAGATGGAACATTGCGGTTATGCATTGACTACCGCGAGTTGAATAAGGTAACCGTGAAAAACAAGTATCCGTTACCTCGGATTGATGATCTGTTTGATCAGTTGCAGGGATCTTCGGTATATTCAAAGATTGATCTGAGAACAGGGTACCACCAGTTGAGGATTCGGCCAAGCGACGTGGACAAGACAGCATTCCGTACAAGGTACGGGCACTATGAATACCTGGTTATGCCTTTTGGGCTGACGAACGCACCGGCAGCGTTCATGGATATGATGCAACGGGTGTTTCATGATCTATTGGATTCGACGGTTGTGGTTTTCATTGATGATATCTTGGTGTATTCGCGCTCTCGAGAAGAACATGAGGTACATCTTAGAATTGTCTTGCAAAGGTTGCGGGAACATCAGCTATTCGCAAAGTTCTCGAAATGTGAATTTTGGTTGGATAAGGTTACCTTTCTCGGGCATATTGTTTCGGGAAAAGGGTTAGCGGTGGATCCTGAAAAGATTCGGGCTGTTACCGAATGGCAGAGGCCGAAGACAGTTACGGAGATTCGTAGCTTTTTGGGGTTAGCCGGGTACTACAGGAGGTTTGTACTCGGGTTTTCGCGGTTGGCTGCACCACTTACAAAGTTGTTACATAAAGGCGTGAAATTTGATTGGGGTACCGCTCAAGACAAGAGTTTTGAGGAATTAAAGAGTCGGCTGGTATCCGCGCCGATCCTTGCTATGCCGACAGCTGACAAAGAGTATACGGTGTACACCGATGCATCGCGATCAGGGTTGGGTTGCGTATTGATGCAAGATGACCACGTAATTGCCTATGCATCTCGGCAATTGCGACCGCACGAGCAAAACTACCCGACTCATGACTTGGAGTTAGCGGCGGTGATATTTGCGTTGAAGATTTGGCGGCATTATTTGTATGGCGTGAGATGCCGTATATTTACCGATCATCAGAGTTTGAAATATATCTTCACGCAAAAGGAATTGAATTTGAGGCAAAGGAGGTGGTTGGAGTTGATGAAAGATTACGATTTGGATATTCAGTATCACGCGGGAAAGGCGAACAGTGTAGCAGATGCGTTAAGCAGAAAGAGTCAGGTAAACCTGGCGTCGATGATTACAAGTGAAAAGCATCTTCTTGAGGAAATGCGTAGGTTGGAAATTCATGTGGGCGCATCACGCGAATTAGCGTTGGAAGTGGCATCAAAATGTGGTACAAGTGAGGTGGGAACTAGCGCAACTGAAATTGCGTCGGTTGTGTTAGCCGCGGTTGAGATCCGATCGGAATTACACGAACAGATTCGTGCAGCGCAACAGGATGATCCGAAATGTCAGAAATTTAAATTGCACTACGAGTCAAATGCGGATTCCCCATTTAAAGTTCAAGGTGATGGAATTTTGAGGTTTCATGAGCGCATTTGTGTACCGAATAAATCTGAGTTGAAAGATGTGGTTCTATCGGAGTCGCACGACTCGGGTTATGCTATTCATCCGGGGGAAGTGAAAATGTATCAAGATTTGAAGAAGTATTTTTGGTGGCCGAAAATGAAGCGAGACGTGCAAAGGTACGTTGAGAAATGTCAAATATGTCAGCAGGTTAAAGCAGATCGACGGAGGAAAGCGGGGTTGTTGAGACCGCTAGAAATACCTACGAGAAAATTTGAGTCGATTACAATGGATTTTGTATCCGGGTTTCCGAGAACAGTTAATAGATACAACACGGTTTGGGTGATTGTGGATCGGCTGACGAAGATAGCTCATTTCATTCCGCTTCGGATTGAGACGTCGGGGCAAGAATTAGCGGAGTTATTCTTGAAGTATCAGTTCAAGTACCACGGTTGCTCCCGCTATATCGTTTCGGACCGAGATCCTCGGTTCACTTCTCATTTCTGGGGGAGCTTTCAAGAGGCAATGGGTACCAAGCTGAGATTCAGTACCGCGCATCATCCGCAGACGGACGGTCAGTCTGAACGCACTATCCAAACCTTGGAAGACATGTTACGCTCTTGTGCGCTAAGTTTCAAAGGTTCGTGGGTTGATCACTTGTATCTGGTGGAGTTTGCTTATAACAATAGTTATCACTCGAGCATTGGTATGTCACCGCAAGAGGCGCTGACGGGGCAGCAGTGTAGTACTCCGTTGTGGTGGGGACCGGCGGGTACATATCCGCCTACAGGACCGCAAATGTTAGAAGAAATTGCTGAGAAAACGAAAATGGTTCTGAGTCGACTCAAGTCAGCTCAAGAAAGGCAAAGGAAATACGCGGATATTCATCGTAGACCGTTGGAATTCCAAGAAAGTGATCACGTATGGCTTCGTGTTTCGCCTGTCAGAGGCGTACACAGATTTGGTGTTTCGGGGAAGCTAAGTCCTCGTTATATTGGGCCGTTTCAGATTTTGCGACGAGTTGGACCGGTAGCATACGAGCTTGCACTACCACCAGCGTTGGACCGGGTTCATCCGGTGTTTCATGTATCCCAGTTGCGTAGATATGTGCGAGATCCGTCGCATTGCATTGACCATTCGGACTTACACGTGCAAGATGATTTGACCTATCAAGAGGAACCGATGCGAGTATTGGATCGAAAGGAACAACGGCTACGAAGCAAAGTGATCCGTCTTGTGTTGGTAAAATGGGGACGACATTCCGATAAGGAAGCGACGTGGGAGCTCGAGGAGAGCATCCGAGAAAAGTATCCGGAGTTGTTCGACAAATAAGGTACGAAAGCAAGTTCAGCGGACTGAACTTCATTTTTAAGGGGGGGAGAATTGTTACATTCTAAATCTTTAATTAAATTAAAAATATGCAAAAGGGCCTAATTGTGAAGATTTTTAAGTTATGCAATATTTAAAAACTTGGAGGGCTTATGTGCAAAAATTCCATATATTATGTTAAAACCCATCTTCTTCACTTGATATTTCATTAAACACATCCCATATTTCGTGAGGGGCTAGGTTGGGCCGAACCAAAGAGAAAAAGAGAGAAAGAGTGAAATCGAGCACGAAATCGGGTCGGAATTGTCGGAAAACGGAGATTCGAGCTAATTAGACGATCGTGATCAGTTCTAGAACTTCAATTTGGTAAAATTTTCTCTCCTTGTAATCTTTTGGAAAACCCTAGATTGTTCGATTTGTTGTATTTCTTTGAGAATTCGGATTTAAGTTCGATTGGTTCGATATAACTCGGTATTCGGTTTGATTTGTATTGAATCGAATGGTTTTGGTTGTGAAATTGGAATGGGAACTAGGGTTTGGTAAAAATGGTGGAAATTGGGGAAATTACTAAATTTCAGGTGTTATGCACCATTTGGATCTGATTTGATCGAGTTATAGTCGTTCGAACATCTCGTTTCGTGTTATTTGAGTAAATCATCCGTTTGAGCTAATTTTGGGATTAGGGTTTTATGCCAATTTGGTACCAATTGAATTCATGGTTTAATGGTGTCGATTCTCGACAACCTAGATGTGAACTATACCTTCTGAACCGAGAACAAGTAACAAGAGTTAACCATGTCGAACCGCGATCGAAACGAGTTGAACTTAACCTGAAAATCCAGACTGGCCGGCCATTGGTGCGGCTGTGCAAAATTCTACATTCCGAATTTGGATTTGTTTCCTTCATGAAAGTTGTAGATCTTTTCGTTATGGTTCAGTCAAGCTTTGATTCACCCAAATCGGAGTCTGTATGACAAAGATATGGCTAAAATACGAACTGTATGTTTTAATCGAATCTAAACGAATAAATAGGTGGTAAACCTACGAGGCATCGGATCTCGGGATCGTTCGAGACGCCTGAGCCTTAGACGAGTACGCGACATACTCAGGTGCGGGGTTTCTGGACTTGTTTGATAGTTTATATTCAGAATTAAACTGTGTTTCGATTGACATGTTGATTATTGGTTGAATTGCATTATCGGATTGTGTTGCATATGCATTGCATTGCCCTAATTAATTGGAACTCGATTTGCATATCTGATTGATCTGCATGCTGGTATGGTTGTTATTTGTGTATTGATCTATATGATCTAATTTGGAATTAAAAGTCACCGTGATTTATATCACCATCGGTTGGTGGATATGGCATTACCGTCCCCCACCGTGGCGACGACACCCAGGGGGTGTGTTCGGATTTGTCAAAGTCTGTGCACGGACTTTGACGACCCAGTATTCTAAAGCTTTAGATCGTCTGGCCCTCAGCAGTTCCCAGTACCGGTTGGGATGAGGGGTAAGTGACTCTGTATTATGAATTGTACTATATGTGACTTGTGTATCGGATGGCATTACCCAGGGGGTGAATGCGTTTGAATGGTCGATTTGGTTTTAATATGTATCGGAGGCATTACCCAGGGGGTGAATGCGGTTGTATTGACATTTGGTTTTATATGAATTTTTCCGGATATGAAATGGAACCAGACTTAGATTTAAACGGTTAAACCTATAATTACCAGATATTCTGAGTTCGAGTTAAACCAAATATTGTGTGATTGAATTTCGATTTGGCAATTCCTGAGTTGGATTTCATTTGGCTTATTGATGTCGGTTGATGTGTGCATGTTATATATATCATTATGAATTGTTCTGAGCTTTATTTGTACTTTACTTTTGAATATAATCTGTGATTGCAAGTCCAGGAGCGAAACGTGGCAAATTTATCGCACTGAGAAATTTATTTCTCACCCCCTGTTGGATTATCTTTTCAGGTCCGGGATCAGCAGATCCGAGAGAGACACGAGGTCGGTAGGCCTGGTCATTCCGCTGCGTAGTTTGTCTGGTATGTTGACATGAGAGATTATGTATATAGTTAGGTTTTGTTGATATACATATGTAGTCTCTATGTCATTTTTGTGGTACGTATCCGTCGAGATACGGGTTGTATGACATTACCTGACTAGCCGGGATTTATGTTATCTGTTTGTTGGATGTTTGTTTATGTTTTCATTTACTATTTTATCGTAATTGCCTAGTAGGCATACGGGAAACCGTATGTTTACGGCAGGGAGACCACCTGTCGCGCCTCGTTGGGCTGCGGGGTGTGACAATTTAAAAGTTCGACCTTTATATATCCGTAATTTTAAAGTATATACTTTATTTTCTTTTAAAAAGTAGTTTAAAACATAATTTGAACATCTGACATTTCTTCAAGCCACGTTGAAACCACAATTTTAGAGAAAATTTAATTTATATCGTTTGTGTCAGGAATAAATGTCCATTATCAGGGATTTCGAACATCGGTCATTTAATCTCTAATTTCATCATTTAATATTTTGATAGATGTTTAAAGTAATTATAGTGAGCATAAAAAAAAAATCATCCCAAAGATATTTTTAGGCCAATTTCGTCACGGTTAATATGTGTTACTCAACTTATTTAAACTGTTTAGGTAAAATATTTTTCTCTCTCTTTTCTTTTTTACTTTTATTCCTTTTTGTAGCTTATTATTATTTTGTTTTTGCTGTATTGTATTTTGAGATTTCAATGCTCTTGATTAGTCCTTGTTTTCTATTAAATTTATGTTCCAGAACTCTTGTAACCATTTCTCTGAATGAAATGAGGGTTCACCCTTATCTTTACCCAAAATGCATGGGTATATATATTGTGATTTTCCAACTAAAAATATCTTTATAATATATATAGTAAGTGATATATCATATATATTTGAACTGTTTGATTTTAAATGAACTATATATAAAATCAGTCATGTCCTAGCTATTAAATTCGATCGGAGCCAAGCAGTCACAAACATTTTCTAAATGTACTTAGAAGATATTTAATATTACCTAACCACAAAAATTATTTTAATTTGTGAATTAAATTATAAATTAACTACGTACCTTGATAATCAATTAATGCCACAAGGAGAACATGTTTCCACCTCCAATGAAATGATCATGTTGAAAATACATTAGTTCTGATCTTTTGTTGGACTTGTAAAAATGAATCTGAGAAAAACGTGTAATATATGATATATATGGGGAATATATATATTCTGACATTGCAAACTAAAACGTGTCTTCTGATCAGAATTAATTCAGTGCAGGAAAAGACCCAACCAAGAATTAATATATCACTGACTATTTAATATAGAATCTATGGGATTGGAACATTCGAAAAAATCTAACCAATTTCAAAACAATTAATTCTTCATTTAATTGATTCAAGGATCATGCAGCATGATACATTTAGGTCATGTTTGGTTGAGGCTAAACCATAGAATAAAGGGTTCAAAGCCTTGGTTAAGCAGGTAAACGTGATTTAATTGAGCCGGACTAAGATGATATAAGCCTAAAATGTGTACAATTGGGTCCAATTATACATAGTTTTTTTTAAAAAAAACTTTGTATGAATATTGGAGCAAATTTTCAAAATAGTATTTTCTTGCTTTGGACACGGATTAAATTGAAATTTTGAGAAAACGTGTATAATATGCAGTGTATGCTTACCATTTTTGTAGTAGCGATCATTTTTTACAGCACAATATTTTGATAATATATAAGTTCGTCGTCTGCTGTAAAGACCAGCTCTGCCACCCAACTTATGCTTCAGAATAAACTGTACAAGTTGCATATTATTTCTCAAGTTGGATCATGGAGCAGATGTCTTTATGAGCTGGTGTTATAACAAAAATAAGGAAGTAAATAAATTATAGGCATATCTTGAGCCAGTTTGTGCAATGTTTTGGTACCTACTGTAAGTTCCAAAAGTGACACTAATTGAAAAATATTTTTTTCTCAACCAAGTCATGACACCATTTCACTAAAAAAATTAAATTAGTTTCTTGACCAATGTTTTACTCGATCAAATATATATTTATCTTAAATTATTATTATTACTAATAATATTATTATTACTATTACTACCACCAGAGTGTTTGCTAATTTATTCTTCCTGATGTGCTGATGTATCAATTGGTGTAGAGATCGGTTAACAGAGATGATCATTCAAGAGATTCGAAGCACACACGCACAAGAGAAAAGCAAACATCAATAGTCAACCCACGTACGTCATGGAGAAGTTTTTTCAAAGGTACTGAGTTGACTAAAACATTAGGGTTAGGGCTTTTGATCATGAATATCCAAGCGCCACCAGGTTGTAGCACGCCAAAAGAATATATAGTTTCTCCCGATTTCAGGCGAGAAAATTTGAATTTTAATGCACTCTCTTACATGCTCCTCCTATTAATTCTTAATTAATTACTTCCTTTTAATTGTCGCTTCTCTCTTAACTTACTAATCAGGCGATTATTTCCTTTTCCCAATTTCAGATAAAAATGATGGTAGATGGTGCTGATGCCACCAACGCCCGGGCTGCTGCTCAGACAAGGTATGATAATTTATTTTATGATTGTTCTATTATTTAATAAACTAATCCATCTTTAGTATGTCTCTGTTGAATTATAAACTTAATGTTTAATAACAAAGTTAGGCTTAATTTGAATAAAACTCTTTGAATTCTACAGTGAACAGAATTTGAGGCTGATTAAAGAGGGATTTTGAAAGGGAAAACGTTGGTCAATCTGGATGTATGACCTATGGATTTAAAGCTCTTTAAGTCTAGTTTAATATGGTGAAAGTTTCAATTCAGTTTGGACTTTCCTATAGAATGTTATGGGTATTTTAGTGAAGGGATGTCATAATTTACTATTTAGAATTCTGTTTTTTTTTTTATTCTTGTTTGAATTTCAAGCGTTTTCTTCTATTTTTAAGGATTATAAAAGAAGCAATATTTCTGTTGTTATGTAAGAGAATATTAGGAGCTTATTTTTTTTTGAAGAAAAAGGAGGTCTAGCCTCATCATTCATATATGACAAGTTTAAGCCTATTGTCATATATGATAGGTTTAAGCCTCATCATTCTCTTCTCTCCACCTCAAAAAGTGTTGTATTCACTATTTTTAAAAGTCTCATAAGACAAAATTTATCTAATGAAATTGGATGGCATGATGTAATATTTGATTGAAATGGTACGCACATGTAATTTTCTTCCAGACAGGATCATATAGTTCCCGTTCAAAACGAGCAGCAGCAATCAACATTGCCGATGCAGAACTATAACAGGAGCAACATGTTCTATCAGTTCATCAATCACTCCTACACGGTTGTGTTGGCCTGCAACATGTTCCATGAGTTCAGCAATTATTTGTCGACGTGGATAGTGTTGCCACGTGATAGATGCATTTCCAGTAAGTGCATATATGTTGGTAGAGTGGTAGAGTACTTCCGGAACCAAGCTTTAAGCGGAGCCTGGCTCTAATCAATTGGTGTTTGTGCCCATACCATGCTATCCCATAAGCTTAATTGTACTTTCATGGGTTGGTTGTCTGGATAAGGTAGTGCCACTGTACTATTTTTTTCCTGAAAACCCAAATCGATCGGCCTGCCATCACAATGTACCATCAGCATTTTTTTATAAAGAAGGAATTGAATATAACTTCTTCTTAAATACTAAAATAAATTTAGTTGTACTACATAGAATATTGTTCGCATATATAGTACATTATCTGTTTCGGGCTCCAGTCTAAAATCTAAATATGTTTTTTGTTGTGCAAGCCCTGGAGGGCCTGGACAAGGCAGCCAGGGTGTTCGAAAAGCTGGTGTTGGTGTGGGGGAAGGCTGTGCTGCTGGGTGGGTTTGTGGTCACGCTAGAAATGAAGGATTTTGAGTTCATCGCCCTGATATGCCTCTTCATATTCATGCGAATCAGCTGCCGCAGCCACATGCCTGAATTGTCTAGGGTGATGCACCTCGTCTCTGTGATGACTTGTGTTTTTTCTGTTGTTTTCTCCACGATGCAGCTAGTGTCACAGCATTTCGGAGAAACAGCAGAGACATATAAGGCGACTCGGAACTTAGCTCTAAATGCCTTTTATGGCATGGCAGTCACACACGCACTGGTGAACATTGTTTACCATGCCCTTTATTTGGTACTGTATTAAGCACACACTTTTGATAAGAACGTACTTATGTTGGTGGTATACTTGATCAGACGCCCAATTGAGCCCATCTAACATTCACACAATATATAGAGAATTTTTGAAGGGCATTTGATGTTGTTATTTTTGTAAAGACCGTTCGTTTTGTTTCCTTTTCTGGGGGTTTTTATAATAAAGTACTTCATTGTGTTATCATTTGTTGAGTTTATATTTTATTTTATGTATTTATTATTATTAATAATATATATATGGTGATCAATGAAAGATGAAAGATAGGTAGAAAACCGCTATAAGATAGGTAGCAAACTTTAATTTCAAATAAAGAGCTTTCGCGTTTAGCTTTTTTCTAAATTAAAATTTTAAACCATGAGCGAAATGCCTCGAATCATTGTTGCTTTGTTGTTGAAATCTTTTGTCTCATCAACAAGTTGTGAGCTATTTAGTAGCTAAATATTCCTAGCTAGCAAAGCATGTTACCATGGTACTTGGCAATATTGGTACGTCGTTGACCTTAATTTTTTTCTTTAATAATTTCATATATAAAACTATAGTATTAAATTGCTTAATTTATTTTATAGACTTCTTTTAAGAAATATAAATTTGCAACTCTAGAATTGAAAGTTCGGCCGAGTATTGTATTTTTGGACAGCATCTTCAGAATCTTAAAATGGGCTTCAAATATGGGCTCTAAAATCTCTAGAAATAATTGAACATGTATAAGTTGTAAATGATTACTTGTTGAGAAGTCCATTTGGGAATGGAAGGTAAGAAAGTGAATGCCGAGTATATACATGCTAATTGTTTCTTGGTTCTTAGAAGCAACTGCTATGTACGAAATAATGATAAGCTTTTAGATAATTCTTAAATGTTAAATGTTCAAACGAACAAATTAAATTGAAGCAGGAACCACCATATATAATTTTTCTCCGGCTGAAATTTAAAGCAGCAAAATTGAAGATGACACACACATGAATTTTAGGCATTATTGGGCCGCTCAATAAAATGGTTTGCTAATTATAGGAAATTTCAGGATTTGAAAATATGAAACCTTCATATACTTCCATTGCATGCACAACGTGTCTCCAAGTTCTTTATCATATCCTTCTCCTGACAATACAATACTCAGCACTTCCGATAAGCAGCTCCAACTCGTCCCTAGAGGATTCCACCACTGGACCAACCAAACTCTTTTTTTTTCGCGAGCTGACTTGCTGGCATCCATTCTCGCCACAACATGTGATTTGAGTGCTTCAAGTTGAATGTTGTTCCTACAATTAGCATAGGGATAATTTCAGCAATTATGAAGAAAAAACAGAGAAAAACAACAAATCTAAGTCACACACACTGTACTCCTTTTATAAATGTCAAACAATTAACAAGTTTCTGCGAAAGTGAATGTTTGAATAAGCGTATCGTGTATCATGGTTGTAGGAAGAAGTACACGAACAGAACCTTGAGCTATATTTAAAACAAATGGATATGAATGAAACACCAGATACAAATGACCATATAAATTTGGTACCATTGGCACAACCTCATATAGATTCGGAACAACCTCATATAGATTATCAAGTATTTACACAAAATGTCAACCACGAGATTGAGACAAATAACTTTGAAGAAATAATAGACAACATTGAGATCGATGATAATGAGAGAGAAGAAAATCTAGTAGTTAGACGGTCCTTAACAACACCTATACCATCTACTAGACTTTGAGACTTTGAGACTTTGTGACCTATATGGTACAATAATTCATACAAAAATTCATATCATATGATAATATTTCTTCTTCTTATAATGCATTTCTCACTTCCATTGAGAAAAAGCTAGAACCAAATAATTATCAAGAAGACATAACAAATCCGGTATGGTGTAATGCCATGAAAGAAGAGCTAAAGGCTCTAGAAAAAAATGAGACATTGGTAATTGTACAATTACACAAAAATAAAACCGTTGGTTGCAAATCGGTATACAAAATCAAATATAATAGTGATAGTACCATAGAACTGTACAAAACAAGATTGGTGGCCAAATGGTACACTCAAACATATGGGATATATTAAAATGAAACATTTACTCCGGTTGCAAAAATGAATACCCGGTAAAGGAATTTCAAGATATTTAAAGAAAAACCTAGGCAAAGGAATTTTGATGAAAAATAATAATTCTAATGTCATATATGGCTATTGCGATGCAGATTGGGCTATAAGTTTTGATAGGAAATTCACAATTAGCTTTTGCATATTTGTAGGCAGAAACTTAGTCACATCGAAAACCAAGAAACAAAATATTGTTGCATGATCTAGCGCGGAGGTGGAATATTGTGCCATTGCATCAACTGCAAGTGAATTAATTTTGGTCAAGCAACTACTCAATGACATGGGCATTGCATGTGATCAACCTATAAAGATGTATTGCGATAATAACTCCGCATGACACATCGCATCAAATGCAGTATTTCATTAGCGAACCAAACATATAGAAGTGGATTGCCACTTAATTAGAGAAAAGGTTCAAGTAAAGAAAATAGAAATACCATACGTTAAAAGTGAAGATCAACTAGCGGATATCTTCACCAAAAGCTTGGACCTGAGTCTATTTGAGAAACTTCAAGCAAGTTAGGATTGTACGATATATACATTCCTAGCTTGAGAGTGAGTGTTGAAAATTATAAGAATATAGAATGGATCGATTTGATCTCAATCGTTCAATCAAGCGGCTAGAATTAGACAACAAAGACAATATCTATTGTAGGCAATAATTCCAACGGTACACTTTCATAAGTACCAAAAGCAGAAATAGTACAAATGGTAACTTAGATAGAAATAGTACAAAGAAATTTACAAATCTGAAAAGAACAACAATCAAAGAAATTTCTCTCTTCCTCAGTACAACCGATCGAGCTATAAATTTTCACAGAAAACAGAGCAAAACACCAGTAAACTTGTTATATTGCCACTCTGAAGTTGCACCAAAGCAGCATGATGAGCCCTGCCTGAACCAACCTTTTTTTAAGCCAACATGGTACTAACAATTGCACTACGAATCAACAACCATTATGATGCTCCCAAAGCCTTCTCCAAAGACAAGTCAAGCAAGTAAGCAACCGCCAAAAGAAAATATAAATCACCAAGCAGTTAAAAGTGACCAACATTAAATAATCGGACCAAGCAAGTAGCTAAGCGCAAAAATGCACAAATCAACTTCAGAGAGATTGAAGCACGATTATTCAAGCAAAGGAAGATGCACAGACATATACTGGAGTGCAACCAACTTGCGAATATATATACTAGTTAACTTGAGAAAAGAGTCGGCAAAAGATTTCAACGCAAATTCGTCTCTACAAACCCAACTTGCGAATCAAAAGTAAGAGAAAATGCAACCATTCTAATTGTCGCTTGCTTAATTTATTTTGTACTTTTTGCTTATTTTGATTTCCCAAGTGAAACAAGGATTCTGATATTTATCTCTGTTGTTAATTTTCTTTAAGTGAATTAATATCCATCCTGGAGTTATAATCAAGTTTTTGTTTTGTGTAAATTTTCATGACTGATTGTTTGTTTGTAGTCACATTTAAGGAAAATGGGCACACTATTTCTGTCAATTATTTCAATAAGATGTCTCAATTATGAAAACGGCTACTTTTTAATTAATTATTGCATTTTTATTTGGACCAACTTTCGAGTTTCCGTTTGAAAAAATGATAATAATATATAACAAGGGGAAAAAAAAGCTTAACAAATGAATTGAGTCCGTATGATTGTACGTAGGTTACCGTGCTAATAAAATAAAACAAGGGATAAATAAATGGAAATTTCAAAATAATAACATATAGTTGGTTGGGGAAGTGAAGTTCAATAAAAAGAAAAAAAAAAAAAAAAGGAAATTACCAAGAGAAAGAGAAACAGACCACGTACGTTTGAGGTTGGGGAAGTTTGAAGCTGAAATTGAGTCGAAATTAAGAATGGCAGGGGGTTTCCTCATCTAGCTGGGGAGTTTCCTCTTCTGCGTCATTGTAAGTGATTAATTATGTGCCGCAATTTCTTTACACTTGATTCAGCAAATCTAAATGTCATCAGCTTGAAAATCTATCATTACATAGTTTCACCAGTATGCCTTGAGTTGTCTACCTAATTCTTGCCTCACTGTTTGCATGTATGAACTATTAGTTTCTAGTGAAACTGGTGGGAACTCCCCACTTTATTAAAAAAAAAAACATAGTTTCACTTAGTATGACACAAATGCTATATAGTTCCAAGTCATTCAGTTGTTGGAAATTAGCAATCACTGTGGACCCCGGCCCGCTGTCGTGGCCTAAGGAGTAAGGACCACAATAAATAAACAATTCAGGAAAGATAAAAATTCTTCTCTTTTTTTGTAGTTTTTCTATCGGATAGACATTAACAACAACCATTCTAAATAAACAATTTGACATTAGACAATAGCCACCAAATTTGACTAACCAAACAAATTAACCATATATGTGAACAATTGTACATGTTTGTCAAGAAATTGATGTATTGAAAGAAGTTTAACAATAATTGGTGTCCAACACGACATCATTACAATATGTTTTTTTTTGTTTTTGAAAAACTTGACAGCGACATCATTACAATATGATTGAAGATATATAGCAAACTTAATGTATTATATATGTTACAAGCTCATCATCATCATGCAATGTCTCAATAAAGCCCTCCTTTCATTGATAAAAGATGTAGTTACATAAGTAGTGTAAGCACCGAGCCTAAAACAAAAGCAATTTAACTCAAACATGCTTGAGTAAATATGAAAAAAGCAAATAAAAAAAAGAGAAGAAAAAACGAGAGTTCATTAGACTAAGAAAGTAAAGTGCAGAAAGGAACTGTGTAACGGTGCCAGTTGCACCAGTATGGGCTGCTGCTGTTGTACTGTGCCTCTTTACCCCCCCTGTTAGTTCCCTGCCTTGAGTGTAATGCCACTGTTGCTTTACCCCCCTGTCGTACTGTGCCTCTTTACCCCCCTGGCTTTGGATACTTTGTTTACATGATAGTAAATGAGCAAGGGAAGGGTCTTCCTCGCATATTCTCCCTTCTCCCTTCTCCCTAGTTAGCCTCCTACACCAGAAATATCTTGTCCCTTCTCCCTTCTCCGTGAGAGCACAGCTTTTGAGCAAAAACAAATAACATATTTAAACAACATAAAAATATTTCTATACAAAAAACAAATAACATATTTCAATTTTTTTATAATAAAAAAATTTCGGTAGATTCAGGCCATTCATTGGTTCCATCATTTTGTTGGTTTAATTTTTGTGGGTGTTTTTACCATAGAAGGAAAAATCGAAATCGGAATCGGGATCGGCACCGTTCGATTCCGATCTGGATCGGAAAAATCTGTCGGAATCGGCCGAATCAGATTGGAAAATCGGACTTTTTTGTCATAAGCTTGTTTTACACTAAAAAAAGTAGGAAAAAATTGATAAAAAAATTTAGAAAAATTATTACAATAAAAAAATTCACTAATACAATATAATACAAGCATTACAACTAAAAACATACTCTTTCACTTCCAGAAATTCTCATGGACTAATGAACTGGTACAAATTGAAATTCTCATATATATAAATGAGTTGTGTTTTTTAACAACAAATATTGTATGTTGTGGTGGTAGTTGACTTTGGTTGCCAAGCAAGAGGGTATGGGTTCGATTCACGTAGAGAGCTCAAAAAAGTTTTTGGGCATGGGTTCGATTCACGCAGAGAGCTCAAAGAAGTTTTTGGAGTTTGTTTAATTCGCGATTCGACCGTTTCAGTAGAATCGGTCTATTTCGGTTCGAAACGGACAAAATTTGACTGGAATCAGACCAAAACAGCCGAAATTTGACCAAATCTATCCTCACCGCGTAACTCGGCATGAAATCGGATCGGTACCGTCCGATCCCGCTCCGGAACGGCCGATTTTTCCTTCTATGATTTTTACTGAACTGATTCAGCAGCTGCAAGTAAAGGATGTTCAGCTAATTAAGTCTCTTGTTGATGTAATTATTTGTCTTATTTAGTTGTGAATTAAGGTCTTAATTTTACAATCTGAAGTTTAATTAAGTGTTACATGGTTGCATGATAAATTTGACAGAACCTCACCTGCATAAAACCGCCCTTAATTTGTTACATGCACATGCATTTATATTTTTTGTTTGTTTATTAATTATATCTTATATCGAATGTTTACTTGGAAGTAAGAAAACATTAAAAGGAACTAATTAATAAAATGTGAAAATTGTGTTTTCAGATGGATTGTAATTCTTGAAATTTAAGTTGAGTGTTTTGCAGGAATAGCTAATTAATTCTCAAGTGATCTACTACTTTTGCAGGAATAACTAAATTCGTTTTCAAATGGAGGCCCGGTGAAAGGGATGACCTACCTGTAGTCAAAGAGCCACAACAGAATATAAATGTGGCAAAAATGGTGATAATTGAAACTTGACTGTATAATTAGGTTGAAATCATGAAAACACATAAATATCAGTTGATGTTTATACGAGCTAGACGGGCTCCAAGAATATGCCCACTAAGGCTCAAAGAAGGCCCACTAAAGCTCAAAGAAAGCCTTTAATTGAAAAGGCCTAGCACAAGGGTATTAGCGCAAGTGGTGGCCTGTGGTGTGTAGATGACTTGTATAGATTAGTTGTTATTATCTTGCTTTTAAGGAAAAAAGGATGTTTGTTTCTACTTTGTACTGAACTCTTGGTGCTAGGTTGTGTATTTAATTTTAAGTTGTGAGTCATTGATTAAGTTGAAAACGTATTAATTTTTTAAGTGCATTCTATTTGTGTTATGGTATTAATATGAAGCCGGCAAATCGTCCACTTTGGTTGTGTTTACTTAAAAAATTATTGAGATTTATGTTTGTTGTGTGATTGAATAATTGGGTTGATTTCTGAAAATTGTAAATAAGTTTTTATTTATGAGTAGGGTTAAAATGCCTCATTGATTTTTTGTCCATTGTGCCCCAACATTATTCTCTCTATTTTCAAAGTCTAAATAATTGATCCGAACCATTAAACATGATCTTCATACTAAAATGTGCTTGGATAACAAATTTTTAAATTTTTAAATTTTTTTTACTAATTGTTTAGAGAGGTACAAAATCACTATTTTTTAATGGTCCATAATTTTCTAAAAACAGTGCTTTTGTACTATCTTAAAAAATATCAAAATAATTTCAAAAAATCTATAATTTTGTATCCAAACACATTTTAATATGAAGATTATATTGAACGGTTCGGATCAACTGCTTAAACTTTGAAAATAGAGATAACGATGTTGGGGCATGATGGGGAACAAATCCAATGAAATATTTTAACCCTACTCATTAAGTATATACCAGTGTATGGTACCATTTTCTTACAAGGAATACAAGTTTTTGAGTCATAGAGAGGAAGTTGGTTGCATTCTGAGTTTTGCTGGATTGAGTTTGGTTTAGAGGGTCTTCTTTTATTAGGTGATCTAGATACATTTTCTTTAATCATTTCAGTAATGGAACGGGCTTTATACCATATACCATTGATCAAGTTTGGTGCAACTTAAAAACATTGAACTGCAGATAAGAATTAATAGAACTAAATTGTTAATTTTTGAATTACTTGCTCTATGAGAAATTGATTTCTAAATGTGGGGAGTCCGGTTAACACGCTTCCTCTAGTATTTTAACAATATGTTTTTGTCTTTCAAAATCTATTGAATTGGTTTGAAACTACAAATCCAAGAAATAGATAAGTTGATCAAATAGTATAGCAGAAATAGATTCCCTTGAAAGGTCATATTTTAATAAATTTGTATATATAGAAGATCGAAATAGATAAGTTGATTAAATAGTTGTTGTACCAAATCTACATAAAGTATATTAAACCTAATCAGTCTAGTGAAAGAGCTTAGAATGCGTATTCAAACATTCAGATTACAAGTAAGTATCAGTTTAATATAATCGGTAAGTCATTTGTTATAATAAACACATTTAATACGTACACTTATTCAAACGTTCAGTTTCGCAGAAATAATTAATTTCTTGTTTTATAATATGAGTGACTTATAATTGGGGAATAGGAATTGCCCGAGCGAGAGAGAGAGAGAGAGCTGATTGACCTAGCTATATATATACTGCCTTTAGTTACATATTTTTGCTGTATTTCTTCATTTTTTTCCTTCATAGTTACATATGTTAATTGTAGAAACAACATTCAAGTTCAACCACTCAAATCACATTTCGTACGTGCTGAATTAAGAAAAGAGATCACTTAATTAATCTCCCGGAGACGAGATCGGAGCCGCTTATCGGCAGCACTGAGTGCTATATATGTCAGGAGGAGGATCTGATAAAGAGCAGGCAGTGACAAACGTGCACATCTTGGACATGCAATGGAATTTTGAAGGTTTTATTCTTTAAAATTTTTAAATTCAGTGTTATTAATTAAAACCGGATCAGACCGGACAATTAATTGAACTGAAATAAACCAAATCCGTACCTCTTTCCGGTTTGGTTCGTTTAGAAGACCGTTTGTTCTGTTGATCCAGTCAAAATCGGTTTATTGGACTGGTTTTTGAAAAAACCGATAAGTCGTTCTCCAAGAAAAACCCGGTTTTTAAATGGGTTTAGTTTTCTGTATTTTTTCTTGCATTAAAGGGGAGAGAAAGAGGGAGAATGACTATTGGCTCTAAATCCGTACTTTACAACTTGTCAACTTGTCAACTCGGTGACCATAAGATTCTAGATATTCTAAAATAACTAATTATTTATAATCTGAAGAAAATAGAGGCTAGTTTGGTATCTTTGAAGAGGAAAAAAAAATGAAGCTGTACACTAGGCCTTGAAATAAGAAATTTGTTAAGAGAGCCCAATTGAAATATCAGAAATTAAAATCTTACAAATTGAAATTTGGAAGCCCGCTAAGTAAGGTGAAGTCCTTAAAAGGTGATTATGAATGGAGAAATTATTAATTAACTAGAGCGAGAAAAACAATATTTGTAAGCTTTTCTATCAAAACTCGATCGAGCACTTCCGGAATGCACAAAACAATTGTAGAAAAACTTCCCAGATTTCACTTGAAATATTTATTTAGAGCACTTCTAGAATGCTAAAATTGGAAATATCTCCCCTTCAAATTTATGAAAATATCTTATCATTTGTTACTTTTAATAACATAACCAGTTTCCTGATTGTGATCCTCGAATATTCAGTTATCTTCTGTTAGATGATTCTGTGCCCTATTTGAACAATTGGATCTCATCTCAAGACAAAATCAACTAAATGACATGTCGTTTCCTTACTACTCACTTGGTCACCCTCTCATTAGGAAACAGCGAGCAAGTAGCATCACTGCATGTGCGAACGAGACGGTGTAGAAAATAATTAAAGGCTCTTGACGAGCCGTCTGATACACAAGTGATATGCCAAAAGGACGAGAATAGAAGAGGTGCAACGCAGAGAGAACACCAGTCATCATGGCGGAGATGACTTGGGAAAGGTAGAAGAGCAGCGACTGTTGCATGTTTTGTTCGGGCCTGCGGCAGACAATCCGGACCAACCCGAAAAAGCAGCAGCATGTTACGAATATAAAATCATGGAGGAGCAGGGAGTTGTAGTCACTCAGCAGTAGTGACGCCCACTCATACTCGATCTTCTCCAGCAAGGACTGCAGCCATGTTGTTATTGATCTGCCGATAGGCAGGAATGCAGCCATGTTATGAGCACCCCTGGTATAAGCAGCATGAATTCGAGCCAAGGCTGGATCCCCATAAGAAGCAAGAGCACGAAATAAAACCAAGAGTTCATAATGGAGAATTATTGTATAAATTAATAGATTATATAATTAAATATAAAAATATAATATATAAATATACTAAAAACATCTAGTACGTTATTAATTATTGATCCCATTGTTTTAAAATTTATGAAATTGTCAATCAAATAAAATATTTTAAAATGTTGTGATCAATTTTATCATAAATTACTAATAAAAAAATACTATATAAAATGATTGGTTAAACGTATAATTATTGTTCTATTTTTCATTATAAAAAATAGTTATACGTATGAATTTTTAACAAAAAATTATTGATCTATTTTCATACTTCATACTTCATCAAGCAACAACAGCTTTGATCACAAAAAAACATTTTTGTGTGTCGGTGTTGAGAATCAAGAAGATTAGGGACTAATCAAGCCTCAGAATCCAATTAGGATTTAATTTCATCATTGGCTTGTTTTAGAAAAAAAGGAGCAACTATATTTGTAAAATAAAGTTACTTCTACTTTTTTCCTTTTTTAGAAATTATAGGCAACCGATAGTTTAGATAGGAAACGGTAATATTTCTAACCGTTAGCTTTTCTCTTTTTCTGGCTATAAAACAGCCACTGTACACACTCAATAATCAGATTTGCAATAACAAATTCTCAAATCATCATTCTCTATTTTCCGCACAAAACTAACATGGCATCAGAGCTGAGTTCATACCAGTAAACAAACAGAGAGGGTCAAAGAGCCACAGAGCCAACAAAAAACCCAATCTCACAAAAACCAGAAAACTGGTAAACAATACCAGTATCAACAGAAAAAACCAGAAAAATGTCACAACAGACCGACAACACCAAGCTGACAGCAATTATACTTTCTGGCAGCAAAAATTACATCCCATGGTCCAGATCAGTGATGCTGGCACTCAGTGGCAGAGGAAAAATGGCCTTTGTCACTGGAAAAAGAAAAAAACCAAAACCAGATAAACCACTGGAACCAACCGAAGAAGAAAGCACAAAAATTGAAGAATGGCAATCAATCGATCACATGATCAGTCATGGCTAGTAAACACCATGGAACCCCAAATATCCTTAGCTTTTATGTATCTAAATTCATCGAAAGAGGTGTGGGATACTGCAAAGAAAAGATATGGCCAGCAACACAACTTTGCCCATATCTTCAGCCTCAAACAAGAGCTCGCTCAAATCAAACAAGGAGGAAATCAAACAAATTCACAGCTTGTAACCGAAATCACCACAAAATGGGAGGAACTCAAGGTTTACCTCCCCCCAACAACAGACCCAGAAGAAATACAGAAAAGAGCCGATCAAGATTTAGTATTTACTTATCTGGGCTCTCTTGATCCAAGCTACGAAGCCGCTCGCTCTCAAATTCTCCTTTCACCCGAACTACCATCTTTCGATGAAATTGTTGCAACAATAGAAAGAGAGGAGTCGAGAAGGCTGCTAATGAATCCGCAACACACCCAAATCTCAGAAAACAAAGGTTTCAAAGCCTAATTCCAAAACCCTAGAAATGGCGGCAAGGGAAGAGGGGCTACCAGCACCGATCGGTGCGACCACTGCAATCGTCCCGGTCACAACCGAGATGGATGCTGGTTTCTCCATCCTCATCTTCGCCCAGTCAGAGAGAAGGGCGACTTTGGTGGCGCACGGAAGTGGGAAAATCGCGGGGAGAAGAAAGGTTTCGGAGCTCAAAGAGAGAAAGCGGGTCCAAGTGAACTCAACGAGCCGACTGTCTCCAGCGACAGGGGTGGGTTAGATCAAACCGACTCTAGTGGCTCGGATCCGGATCCAATGCGGCAGCTCATGGAACAACTATCTATGCTGCTCAAACAAAACAATCAAAAGAACTCTGGTATTGCATCCAATTTAATTTACAATTCTGAAATTCAAAATTGGATTCTAGATTCTGGTGCAACGGACCACATGACAGGAAATAAAAAATTGTTGAACAATTTTAAAGAATGTAGAACCAAACAATTTGTAATTGTTGCCAACGGTGAAAAAATGAAAATTGGAGGAATAGGTACAATTAGCATTTTTTCCAAGGAACTACCAAATGTCTTGTATGTTGAAAATTGCTCATCTAATTTGTTATCCATTAGTAAAATCACAAATGAATTAAATTGCGAAGTCATTTTTTCATCAAAGAATGTGATTTTTCAGGAATGGATAACCAAGAAGGTGATTGGTGAAGGTGTTTTACAAAATGGACTCTATAATTTAAATCATGACAAAACTAATTTTAGTGTCAAGAGACAAGAAGATTTAGGAACTCTTTGGCATAGAAGAATTGGGCATCCTTCCGATAAAATACTAAAATGTATTTTTTATTTTTCTAAATTAGATTGTAGTAATTGTGAAGTGTGTAAGTTAGGAAAACACACTAGATTACCATTTTATTCTTCAAGTTGTAAGAGCGAAAAACCTTTTGAATTAATTCATTCGGATGTATGGGGACCGGCCCCTATTAATTCGTTTAATGGATACAAATATTTTGTTCTATTCATAGATGATTTTTCTCGCACAACTTGGTTATATTTATTAAAAAATAAAAGTGAAGTTTTTTCATATTTTCAAGAATTCTATAATTTTATAGAAACACAATTTGATGCAAAAATTAAAACTTTTAGATCCGATAATGGAACGGAATTTGTAAATCAAAATTTCTCAAGTTTCTTTAAGCAAAAAGGAATTTTACATCAAACTACTTGTGTTTATACACCCGAACAAAATGGAGTGTCGGAAAGAAAAAATCGACACCTTCTTGAAATGACTAGGGTACTTTTATTTCAAAATAATGTTCCAAAAATTTTTGGTCGGATGCCGTTCTTACTTCAACGTATTTAATAAATAGATTGCCTAGTGCAAATTTAAATTATAAGAGTCCATTGGAAATCCTTTACCAAAGAAAAATTAACATAGGCCATTTGAGAGTATTTGGATGCACATGTTATGTACACAAAAATAAACTAGATAAATTGGATTATACTTCTATCAAAGCCATTTTTTTGGGATACTCCTCACAAAAAAAGGGCTACAAATGCTATGATCCAATTAATCAAAAATTCTACATTTCTAGAGATGTAACATTTCTAGAAAATAAGCCTTATTACAAAAATGTTGATAAAGAAATCAACATTCAAGAATCACCAAGTAATATAATATGGCCACAAATAAATATTCCGGAAGAAAATAGAAATTCAATAGAAAATGAAGGTGAGATAGAAGAAACCTCACAAAATGAGGAAGAGGAAGAAATAAATGTGGAGGGAACACCATTAAGAAGGTCATCAAGACAAATACTACCCTCGACAAGGCTAAGGGATTTTGTGACATACAAGGTACAATATCCTATACAAAACTTCATATCTTATAAAAATATTTCATCTCCACATAAAGTATTTCTAACCTCTATTTCAAAGGAACAAGAACCAAATAATTACCATGAAACTATTAAAAACCCAACTTGGTGTAAAGCTATGAAAGAGAAGCTAAAAGCCTTAGAAAAAAATGAAACTTGGGAAGTTATACAATTACCAAAAAATAAAAAACCCGTAGGTTGTAAATGGGTGTACAAAATTAAATACAATAGCGATGGTACTATAGAACGGTATAAGGCACGCTTAGTTGCCAAATGTTATACCCAAACATATGGTATAGACTACCATGAGACCTTTGCACCGGTGGCCAAAATGAACACTATTAGGATATTATTGTCCATTGCGGTAAACCAAAATTGGAAATTATACCAAATGGATGTCAAAAACGCATTTCTTCAAGGAACACTTGAAGAAGAGGTATATATGAATTTACCACCCGGTCATGAAAAAGAAAATAATCAAGAAATAGGTTGCAAATTGAAGAAATCAATTTATAGATTGAAGCAATTTTCAAGAGCATAGTATGAAAAATTAAGCACTTATTTAATTTCTTATAATTATAAAATTAGTAGTGCCGATCATTCACTTTTTGTTAAAATTGAAAAAAATGACACTACCATCATATTAGTGTATGTAGATGACATTATAATCACCGGAAATAATTTAGAGGAAATTGAGGAGATTAAATCTCAATTAAAAAGAAAATTTGATATCAATGATCTTGGTTATTTAAAATATTTCTTAGGTATAGAAATAGCCCACTCAACCAAAGGTTTATTTATTTCCCAA
Organism: Carex littledalei; assembly: GCA_011114355.1. Classification (NCBI taxonomy): domain Eukaryota; kingdom Viridiplantae; phylum Streptophyta; class Magnoliopsida; order Poales; family Cyperaceae; genus Carex; species Carex littledalei. Next base: position 4,869,944 of record CM022083.1, on the reverse strand, counting down.
AGAAAATATACCTTAGATTTATTAAAAGAAACGGGAAAGTTAGAATCCAAACCGGCCTCTACACCAATAGATAACAATTATAAATTAAATTCCGAGGATGGTGAATTGTTAGATGATATAAATCAATTTCAAAGACTTGTAAGAAAACTAATTTATCTTACCGTAACTCGACCAGACATCTCTTTTTCCGTAAGCCAAATTAGTAAGTTTATGCATGCACCAAGAACTTCACACCTAGAGGCCATTAATAAAATTTTAAGATATTTGAAAGGGACACCCGGAAAGGGAATTTGGATGAAAAATAATAATTCTAATGATCTATGTGGCTATTCCGATGCAGATTGGGCCGGAAGTTTTGATAGAAAATCAACAACCGGTTTTTGCACGTTTGTAGGCGGAAATTTGGTCACATGGAAAAGTAAGAAGCAAAATATCGTGGCACGATCAAGTGCTGAAGCGGAATACCGTGCTATGGCATCAACCGCAAGCGAATTAACTTGGATCAAGCAACTCCTTGCGGATATTGGAATTACAATTGAAACACCTATGAAAATATTTTGCGACAACCAAGCGGCGAGGCATATAGCTTCCAATCCTGTGTTTCACGAAAGAACTAAACATATTGAAGTGGATTGCCATTTCATTCGAGAAAAAATTCAAGCGAAAGAAATCGAAACTCCCTTTGTACGAAGCGAAGAACAATTGGCGGATATTTTTACAAAAGGATTAGATCCCAAGCCATTCGAAGAAAATATACGCAAGTTAGGGTTGATCAACATCTACACGCCTAACTTGAGGGGGAGTGTTGAGAATCAAGAAGATTAGGGACTAATCAAGCCTCAGAATCCAATTAGGATTTAATTTCATCATTGGCTTGTTTTAGAAAAAAAGGAGCAACTATATTTGTAAAATAAAGTTACTTCTACTTTTTTCCTTTTTTAGAAATTATAGGCAACCGATAGTTTAGATAGGAAACGGTAGTATTTCTAACCGTTAGCTTTTCTCTTTTTCTGGCTATAAAACAGCCACTGTACACACTCAATAATCAGATTTGCAATAACAAATTCTCAAATCATCATTCTCTATTTTCCGCACAAAACTAACAGTCGGCCATCTATGGTTACGGACACAATCACAAATTACGGCCGCCGTGTCAAAAATAAAATTGAAATCATGATTGTTTTTTTTTAAATGATATATTTAAAAATTTCGGGACACACAGACATCACGACGAAACAAAACCACAACAATTTTTGTTTATTTGGCCAAAAGTCAGTAGGCAAACAAAACCACAACTTGTAAATTAGAAAAGGACATATAACAACTAATTAAAATCGATTAATTGTGTATGTGACGAACGTAGACTTTTTCTTTTGTAATTAATTATCTGTGAATAACGCACAGATAATTCGTCGGAATCATATATTAATTGCGCTTCTAGAAAAGGAATCTTGTTCTAATAAATTACCTTCTGAGCTAAGAGTTAAATAATTTATTGTAACTATGACATTAATTTGTTGAAAATAATAAAGAAATGAAAGATTCATCTTAGTCATTCATCATCGATCAAGTGGCCTAGGATCAATCAAGAATAAAATATTTGTTCTTTTTATTACTTTCAGAAATAGATATAAAGTAGATGAACAGTATATATCATAAATAGGAATAGTACCGTTGGTACAGTAACAAGTATAATAACGGCTAGTTGAGCCTTGTAAGCTATAAATACCACATAGGATCATTGTAACAAATAAATAATACAATACAAAGAAATACAATAAAAATATATTTCGGCGTACTCTCCAAAACAAGCTAAAACAAACTTGATTAATAAATCAAATTGAATATAATTGATCCAAATGTACAAACTTATTTAAACACTTTTGAAAAATAAATAGATTTAAACTATACTAATAATCGAACTCTAAATTGCTACAAGAAAAGTTGCAATTTAATCTATCTAACTTAAATCAATAGAAAGTGAACATTTAAAAAGATATTTGATTTACATAAGGACCCACGTGATATATAAGGTCACACGGCTTCTACCGCATTCTTCTATTTGTTTTTTCCATGTTGATTTTATTCCTTCTGTACCCTACGCTGATTGGCTTCCCTTTCTCATTTCCCTCTCTCCTTTACATGTGGACATCAAACCCTCTAATTAAATCTATTCTCTCTCTTACCAGCGGACCCCACCTCACCCTCTCGTTCCTTGCTGGAGAAGGAAAAACTTAGTTTCTTTAAAGAAATAAAAAAAATTAATTAAAATGATGGAATTAAAAATGGCCTCTGATCTGTACGGGCGGAGGTTTAATTTACATTTAAAAGAGAGATAATAAAAACATAACTGGACTTGAACCGAGACTGGAATTTTTAATTAATCATGCATGCGATTTTATAAATAATAAGAATTACATTTATAAATTTCTAGAAAAATAAGTACAATAAATGTGACTATGGTGTCATGATGTAATAATTAACGAGTGAGGCTACGGTGCTATGCATAGCATGGATTGGGTCCGTGCTACGGCTCAAAATTTGACTTTTCAAATTCTAACGGTCGATCCGAACCGTTCAACATGATTATAAAATGAATATGTACTTGCAAACCAAATTTTACATGTTTTTTCGGAATGATATTAAAAATTTACACTATATTATTATTTAAATGAAATGTTTTTACTTAATTAATATTAAATAGAGAATTATATCTCTGGAAAAATAACAGTTATATGTTAAAAAAAATAGAAAGAACGAAATTCTTCACGACTCCTAGCCATTTTATTAGATACCTGCCTTATAAAAAAGTAAAAAAAAAAAAAAAAAAAAAAAAAGCTGATCAAGACGGACAGCTGTCTTAATTATAAAAGTATATAAAAATGTATTTATTTAATGGAGTTGACTGCAAGTCCTCTCCCAATAATTAGTTTTTCTACCTTCTCTTCATATCAACCAACAAAAGAAAAGAGAACAGACATAGCAACTTTAGATTGATGGGTCTAGGCGGGGTGATTTCCAACCTTCTCTCTTTGGGCGCCAAACTGCGCAAGCTCCGTCTTCCTCCTCCAATCCACCAGATTCTCATAAAAGGGTACCCTCGCGACGGTACTCTGTCGCGAAAAGAAAAAGCACAGTTTGAAAATCTGACATTTCTTCAAGCCACGTTGAAACCACAATTTTAGAGAAAATTTAATTTATCGTTAATTTGTGTCAGGAATAAATGTCCATGGTCCGGGATTTCGAACTTCAGTCATTTTAATCTCTAATTTCATCATTTAATATTTTGATAGATGTTTAAAGTAATTATAGTGAGCATAAAAAAAAAATCATCCCAAAGATATTTTTAGGCCAACTTCGTCACGGTCAATATGTGTCACTTAACTTATTTAATTTAAACTGTTTAGGTAAAATATTTTTCTCCTTTTTTTTTATACTTTTATTCCTTTTTGTAGTTTATTATTATTATGTTTTTGCTGTATTGTATTTTGAGATTTCAATGCTCTTGATTAGTCCTTGTTTTCTTTTAAATTTATGTTACAGAACTCTTGTAACCATTTCCATATATGAATGAAATGAGGGTTGACCCTTATCTTTACCCAAAATGCATGGGTATATATATTGTGATTCTCCAACTAAAAATATCTTTATAATATATATAGTAAGTGATATATCATATATATTTGAACTGTTTGATTTTAAATGAACTATATATAAAATCAGTCATGTCCTAGCTATTAAATTCGATCGGAGCCAAGCAGTCACAAACATTTTCTAAATGTACTTAGAAGATATTTAATATTACCTAACCACAAAAATTATTTTAATTTGTGAATTAAATTATAAATTAACTACGTACCTTGATAATTAATTAATGCCACAAGGAGAACATGTTTCCACCTCCAATGAAATGATCATGTTGAAAATACATTAGTTCTGATCTTTTGTTGGACTTGTAAAAATGAATCTGAGAAAAACGTGTAATATATGACATATATGGGGAATATATATATTCTGACATTGCAAACTAAAACGTGTCTTCTGATCAGAATTAATTCAGTGCAGGAAAAGACCCAACCAAGAATTAATATATCACTGACTATTTAATATAGAATCTATGGGATTGGAACATTCGAAAAAATCTAACCAATTTCAAAACAATTAATTCTTCATTTAATTGATTCAAGGATCATGCATGCATGATACATTTAGGTCATGTTTGGTTGAGGCTAAACCATAGAATAAAGGGTTCAAAACCTCGGTTAAGCAGCTAAACGTGATTTAATTGAGCCGGACTAAGATGATATAAGCCTAAAACGTGTACAATTGGGTCCAATTATACATAGTTTTTTTAAAAAAAATCTTTGTATGAATATTGGAGCAAATTTTCAAAATAGTATTTCCTTGCTTTGGACACGGATTAAATTGAAATTTTGAGAAAACATGTATAATATGCAGTGTATGCTTAACATTTTTGTATTAGCGATCATTTTTTACAGCACAATATTTTGATAATATATAAGTTCGTCGTATGCTGTAAAGACCAGCTCTGCCACCCAACTTATGCTTCAGAATAAACTGTACAAGTTGCATATTATTTCTCAAGTTGGATCATGGAGCAGATGTCTTTATGAGCTGGTGTTATAACAAAAATAAGGAAGTAAATAAATTATAGGCATATCTTGAGCCAGTTTGTGCAATGTTTTGGTACCTACTGTAAGTTCCAGAAGTGACACTAATTGAAAAATATTTTTTTCTCAACCAAGTCATGACACCATTTCACTAAAAAAATTAAATTAGTTTCTTGACCAATGTTTTACTCGATCAAATATATATTTATCTTAAATTATTATTATTACTAATAATATTATTATTACTATTACTACCACCAGAGTGTTTGCTAATTTATTCTTCCTGATGTGCTGATGTATCAATTAATTGGTGTAGAGACCGGTTAACAGAGATGATCATTCAAGAGATTCGAAGCACACACGCACAAGAGAAAAGCAAACATCAATAGTCAACCCACGTACGTCATGGAGAAGTTTTTTCAAAGGTACTCATCATGAGTTGACTGACACATTAGGGTTAGGGATTTGATCATATAAAGCCCGCCACCAGCCCTACAATAAGACAATCCTAACGCATTGCTAGGTACATCGTCCTCGCGCCACCAGGTGGTAGCAGCCAAAAGAATATATAGTTTCTCCCGATTTCAGGCGAGAAAATTTGAATTTTAATGCACTCTCTTACATGCTCCTCCTCTTAATTCTTAATTAATTACTTCCTTTTAATTGTCGCTTCTCTCTTAACTTACTGATCAAGCAATTATTTCCTTTTCCCAATTTCAGATAAAAATGATGGTAGATGGTGCTGATGCCACCAACGCCCGGGCTGCTGCTCAGACAAGGTATGATAATTTATTTTATGATTGTTCTATTATTTAATAAACTAATCCATCTTTAGTATGTCTCTGTTGAATTATAAACTTAATGTTTAATAACAAAGTTAGGCTTAATTTGAATAAAACTCTTTGAATTCTATAGTGGACAGATTTTGAGGCTGATTAAAGAGGGATTTTGAAAATGCAAACGTTGGTCAATCTGGGTGTATGACCTATGGATTTGAAGCTCTTTAAGTCTAGTTTAATATGGTGAAAGTTTCAAGTCATTTGGAGTTTCCAATAGAGAGTTATGACTGTTTTAGTGAAGGAGTGTCAAAATTTACTGTGTTGTTTAGAATTCTGTTTTTTTTTTTATTGTTGTTTGAATTTCAAGCGTTTTCTTCTATTTTTAAGGATTATAAAAGAAGCAATATTTCTGTTGTTATGTAAGAGAATATTAGGAGCTTATTTTTTTTTGAAGAAAAAGGAGGTCTAGCCTCATCATTCATATATGACAAGTTTAAGCCTATTGTCATATATGATAGGTTTAAGCCTCATCATTCTCTTCTCTCCACCTCAAAAAGTGTTGTATTCACTATTTTTAAAAGTCTCATAAGACAAAATTTATCTAATGAAATTGGATGGCATGATGTAATATTTGATTGAAATGGTACGCACATGTAATTTTCTTCCAGACAGGATCATATAGTTCCCGTTCAAAACGAGCAGCAGCAATCAACATTGCCGATGCAGAACTATAACAGGAGCAACATGTTCTATCAGTTCATCAATCACTCCTACACGGTTGTGTTGGCCTGCAACATGTTCCATGAGTTCAGCAATTATTTGTCGACGTGGATAGTGTTGCCACGTGATAGATGCATTTCCAGTAAGTGCATATATGTTGGTAGAGTGGTAGAGTACTTCCGGAACCAAGCTTTAAGCGGAGCCTGGCTCTAATCAATTGGTGTTTGTGCCCGTACCATGCTATCCCATAAGCTTAATTGTACTTTCATGGGTTGGTTGTCTGGATAAGGTAGTGCCACTGTACTATTTTTTTCCTGAAAACCCAAATCGATCGGCCTGCCATCACAATGTACCATCAGCATTTTTTTATAAAGAAGGAATTGAATATAACTTCTTCTTAAATACTAAAATAAATTTAGTTGTACTACATAGAATATTGTTCGCATATATAGTACATTATCTGTTTCGGGCTCCAGTCTAAAATCTAAATAGATGTTTTTTGTTGTGCAAGCCCTGGAGGGCCTGGACAAGGCAGCCAGGATGTTCGAAAAGCTGGTGTTGGTGTGGGGGAAGGCTGTGCTGCTGGGTGGGTTTGTGGTCACGCTAGAAATGAAGGATTTTGAGTTCATCGCCCTGATATGCCTCTTCATATTCATGCGAATCAGCTGCCGCAGCCACATGCCTGAATTGTCTAAGGTGATGCACCTCGTCTCTGTGATGACTTGTGTTTGTTCTGTTGTTTTCTCCACGATGCAGCTAGTGTCACAGCATTTCGGAGAAACAGAAGAGACATATAAGGCAACTCGGAACTTAGCTCTGAATGCCTTTTATGTCATGGCACTCACACACGCACTGGTGAACTTTGTTTACCATGCCCTTTATGTCGTACTGTATTAAGCACACACTTTTGATAAGAACGTACTTATGTTGATGGTATACTTGATCACACGCCCATTTGAGCCCATCTAACATCCACACAATATATAGAGAATTTATGAAGGGCATTTGATGTTGTTATTTTGTTAAGGACCATTCGTTCTGTTTCCTTTTCTGGGGATTTCTTGTTTTTATAATAAAGTACTTCATTGTGTTATCATTTGTTGAGTTTATATTTTATTTTATGTATTTATTATTATTAATAATATATATATGGTGATCAATGAAAGATGAAAGATAGGTAGAAAACCGCTATAAGATAGGTAGCAAACTTTAATTTCAAATAAAGAGCTTTCGCGTTTAGCTTTTTTCTAAATTGAAATTTTAAACCATGAGCGAAATGCCTCGAATCATTGTTGTTTTGGTGTTGAAATCTTTTGTCTAATTAAGTTATGAGCTATTTAATAGCTAAATATTCCTAGCTAGCAAAGCATGTTACCATGGTACTTGGCAATATTGGTACGTCCTTGACCTTATTTTTTTTCTTTAACAATTTCATATATAACTATAGTAACAAAGAAATTAAGGAGAGGAGTCCGGGGGAGGGAGTTGTCCTTTAAAATATAGTAAGATTTGCTCTTGGGCCAGCCACCGTCCCCCGGAAATTCAAGAAACTCTTTCTTGGTCTTTAGCCCATCTCTTAGTCCAACTCCACAGCCATGACTCTATCGGCTGCACTAACGGACATGGAGTCCTCTATGCAGCGGTTCTTGGAGTGTGCTAAGCTCCTCTGCAATACCACTCGCCCCACCTTGCCAACTTCTATCCCGCCTCTTCAGGCCTTTGTTTCTCCATCTGGTGCGATCCAGCTCACTGGTGGTACTCTCGATACTTCGTCTACACTCGCCTCCAGTCCACCTCTTCTGGCTCCTCTCCCTACTCTCTCTGCTAGTAGGCCATCCTTACTCACCGACGCACCCTCATCCAGCTCTCCTCCGTCTTCCACTCTTCCTGCTCTCTCTGCTGATGGAGCCCATTTGTCAGGAGACGCTTTTACTAAGTGGCGACCTTTCGGCCTCTCTAATTCCACTCGATCTTTTGCAGCGGTCGCCTCCACTCCTCCTCTCTCCTCTCTTGCGACTACTTTGAAATTGGCTACAGACGATCCTGCTCGCCTCACTACATCTAGGGTTCCCGAAGGTTCGTCTCGCCTCCACGCCAAACTTACCTCTCTTCGCTCTCTTTCACAGAAAGGTTCCCTCGTTTGCTTCCGATGCGGCGATCTGGGTCACTTGGCTCAGGATTGTCGTAATGCGGTTGTTTGTTTCTCATGCAACCGTCTAGGCCACAGATCCCATACTTGCAAAGCGATTACAATGTTACCAGCTTCATCTCGCCCCCCTCTTACAGAGGAGATGAAAGTTGTTGGAAATTCTCTCCCTGTGATGAGATTCAGTAGTACTAAAGCGATTCGAGATTTTGATGCTATTTTGCGCCGTGATGTGGTCATTAAGGACTCTTACCAACGAGGTGCTGACTTTATTCGATCTCGTTTGCAAGAAAGATTTCCAGTACCTCACTTTCAATGGAAAGTGGTCCCTCTTACTGAAGATTGCTATGTGATTACTCCGCCTGACCCTTCTTGGCGACAAATCGCTTTAGAAGAGGGTCGAGTCTTGTTAGGTGATATTGTCTTTCCACTGGAACCATTTGATCCGATTAAGTACGACGGAGGCTGGGAGCCTCTGACTTTTTGGATCAAGATCTTCGGTCTTCCCTCTGTCCTGTCTCGTGCTTCAGATGTTGAAAAATTGATCAGTGATATGGGAGGTTCGGTTTTGCAAATGGATCCTCTTTCTCGTGATAGAGAGCTCATGAAGTATGTCAGGCTGAAAATCGGTATTGCAGCTCGATCGGATATTCCACCATGCCGTAAACTGTTCTTTCATGGGCCTGATGGTAAATCTCGGTACTATTGGCTTCAATTTGTTGTTGAGGGGGAGAGTAAAGCTTCAGTGCCGCAAAGATCTTTTTGGCAAAAACGCCACTTCTCTCATGAAGCTCCTCCTCCTCAACCAGGTACCTCAAAGCCACCTCTGGTTACTCCTTCTCCTCTGGTTATCTCTTCTCTCCCCTCTCCTCCGTCTCAGCCAACAACTGCCTTACCTGTATCATCTAGCCCCCCTCAACAGAAAAAGGATTCTATGTCTAATAGCTTTACCCCACTGTGTGATCTGTCTGACACAGTGCATGCCAGCTATGAGTTAGATCATGACCCCTGGTCTGACTCAGTTCCCTCCCCACCTCCCCCTCCTCCTAAGGATACTACAAATCCTTGGGAAAAAGCTACCCATAATGATCAGGACAAGAAAAGAAAAGGGAGAGGTACTGATAGAGCCCCTTCTGCTGAGGAACCTAGAAACAGTTTAAGAGTGAAACTGAATCAGTTGGCTGGGGCAAAAGAAGGAAGTTCAAGTGGAACTCAGCCCACTGCTAACCCAATTAAGGATGCTAAAGCAACCACAGGTACTCAATTTTTAATAGAGCAATTTCCTTACTCATCTTTGTCTGACTTTGACTTAGTGAAATTGTATGATATTAGTGGATTCAAATTAGGAGATAATCTAGAGGATAGCATCCAGATAGTACAATCTTTGAGGGCTTTATCTAAGCCTCAATTTGAGTCAGTTATTTCTGATTGTGCTCATACTGGTAAAATTCTCACACCTGAGATTTTACATGCTTGTAATGATTCTGCTATGTCTAATAATTCTTATAACATTAAGGGACCACATGTAGCTCATGGTTAAGTTCCTCAACTGGAATGCTAGAGGTTTAGGTTTAGCTGTCAAAAGAAGATATCTAACTGATTTAATTAAGGATAATAATATAGATTTGGTATGCATACAGGAAACTAAAAAAGAGTCTTTTCAAGTTAGGTCACTAAGAGCTTTAAGTTTGACTGTTAATCAATGGGTTGTTAAACCATCAGCTGGAGCTTCTGGTGGCTTACTTTTAGGCTATAATGACAATGTATTCTCTCTGATTAACTCTTATGTTAGGAATTATTCTATTAGTGTACATTTTCAAAATAAACTAGATAATTTTGAATGGTGTTGTACTACAGTCTATGGTCCTTTAACTACTACTTCTAGAAGAGATTTTCTTTTAGAATTAAGAGACATTGGTAATTTAGGAATTGATGCTTGGCTTATCATGGGTGATTTCAACATGATTAGAAGAAGGTCTGATAGATCAGGCCCCTCCTTTAATCATGTCATTAGTAGTCGTTTTAATTCCTTCATTAGAGATACAGCACTAATAGAACTATCTTTATCAGATAGAAAATTTACTTGGGCTAGATCACTTAATTCACAATCTCAGGCCTTATTAGATAGATGTTTTTGTACTAATTCTTGGAATACACATTTTAATTTAGCCAAGCTTTCATCTCTTCCCAGAACATATTCTGACCATAACCCCCTGATTTTAGATACTCTTGCTGTGGTCTTACCTAAGTCCAAATCTATCAAATTTGACAAATCCTGGCTAGCTATTGAAGGATTTTATGAACTGGTAGCTTCTTGGTGGTCAGAGATCTCTTTAACATCTAATTTAGGGCTTAGTTGGAAATCCAAAATGCAATTGTTAAGAAAAAAATTGAGAGGATGGAGCTCCAATATTAGAGGAGACAAAAAGAGGATCAAATCTGATCTCCTGGCAAAAATTGGATTTTTTGAACAACATTTAGAAGATAATTGTCTTACTGACAGTGATTTAGATAATTGGAAATCCTGTCAAACTGAGTTACATAAATTATATTTAGAGGAAGAATCATATTGGCAACAAAGATCTAAACTTAAGTGGTTTTTAGAAGGTGATCTCAACACCAAATTTTTTCATGCAGTAGCCTCTGCTAGAAAAAAGAAAAACTCAATAGGTAGTTTAGAAATTGAAGGTACCTTAGTCACTGATCAATCAGTAATTCACAAGCATATCACTGACTTCTACAAGGGCCTCATGGGCTCCTCTCCTCCTAGAATTATTTCCTTACAACCTGATCTTTGGAGGGCCAATGACAATTTAAATTTAGACCAAAGGGCTTTCCTAGAAACACCTTTCACAATTGAGGAAATTAAACAAGTAGTTTTTGCATGTAACCCCTCCAAAACACCTGGACCTGATGGAATGTCCTTTCAATTTTACCAATCTTTCTGGGAAATTGTTAAGGATGATCTCTTCCAATTGTTTCATGCTTTCTATAATCATACTCTAGATGTTTCCAAATTTAATCTAGCATCCATTTGCTTAATCCCTAAAAAAGAAGATGCCATTACAGTTAAGAATTTTAGACCTATTAGTCTTATTAATTGTAGTTACAAACTTATTACTAAGTTACTTGCTGATAGATTAGCTAAAGTAATGGATTCTCTGATTGATTCATCCCAAACTGCCTATATAAAAGGCAGATTAATTTTAGATAATGTGGTTTGTGCACATGAGATTCTTCATCAAATGAAGGTTAAGAAACATAAAGGTGTGTTATTTAAATTAGACTTTGAAAAAGCTTTTGATCATGTCAATTGGGACTTTCTGTTAGAAATATTAAAGGCTAGAGGCTTTGGACAGAAATTTATTACTTGGATTAAATTAACACTACAAGGGAGCAGAACTTGTGTTAACCTTAATGGCAACTTAGGTCCTTATTTTTCTTGCAAAAGAGGAGTGAGACAAGGAGATCCCTTGTCTCCTTTTCTTTTTATTTTAGTTACTGATGCTCTCAACAAAATTCTAACAAGAGCTCATAGTGGTGGTTTTGTAGATGGCTTAGGTAATTTCCCTAATTTGGGTAATATTCTGAACCTCCATTTTGCAGATGATACTTTGCTTTTTCTCAAAGCTGACCCTATGATCTTAACTAATATTAAATGGCTCCTTGTAGCCTTTGAGAATGCTTCAGGTTTAAAGATCAATTATGACAAAAGTGAAATGTTTCCACTCAACTTACCTATTGAAGTTAGTCATAACTTAGCTTCCATTTTAGGCTGTAAAATAGCTACATTACCTCTTACTTACTTAGGTGTTCCTATTAACAATAAGACCTTAACAGAAGTTGATTGGCAACTACTGATAGATAAAATAGAAAAAAGACTCCAAAGTTGGAAAGGTTCTTTATTATCTTTAGGTGGCAGAGTAACACTGCTGAATTCTGTTCTTTCAGCAATACCTTTATATTGGCTGTCTATTTATAGGATGCCTGCTAAGATTAGACATAAGATTGATAAAATTAGAAGAAATTTTTTATGGCATGGTGGGAACTCAACTAGGAAAAAATACTCTTTAGTTGCTTGGGATGTAGTATGTAAAGGAAAAGATCAGGGTGGCCTAGGTATACTAGATCTTAAATTAATGAATAAAGCTCTTTTAGCTAAGTGGTGGATCAGATTTTTGGATAACTCTGTTCAAGGTAGATGGAAAGATATAATACTTAGCAAGTATGGTCATAAAACAGCTATTTCTGTATGCTCTCCTTTTTGAAAATCAATACTTAAAGACCATCCTATTATTAATTTAGGACTTAACAAGGAAGTAGGCAATGGTAAGACTACCTCCTTCTGGTTAGACAGATGGTGCACAGAACATGCTTTACAATTCCAATACCCTAATCTATTCTCTATTGTCACTAATAGATTTATTTCAGTTGCTGAAGTGTTTGTTCCTCCTTCTCTCCACATGTCTTTTAAAAGGCAATTAACTGGTATCTACCTTGCAGAATGGCTAGCTCTACACCATAGATTCCAACATTTTACATTGTCAGATCAGTTAGAAGATAAACTGATCTGGAGATGGTCTACTGATGATCATTTCTCTGTTCACTCTTTTTACAAATGGTTGGAATATGGGGGTATACCTAATCTTGAATATACCTCTATCTGGAAAGCCCATATCCCCCTAAAAATCAAAATCTTCCTGTGGTTAGTAAGAAAAGATAAGATTCTTACTAAGTGTAATTTGGCACTTAAAGGGTGGCCTGGTGATACTTCTTGTGTCTTTTGTGACCAAGAGGAAAATATAGATCATTTATTTGTCAATTGCTCTTATGTTAGATTAATTTGGAACTGGATAGCTTCTTATAATACTTTTTCTTTTGACTGTGAGTCTTTAGATGATCTATGGATGCTTGATGCAGTCATTCCTTTAAAAGACAGATTATTAACAGAATTACTGAGGGCTGCTATTCTTTGGTCCATTTGGTTAGAAAGAAATAGAGTCTGTTTTAATAGTTCTCACCCTCTTTCTATTAAGGCCATAGGTACTAAGATAATTTCTTTAGCAACATTCTGGTGTAAATCTCACTCTGAAAATTCATTACTTAAATTAAATCTTATGCTCCCCTTTGATGTTAAGGACCTCCCAGACTTACTTCTGGAGGAGGCATCCAGCAGTCCAGATACAGCACAGGTAGTGGATCTGTTGCTGTCTATCAATAGGGACAATTCAGAGGAAGTCTCTACTCAGGGTTTTGGAGCTGGCAACCTCCAAAATCAAATGTCTGGCACAGAATCGAGTGATGGGGAAGAAATCAACTGGGAGGAAATAGCTTAATACTGTGCAGGATTTTTGTTTTACTTTTGGTTATATGATTCTGTTAGATCTGATGCTGGTTATGTTTATACTTTAAACTTTAGTCTTTTTGGTTAGTAGCTGCTCTAGTTAGGCGCTTCTAGTTTTGTATAATATAGTTGTATGTGACTTTTATATCTGACTTGGTACCTATTTTAGGTACCAATCAGGTTCATATGATTTCAATATGAAATCGGTGGATATATCCACTATTCTTCAAAAAAAATATATAACTATAGTATTAACTTCCTTAATTTATTTTATAGACCTTTTTTAACAAATATAAATTTGTAACTTTAGAATGGAAATTTCGGGATTTAAAAATATGAAACCTTTGAACTTCCATTGCATGCACAAGGTGTCTCCAAGTTCTTTATCATATCCTTCTCCTGACATTACAATACTCAGCACTTCCGATAAGCAGCTCCAACTCGTCCCTAGAAGATTCCACCACTGGACCAACCAAACTCTTTTTTTTTCACGAGCTGACTTGTTGGCATCCATTCCCGCCACAACATGTGATTTGAGTGCTTCAAGTTGAATGTTGTTCCTACAATTAGCATAGGGATAATTTCAGCAATTATGACGAAAAAACTGAAGAAAAACAACAAATTTAAGTCACACACTTTGTACTCCTTTTATAAATGTCAAACAACAAGTTTCTGCCAAAGTGAATGTTTGAATAAGCGTATTGTGTATCATGGTTGTAGGAAGAAGTACACGAACAGAACCTTGAGCTATATTTAAAACAAATGGATATGAATGAAACACCAGATACAAATAACCATATAAATTTGGTACCATTGGCACAACCTCAAATAGATTCGGAACAACCTCATATAGATGATCAAGTATATACACAAAATGTCAACCACAAGGTTGAGACAAATAACTTTGAAGAAACAATAGACAACATCGAGACCAGTGATAATGAGAGAGAAGGAAATCTAGTAGTTAGACGGTCCTTAAGAACACCTATAACATCTACTAGACTTTGAGACTTTGTGACCTATATGGTACAACAATTCATACAAAAATTTTTGAGAAAAAATAAGGATCAAAGTCCTTATTTGAATTTATTGAATTGTTGAAAAAGTTTGTAGGCTTCGTTACAGAAACCTTTTACAAGAAAGATATAAAATTGTTCAATGTACATTGAACATAAAAAAAGAAAACTAGTGTAAAACAAGACTTTGTTAAAAAATAAAACTCATCTATCTTGAACACTACCCCTGTAGCCATGACCATTGATCAATAACCTCTTGCGTGAGTTGATGAACTTCTTTGCATTCTTCTCTAAAAATTCTTGAGCATCTCTCTCTCCAGCACACAAACATAGCTATCAAAATTATCTCTTTTGGCTTAGCTTGGCCTCCTTTCATATCATATGACAATATTTCTTCTTTTTATAATGCATTTCTCACTTCTATTGAGAAAGAACTAGAACCAAATAATTCTCAAGCATCCATAACAAATCCAGTATGGTATAATGACATGAAAGAAGAACTAAAAACTTTAGAAAAAAATGAGACACGGGTAATTGTACATTTACAAAAAAATAAAAACCCGTTGGTTGCAAATGGGTATACAAAACTAAATATAATTGTGATTGTACCGTAGAACTGTTCAAAACAAGATTGGTGGCCAAATGGTACACTCAAACATATGGGATATATTAAAATGAAACCTTTGCTCCGGTTGCAAAAATGAATACCCGGTAAAGGAATTTTAAGATATTTAAAGAAAAACCCAGGCAAAGAAATTTTGATGAAAAACAATAATTCTAATGTCATATATGGCTATTGCGATGCAGATTGGGCCAGAAGTTTTGATAGGAAATTCACTATTGGCTTTTGCAGATTTGTAGGCAGAAACTTAGTCACATGAAAAACCAAGAAACAAATATTGTTGCATGATCTAGCGCGGAGGTGGAATATTGTGCCATTGCATCAATCGCAAGTGAATTAATTTTGGTCAAGCAACTACTCAATGACATGGGCATTGCGTGTGATCAACCTATGAAGATGTATTGCGATAACAACTCCGCACGACATATCGCATCATATCCAGTATTTCATGAGCGAACCAAACATATGGAAGTGGATTGCCACTTAATTAGAGAAAATGTTCAAGCAAAGAAAATAGAAACATCATACGTCAAAAGTGAAGATCAACTAGCGGATATCTTCACCAAAAGCTTGGACCCGAGTCTATTTGAGAAACTACAAGCAAGCTAGGATTGTACGATATATACATTCCTAGCTTGAGAGTGAGTGTTGAAAATTATAAGGATATAGAAGGGATCGATTTGATCTCAATCGCTCAATCAAGCGGCTAGAATTAGACAACAAAGACAATATCTATTGTAGGCAATAATTCCAACAGTACACTTTCATAAGTACCAAAAGAAGAAATAGTACAAATGGTAACTTAGATAGAAATAGTACAAAGAAACTTACAAATCTGAAAAGAACAACAATCAAAGAAATTTCTCTCTTCCTCAATACAACCGATCGAGCTATAACTTCTCACAGATAACAGAACAAAACACAAGTAAACTTGTTATATATTGCCACTCTGAAGTTGCACGAAAGCAGCATGATGAGTCCTGCCTGAACCAACCTTTTTTTAAGCCAACATGGTACTAACTTGCACTACGAATCAAAAACCAGTATGATGCTCCCAAAGCCTTCTCCAAAGACAAGTCAAGCCAGTAAGCAACCACCAAAAGAAAATATAAATCACCAAGCAGTTTAAGTGACCAACTTTAAATAATCGGACCAAGCAAGTAGCTAAGCGCAAAAATGCACAAATCAACTTCGGAGAGATTGAAGCACGATTATTCAAGCAAAGGAAGATGCACAGACATATACTGGAGTGCAACCAACTTGCGAATATATATGCTAGTTAACTTGAGAAAAGAGTCGGAAAGTTTGTTCAGTGTTGTTTTTCCTATTTCAGTATCAGTGTTTTGTTTCTCATTAGAACCATTTTGCTTACCATTTCACATCTTGTTTTTCATTGTTTGAACGGGACTAGATCTTTCAGTCTTTCTTTCCTATTGTGAGTTTACTTGACCATTTCATCTTTTCAAGTAGTACCCGTAGACCGTTCATCCGTTCAGTATCGTATGCCTCTGGTAGGGAGTTGTAGTAACCAATGTCTCTAGTATTGAAATGTTACCCACTGGTAGCAATTTTCAATGCAAATTCTTCTCTACAAACCCAACTTGCGAATCAGAAGTAAGAGAAAATGCAACCATTTTAATTGTCGCTTGCTTAATTTATTTTGTACTTTTTTCTTATTTTGATTTCCCAAGTGAAACAAGGATTCTGATATTTATCTCTGTTGTTAATTTCTTCAAGTGAAAAGTAATATCCATCCTGGAGCTAGAATCATGTTTTTGTTTTGTGTAAATTTTCATGACTGATTGTTTGTTTGTAGTCACATTTAAGGAAAATGGGTACACTATTTCTGTCAATTATTTCAATAACATGTCTCAATTATGAAAACGGCTACTTTTTAATTAATTATTGCATTTTTATTTGGACCAACTTTCGAGTTTCCGTTTGAAAAAATGATAAGAATATATAATAAGGGGAAAAAAAAGCTTAACAAATGAATTGAGTCCGTATGATTGTACGTAGGTTACCGTGCTAATAAAATAAAACAAGGGATAAAGAAAATGGAAATTTCAAAATAATAACATATAGCTGGTTGGGGAAAGTGAAGTTCAATAAAAAGAAAAAAAAAATGGAAATTAACAAGAGAAAGAGAAACAGACCACGTACGTTTGAGGTTTGGAGAAGTTTGGAGCTGAAATTGAGTCGAAATTAAGAATGGCAGGGGCAGTTTCTTGTTTTATATTGTACTTCATTAAGCCCACGCGTCACGTCAAAAACGTCATTAATGGTTGTATCCAGACCCCAGGTACAAGTGTTAAATCCAGACCGTTCTTTTAACTTGGCACGACTTTCATTATATTTACCTATATTATTTAGTAATATTTTTATTAATAAAAAATTATCTAGGGGGTTTCCTCATCTAGCTGGGGAGTTTCCTCTTCTAAAAATAAAGTGAGTTTCCTCGTCTGCGTCATTGTAAGTGATTAATTATGTGCCGCAATTTCTTTACACTTGATTCAGCAAATCTAAATGACATCAGCTTGAAAATCTATGAGTACATAGTTTCACCAGTATGCCTTGAGTTGTCTACCTAATTCCTGCGTCACTGTTTGCATGTATGAACTATTAGTTTCTAATGAAACTGGGTGGGAACTCCCCACTTTATTTTAAAAAAAAAACATAGTTTCACTTAGTATGACACAAATGCCATATAGTTCCAAGTCATTCAGTTGTTGGAAATTAGCAATCACTGTGGACCCCGGCCCGCTGTCGTGGCCTAAGGAGTAAGGACCACAATAAATAAACAATTCAGGAAAGATAAAAATTCTTCTCTTTTTTTGTAGTTTTTCTATCGGATAGACATTAACAACAACCATTTTAAATAAACAATTTGACATTAGACAATAGCCACCAAATTTGACTAACCAAACAAATTAACCATATATGTGAACAATTGACAATTGTACATGTTTGTCAAGAAATTAATGTATTGAAAGAAGTTCAACAATAATTGGTGTCCAACACGACATCATTACAATATGATTGAAGATATATAGCAAACTTAATGTATTATATATGTTAGAAGCTCGTCATCATCATGCAATATCCCAAATTCTATTTGTGACAAATTACAAGCAAACTCAAGCTCATCATTTATTTGCATGAAGTATATTCAAGATTTTTTTAGAAACATCAAAACAAAATATCTTGTAATGTAGGTTGTTAAAAAAATCTGGAGATAGCAACAAATATCTCAACTCTAGATATTTTCTTAGCCTTCTTTATGTAAGTATAAATAGGCTAATGTTGTAGTAAGTTGGCATCAAACAATCAAGAAAAAATCAAGCAATTTCTCTTGTAGCCAAGTATAATAGTCGTTTAGAGCTAGAGCTGGCAAACAAGTTTGTAGCTTGTGGACCGCTGGAGATCAGTCATGACTCGCTCGGTAACGACTTGATTATAACTGGTTCGATCTCTAAACGAGCTAGTTCGTTATTGGCTCGATCCATAATTAGCGAGTTCAAGCTGGTCCTAACTAGCTCGTTAGTGAATTGTATGAATTTGTGTGAATTTTATGCGGTCCAGTTTTCGTTTTAATTGTTTGTAGAATTTATTTTCTTCTTCAAACTCAGTCCATCTAGGCCCAACGAGCTAATACGAGCCATCTTGGTCCAGCTCGTTAGTGGCTCGGTCCAATTATGAGCAAAGGTTTTAGCTCGACCCCCTAATCCCAGCTCGCCCGATTCCTACGACAAGCTGATTACGAGTTGTGCCTAGCTCGTAACGAGCTAGCTCGTTGCCACCCCTATTTAGAGGTGTAGGAAATATTTAGTAGTAGAGGTGTAGTTATAAAAATAGTTTGGAGTATGTATAAAATTATTTTGAATATAGTCTCTACTCAACAAATTGGTATCAGATCAAGGTATGTCAGGGTGATTTTGTCGAAGTTGACAGTCGAGGTCTAAAGTCGTGGCTCGGCATGTATAGTTGGAAGTCAAAGGTTTCGAGTAGGGTATAGGGGTACAGTTCAATCAAAATTCAGTCAATTAATCGCTATCTGAACCATAATCCATGTGTAAAATTAAATTCACGATAGAGTTTACCACTAGATGTGCAACGGAAGTTCTTCGTGATTCTTGTTGTACTAGCCGTAGCGTTCCTCTACTTTGTTTGTGTGTCAGATGTACCTAGTAATCACAACTGCATCTCTTTCGGTATCCACAGTAATCACAACTGCGTCTGGATAGATGTGAGTCAGAGTGCTAGTGCAAACTGACAACTCCTTTGTCTTTCTCACTTTCTCCATGTTTCTGAAATATGTGATTCAGATTTTTTTTATTTAAAAAATCCGAACTGTTGTATTATATGTTGTCTAACCCAAAATGAATAGCAGTTCACCCAATAGGTCTGATTCGCACCTATTAAATTGCACCAATTGATTCGCATCTATCCCGATACATCTTATCAGAGAGAGCGCAGAAATTTTTGGGTCATACTTTATGCTGCTAAATATGATCTAATCTATACTTAATTTCATAAATTAAATATTAATTTCGGCCCACAACTATTTGGCATGAAGGACATTATTTCTAATAATCTCCCACTTGTCTATAACCAAATATGTTATGTGTCTCATACATATGTCAGAAATTAACATATGAATTTAAATTTGTTTTCAACATGTTCTTGTGTGTGATCCAATAGGCTCATGCAATGTTAGCAATGAGCTGAAAATCCTTTTGAGCACACAAATCATAAGCGGCCCCTAATAGGACATTATGCCTACCCAAATTGTATGAATGTCAGTATCCGATAAATACCTAGTCCAAAACAACTTATGTTAATCCCTTTGAGATGAGGTAATTAGGGAAGGTTGCCTAATATCTTACCATTGTTTTCCCCTTGTATATGTTACACAACAGATTCACAGTGTTAATTCTGGAATGGATATAAGCCATCTAAGATTCAAACTTAGAACAAAGTGCACTTTAGTATTCGTTCCTCCCGAAAATTCAATTCTGTACCTTTAGCTTGCTAATTTTATTCACGTGGTTAGTGTGTTGAAACTTGATCAGTTTTGCTGGATTGAGATTGGTTTAGAGGGTCTTCTTTTATTAGGTGATCTAGATACATTTTCTTTAATCATTTCAGTAATGGAACTTAAAAACATTGAACTGCAGATAAGAATTAATAGAACTAAATTGTTAATTTTTGAATTACTTGCTCTATGAGAAATTGATTTCTAAATGTATAAAATTTGGTACTTGAGAATATAGATGAACTCATTGTGCTGCGGAAGAATGCACCTCTCATCGTGCGGAATTCTGATAATTCTGATATAGATGAACTCATTACCGCAATTCTGATAATTCTTTATTTCCAATCCCAAGTAATGCACCTCTCATCATGCGGACGAATTCCCCCATCTAAGTGGAAAGAAATAATTCTTTATTTCTACATGCTGATTTTTGAAAACGAAAGAAATAATTAATTACGATGAGAGGTGCATAAGTGGAACCAAAGATTTTTCATTGGACTGAAAAAAAGAGAGTGATAAGTATCACAAGTGAAGAGAATTAGCCCTTGATCTAGTGTTAAAGGCAATGTTCTCCATTTGAGAGATTGCAGGTTTGAAATCCGGATGAGATAATTTTTTTTATATTAAATAATTGAATGATTTGATTTCTAATCTTTACTCAAAAAAAAATTATCATAAAAGAGGAAGAAAAACAAACACTTCAATAAAACAATCCAAAAGAAAACAAAGAAAAAAAAATCAGTATAAAATAAAAAAAATAAAAAAAACAGTATAAAAGAAAAAGAATATCTGCCAAAAATTGCTGTGAAAGTTGTCGTGTTACTCTAGAATTGAAAAGGAGATCGATCCCCCAATATTTTATTTTTTGAGATCCCGAAAATTTAACTACTTTGTGCAAATTATCAACTAATTAAGGGCGCAAAGCTGATTAAATTGGGAAATTAATATGAATAATTTGACATAAATTGCAATCTGATTTTATGAGACAACCAAATAAATATCATAAAAATATCAGTTGAGTTAATAATTAAATGAATTGCAATTCTTGATACCAAGATGAAAGGGCATGTCCATTTGTTCCGCTGAATTTATGCAACTATTACAATATATATATATATATAGAGGAGGGTTTCAATGCCTCATGTCTTTCATACCTCATCTACCTCATATTTTATATCTTCGTTTTCAAAGTCTAAATTGTCGATCCGAATCGTTCAACATGATATCTATACTAAAATATGCATGGGGATGAAATTTTATATTTTTTGCAAATTTTTTACTATTTTTTAAGATGGGTAAAAAATCACTGTTTTTGGACTGTTCAAAAAACAGTGATTTTCTACCCATCTTAAAAAACAGTAAAAAATTTCCAAAAATTAAAAAATGTCACCCCCAACCATATTTTAGTATGGATATCATGTTGAACGG
Organism: Carex littledalei; assembly: GCA_011114355.1. NCBI lineage: Eukaryota > Viridiplantae > Streptophyta > Magnoliopsida > Poales > Cyperaceae > Carex > Carex littledalei. Next base: position 4,848,223 of record CM022083.1, on the reverse strand, counting down.
TACGGATCGACAATTTAGACTTTGAAAACGAAGATATAAAATATGAGGTATGATGAGGTATGAAAGGCATGAGGCATTGGAACCTTCCTCATATATATATAGGAGTTGGCTACGGTGCTACGCATAGCATAGAGGGCCTCCGTGCTATGGCTTAATATTTGAGTTTTCAAAATCCTAACAGTCGATCCGAACCGTTCAACATGATCTCCATATGAATATGTATTTGCAAACCAAAATTTACATTTTTTTGAATTTTTTTACTATTTTTTTAGATAGGTAGAAAATCACTTGATCTGAATGGTACAGAATTTTCAGATCAAGTGATTTTCTATCTATCTGAAAAAATAGCAAAAAAATTCTAAAAAATGTAAAATTTGGTTTGCAAATACATATTCATATGGAGATCATGTTGAACGGTTCGGATGGACCGTTAGGATTTTAAAAACTCAAATATTGAGCCGTAGCACGAAGGCCCTCTATGCTATGCGTAACATATTAGTAATTTCCTATATATATATATATATATATAGAGAGAGAGAGAGAGAGAGAGAGAGAGGAGGGATCAAGTTACAACTAATTTGAGTTACAACAACCATTTTTTTCATTTTCAAAGTCCAAATCGTCGATCCAAATCGTTCAACATGATTATCTAAATAAAATGTGCTTGCAGATCAAATTTTACATTTGTTTGAATTTTTTTAGTATTTATTAAGATGGGTACAAAATTCAATGGTCCGAATATGACTATTTTTATAAAATACTTAATAAATAGTAAAATCTTTTCCTATGGGGGTAGGAAAGTCATGATCGGGATAGTAAAATTCAAAAAAATGTAAAATTTGATCTGCAAGCACATTTTATTGTGGAGATCATGTTGAACGGTTTGGATCAACGATTTTGTTGTAACTTTGTTGTAACTTGATCCCTCCTCATATATATATAGGTTGGCTGTGATCAAAGTGGTAGTTCCTAAGCTTTGGTGCTACCAATTCGTTTTTGCGGTTTCAAGATTCGAATAGTCCATTTGAAGTGCTCAATGTGTTCTATATTAAAATGTGCTTGGGAATCAAATTTTAAATTTTTTGAAATTTTTTTACTATTTTTTATGAATTTTTTAAAATCACTGCTTTGAATAATAAAAAAAAAAAATCTGAAAAACAGTGGTTTTTAAAAATCCATAAAGAGCAGGCAATGGCAAACGTGCACATCTTGGACATGCAATGGAATTTTGAAGGTTTTATTTTTTTAAAATTTTAAAATTTAGTGTTATTAAAACTGGATTAGACCGGACAATTGAACTGAAATAAACCGAATTCGTACCTCTTTCCGGTGTGGTTCGTTTAGAAGACCGTTTGTTCTGTTGATCCAGTAAAAATCGGTTTATTGGACTGGTTTTTGAAAAAACCGATAAGTCGTTCTCCAAGAAAAACCCGGTTTTTAAATGGGTTTAGTTTTCTGTATTTTTTCTTGCATTAAAGGAGAGAGAAAGAGGGAGAATGACTATTGGCTACTAGCTAGCTAGGCTCTAAATCCGTACTTTACAACTTGTCAAATTAATTGTCAACTAGTAGTCTGCTAGACTATAATCTAATTTATATTATAACATTTACTCATATGACCATAAGATTCTAAAATAACTAATTATTTATAGTATAAAATTATATCTATTTTTTGTATATTTATTTATTTTCAAAATAACAATTATTATTATTGTTTATTCGTTATTATTTTTGTTATTTTTTTGTGGAAGCACTCTATTTTTTATTAAAAAAAACATAATTCATTATTATTATAAAATAGCGTCATGTTAATTATTAGATAAAAAAAATTGGTTGTTATAAAAACATTCAATTCTTTTTAATAAAATTAGTATTTTCATTTTAGTTAGATTTTAAATTTGAATATACTTATAAATTCAATTTTATATTATATTATTGAATATATATGTGTGAAAATTCACGAATACCATATAAATATAATATTATTTTATAACAATTCTCATATATGCATATTTAAATAAATCTGCAATTGAACCGGTTGAAACATTAATCTGACCAGTAAACCATTAATCTAAACTTTACCGATTCAATGTCCAATCCAGTTCTGATAACATTGCTTAAATTTGTTTACATTTAGCAAACATATTTTATTTGAGCGGTCCAACAAAACCTAAAATTCATGTGAGGTACGCTAATTTACCGCTTATTAGTAAATTAAGGAATTAGAAATAATATATTGACGTGCTAACTGTAATAAAATGAACATTCCACATATTTCACAAAGTTTTGTAAAATACAACATTATTGTTACAGGCAATGTCTAAGAATGGAAATATTCTTAGACTAAAACAACTATACTTTGACTTCAAATCTACCTTTTTAATATTTTTTTATTGAAATCCTTTTTAATATTCTAATTGAATTTGAGCTATTCAATATAATCTACAAACGCAAGTATTGTAAGAAATTAAATTCTATATTGTCTTTATTACTATTACATTCTTTTAGATTGGAAAAAACCAATTGCTTTTAAAAATTATTTATTTTATTATATGAAAAAATATACGTAACAAATGTAGTAAAAAAATTCAACAAGTATAAATTTTGATTTTGACCTCCTACTAGATTTGAGTATGTAAATTTTATTAAATGGCTCGGGTCATTTATTTGAATTTTTAAATTGAGATTTCGATCATAAAGCACCAGTTTCCTATGATTTGAAATTAATCTCAATTAAAAAATGCTCAATATTGAAAATTTAAATTGAAAAAAAGGTAAATGTGAAAGGTCTTAATTTGAAAAGTTTCGCTCAAGATTTAAAATATCTTTTACTCGGAGAAAAAAATATTTAAATTAAGAGAAAGGAGTAGGTTCGATGCCTATTGGACCTACTTTTGGATCCAATGGACTCCACAACATTCCGATTTTCTTTAAGATCCGTGCACGACAATTGAAGCGAGCGTGCTGAATATTAAAGATGAGGACACAGATCTTAAAACGGATCTGATGGTCCTGAAACCCATCGAACCTAAAGTATGTCCCATAGGCATCGGACCTACTATGTATATAAATACTTTTTGATAATCTGAAGAAACTAGAGGCTAGTTTGGTATCTTTGAAAAGAGAAACAAATAAATGAAGCTGTACACTGGGCCTTGAAATCAGAAATTTGATAAGAGCCCAATTGAAATATCAGAAATTAATATCTTACAAATTGAAATTTGGAAGCCCGCTAACTAAGGTGAAGTCCTTAAAAGGTGATTATGAATGGAGATATTATTAATTAGGAAGCTGATATGAGTACCCGCAGTTGAGTACCCGCACCTAAACTGCCATAATTGCTTGTGGGGACCGCAACCGTTTCCAAAATTGTAATTTGGTTTTACAAATATGAATAGTAACATTGTGAAGGATTTATATCTATACAAGATAAGTATTTATATCTATACAATGAACTACATATATGATATATGATTTTCTAAAATAACCGTACCCGCACCTTTTCTTCAAAAATCCTCGCTTCGTACCCGCATTTGGGGACCACTCAAACGGCATGTGGGGACCACTAAAATTGTCAACAAAAAACATTGACTTAGCTTATGTGTGGGTAATAAACGACATGTGGGGACCACTAAAAATGTTGACAAAAAAATATTGACTTAGCTTATGTGCGGGTAATATTTATATCTCTATTCTTGTGGTATTTATACTTACGAATCAAAGTATTTCTAACTATAAATGTGTGGTATTTATACTTACGAACTAAAGGGTGTGGTATTTATACTTACGAGACCGTCCGATTCGAATCCGCAAAAATCCATTTGCGAAGTGAACGCACACATCCCGACAATGAATTCGAATCCCGAGACGATCTCGAGCGACAAATTTGAATCAGACGGTCTCAATCCAAAACCCAAAAATTGGGTTACTTTAGGGAATCCGGACCCCATGAGATTCTAGATATTCTAAAATAACTAATTATTTATAGTATAAAAACTATATCTATTTTGTGTATTTTTATTCATTTTCAAAATAACATTTGTTATTATTGTTTATTCGTTATTTTTTTGTTATTTTTTGTAGAAGCACTCTATTTTTTATTAAAAAAAACATAATTCATTATTATTATTATAAAATAATGTCATGTTAATTATTAGATAAAAAAAATTGATTGTTATATTCTTATACCTTACAGGAAAACATTCAATTCTTTTTAATAAAATTAGTATTTTCATTTTAGTTAGATTTTAAATTTGAAATATACTTATAAAGTCGATTTTATATTATATTATTGAATATATGTGTGTGTGAAAATTCACGAATACCATATAAATATAATATTATTTTATAACAATTCTCGTATGTGCGTATTTAAATAAATCTGTAATTGAACCGGTTGAATTATTAATCCGACCAGTAAACCATTAATCCGAAACTTTACCGATTTGATATCGATGTCCGATCCAGTTCTGATAATATTGCTTAAATTTGTTTACATTTAGCAAACATATTTTATTTGAGCGGTCCAACAAAGCCTAAATTTCATGTGAGGTACGCTAACTCACCGCTTATTAGTAAATTAAGGAATTAGAAAGAATATATTGACGTGCTAAGTGTAATAAAATGAACATTCCACATATTTCACAAAGTTTTGTAAAATACAGCATTATTGTTACAGGCAATGTCTAAGAATGGAAATATTCTTAGACTAAAACAACTATACTTTGACTTCAAATCTACCTTTTTAATATTTTTTTTATTGAAGTCCGATCCTTCTTAATATTCTAATTGCCAATTTAAGCTATTCAATATAATCTACAAACGCAAGTATTTTAAGAAATTAAATTCTATATTGTCTTTATTACTATTACATTCTTTTAGATTGGAAAAAAACCAATTGCTTTTAAAAATTATTTATTTTATTATATTAAAAAATATACGTAACAAATGTAGTAAAAAAATTCACACCTACTGCCAGACCCTGGTTCTTAAGTTTTTCTCTTGTCATATCTAATGTTAGAAAGGAAGGTAGATTCAGAAAAATTGATGCTTTACTGAGGCGCGCAGTGCTTCAAAGAATAAATGGGTACGGCTTGCTTGTTCAGAAGTGATTGATCAGTTCTATTCTACTAGAACTACCCGCGCCTTCAAAGTACATTTGACCTTTCTTTAGATAGAAGTAAGTGGGCACGCCGCTAATGGAACTGAACTACCCAAGAGCTCTTTTTTCCTTTAAAATAACCAGCTCATCAGATCTTTTTTTTTTCTGCTATTCCCTCTCTTCCTTACGTGCTTGATGCATGGTGGTGGAAAGAAGCTGGTGTATTGCTTTCCAAAAAATAATGTGTGTGAGTTGTTGTACTCTTTGCCCCATTCCAAATCCTCAAAGTAAAATCTCGATTCGACATCACAGTGTAGTGTTCGGCACGGGTAAGATAGTTATCCACGGGACGTTTTAGGGACCTATGGATAGATCTTTCCACTTTCCCGCATGTTGATAATCCTGTCCAGTCACTGCTTAGATCTTACCTTGCTACGTCCGAGTCTTTTTTAATCCTCTTTTTCTTCGCTCTTCGTACTCGTCTTTCTCTTCTTCCACATGAGGATTTGAGTCAAAAACACAAGTTGAGTTTCTGCACCTATCGTTTAGTCCTCACTGGCTATAGCCCTTTACATACGTATAGGCGGGCCCTTTTTGTGGAGGGCGGGGGTTTGACTATACAGGGCAATTCTTTCTCGAAGCTAGCTGCCTACTTGATTTTCCTGCTTGCTCATTCGGGCCCTCCCTTTCCTTCCAAACCATCTCTTTCTCTTGTTTCCACTTCTCTTTCTCTTTTTCCTGCCTCTTCGTTCGGTCAAGAGGAAAGGGCTAGTGATGTAGTGGCAGTAGCTGATGGTAGGATATTTGGTTGGATAAACTTAGGGAGCCAGAAGATCCAGAGAAGAGTGCTTTGTTGTAGAAGATAGATCGATGTAAGTTGTCCGATCAAACCGCTCGCTGTACTTAAAGAACTAAACAATATAAATAAGTAGTAAGTAAGGGATCAGCAGATTCATTGGCAAAAGTGACTGCTCAAAAACCATCCTTTGATACATAAGTAGTAAATAAGGGCGAAGCTTATGAATTGGGATGTGAAAAGCACCAACTCCAAGCGCCGGGCTCGCCTGTAGCAGTGTAGGAAGGAAGGTAGCTCAATTGAGTGGGAGAGGGAGGGGACCTTTGAATGAAAGAGGATTTGACCAGTGCATCAAGGATCACCATTTCTGCCTTCTCAGGATCCGCTAACTCAACTCAGCAAGAAAAAAGAGAAGGAATTAATTAATTTCAGACATAAGCAACACTACAGATAGAAGAGAAGTTCTTAAAGAAAGAACTTACTTTGCTCGGAAGGGATGGAATTGGAAAAAAGAGACATATCTCATATCTCCTTCATTCCACCTTCGGCTATCTATTTACCTTTGCCTAGACTTCAAGTCCTACCCTCCTGGAGAACGCGCGGTTAAACTCTTGACTATTATGAATTATCCTTACCTAATATAAATTTTGATTTTGACCTCCTACTAGATTTGAGTATGTAAATTATATTAAATGGCTCGGGTCATTTATTTTAATTTTCAAATTAATTGAGATTTCGATCATAAAGCACCAGTTTCCTATGATTTGAAATTAATCTCAACTAAAAAATGCTCAAGATTGAAAATTTAAATTGAAAAAAAAAGGTAAATGCGAAAGGTCTTAATTTGAAAAGTTTCGCTCAAGATTTAAAATATCTTAATTTTACTCGGAGAAAAAAATATTTAAATTAAGAGAAAGGAGTAGGTCCGATGCCCATTGGACCTACTTTTGGATCCAATGGACTCCACAACCGTCCGATTTGCTTTAAGATCCATGCACGACAATTGAAGCGCGCGTGCTGAATATTAAAGCTGAGGACACAGATCTTAAAGCGAATTGGATGATCCTGAAACCCATCGAACCTAAAGTATGTCCCATGGGCATCGGACCTGCTCCAAAGTCTTAAATTAAACGTCGCTGTTGTTTTAATGAAATTTGATGATAGACCGTCAGTCTTGACTCTTGTCTGGGAACATTAAAATTAAAAAAAAAAACATAATAATACTATGTATATAAATACTTCTTGATAATCTGAACACTGAAGAAACTGGAGGCTAGTTTGGTATCTTTGAAGAGAAAAAAAATAAATGAAGCTGTACACTGAGCCTTCAAATAAGAAATTTGATAAGAGCCCAATTGAAATACCAGAAATTAAAATCTTACAAATTGAAATTTGGAAGCCCGATAACTAAGGTGAAGTCCTTAAAAGGTGATTATGAATGGAGATATTATTAACTAGAGCGAGAAAAACAATATTTGTAAGCTTTTCTATCAAAACTCGATCGAGCACTTCCGAAATGCACAAAACAATTAGAAAAACTACCCAGGTTTCACTTGAATTATTTTTTTAGAGGATCATTGTGCAGTACACCCAGGTAAAATTGGAAATATCTCCTCTTCAAATTTATGAAAATATTTTCTCATTTGTCCTATTTGATACTTTTAATAACATAACCAGTTTCCTCTTTCCTGATTGTGATACTCGAATAATATTCAGTTAGTTTCCAAATTGATGAACTAAAGAATGAAATAATCAACCTGGTCAATTCAAGGAAAAAAAAGGATTAAAAAAACAGTATAGAAAAGGCTATTTTAATTTAGAGAGGGAGACAGTTTACGATAATTTTGGCTTGTGTGGTCAATAAGTGTAAGTAACTTAGTATTAAAAATTCTATATATAGTATCACTGTACGTGACAGCAAATTTCTCGTACTCTACTTCTTTACAAAAATGTTATCTTGAGTTAGATGATCTGCCGATAGGTAGATCAGATGTTTGTTTTTCCAATCTTAATTATATAGTTGATCATGCAGATGTCTTCAAGAAAACATTAATTTGTTGTTTTTTAAAGTTGAATTAGACCGAGATCTCCATGTAGCTAGGTAGCACTACTATAGATATGGGCTCTACTATTAATTGTTATAATTAACCTGAATTTTCAAAATGATAATTAATTATAAATCGTAATTTGGATAAACTAAAACAAACTTAATAGGTAATTGTAGATGATTTAATTAGAAGTTCTAAACGAAGAGAAACTAATAAATTAACAAGCTAAAACAAACTTGATTAATAATTCAAAGTAAATATAATTGATCGAAACGTACAAACTTATTTAAACACTTTTGAAAAATAAATAGATTTAAACTATACTGATAATCGAACTCTAAATTGCTACAAGAAAAGTTGCAATTTAATCTATCTAACTTAAATCAATAGAAAGTGAACATGTAAAAAGATATGTGATTTACATAAGGACCCACATGATAAGGTTAAATTCATTATTTCGATTTGTTCCCGCTGTATTTTAATAATTCACCATATCCAGGTAGTTGTTAGCCATTATAATTAATGACAATTTATTTACTAAATTTCACTAAGTCGATTATCATGTTTGGTTCGTGTGGATTACTTCATATTAATTGAACTTTAAACAACATAAGCCGTGCATGACGGTTCACAGGGTTCATCTAAGTTGCATTTAACATGGTTTAACATGTTCAAGTTTTAAATGATAATCATGCCACCTATTGTTATTTAACTAATTTAACTTGGTGTTTTTTTTAATAAATTAATGTGTATTACTCTCATAATTACCTTAAGTATAATTATGTTAATCATCGTACAACTGTTGTCATTTTAAATATTTGCTTGTATTATGTGTGTTGGTGACATTCTAATACTAGTTTCATATATTTCAGCCCACAATTAATTTCATTAATTTAGTTTCGGACTAGTCCGCAAAGGAGTTGGCAATCCCATTTAATTAACATTATCAACTGTGTAATTATCTAATTAATCACTTGAGACTTGATATCAATCCGATATATTTTTGAGGTTGTGCTCACCGAACAAGCCGACATTTTTATTAATATCCAAAGTTTAATACAAATTATTATTTATGTCCAGATTCTGAGCTAATATCGAAAAATGCCCAAGCCGGCCAGAAAATGGCCGGCTTACTCCCCCCCTAAGCCGGCCATTTTCTGGCCGGCTTACCTTTTTTTTTTTTTTTACACACATAATTTTCTATTAAACTTTGGATATTAATAAAAATGTCGGTTTAATCTTTAAAGCTTATTTTTGCTATTTAACGCACTTATGCAATTGTTTTAAATATTTTTATGTTGTACTGCTATTTTAATGTTGTAATATTTTCTGTTTAGCATTATCATGATAATTTATTTTATCTGTAAAATATAAAAATAGTACCATAAAAGCACACATACAAAAGAATCGAAATATAGGATAATCCAAATATACCAAACATAAATAGTATACCAAATATAAATAGTACAAAACTAGTAAAAATACAACTAAAACTGAGAGGGGGTATATCGTTGAGGCGGTACTCCGGCGTTCGTCCAGCGCTCGCGCGGCCAGGCTCTGTCTCTCTCGGTCTCCACACTAGCATCGACAGACCTGAGTATCTGCTCTACGATATCCCATCTGGCATCGCCCGTGGAAACTGGCTGTACTGGCGGAGGTGTACTGAAGATAGATGCGGCGAACTCAGTGCCAAAGGCAGGCTGAGTATGAGACCCGCTACCACTAGCCTCTCCATCATGCGGCATCTCTGTGCCATATCGGGGTACCCTCGGTGCCGACATGAAATCATCCTCGTAGACCCCGTAGTCCTGGAGACTGTACGAGAGGGACTCAAAATCAGAAGTATCGGTCTCCGCAGGTGGTGGCTGTGGCGGCATCTCTGCCGGACCCTGCAATCATACACATAATTCAGTAAATTGGATCTGAATGAAGAAATTTATTAAAACCTGACAGATACTGAAGTATAACATACCTGAGTCTACACCGGACGTCCATGCTCGTCGTACCATGCTGTCCACCCAACGATGGACAATACCCAACTATGGTAGTCCCACTCTGGATGCGAATCAGGGGAATGTGGCATATCATCTAGAAGTACCGGGCTCGGGTCGGGCTCGATCGGATCTATCTCATGCCAGTTGATGTTCTCTCCAGTGTCTCTCAGCATACCGATGATCTTTCCACCGTGTCCGGCATCCTCAACCACATTCGTATTCTTCTTGAGGACGCGGTACCCAAGCCGTCTCCAATTCTTCTTTCCCAGCATGGCGATACCATGCCCGCACTCCTTGATCGAGGCCAGAAGCTGAAAAAAATTTGGCATGTCAGATCAAACCTTGATGAACACTAAGTTAGAGAAAAACTATGTAGTTTTAGGTGCATTACCTGGCGAGCGAATGAACGACTGTTAGGATGGTAACCATCATCGGTTTTGATCCTCTCACCCTGCAGATAGACACTCGCTATGCAGATCTGCGTGTACCAAACATCGTACCTCAACTGGGGATCCCCCTGGGTCTGTACGATCGCATCTGGCTCGTGATAGAAGTCCATATACTGAGGGTCATGTGATGTATTGTAGTAGGCTGAAAAATGGGTGCTCCAGTCCTTATCCAGTCACCCTCGGTGGTTCATTCTGTAAGGAAGACGTTAGTTGCAATACAAAGCTATCAAGTAATATGAGGTATTTGACAATAGACTACGACTTACCTGTGCGGGTCTGTGTGCGTGGACCTCAGCAAAGATGGGTCTGCGGGAATCAACACCGCTCGACCAAACTGGGGGAGCACCTGATCTGTATAGTGGTGCTCCACTACCCAGAAGTGTATGAGTGGACCTCGGTAGAACCACATATCTTGCTCCTGCTCGTCACCCACATGGCCCGGCAAGAGGTTCTCCGTGTACAACTGCTCGTACGACGTCCACTCAACAAGAGCTTCAGGCAAACTCTGAAGCTCTGACCGGACTAGCCTGATCCCAACGGTAGCACCGTGGGTCCGATCTAAGTAGTGGTGGAAACCGTGCCACTTCTTGCCGTATGCCGGGCATCTCCACATATTCGGCTCTCCACAATCCGGCGCCTCATTAGGGATAGAACGACCCACCGGTAGCTGTGACCACGACCAGTGCTGAAGCAGGAGTACCGGCCCTTACATCTGCTTCGCATTCTTCTGCATTTTCAAGAACATTAGACGTCAGTGTATTTTGATGGATTAATTGATTAAATAATTTACTAAGAAAAGAGTTGGTGACTTACCTCACTACTAAAGCACAGGTGGGAGTATAGATACGCCAGGACAGCCCCACCCCAGTTGTACGGCGATGGCCGCTCAAGGTCTGTCAGCAGCTGGAGATACATCATCGGCATCTGGTCACCGCTGGAATCAGGAAACATGACAGAACCAAAAAGGTCCATCACGTAGCCCCGTGTATATCTGCAATACAAAACATATAAAAATTCTAATAGAATCCTCGTATTAGAAATTGATTAATAGAAACAAGTTATAAAATTTACCTCTAAATCTCCAGCTCGGTGGAATCTGCCGAGAGACCCGCGCTGAAGTGCTCCCGTAACCTCGTCATCCGCAAATGGAATTTGGACCTCCCATTGTCCCCAATGATATGGAAAGGATCAGCTCCCAACAACTCGCTGACATCACCTATGAATCTCTCGCTGTCAGATACGCCGCCAACGGGTGTGCCACGGATAGGCAAACCCCAAAGAGCACTCACATCCTGGAGAGTTATTGTTATCTCTCCGAATGGCATGTGAAACGTGTGCGTCTCGGAACGCCATCGCTCCACCAGTCCTGCGATAAGAGATGCATTGATGATGCTTCTCTCTGCCCGCACAATGTCCACAACCTGGTAGAGACCCAGGTTGATGAGGTATGGGTCCATCATCTCGTTGTACTGCATGTGAACACACCGCAACTTCACATTTAAAAAACCCGTGTCCTGCGTTGAAAAAGGTAATCCGCATGGTGATAACATAATAAAATTTAAACCCAACAAAATTTAAAGAAAATATAAAAAAAAGAACGTACCTCACGAGAAGCCAGTGAGACTCGGTGATCGCTGTGGGAAATCCACAGGAGAGGACTGATGTGCTCCGTGCTACTAGTACTGATCGGCTCGTCCACTACTGGACGACGAGTAGACCGTGCTCTAGGCATCATGATATCTAAAATAACCTAATTTCGGTAAAATTACGCTTAATTAGCCTAATTATGGTAACAAATACCAAAATATCCTAAATGTTGGTCAACTGTACTAATTACACTAAATTACGCTTAATTAGCCTAATTATGGTAAAAAAGACCAAAATACCCTAAATATTGGTCAACTGTGCTAATTACACTAAATTACGCTTAATTAGCCTAATTATGGTAAAAATGCCAAAATACCCTAAATATTGGTCAACTGTGCTAATTACACTAAATTAAGCTTAATTAGCCTAATTATGGTAAAAAATGTCAAAATACCCTAAATATTGGTCAACTGTACTAATTACACTAAATTATGCTTAATTAGCCTAATTATGGTAAAAAAGGCCAAAATACCCTAAATATTGGTCAACTGTACTAATTACACTTAATTAGCCTAATTATGGTAAAAAATGCCAAAATATCATAAATATTGGTCAACTGTACTTACACTAAATTACGCTTAATTAACCTAATTATGGTAAAAAAGACCAAAATACACTAAATATTGGTCAACTGTGCTAATTACACTAAATTACAACAAATTACTCTAAATCCTAACCCCTAAACCCTAAACCCTAAAATAAATAAATTTAAATTTAAATTAGATAAAAAAAATTACCTCAAAGAAGAGAGAAATTCGGTTGAGAGATGAGAGAGTTGTGAGGAGGAGAGAGAAAAAGAGGGTATATATTGGGTTAAATGCGGGTTTAAAAAAAAAGAAAAAAAAAAGGGTAAGCCGGCCAGAAAATGGCCGTCTTAGAGGGAGAGTAAGCCGGTCATTTTCTGGCCAGCTTGAGTATTTTTCGATATTAGCTCAAAATCTAAGCATAAATAATAATTTGTATTAAACTTTGGATATTAATAAAAAATGTCGGCCGAACAGGACACGCAAATTTTGGTATGAAAGAAAATGTTTCCAAGTTGTTTATCAGATGCACACTCAACATTTGTGGCGAGTGATGAGTGGCTCAAAATCGTCCCTTGAAGATTCCACCACAGAGGTGACATGCAGGACCAACTAAACTCTTTTTTTTTTTTTAAATAAAGTGATCTAGCTCTATGATCAGAAATTACAAGGTTGTACAAAAACATGATCATTCTCTTCAAGTTCAGAAAAATTATGTACAGGTTTGTCAGTTCAGAAAACTTAGCAGCAAAGGGGTTTTTAGTAATATTATTAGCCCACAAACTCTAAGGATGGTATATATTTTCTTAGCGCCTTAACAAGATATTTTCCTTGGCCCACACACTATACCAGGATCAATCAATCTTAGACCCACACACTTTATGATAGCATTAGATTTCTCAGGCGCGTCAGAAGATTTTTCTGTTGCCCATGTGACATGTTTTTCGGGAATGATATGCAAAATTTTACACTATATTATTATTAAGGAGTTCGGCTACTATAACACTAGTGTCATTCCAAACTAAATAACACCACATCTTAAACCATTGGATCTATTTTAATATTCCTGCAAGACACTAGTGTCATTCCAGCCCTATCATGTGTACGAATATTAAAGTAGATCCAATGATTTAAGATGTGGTGTTATTTAGTTTGAAATGACACTAGTGTTATAGTAGCCGGACTCATTATTAAAATGAAATGTTTTTACTTAATTAATATTAAATTGAGAATTATATATCTGGAAAAATAACAGTTATATGTTAAAAAAAATAGAAAGAACGAAATTCTTCACGACTCCTAGCCATTTTATTAGATATCTGCCTTATAAAAAAATAAAAATAAAAACAAAAAAAAGCAAGTTCGAAATCAAAGGAAGTCGATTATCACAAGAGATATTGTATGAGAGAGATTGAGATATGAGAAACAGAGTAAAAAACAGTAAAGGTCGCATTAGAGATGACAAGCAATAAAGTTACCGTTTGAAACAACATTATTGGCGATCAAAATCTCTGTGTCATGCACAAACTAAAATCATAGGTAACAAATTATAAAGGACAGCGTCAGTGACCCGGTACACGGTAATTCATGTGTACATTAAAAGAAAAAAAAATTGGGTACTGTTTTGTTTTGTCCTGATCCGGTTGTGGCCATCTCCAATGGAATCGTTACCTCTTAAATGCATATTTTTCTCTTTTCCAGTCATTCTACACCAAATTTTCATTATTTCAATAAGTTGTGTTTACAAATGATAATGGTTGGTGAACCATGTTGAATTATTTGGTAACAAATAATTTTGTTTTATTGTGTCTTGGTCAAATTTTTGTTCTATAATAAGCGGCCTTGATAGTAATAAGTATCATATATTATCTACAAACTAATTACTTGAACACATATACAACTTTATTTTTTTTCAACAAATACTAATATGATAATGACACACTCACACACATAAAGGTTTTTCTAAACTCAACCAGAAACAACAGAAAATAAATATCTATTGTAATTAATGGTGTACAACAACCGACATCAATTCAAAACTTTGATTCAAGCGCACATGGTAGAAATTAAAATTTTACAGGCTCCGGAGCGGGCCGACATGCAATAGTACTATCATAGTACTATTCTATCATAGTACTATTCTTATCAATGCATTGATAAGAATAGTGCTATGATAGAGTTTGAGACCATGTGACATGTTTTTTCGGAATGACATGCAAAATTTTACACTATATTATTATTTAAATGAAATGTTTTTACTTAATTAATATTAAAGAGAGAATTATATCTCTGGAAAAATAACAGTTATATGTTAAAAAAAATAGAAAGATCGAAATTCTTCACGACTCCTAGCCATTTTATTAGATACCTGCCTTATAAAAAATAAAAATAAAAACAAAAAAAAGACAAGTTCGAAATCAAAGGAAGTCGATTATCGCAAGAGAGATTGTATGAGAGAGATTGAGATATGAGAAACATAGTAATTAAACCAGAAACAACAGAAAATAAATATGTATTGTAATTAATGGTGTTACAACAAACCGACATCAATTAAAATCCCTGATTCAGGCGCACATGGTACAATAAAGTTAGTAATTAATGGTGTTACAATATTTTTCTAAACTAAACCAGAAACAACAGAAAATAAATATCTATTGTAATTAATGGTGTTACAACAAACCGACATCAATTCAAATCCTGATTCAGGCGCACATGGTAGAAATTAAAATTTTACAGGCTCCGGGGTCGGACTGAAGCGTTGGAAAAGAAAATACGTGAATAGAAAATTTTGAATGATTGAAATCAGAAAAGCCGAATCCTGCAGAGTCGGATCCCCTTTTGTATCGAGTGTTGACTCTAGGTCTTCTTAATACTAAGTCTAGTACAGACCTGTCAAACCAGTCCCTATTATCATTAATTGACGAACCGTTTCAATAATGGTGGCTAACAAGGACAAATGTTTTAACTTCATAATAAAAGCGCACATGCTATGTCTTGGCTGACAAGGACAAATATTACATATAGGCCCATCTATTATTTATTGATTGCAATAACATATTAGTAGAAGATAGATCATATATATATGTTAACGAGTAAGTCTACGGTACTATGCATATTACAGGTTGGTCTGTAATATAATTTAATATTTTTGTTTTTAAAATTCTAACGGTCGATCCGAACCGTTCAACATGATTCTCATATGAAAATGTACTTGTTTTTTTTTAAATATTATTTTTTAAGATAGGTAGAAAATCACTTGATCTGAAAATTCCATCCAAAACATTGATTTTCTACCTATCTTAAAAAATAGTAAAAAAATTCTAAAAATATATAATTTGGTTTGCAAGTACATATTCATATGAAAATCATGTTGAATGGTTCGGATCGACTGATAGGATTTCTTAATCAATCGCTTTAAATACTTCAGTTTATTTCTTAATATCCCGGTTTATTTCTTAATACCCCGGTTTATTTTTTAATATATATACTTCGGTTTACTATAAATTAATTACTTTAAATAAAAAATTTAATATATTTTGGTTTGAAACGAACAAACCGAACAAACCGAACAAACCGAAATAAAACTTTGGTTCTGTTCAGTTCGGTTGCAATGCTAAATCTGTTCAGTTCGGTTCTATTTTAGAAACCGAATTATAACTTTAGTTTGCCTAATTCGGTTCGGTATGAAGACCCCTACTTCTACCCATAAACGTAAACATGTACGGAGAGCAAGCTGACACCAAACAACCCTCCTTTTGTAGGAATGGAATCTGCTGCTTTTCTGATTCCAACCATTCAAAATCGTTGAAATTTGTGCATGAAAAAAATTATTTATTGAAATACGTGAATAAATTTTTTTAAATGATTAGAATCAGAAAAGCCGGAACCTGCTGAGTCGGATCTCCTTTTGTATCGAGTGTTGACTCTAGGTCTTGTTGATACGAAGTCTAGTACAGACCTGTCAACCAGTCCCTATTATCATTTTTTGAGAGAAACGGTTCGTCAATTAATTATAGAAAGGGAGATCCGACTCTGCAGGATCCGACTCTGCAGGATATTAATTGACACATACAGGTACATCTGTTGATCACACAAGTAGTAATTTCAAGGATGAAGTCTTTGCATTGTTGGAAAAACATCAATGGCAGGACTTAAGTACCTTTTCAAACCTTAACCAAAGTTATAATCGCAAGAACTTTCTTACATTCCGGAATTCTTAACTAGGTGTAGCCTAACCTATGCTTTTCAAATTTTATGAACAAAATTTTGCTAGGCTATGGTTCCAAAACTTTGGTTTCCAATTTAATTCACCAAAACAATGTATATGGTTACATAAAACTTAATTTTACTTTACTATGGTGCCTCATAAATTAAATGAATTAAATTGTTCATCCAATTTATTTGGTCGCATGTAAGTTTCTATGCATTAACATAGATCGAAGAGAGAATGGAAAAGGAGTGTGTGAGACGACATTGAAGAAAACCGGAAAAAATGAAGCTATCTTGGATACTGATACATAGTTTTGTAGTAAGATGTTTCTTCAAAGCTTCGCATTGGCTTAACTTATGGTAATAAAGAGGGACGGAGCTGGACAGTAATTGGTCTAACGTAGCCAATACGCCATATGTTGTATAATATAAATAAATAAAAAGAGCCGACAATGACACAAAAACTACACCTCTATTTTCAACGTATATAATTGAGTCAAAGTTGAACAACTTCATTATAGGACGCTAACTTCGATCACATCTGAAATTCTAAAAATGCACTAAAATTATAATACAATTAAAATAGGAGGAAAAGCAATACACCTCACATCTTCCGCCTATTATTTTAAAAAATAGGAAGGTTTGGAGAAGAAATTAATCCTTATTTGGTTGCATATTTTAAGAGGACATAAGATTAATAAATGTTACACTTATAATCTCCTTTAATCTCCTAGATCTTATATTATGTTACTTTCTAAATTGGAGTCTAAACAAGACATTTATACTATATATGATATTCTAAAAGTTACTTCTTCACACGGAATATTTAGACCGGATAGACTCAAAGAATCCACCACTTCTCTCTTTAATTTAGAACTTCAATTAGACAAACTACATTCAAGAATTTATATTGAAAGATGCTACTTCACACGAAATATTTAGACTGAATAACATGTTAGTACCTGCTTTCAAGCAATATTATTCAATGGTCATAGGTTAGTTCTAAAACTTTTGTGCAATCTTGTGATAGTTATTCAAAATTCACCAAGGTGCAATGAGTGGTCTAGTACTGTATAATTTATATTTTAATCCGAAGAAAAACTTTTATACTTGTTGTGACCAAATTGTAAATTGTTTTAGAATTGATGAAGTATTAATTTGTTCAATTTAATTGTTGATTTTTGTTAAATCAGTTTGCTAATAACATAGTAATTAATAGAAGATTTTACTGGAGACACTCTCACTACAGCAAAAAAGGGTATCAACGATCAGGGAATGTCATATTATCATATTGGGCATTTCCACCTATAAAATTCATGATATCATAATTACCATTTTAAATTTTAAAAACTCACAAATTTACCCAATTTATTTACTTTTCTATTAAAACTCATTTTAAATTTGTAAAATATCCATTTTAACCTTTATTAAAAAAATATATGTAGAATGTTTAGGAGAAATATTATTGTTTTAGTTGGTCATTTTTTAGAGAAAATAGTTTATTTTCTTACTTGTAACGTACACACAAATATATAACTAAATATCGCTCTATGATTGGATTATTAATTTTATGGATTAACAATTCTATAATTTCAATTTTCACGGCCCTTTATTGATAAACCATGAAGTGTAAACATAATAAATATAAAAAGGAGAGAAAGCATGATTGGATTGATGACGTACACGCAATATGCGGCATGATTGGATTTCCTTTTCTCTTCGAAGAGAAGGAGAGAGATAAGAGGATTGAAATTCGTTTAATTCCGTGTGAATCTGTTATTCCGATCCTAATTGTTGATATTTGTTGAGATATGTGTATGAAAAAGTTTGAATGGTTGGGATCGGAATAGTATGTTCTTGTTATTCCAAGCAGATTTATATCCGTGGACCACGCGAAGATGCTTAATGATAAATTATGAAACTGATGTATAGATTCCATCATTTACATAAAAATAAAAATGTCTTCTATTATCATATATGCACATCCATTTTATTCTTAATTAGAAAATTCATTTTGATAATGGACCTCTTTGAACAATAATATTTGTCCTTTCAATAATATTATATTTTAATTACTGGCTTGTAGAGTAAATTTTAAAATGTGCTTGGAGAGTAAATTTCATATTTTTTAAATATTTTTACTATATTGTTACATTTTATAAAATTATCATTGTTTTTCAGAAAATTCTAGACCATTCAAAAATAATGAGTTTGTACCTACTTATAAAAATAGCTAGTAAAAATTGGTCTCCAAGCACATTTTAATATGAAGATCACATTGAGGAGTATAGATCAACTGTTTGTACTTTCAAAACACCGTGTAACTATTTTAGAAAGATTTATTTTGAAGAAATCATTTTCTAACTATTTCTAGTGGCTCTCGTTCCCATTGCAGTAACTGTTTCGAGTAATAATTGCTGACGTGACTGCTAAAGACAATGAAAAGTTAACTGCACAAGTGTAGAGTCTAAAAATAAAAATTTACTTAATTTTCTATTTGATGCTTGACAATTGTTTTATATTTTTTTAATTTTACTGATGTAGTTTGCTCTTAATTTTTTTTTATTCAAATTTTTTTTTAAAAAGAGGCAAAAACCCGTTCCATTAAAATGAAACCATAATTATATGACAGTTCAACAGAAGAGGAATATTGTAGGTCTGCAACACCTTACACTGGTGTTCAAGAAGTCACAGTATTATTTCAATCCCACCATTCGTTGTCGTTCGTGGACCTTACAATATATGAGGTCACGTTATTAACGTCATGTAATTACTATATGAGGTCACGTGATATATGAGGTGACGTTATAACATCCCACAACCTTCGGAAAAGAAAAAAAAAATTAATGGCATCCTTCTCTCAAAACAAATTTGCACTCCTCCCCGAACACTCACACGGAGTCTGACTCTCCCGGCCTTCCCACAGTCAGTTAATTTCTTTTTCTCTTTCTTTCCTACTCAGTTAAATATCAAGAACAAAACTATGTTCTTGTTTTCAATTGGGTGCTGCTATCTTGAGAGAAAAATTTAGATTAATGAGAGACCAAAATGAATGATTTCACATGTTGCCTTTTTTATCTTTGCATACATCATAATTATCTTTGTGTATGTGGCTTCTATAATAAGCTTCATTTCTCTAAGCCTCCAACTGCACGAGTCCGCATCCTCTGAGATTACATAATATTTGAGTTTAGATCCTAACCATTCGATATCCAAAGATGAGTGAAATAGTGCACCAAACATGGCAGCAAGGACAGCAATCGGGTGTATTCTCATTCTAGGACCGTTGCAAGGAAATGCACAAGGAGTTGAGCAGTGGCCTATTGAGAAATTTGGTAAGTTAACGGAGCAACTGAATTTCTGCAAAAAGGCTGTACTCTTCTTTGACTGCATTGAGGAAAAAAGGCAGCTCGATGCTAGAGAATTCCAGTTGCGTTTAAAGATCAAGGAAAGAATCTTTGCGCTCACTAATTTTGAGGAGGAAAGATGGTTCCAGCGATCTCGATGTAGGTGGCTTACAAGTGGGGATCGAAACACTGCCTATTCCACAATTATGCATTATCCAGGGCTCGGGTGAATTCAGTTTTGGAACTGAAACAACAAGGCCGGTCAATCACTGACGAGCGGCAAATCATGGATAGATAAAAAAAATTTACAAAGCAATGCATGGGGCATTGGGGGTCTCCTCCCAGACACTAAATTCCGATGTTAGTTCCTTGTACCCAACTCCGAATTCCTTGGATTGCTTCCAGAGGCCTTTCTCTGCGCAGGAAATCGAGCGGGCGGTCAAGGGTTTGGCAAATAACGAAGATATTAAAAACTTTTAATACGAATCTAAATAATTATTCTTATTTGTATTGGTATATGTTTTAAAATTGAAAACTGCATTTCTATCTATCTGTTGTCATCCTTACGCACTATGAGGCGCGAGCTCAAGTCGATCTGTTGTATCTGTGCAATTGTTGTTTTTACGTAATATTCACCAACATCAAAATTCGAGATAATTCATGAATCTTCTTATCAAACAAAAGAATTATCATACAAATTATAATGTAAAAATACTTTCTTGTAAAAATATACGTACCATACAATTTTTTTTTCACTTCAGAATCACCATACCCACGAAAAGTTGTTCTGTGGTCCAGGAGCAGCCAACAGTCTTCTTTGATTGGAGTCCTGTGGCCCCCACAGAGCAGTGACATACGTTAGTCACCAATGGGATTTTTCGGCCCACTGAGCACAATTGAATGGTCAACACGTACTCAACAAAGACACAACATCTCTCTAGCTTCCTCGAAACATTCCAGTTACTTCTTCCTAGCTGTCTGCGTCAGGTCATCTCTCTCTCTATAATTAAAGAGAGCAAAGTCGTCTGATCTTACGTTAATTCCTAGCTCCTACCTCCGGTCTTCATCCTCATTACACCTCTACTCCTCTACGTTCCTCCGAGATGGAACTATTAATTGCTCTATATATCTCATCCTCCGGCCTTACCCCTCTATTCCTCTACCCTCTACTCATCCTCATTCTACTACTCCTAATAACCATGCATCCTGCTAATCCTCCTAATCCTAATTCTACTTGTCATTGCTCTACTATTTTTCTTCCTGGCGGATGCATGCTTACACCATCTAACACACTGCAGCAGCAGTGCTTACTTGCTTACTTGTATCCGGTGAGGAAAGGAGTGCCGCTCAAACCACCCGGGTCCATAACATATCAGTCTGTACCAGTACCAAGAGCATGCATGGGTGGAGATTGTTGCTAATTTTTCAAAGGCAGCAGGTGGGTTTTGGTCAATAAAGGAAGTACCAGGGGTTGGAGATGATCCGGTCCTGCATGAGAAATAAAAAAAGCCATATATATGTAAACCGTCATGAACTGATACTGAAGCAAACCTGGACCAAAAGATTTAAAGCCCAAATAAAAGCATTACTCAGGAATCAGGATATGTTTGTGAAATAGTAAACTGGTTTTACTGGTTTTACTGGGTTTTCTAATAAGCCCATGGGCCATAAATGTTTTTTTTTTTTGTGGTTGGCGAGAACGCCAACAAATATATTGATATAAAAAAAGTTATTTACACAAATGCTAATTTAAAAATAATTTACAAACTCATAGAATTTACTCCGTTGTCTACAAGGAGCTCATCCACTGACATATCTCTAGTGACGTATTATTGATCAAGTGATGTACCACTCTATTCCTTTCTGAAAAAACCCTCCCGTTCCGCTCGCGCCATAAGGCCCAAGCTCTTGCTGCCCAGATTATGGCCATAAATGTTAATATTTGATTAATTTGATTTTATTTGTGCGGCGTGTGACTGACTTGTAAATTGTTGAACAGGTCAAATTAAGTCTACGATAAGATGGATAAGGTAGCGGGAGAGAGGGAAAGAAGCGTGTGAGGAGGCCCCATTGAAGAGAATTGTTTCCACTTTCTAGCAATAGGTAACCTTTTTTCAACTTTATATTTTCTCATTCTTTTTGCGAAATTATTGAACCATTTCATGAAATAATTGATTATGCCTTCAGTTGCAATATGTACCTATATATAGCTGGTAAAATTCCCTTATAATTGTTTTTTTCTCCCCTATCTGTTAATTCATAATTGCTGGAAATTTGAGAGCAATTTATTTCCCAACTCTGTGCTCATAAAATTATGCAACAATTCTTGAGGATTTTTGTTGTAGAGTTCTTTTAAAAATGTTACTAAACTCACTACAATATGTTTTATCTGCGAAGATAAAAGTGCTTGTATCCTTGCAGATACTCTGGCCCATTGGTAAGAGCAATTTCTGTCGCCTCTTGGTAAATTATAAGAAGTATTGAAAGAATACTTCTTGTTCAAGTCGCACAATAGGGAGCTTTCATTTTATTTTCCTTTTTTCGGCTGCTCTCTGAATTTGTTTGCTTATTTCTACTTACTGAAAATTCTCTAAAAGCTGGTAGTGAATTTTCTATCGAAATTTCCGGCCCAATCTGTATCAGAATAGCCACATATGACATTAGAATTATTGTTTTTGAACCAAATTTCTTTCCCGGGATTCTTCTTTAAATACCTCAAAATTCTATTTATGGCCTGTAAGTGTGGAGTTCTTGGTGAGTGCATGAACTTACTAATTTGGCTTACGGAAAAGAAAATGTCTGGACGGGTAACCGTTAGGTAAATTAATTTTCCGACTAGCCTTTGAAATTGGTTTATGTCTTTTAATGGTTCACCATCCTCACTATTTAATTTACACTTGTTATCAATTGGAGTAGAGACCGGTTTGCAACCTAATTTACCGGTTTCTTTCAAAAGGTCTAAAGTATATTTTCTTTGAGAAATAAAAAGCCCCAACTTTGAATATGCTACATCTATTCCTAGAAAATATTTTAAATATCCGAGGTCTTTGATATCAAACTTTTCTTTTAATTGACTTTTAACTTTTTTAATTTCTTCTATGTTATTTCCGGTAACTATAATATCATCTACATATACTAGTACAAGAGTTATGTTTTTTCCATCATTTTTAGTAAACAAAGAATGATCGGCACTACTAATTTTAAAATTGCAAGAATTTAAATAAGAGCTAAGTTTTCCATACCATGCCCGTGGAGATTGCTTCAATCCATAAATTGATTTATTTAACCTACAAACTAGATTAGAAGTGTTCTCTAATTTATGACCGGGTGGTAGGTTCATATGTACCTCTTCTTCAAGTGTTCCTTGAAGAAAGACGTTTTTTACATTCATTTGGTATAAATCTCAATCATTGTTTACTGTAATAGAAAATAAAATTATAACAATATTCATTTTTACTACTGGGGCAAAGCTTTC
Source organism: Carex littledalei (assembly GCA_011114355.1). Classification (NCBI taxonomy): domain Eukaryota; kingdom Viridiplantae; phylum Streptophyta; class Magnoliopsida; order Poales; family Cyperaceae; genus Carex; species Carex littledalei. The sequence goes on along the minus strand of CM022083.1, from coordinate 4,824,634 downwards.
ATTGTAATCTATTCCATATGTTTGAGTGTACCATTTGGCCACCAATCTCGCTTTGTACCATTCTATGGTACCATCACTAAAATCAGATGATTATAAGTAAGTACAGGTCCATCGATTTCTAATAAATAAGTCAATCGATTTCTATTAAAATCAGATGATTATGAGTAAGTACTCAAAACAGATACCTAAACACAACCGGAGTTACAAAATTCAGTTCACTTAGGCTGTGCTCCAGAGAGGGGCAGAAGCCCCTTCATTAAAGGGAAGGAACGGGAACAAAGGGGAACTCCGCACACGCCTGGGCTGCCCACGCCGTTCACCCGCTCCAGAAGAAGGTAATCCGAGATGGAAAGGAAGGAACACGCTACTTTAGTGAGGGGAACACGCTATACAAACTTCCTAAATTTGTACCTCCCAAATCGGAGTGTAGGTTTCACTGTAGCGAGAGGAACCGCGCGCTGCTCCTTCCTTTCTCTTCCTTCCCGTTCCTCTCCGAGTGGGTCTTGTGGAGCACAGCCTTACACTTTGTTATTTAAATTGCCATCTAAACCTGCACAAAAACCTAGACATAAAACCTAGTGCAAACTACACAAAAGTCTATCCAAAGACATCAGTACATCAACATAAGCACAAGAAAACAACCAAAATAACCAGTTCAAACAGACATAACTACAAAACCATCAAAGTTGACTCATCGAAGTCTCTTCCATTTAGTAGTTTTAAATTTAATTAATTATTGGGCAAATTTATATAAAAATAGGGAGACTCTTTTCATTTAGTAGTTTTGAATAATGAAATTACGTATGAAATCGCATTGGAAATTCCCTTGAATTAAAGGTCATATTTTAATTAATCAGCATGCAAGAAATAGATAATTTAAGAAAATAATTGTTGAACTAAACCTAAATACGAGTATTAAGCTTAATCAGTCTTGTTAAAAAGCATAAAACGCACATTCAAACATTCAGTTTTTGAAGTAACAATTTAATATAATCTGCAAGTCAGTTATTAAAATAAACACAAAATGCGTATTCTAACGTTCAGCTTTGCAGAAATTTGTTGTTTGAATACAAAATGGGTGACTTATAAATGGGGTACGAAATGCGAGAGAGCGAGAGAGAGAGAGGAAAAGGAGCAACGTTGCAGAGAGGTATTTCTTGCATTAGTTATATACCTCACTTTCTTCAGCTTTTCTCACTTTAGGTTGGGCTTCTTTTTGCAAAATATTCAACCATTTCATGAAATAATGGTGCCTTTAGTTGTTAAATAGATCGATTGCTGGTAAAACCCCCATAGATTTGCTGTTTTTATCTTCATTTTCTTTTTCCTCCATAATTGCTGAAATTATCCCTATTTTAATTATATATTGTAGGAACAACACATTCAAGTTTTGAAGCAGTCAATTCACAGGTCATGGTGAATGACAAGGAACTAGTGAGGAGGAGTTCGAGCCGCTTAAGGGCACGAAAGAGGGCCGTATCAGTCAAGAGGAGGATCTGATAAAGAACTGGGAGACACCTTGAGGATGCATCAAAGTTTCAAGGTATCATACTATCATATATACATTTTGAAATCCTTAAATTTCCGACAGTTTAATTTACTGGATGAAAAATAGTACTAGTGCTGATTAAAAATTTATGATGACTTGAAAACGAAGTAGGAAAGTATTCATAATTCAAATCATGACTCCAAAAATAAGATACATCAAACGTCCATACTCCATGTTGATGAATCAAATCGCATGCACCCAATTCTAAAGAAAACAAAATAATTCATCGTCCATCAACTCAAATGGATCAAAATGCAGTCAGCACGTGGGAGAACACAGCCAGTGCCTTACATGAAATATTGCAGCACGGGAATCATCAGAATTATCAGCAGGATAATCACCTTTAGCACAGTAGTGTCTTGCTTCTCCAGCAGCTTCAGCAAGAAAATCGCCACATACAACATACTCTCTGCCTGCTCCATCACTTTCATCACTCTGCTGTCTTCCAGCCCAGCAATCTTAAACACGTGGATTACGTCCTGAAGCACACTGCTGCCCTTCTCCATTATGGAGCGTGTTTTCTGCAGCCCAAAGAACAGCTTATCCAGCAAACTGACCTCTCCTTCACCGGTCAATGCGCGGTTCATTTCATCATCATTATTGAGGTCCATTTTTCTGGAAGAATATTACAAGCATATGTATCAGTTTAGTAAATTATTACATCATATCAACCAATCCAATATTATATATTGGGTAAAATTGTTAGGCGTACAGTTAACTAACTAACCATTCCTTTGAAGTAGCAACAGCATATAATCAATCAATCAAACTTATTGATTTTCAAGAGTCCGTGTATATACCAAGTACTAGCAAACCCAAGTTTACATAAAATACAATCAAACTTTTACGCATTTTCAAGAGTCTGGCCTAAACCCTAGTTTACATAAAATACAACTTTTTTTTGTTTGCCCTAAACCCTAAACCCTAGTTCAAAGAATAGCTGTGTATTTTTTTTTTTTTTTTTTTACATGATCGGGCTGGCCTGTGTAATAAATGAGAAGATTTAGACATGATCTTTAATGAATTCCCTACAAATTTGGAAGAATTGATCAATTGTCATTATATCTAGATATATATAGTAAAACCAATTACCAATCATATCAACATAATTCGTTTAGAAAGAGTTTGTACGGAGTATCCTTATAAAGATTTTCTAACTACATTTAGCAATAATGGAAAGATCTCGGGTAAAAATAGAAAGAATGAAGGGTTTCCTCAAAATTGCGAAACAAATTAAAGAAGTAAAAAGGAAAAGACGAACTTTGATGAAGAGGCTTCAGCTGCGTTGAGAGTGACGAACCCTTGAGTACGGTACGGATGAGAAGAGGTTTCAGCTGCGTAGTTAATGTTACTCTAGGGTTTGTAGATTTTTTTATTATTTTTTTGGATAGGCTGTTTTTGGATGGTCCAGAATGTTCAAATCAAGTGATTTTCGAAAAAATAGTAAAAAATTTCGAAAAAATGTAAAATTTGCTTTGCATGTACATATTTATTTTATAATCATGTTGAACGGTTCGGATTGACAGTTAGAATTTTGAAAAGTCAAATTTTGAGCTATAGCACGGACCCAAACGGTGCTATGCATAGCACCGTAGCCTCACTCATTTATTTATACTAGCTAGTATCATTTTTACTGTGACAGTGATGAATCCGAATTCGAAATCCATCCAGTGATAGTGCACGGGCACTATTATTTGTGCTATGAGATTCGTGCAGAATGATCCTGGGCCGTCCGTTTTCTAATTTGCTTGATTCAGCAACCTGGTGTGATCCGAATTCGACAGTGATTCGGTAAAAGTGAATATTCAATAAAGACAACGGAATCTTGGCTAAATTGGATTTGAGGCTGCCGTGCGATGGACATTTTGATTCGTGTGCAATTATAAATTAGGATAAAGATTCTAACAGAGCCGTTTTGACTTCATGCAGCGCATAAATCTTATGTAGGGATGGTTTAATTCTATAGTGTGTGCACTGCATAATGTAAAAATTACGCTGTTAAAATCTTAACCCCAAAATTATTAATTTTTTGTTGAGACCTTAATTACCCCAGAACCGCCCATAAAGAAAAGGGCATTGTGCGTAATTTTCCACGGAATCACATGATTACTTTCTCTCAGCTAACTTACATGAAAAGAAATGAAGCTTCAAATTCTATTTTCTTCTAATGGAATCGAGCATTATTTTTTTGTTTTGTTACAGATATAACTGTACAAATTAATTATGCATATATACAGCTGTTTGTAAGGTATCAACAGGTATGGGCATAGGCTTCAGGCTTCAGGCTTCAGGCTTCAGGCTTTGTAATACAAAGAACAGTGAATATTAATGTTTGTTTATTGATGAAAAACAAAAATTGTGTACAATTTTAGATTTTACATGTGCATGCTTATATAGCCTAATTTAGCTGTTGCTCTTTCCTAAACTACAATACTATACAGAGAAATTTAGATATATGCCCATCATAACTTCTTAATTTAAATATTTCCCTATAAAAACTTTAAAATTAGTTATTTCTCCATCTAAACTCACATATTTTGTTAATATCCCCATTTCTTACTTAAATCACTTAAAAATAAAGATTAATATTATAAAAATTTAAAAGGACAACTTTGCCCTTAATTTAAAAATACTGTGTTCGTAATCCCTTCTCTTTTTTCTTTTGGCTGCTCGATCACTAATACCTTGCATCATGATAATCATCAACTCTGACTGGGCACTTCATTTCTACGTCAGTGACCGCAATTATGGCTCTCTCAATTATACCACTTCTTCTCTTTAGTAAATACTTCACAAGAGTCGTTACTGCATTGTGCTTCATTTTCATACTTTTTCATCTAGCTCACTCAGCTGTGCCGGTGAGGCTAAATCTGCTCCTATCTCGTCAGAAGACTGCCTTGATAGTTGCAAAGATGACTCGGTCGACTCGGCCTTATCGGGTATAGTTGTGTGTGCTAATTTCTTACGATCTTCTTTACAAGTTAGGGGATGACATCATGCTCTTTTTATTGCCTTTAATTTGGCAATTTACAAGTTGTTGTTCTATTTAAATCATAATTTGATTGGGCATTTGATGAAGATGCAAAAGGAAAAGGATTAAGAACACAGTTTTTTTAAGGGAAAAATTGTCATTTTAAGTTTTTTATTGATATTAAATTTTTATTTGTAAGTGATTAAATTAAGAAATGGGCTTTTTTATAATATTATTGAGCTTAGATGGGGAAATAACTAATTTTTAAGTTTTGATGGGTGAATATCTAAATCAAGAAGTTATGATGGCATATATCTAAATTTCTGTATACAATATAGCCACTGCTATTTCCTATTTACACAAGATTATATACAAATATGACACAGATTTGAGTACAGCTGTATATTCCTAAATTGGAGGGATCTCTCTGTAAATTTCCTAATTGGAGCTGTCAGTTACTGGTACCACTAGCACCTCAAAGCTAATTCCTGGTACTATAATTTGGAGAGAGAATTCCTGGTACCGACGCTTTCGACAAAAGCTGAACGTGAACTAGGGACTCTAAACACCTTACTGACACAAACAGTATTATAATCGGACATAAAGGATGATATCCGATGGCGATGGCACGCAGCTGGCCAATTCACGGTCGAAAGTGCTTACTTAGCGCAGATGAACGGATAGATAATTCGGAATCACAGAAATGCCATATGGAGACTGCCGGCACCCCCCAGAATGCGAGTGTTTGGCTGGTTAATGATTTTAAATTGGCTGCTAATGATAGACAACCTAATGTGACGGGGCTGGAACATGGTTAATAGGTGTGTCCAGTGTAAAAACAGTGAAGAAACAGTGTCACGTATATTCAACAAGTGCACTATCCATTCAGGCGTACGGTTTGGTCGTCAACCAATTGGGGATAGCAGGGCATGAGATCCAAGACATAGAGTTGACAACAGAAGCAATTCTTGACAAAACAAAAACCAGGAAAACCAGATCAATACTGTTTATATCGCAATTTGTTATTTGGTGGGAGCGATGCTCGAGGATATTCAGGGATGTAACAAAACCGGTGAGCATATTCGTAGAAGAAATAATGCAACAACTGGACCACCTTTGAAGGCATTGCTTCATTGGTCTGAGCATGAGAGACTGGATCTGTATTTACCTTACTTATGCTTAAGCTTTCTTTCTTTATTTTCTTAACTTTCAGTACCTTTATTTCTCTTTTATGGCTCAACTGTATTGAGCCACTTGTTTTTCTTTTCCTCTTGTTACACCACCAATGTAACACTACTTTGGTAATCAAATACGGGCATTGACCCATATTTTTACTCAAAAAAAAAAAAAAATTGTAAAGAGAATTGAGTGCCATAGTCATGGGACAGAAGGTAGGTACTGCTAAATGATGTAGATGTTTTTTTTATTTTTTTCATTTTTACCAACTGATTTTGTTAATTTGTTTTCTTTATTTCCTACGCAGGCCTATATATCCTACAAAGATTTCAACAGAAGCTCAAACTAAGGTAAAAAAAAAAATCCAAAATTTATAATAAAAACAAAATGCCTATTCTAACGTTCACCTTTGGAGAAATTTGTTGTTATAAATGGGGTACAAAATGCGAGAGAGCGAGAGAGAGAGAGAGGAAAAGGAGCAACGTTGCAGAGAGTTTTTTCTTGCATTAGTTATATACCTCACTTTCTTCAGCTTTTCTCACTTTAGGTTGGGCTTCTTTTTGCAAAATATTCAACCATTTCATGAAATAATGGTGCCTTTAGTTGTTAAATAGATCGATTGCTGGTAAAACCCCCATAGATTTGCTGTTTTTATCTTCATTTTCTTTTTCCTCCATAATTGCTGAAATTATCCCTATGTTAATTATATATTGTAGGAACAACACATTCAAGTTTTGAAGCAGTCAATTCACAAGTCATGGTGAATGACAAGGAACTAGTGAGGAGGAGTTCGAGCCGCTTAAGGGCACGAAAGAGGGCCGTATCAGTCAAGAGGAGGATCTGATAAAGAACTGGGAGACACCTTGAGGATGCATCAAAGTTCAAGGTATCATATATACATTTTGAAATCCTTAAATTTCCGACAATTTAATATACTGGATGAAAAATAGTACTAGTGCTGATTAAAAATTTATGATGACTTGAAAATGAAGTAGGAATTTATTCATAATCCAAATCATGACTAAAAAAGTAAGATACATCAATCCTCCATACTCCATGCTGATGAATCAAATCACATGCACCCATTTCTAAAGAAAACAAAATAAACAATCTTCCATCAACTCAAATGGATCAAAATGCAGTCAGCACGTGGGAAAACACAGCCAGTGCCTTACATGAAATATTGCAGCACGGGAATCATCAGAATTATCAGCAGGATAATCACCTCTAGCAGCATATAATCAATCAAACTTTTATTGATTTTCAAGAGTCTGTGTATATACCAAGTACTAGCAAACCCAAGTTTACATAAAATACAATCTTGCAGCACATATTAGTAGTATATTAATTCAAGTACAAGTTCATTTTTTTTTAATACACAACTATTTTTTGAAGTAGCATATATATTGACTCAGTATCTTGCATATAATCAATCAAACTTTTACGCATTTTCAAGAGTCTGGCCTAAACCCTAGTTTACATAAAATACAATTTTTTTTTGTTTGCCCTAAACCCTAAACCCTAGTTCAAAGAATAGCTGTGTATTTTTTTTTTTTTTACATTATCGGGCTGGCCTGTGTAATAAATGAGAAGATTTAGACATGATCTTTAATGAATTCCCTACAAATTTGGAAGAATTGATCAATTGTCATTATATCTAGATATATATAGTAAAAGCAATTACCAATCATATCAACAGAAGCTCAAACTAAGGTAAAAAAAAAAAAAAGAATCCAAAATTTATAATAAACACAAAATGCGTATTCTGACGTTCAGCTTTGCAGAAATTTGTTGTTTGAATACAAAATGGGTGACTTATAAATGGGGTACGAAATGCGAGAGAGCGAGAGAGAGAGAGAGAGGAAAAGGAGCAACGTTGCAGAGAGGTTTTTCTTGCATTAGTTATATACCTCACTTTCTTCAGCTTTTCTCACTTTAGGTTGGGCTTCTTTTTGCAAAATATTCAACCATTTCATGAAATAATGGTGCCTTTAGTTGTTAAATAGATCGATTGCTGGTAAAACCCCCATAGATTTGCTGTTTTTATCTTCATTTTCTTCTTCCTCCATAATTGCTGAAATTATCCCTATGTTAATTATATATTGTAGGAACAACACATTCAAGTTTTGAAGCAGTCAATTCACAAGTCATGGTGAATGACAAGGAACTAGTGAGGAGGAGTTCGAGCCGCTTAAGGGCACGAAAGAGGGCCGTATCAGTCAAGAGGAGGATCTGATAAAGAACTGGGAGACACCTTGAGGATGCATTAAAGTTTCAAGGTATCATATGTACATTTTTAAATCCTAAAATTTCCTACAGTTTAATTTGCTGGATGAAAAATAGTACTAGTACTGATTAAAAATTTATGATGACTTGAAAACGAAGTAGGAAATTATTCATAATTCAAATCATGACTCAAAAAATAAGATACATCAAACGTCCATACTCCATACTGATGAATCAAATCACATGCACCAAATTCAAAGGAAAACAAAATAAACGATCGTCCATCAAATCAAATACACCAAATGGTAGTCAGCGTGTGGGAGAACACAGCCAGTGCCTCATATGAAATACTGCACCACTGGAATCATCAGAATTATCAGCAGGATAATCACCTTTAGCACAGTACTGTTGTGCTTCTCCAGCAGCTTCAGAAAGAAGATCGCCACATTCAACGTACTCTCTGCCTGCTCCATCACTTTCATCACTGTACTGTCTTCCACCCCCATATTCTTAAACGCGGTGATCACGTCCTTAAGCACACCGCTGCCCTTCTCCATCATGATGCGCATTTTCTGCAGCCCAATGAACCCCTTATCCAGCAAACTGACCTCTCCTTCACCGGTGAATGCGCGGTTTATTTCATCATCATTATTGAGGTCCATTTTTCTGGAAGAATATTACAAGCATATGTATCATTTTAGTCAATTATTAAATCGTATCAACCAATCCAATATTTTATATTTGTTAAATTGTTAGGCATACAGTTAACTAACTAACAACTCTTTTTTTTTTTTTTTTACCCTAAACCCTAAACCATACTTCAAAGAATAGCTGTGTATTTTAACTTTTTTTTTTTTTAGATGATCGGGCTGGAATTTTAACTAACAACTCTTTTTTTCTTTTTGGCCCTAAACCCTAAACCCTAGTTCAAAGAATTGTTAATACATCATCTTGGAAGTCGCTTCCAAGTTTTCAAAAAAAATTTGGAAGAATTGATCTGATTTTAGCTGGTGATCAATTGTCATATATCTAGATATAGTAAAACGAATTACGAATCATAGCAACATAATTCGTTCAGAAAGAGTTTGTACGGAGTATCCTTATAAAGATTTACTAACTACGTCTAGCAATAAAGGAAAGATCTCGGGTAAAAATAGAAAGAATGAAGGGTTTCCTCAAAATAGCGAAACAAATTAAAGAAGTAAAAAGGAAAAGACGAACTTAATTTGATGAAGAGGCTTGAGCTGCGTTGAGAGTGATGATCAATTAATCCTTAAGAGTTCGGATGAGAAGAGGCTTCCAGCTGCGCGAGTACGTAGTTAATGTTGCTTGCTAGGGTTTCTAAATTTATAAACTGAGTACTTAAATTAACCAATCCGAGTTCATTCTAGAAGCATTCCTTGGCTGAAATTGAGTAACCTTAGCTGTACTCCATTTAATTAATATAATAATGTGTTCAAACACCTTTATTCTCTTTCTTTGGAAAGTAAGAGAGAATATATAAATATATATTTCTTTCTCCATCTTAATGAATGACACGTATACCAATAGGTCAAATTAAGTCTACGATAAGATGGATAAGGTAGCGGGAGAGAGGGAAAGAAGCGTGTGAGGAGGCCCCATTGAAGAGAATTGTTTCCACTTTCTAGCAATAGGTAACCTTTTTTTAACTTTATATTTTTCTCATTCTTTTTGCGAAATTATTGAACCATTTCATGAAATAATTGATTCTGCCTTCAGTTGCAATATGTACCTATATATAGCTGGTAAAATTCCCTTATAATTTTTTTTTTCTCCCCTTTCTGTTAATTCATAATTGCTGGAAATTTGAGAGCAATTTATTTCCCAACTCTGTGCTCATAAAATTGTGCAACAATTCTTGAGGATTTTTGTTGTAGAGTTCTTTTAAAAATGTTACTAAACTCACTACAATATGTTTTATCTGCGAAGATAAAAGTACTTGTATTCTTGCAGATACTCTGGCCCATTGGTAAGAGCAATTTCTGTCGCCTCTTGGTAAATTATAAGAAGTATTGAAAGAATACTTCTTGTTCAAGTCGCACAATAGAGAGCTTTCATTTTATTTTCCTTTTTTCTTCTGCTCTCTGGATTTGTTTGCTTATTTCTACTTACTGGAAATTCTCTAAAAGCTGGTAGTGGATTTCCTATCGAAATTTTCGGTCCAATATGTATCGGAATAGCCATATATGACATTAGAATTATTGTTTTTGAACCAAATTTCTTTCCCGGGATTCTTCTTTAAATACCTCAAAATTCTATTTATGGCATGTAAGTGTGGAGTTGGTGAGTGCATAAACTTACTAATTTGGCTTACGGAAAAGAAAATGTCTGGACGGGTAACCGTTAGGTAAATTAATTTTTCGACTAGCCTTTGAAATTGGTTTATGTCTTTTAATGGTTCACTGTCCTCACTATTTAATTTACACTTGTTATAAATTGGAGTAGAAACTGGTTTGCAATCTAATTTACCAGTTTCTTTCAAAAGGTCTAAAGTATATTTTCTTTGAGAAATAAAAAGGCCCAACTTTGAATATACTATCTCTATTCCTAGAAAATATTTTAAATATTCGAGGTCTTTAATGTCAAATTTTTCATTTAATTGATCTTTAACTTTTTTTCATTTCTTCTATGTTATTTCCAGTAACTATAATATCATCTACATATACTAGTACAAGAGTTATGTTTTTTTCCATTATTTTTAGTAAACAAAGAATGATCGGCACTACTAATTTTAAAATTGCAAGAATTTAAATAAGAGCTGAATTTTCCGTACCATGCCCGTGGAGATTGCTTCAATTCATAAATTGATTTATTAGCCTACAAACTAGATTAGAAGTGTTCTCTAATTTATAACTGGGTGGTAGGTTCATATGTACCTCTTCTTCAAGTGTTCCTTGAAGAAAGACGTCTTTTGCATTCATTTGGTATAAATCTCAATTATTGTTTACTATAATAGAAAATAAAATTATAACAATATTCATTTTTGCTACTGGGGCAAAGCTTTCATTGTAATCTATTCCATATGTTTGAGTGTACCCTTTGGCCACCAATCTCGCTTTGTACCATTCTATGGTACCATCACTAAAATTAGATGATTATAAGTAAGTACAGGTCCATCGATTTCTAATAAATAAGTCAATCGATTTCTATTAAAATCAGATGATTATGAGTAAGTACTCAAAACAGATACCTAAACACAACCGGAGTTACAAAATTCAGTTCACTTAGGCTGCGCTCCAGAGAGGGGCAGAAGCCCCTTCATTAAAGGGAAGGAACAGGAACAAAGGGGAACTCCGCACACGCCTGGGCTGCCCATGCCGTTCACCCGCTCCAGAAGAAGGTAATCCGAGATGGAAAGGAAGGAACACGCTACTTTAGTGAGGGGAACACGCTATACAAACTTCCTAAATTTGTACCTCCCAAATCGGAGTGTAGGTTTCACTGTAGCGAGAGGAACCGCGCTGCTCCTTCCTTTCTCTTCCTTCCCGTTCCTCTCCGAGTGGGTCTTGTGGAGCACAGCCTTACACTTTGTTATTTAAATTGCCATCTAAACCTGCACAAAAACCTAGACATAAAACCTAGTGCAAACTACACAAAAGTCTATCCAAAGACATCAGTACATCAACATAAGCACAAGAAAACAACCAAAATAACCAGTTCAAACAGACATAACTACAAAACCATCAAAGTTGACTCATCGAAGTCTCTTCCATTTAGTAGTTTTAAATTTAATTAATTATTGGGCAAATGTATATAAAAATAGGGAGACTCTTTTCATTTAGTAGTTTTGAATAATGAAATTACGTATGAAATCGCATTGGAAATTCCCTTGAATTAAAGGTCATATTTTAATTAATCAGCATGCAAGAAATAGATAATTTAAGAAAATAATTGTTGAACTAAACCTAAATACGAGTATTAAGCTTAATCAGTCTTGTTAAAAAGCATAAAACGCACATTCAAACATTCAGTTTTTGAAGTAACAATTTAATATAATCTGCAAGTCAGTTATTAAAATAAACACAAAATGCGTATTCTAACGTTCAGCTTTGGAGAAATTTGTTGTTTGAATACAAAATGGGTGACTTATAAATGGGGTACGAAATGCGAGAGAGAGAGAGAGGAAAAGGAGCAACGTTGCAGAGAGGTTTTTCTTGCATTAGTTATATACCTCACTTTCTTCAGCTTTTCTCACTTTAGGTTGGGCTTCTTTTTGCAAAATATTCAACCATTTCATGAAATAATGGTGCCTTTAGTTGTTAAATAGATCGATTGCTGGTAAAACCCCCATAGATTTGCTGTTTTTATCTTCATTTCCTTTTTCCTCCATAATTGCTGAAATTATCCCTATGTTAATTATATATTGTAGGAACAACACATTCAAGTTTTGAAGCAGTCAATTCACAGGTCATGGTGAATGACAAGGAACTAGTGAGGAGGAGTTCGAGCCGCTTAAGGGCACGAAAGAGGGCCGTATCAGTCAAGAGGAGGATCTGATAAAAGAACTGGGAGACACCTTGAGGATGCATGAAAGTTTCAAGGTATCATATATACATTTTGAAATCCATAAATTTCCGACAGTTTAATTTACTGGATGAAAAATAGTACTAGTGCTGATTAAAAATTTATGATGACTTGAAAACGAAGTAAGAAATTATTCATAATCCAAATCATGACTAAAAAAGTAAGATACATCAATCGTCCATACTCCATGCTGATGAATCAAATCACATGCACCCATTTCTAAAGAAAACAAAATAAACCATCTTCCATCAACTCAAATGGATCAAAATGCAGTCAGCACGTGGGAGAACACAGCCAGTGCCTTACATGAAATATTGCAGCACGGGAATCATCAGAATTATCAGCAGGATAATCACCTTTACCACAGTAGTGTCTTGCTTCTCCAGCAGCTTCAGAAAGAAGATCGCCACATTCAACGTACTCTCTGCCTGCTCCATCACTTTCATCAAGTCTTCCACCCCGATATTCTTAAACGCGGTGATCACGTCCTTAAGCACACCGCTGCCCTTCTCCATCATGATGCGCATCTTCTGCAGCCCAATGAACCCCTTATCCAGCAAACTGACCTCTCCTTCACCAGTCAATGCGCAGTTTATTTCATCATCATTATTGAGGTCTATTTTTCTGGAAGAATATTACAAGCATATGTATCATTTTAGTCAATTATTAAATCATATCAACCAATCCAATATTTTATATTTGTTAAATTGTTAGGCATACAGTTAACTAACTAACAACTCTTTTTCTTTTTGACCCTAAACCCTAAACCCTACTTCAAAGAATAGCTGTGTATTTTAACTTTTTTTTTTTTTTACATGATCGGGCTGGTCTGTGTAATAAATGAGAAGATTTGGACATCGTCTTTAATTGGGTGATGATATTAGCACAATATTTTTTTATTTTAATTGGGTGATAAAAAATAGTACTAGTGCTGATTAAAAATTTATGATGACTTGAAAACGAAGTAGGAAATTATTCATAATTCAAATCATGACTCAAAAAATAAGAGAACACAACCAGTGCCTAACATGAAATATTGCAGCACGGGGATCATGAGAATTATCAGCAGGATAATCACCTTTAGCACAGTACTGTCGTGCTTCTCCAGCAGCTTCAGCAAGAAGATCGCCACATTCAACGTACTCTCTGCCTGCTCCATCAGTTTCATCACTCTACTGTGTTCCACCCCCATATTCTTAAACGCGGTGATCACGTCCTTAAGCACACCGCTGGCCTTCTCCATCATGATGTGCATTTTCTGCAGCCCAATGAACCCCTTACCCAGCAAACTGAATCCTTCACCGGTCAATGCGCGGTTCATTTCATCATCATTATTGTGGTCCATTTTTCTGGAAGAATATTACAAGCATATGTATCAGTTTAGTAAATTATTACATCATATCAACCATTCCAATATTATATATTGGGTAAATTGTTAGGCATACAGTTAACTAACTAACCACTCTTTTTTGAAGTAGCATACATATTGAGTCAGTATCTTGCATATAATCAATCAAACATTCATTGATTTTCAAGAGTCTGTATAAATAATAAGTACTAGGCAACCCCTAGTCTACATAAAACAAATCTACCAGCACATATTAGTGGTATTAAAGTACAATTGCAATTAACAAGTTTTCTGACAACTTCCGAACTATGGGGATCAACTACATAATGAGGGTACATCATATAAAATTTTCATGTTAAGAATGTGGGTCAATTTACAATACCCATGATATTTTTTATTCTAAATTATAATAAAAATTGCATATCAATACAAAATATTGGGGTGGAATAGTCTTTTCTGGTGGTCTTTTAAGGAAAAATAATTGAACTCAACCGGGGTGGTTTGTAAAAGAAGGATCGGAAAGGAACATGTTAAAAGAAATGAATTCATGAAAATCTGATTATTGCATGGCCTAGGGATTGGTGTCATCATTTGTAGATCTTTTGCATCTTGATCCAAATTCAAAAGAGGTTACCATTTTAGAGCAAGCCGGGGCAGGAGGAACTACTGCCACTCCAGGTAAATCCTCTCAAATTAATTTATTTTTCATGTTAAAAGTCATGTTGTATTGTTAAGAACAATGTTTTTGGAACACATTGCATCTTCAAATGAACACCAGCAAATGAAATATATATATGCTGTACTTGATTTGTTTATAGTCAAAATCCTTAAAAAAAAAAGGACCTTACATTGTTCTAGAAAAAATATTTTAAAACAGGGACGCCGATATTATCTCCACCCCACACAGTGTAGTATATTAAAGTACAAGTTCATTTTTTTTAAATACACAACTCATTTTTGAAGTAGCATATATTTTGAGTCAGTATCTTGCATATAATCAAACTTTTATGGATTTTCAAGAGTCTGGCCTAAACCCTAGTTTACATAAAATACAATTTTTTTTTGTTTACCCTAAACCCTAAACCCTAGTTCAAAGAATAGCTGTGTATTTTTTTTTTTTTACATGATCGGGCTGGCCTGTGTAATAAATGAGAAGATTTAGACATGATCTTTAATGAATTCCCTACAAATTTGGAAGAATTGATCAATTGTCATTATATCTAGATATATATAGTAAAACCAATTACCAATCATATCAACATAATTCGTTTAGAAAGAGTTTGTACGGAGTATCCTTATAAAGATTTTCTAACTACATTTAGCAATAATGGAAAGATCTCGGGTAAAAATAGAAAGAATGAAGGGTTTCCTCAAAATTGCGAAACAAATTAAAGAAGTAAAAAGGAAAAGACGAACTTTGATGAAGAGGCTTCAGCTGCGTTGAGAGTGACGAACCCTTGAGTACAGTTCGGATGAGAAGAGGTTTCAGCTGCGTAGTTAATGTTACTTTAGGGTTTCTAGATTTATTTATTTATACTAGCTAGTATAATTTTTACTGTGACAGTGATGAATCGGATCCTCCCAGATACTGTGACAGTGATGAATCCGAATTCGAAATCCATCCAGTGATAGCGCACGGGCACTATTATTTGTGCTTTGAGATTCGTGCAGAACGATCCTGGGCCGTCCGCTTCTAATTTGCTTGATTCAGCAACTTGGTGTGATCCGAATTCGACAGTGATTCGGTAAAAGTGAATATTCAATAAAGACAAACGGAATCTTGGCTAAATTGGATTTGAGGCTGCCGTGCGATGGACATTATGATTCGTATGCAATTATAAATTAGTGTAAAGATTCTAACAGAGCTGTTTTCGCTTCATGCAGCGCATAAATCTTATGTAGGGATGGTTTAATCCTATAGTGTGTGCACTGCATAAAGTAAAAATTACGCTGTTAAAATCTTAACCCCAAAATTATTAAATTTTTGTTGAGACCTTAATTACCCCAGAACCGACCCTAAAGAACAGGGCATTGTGCGTAATTTTCCACGGAATCACATGATTACTTTCTCTCAGCTAACTTACATGAATAGAAATGAAGCTTCAAATTCTATTTTCTTCTAATGGAATCGAGCATTATTTTTTTGTTTTGTTACAGATATAACTGTACAAATTAATTATGCATATATTCAGCTGTTTGTAAGGTATCAACAGGTATGGGCATAGGCTTCAGGCTTCAGGCTTTGTAATACAAAGAACAGTGAATATTAATGTTTGTTTATTGATGAAAAACAAAAATTGTGTACAGTTTTAGATTTTACATGTGCATGCTTATATAGCCTAATTTAGCTGTTGCTCTTTCCTAAACTACAATATTATACAGAGAAATTTAGATATATGCCCATCATAACTTCTTAATTTAGATATTTCCCCATCAAAACTTTAAAATTAGTTATTTCTCCATCTAAACTCACTTATTTTATTAATATCCCCATTTCTTAATTGAATCACTTAAAAATAAAGATTAATATTAGTAAAAATTTAAAAGGACAATTTTGCCCTTAATTTAAAAATACTGTGTTCGTAATCCCTTCTCTTTTTTCTTTTGGCTGCTCACTAATACCTTGCATCATGATAATCATCAACTCTGACTGGGCACTTCATTTCTACGTCAGTGACCGCAATTATGGCTCTCTCAATTACACCACTTCTTCTCTTTTGCAAATACTTCACTAGAGCCGTGAGTGCATTGTACTTCATTTTCATACTCTTTTTCATCTAGCTCACTCAGCTATGCCGGTGCGGCTAAATCTGCTCCAATCTCATCAGATGCATCAGAAGACTGCCTTGATAGTTGCAAACATGACTCGGTTGACTCGGCGTTATCAGGTACACTTGTGTGTACTAATTTCTTTCGATCTTGTTTACAAATTAGGGGATGACATAAGCTCCTTTTATTGCCTTTAATTTGGCAATTTACAAGTTGTTGTTCTATTTAAATCTTAATTTGATTGGGCATTTGATGAAGATGCAAAGGAAAAGGATTAAGAACACAGTTTTCCGAAGGGCAAAATTGTCATTTTAAGTTTTTTATTAGTATTAAATTTTATTTGTAAGTGATTAAATTAAGTAATGGGCTTTTTTTTATAATATAAGTGAGTTTAGATGGGAAAATAACTAATTTTTAAATTTTGATGGGTAAATATCTAAATCAACAAGTTATGACGGGGATATATATAAATTTCTCTATATAATATAGCCGTTGCTATTCCTATTTACACAACATTATATACAAATATGACACAGATTTGAGTACAGCTGTATATTCCTAAATTGGAGGGATCTCTCTGTAAATTTTCTAATTACAGGTGTCAGTTACTGGTACCACTACCACCTCAAAGCTAATTCCTGGTACTATAATTTGGAGAGAGAATTTCTGGTACCGACGCTTTCCACAAAAGCTGAACGTGACCTAGGGACTGTACACACCTTACTGACACAAACAGTATTATCATCGGACATAAGGGATGATGTCCGATGGCGATGGCACGCAGCGGGCCAATTCACGGTCAAAAGTGCTTACTTAGCGCAAATTAACGGACTGCTAATTTGGAATCACAGAAACGCCATATGGAGACTGCCGGCACCCCCCAGAATGCGAGTGTTTGGCTGGTTAATGATTTTAAATTGGCTGCTAACGATAGCCAACCTAATGAGACGGGGCTGGAACATGGCTAATAGGTGTGTCCTGTGCAAAAAACAGTGAAGAAACAGTGTCACGTATATTCAACAAGTGCACACTATCCATTCAGGCGTACGGTTTGGTGGTCAACCAATTGGGGATAGCAGCGCATGAGATCCAAGACATAGAGTTGACAACAGAAGCAATTCTTGACAAAACAAAAACCAGGAAAACCAGATCAATACTGTTTATATCGCAAGTTGTTATTTGGTGGGAGCGATGCTCGAGGATATTCAGGGATGTAACAAAACCGGTGAGCATATTCGTAGAAGAAATAATGCAACAACTGGACTACCTTTGAAGGCATTGCTTCATTGGTCTGAGCATGAGAGACTGGATCTTTGTATTTACCTTACTTCTGCTTAGCTTTCTTTCTTTATTTTCTTAACTTTCAGTACCTTTATTTCTCTTTTATGGCTCAACTGTATTGAGCCACTTGTTTTTCTTTTCCTCTTGTTACACCACCAATGTAACACTACTTTTGGTACTCAAATACGGGCATTGACCCATATTTTTACTCAAAAAAAGAAAAAAATTTGTAAAGAGAATTGAGTGCCATAGTCATGGGACAGAAGGTAGGTACTGCTAAATGATGTAGATGTTTTTTTTATTTTTTTCATTTTTACCAACTGATTTTGTTAATTTGTTTTCTTTATTTCCTACGCAGGCCTATATATTCTTCAAAGATTTCAACAGAAGCTCAAACTAAGGTAAAAAAAAAAAAAAAATCCAAAATTTATAATAAACACAAAATGCGTATTCTGACGTTCAGCTTTCCAGAAATTTGTTGTTTGAATACAAAATGGGTGACTTATAAATGGGGTACGAAATGCGAGAGAGCGAGAGAGAGAGAGAGAGGAAAAGGAGCAACGTTGCAGAGAGGTTTTTCTTGCATTAGTTATATACCTCACTTTCTTCAGCTTTTCTCACTTTAGGTTGGGCTTCTTTTTGCAAAATATTCAACCATTTCATGAAATAATGGTGCCTTTAGTTGTTAAATAGATCGATTGCTGGTAAAACCCCCATAGATTTGCTGTTTTTATCTTCATTTTCTTCTTCCTCCATAATTGCTGAAATTATCCCTATGTTAATTATATATTGTAGGAACAACACATTCAAGTTTTGAAGCAGTCAATTCACAGGTCATGGTGAATGACAAGGAACTAGTGAGGAGGAGTTCGAGCCGCTTAAGGGCACGAAAGAGGGCCGTATCAGTGGAGAGGAGGATCTGATAAAGAACTGGGAGACACCTTGAGGATGCATCAAAGTTTCAAGGTATCATATATAAATGTTGAAATCCTTAAATTTCCGACAGTTTAATTTACTGGATGAAAAATAGTACTAGTGCTGATTAAAAATTTATGATGACTTGAAAACGAAGTAGGAAATTATTCATAATTCAAATCATGACTCAAAAAATAAGATGCATCAAACGTCCATACTCCATACTGATGAATCAAATCACATGCACCAAATTCAAAGGAAAACAAAATAAACGATCGTCCATCAAATCAAATGCACCAAATGGTAGTCAGCGTGTGGGAGAACACAGCCAGTGCCTTATATGAAATACCGCACCACTGGGATCATCAGAATTATCAGCAGGATAATCACCTTTACCACAGTACTGTCGTGCATCTCCAGCAGCTTCAGAGAGAAGATCGCCACATTCAACACTCTCTCTGCCTGCTCCATCACTTTCATCACTGGACCGTCTTCCCACCCCATAATCTCAAACGCGGTGATCACATCCTTAAGCACATCGCTGCCCTTCTCCATCATGATGCGCATTTTCTGCAGCCCAATGAACCCCTTATCCAGCAAACTGACCTCTCCTTCACCGGTCAATGCGCGGTTCATTTGATCATCATTATTGTGGTCCATTTTTCTGGAAGAATATTACAAGCATATGTATCATTTTAGTCAATTATTACATCATACCAACCAATCCAATATTTTATATTTGTTAAATTGTTAGGCATACAGTTAACTAACTAACAACTCTTTTTTTTTTTTTTGACCATAAACCCTAAACCCTAGTTCAAAGAATAACTGTGTATTTTAATACTTTTTTTTTTACATGATCGGGCTGGCCTGTGTAATAAATTAGAAGATTTAGACATCGTCTTTAATTCCCTACAAATTTGGAAGAATTGTTAATACATCATCTTGGAAGTCGCTTCCAAGTTTTCAACAAAAATTTGGAAGAATTGATCTGATTTTAGCTGGTGATCAATTGTCAGATATCCAGATATATATAGTAAAACCAATTACCAATCATATCAACATAATTCGTTTAGAAAGAGTTTGTACGGCCGGAGTATCCTTATAAAGATTTACTAACTACGTCTAGCAATAATGGAAAGATCTCGGGTAAAAATAGAAAGAATGAAGGGTTTCCTCAAAATAGCCAAACAAATTAAAGAAGTAAAAAGGAAAAGACGAACTTAATTTGATGAAGAGGCTTGATCGAGCTGCGTTGAGAGTGATGATCAATCCTTAAGAGTTCGGATGAGAAGAGGCTTCCAGCTGCGCGAGTACGTAGTTAATGTTGCTTGCTAGGGTTTCTAAATTTATAAAACACTTAAATTAACCAATCCGAGTTCATTCTAGAAACAAGCTGTACTCCATTTAATTAATATAATAATGTGGTCAAACACCTTAATTCTCTTTCTTTGGAAAGTAAGAGAGAGAATATATAAATATATATTTCTTTCTTCATCTTGATGAATGACACGTATATTAATAATAAAAAGAAAAACACTTCTAATTCGGTGCTTCCAGACTCTCTTGGGGAATCCGAACCAGAATCAAGATATTCCTTGGAAATAACGAAAAGAGGGAAAAAGGGGAAAGTTGAAGAGAAGAACTTGATCGGAGAGGAGGAGAAAGAAGATAACGGCATCTCACAATGAAGGATAGAGTGCAATAATACCTTGGTAAATATATCTCGGGTCAGGTGCGGATGTCGAAATTAATAAATTTTCCTTTTGACTTGATGGCTGTTTATTTTCCTTTTATAATGGTGCTCAATTGTTGTTGTTTCCTAATATTTAAGATTTCCTAATTGAATTCATTCATTAATTTCTGATGTGCATCATATGCAATTATAATGGAAGATATGAGTTGGACATTGTATTACTTGACTGACCCGAAAATCTGAAACTGTAGTTTGGTAATTGATTAGCAGTACTTGAATTAAGTGCATTACCTGTACACTTGATTGACCCGAAAATCTGAAACTGTAGCTTGGTAATTGATTAGCATTATGTGAATTACTTGCATTATTCGCACACATAGATGACCCAGAAATTTGAAACGGAAATTTTGGTATTTTATTTGCATTACTTGCATGTTATTTACAATAAATTAATTGAACATATGGGCAGAGTTGTCAAGTTATGTTGGCATAGTATAGACAACATAATCTGAACTTTAAATAAAGCTAATTATAAGTGATGAGACATGCATGTAGGATAGCAATTTTGTATTGTATGATAGTATTGAAGTAGCATGGCATACATAAATATTTAGACAAAAGCTGAACCTCTGTTATGCACGATATGACTTGCATGCAAGTAACTTGCTATGAACCATGATATTCCTGTCAATGAACTCTGTTGTTTTCATAGGCTTGGTATTAACCGAACTTTCAATTGAATTTTGAGCATTTTGAAATAGGAGTTATGTATGCACTTGATTGAATATCGTGCTTGAAAACTTGACGGTCATGTAGGCGCTGTTTGTTCATGGTAGCGCATGACTGGGATCATGTAGGCGCTGTTTTCGTGGTAAGCGCATAATTTCTATTATGTAGGCGCCGTTAATTCGTGGAAGCGCATAATAGAAATTATGTAGGCGCCGTATTCGTGGTAGCGCGTGATTCAGTTATGTAGGCGCCATTAATTCGTGGAAGCGCATAACCGAAGTCACGTAGGCGCCGTATTCGTGGTAAGCGCACAATTTCAGGTTATGCGCATAGCAGAAATTGTGTAGGCGCCGTATTCGTGGTAGCGCATGATCAAATTAATGTAGGAGCAAGCTTGTAGCGCATAACACAAACCATACAAGAAAATCATAGAAATTGCTTTACTAGAACTCTTGTGCATTAAAGGTAAGATTCATAAGAATTGCATTTGGTTATTCATATCATGTTAGACGCATGACGAAATTTATTTAATTGTCATCAGATTTATTTCTTTGGCATTGCACTTATTGTTGTACAATGTGTATTGATTATTTTATTTATATATTAGCATTCTTTATTGAAAAACAAACCGCACTGATCGAGAGATATTCAATCTCTCACCTTTTTGCTTCGGGATCCAGGTACTAAGGGCAACACGGAGCAACATACAAACTAGGCGACAAGAGTGGTGACTGCCATATTGTACAGATTTTGGTATAGTCTTTACATACGTTTATATATATACATGCTAGTGTGCAGTCATTTTGTTGTTGTTCATAATACTTGGATACTTCTCGTATGAAGATTACCTTTTTGTTCTTAATGTGCGGGAAGTTATCTTTAGTAAATATCGGAAAAGGGACTGTACGTATATATATATATATAAGTGTGTTGTTTTCTGTTTAAAGTCTATATTGAAATATGGCAGTGTTTAGCATTGGTATTTGCCATAACCTGATGCATATTTGTGCCTTGTGACATCTAGTTAGGTGTGTTGTTATTGACCACTTGACATAGGTGTTACGGCAAGTTGTCAATTTATCTTAGTTGTGACAATATGCCTCATAATCCAATATCCAATTCAAATATCCAATTCAACCAAACAAAACGAAAACACAGATTATAGAGAAGTCCAGTTACCTGATAGCGATCAATCCAGAAATCCGAATCAGATTGCAATCAACAGTTCAGAATCAACGCGACGTAGTCGGAATTCCAATCGGACATGAAATCAAATCTTAATCAATATCAAAATATTTCTTTTATTTTTTCCAAATTTCCTTCACATTTCCTTCTCTCTTTCTTTCTTTTTTTTTCATTTTTGGTCTCTGTTTAATTTTTCTCTTTCCGAATCAAATAAGGAGAATAGAAGCTTTAAAGGGTTTTGAGGGAATCATCACAAATGGGCCGCGTGGCCAAGGGGTGCCACGTAGAGGAATTAAGGAGGAAGGCATGAAGGCCGCGTGGCTATTTTGCCACGTTGGCTTATTTCTCTTTTTTTTTTTTAAGTTTTGAAATTTTACAATTAAAACCTATAAATTTTCTAATATTATAAATAAGTCCAAAATAATTAAAAATATATTTATTACCGGGTGTTACAAACTCCCCCCTTTAAAAGAATTTTGTCCTCAAAATTCAAACAAATGATATTCAAATTGAACGAGACAGATCAAACAAGAATCAAATTGAATTATCAGACACTCAAAATTCAAACAAATGATATTCAAATTGAACGAGACAGATCAAGCAAATTAGATAATTATCTTGAATCAAATCACTTTCAAGTAATTTTCATATCAAACTCATAAATCATATATCAAAATTTAGATTAGATATGGATAACAAATGGAACATGGACCCAAACACAGTCCGAGGAACGAATGCTCTGATACCAAAATTGTCACGACCCCGCCGCCGGGCCGGGCCTCGTGATCAGAGTCAAAATAATGATGATTTACGTAGGGTTTTGGCTTAGGTTTTGCATATTTTCTCACACTTATGTTTAATTTATTAGAGAAAAATGCTACTGTCACCCTTCTATATGTTTTATTGCAGAAAACAGGTTTTGAGACTATTTTACACCAAATGGAGCTAAAATCGGGTCAATCGGATCAGCGACGCTCATCGACTAAGTCTCTGTTACGGTCCGTATTGCCTAATACGGACCAGGCCTAGCACAGACCAGAAGATAGCGCTGGAAGCATTAAACCCTAACCGTCAAGGTCCTAATACGGACCGTATCACCCAATACGGTCCGTATCCGAAGGCGACCCTTGGGGAATAACTGCCGACAGCTGTTTCCAGATCAGTTTCTTAGCCCCTACTCAACCTCCAGACGTCCCTCCACTCCTATATAAGGCCCCTGGGCAGAAGAAATAGTTATCTTTGTAATTAGGGTTAGATTTGATTAAAGTAAGAAGAGATGAGTGCTTGTAACAATGCCGTTCCGCGGCTAAGTTCCTTTTCTTAGGGCTAGGCAGTAAACCTTGTTACTCTTGATGTTTTGATATATATATTTCTGTTGATTATGGTTTCTTGTTGTTGTATCAAAATGCTTTTGTGATTTATTATCTCTTCATCTAATTTCAATGATCTAGTTTGAGTCCGTTAGGGTAGTGACAGTACTTTAATGGTAAGAGAAACTATTTGTATGAATTAGCCTCGTTGAGATTTATTAGGTTTATGTGAAGAAAACCTTAGCGGGGAAACCATAAACCAGACCAACAAAACGCGTACCAAATTCCATCACATGCGTAAGGAAAATCGCAGTGATCTGTGTAGTAATTTGGGATTTTTAGAGATCAGTCATTTGCGTAAGGAAAATCGCAGTGTCCTATGTAGAATCTCGATGAAAGATCTGTCATTCTTGCGTAACATAAATCGCAGTGACCTATGTGGTGTCTTTCATAAAACAACAACAGAAAATCAGACGCAACAGGAATATATTGTCAAGGCGGATTGAGTGGCAATGGTGTGCCGAAACCCTAGGAATTCTCATCTCTATCTTTATTTTAATTACTTTTAATTGCTTCCTAATTTACATTGATCAAAACAACATCTCCCAATTTTCAGATTTCGTCTAGCCTTTCGAAAGATTGTGATTCGATCGCTCAAAGCATCGAACCAATATTCCCTGTGGATCGACCTCGAATATACTACTCGATAGGATTGTGCGCTTGTAGTCCGAATCGATAGCATTTCTGAGTTTATAAATATTAAAAGAAACATTGCTCTCTTTTGAGTGATCAAGCTTTTTGGCGCCGTTGCCGGGGAATAACGGTTCATTGTGCAAGGGCTTGCGAGACGTCCTTGCTTTGACCATTGAATCCAATTAATTAGAAACGCCTAGATTTCTTTTTATTTTCTGCATTTTTATTTTTCTTTTATTTTCAATTTCTTTTATTTTTCTTTTCTTTTTTTTTCAGTTTTAGTTTAATTTTCAGATTTTCTTTTCTTTTCTTTTTAGGACACTGCACGCTGGCCGAATCATCCGTACGAAGATCCGAGAGGATTGCTAGTAGGAGAGGACAATTCGCTTCCACATCACCGATAAGAACCAATCATAGTTCTTCATCGAGTAATTCTGAAAGCGAAGAAGACTCAGATTCGATCAACATGGATATCCCACCGAACCAACCGATTAACAATGGAAGACAAAACAATGGTGATCATGGAGTTCACGATGCAGCAAGACCCAAACTTCTACGAGACTATTGCGTACCGCGCGCGAATGATCCTAATTCTAGTATAAACCCGCCAACTGTTACAAACCGTAATTTTGAGATCAAACCTGCTCTCATAAATATGGTTTCGCAACAGCAATTTGGAGGATTTCCACATGAAGATCCACATCTTCATCTGTCAATTTTCCTAGGGATATGCGAGACGATAAAGATCAACGGAGTTACCAATGAAGCAATCAGGCTAAGGCTATTTCAATTCTCATTAAAAGATAAAGCAAGAGCATGGTTGTTTTCCTTACCGGCCAATTCCATTCAAACTTGGGACCAATTGTTTAGTGTGTTCAGTGCAAAATATTTTCCACCTTCTAAAACTTCAAGACTTAGAAAAGCAATTACTAATTTTGAACAAAGGGATGGTGAATCATTGTGTGAAGCATGGGATAGATACAAGGATATGTTAAGGTGTTGCCCACATCATGGTCTAGAAAGATGGTTAATTGTTCAAACTTTTTATAGTGGTCTAAACCCTACCGATAGGTTGTTTATTGATGCTTCCGCAGGAGGAGCAATCATGAACAAGGAACCTAACGAGGCTTACAACCTAATTGAAGAGATCGCGATCAACCAACACTACTGGACCCCTGAGCTCAAGAAGCCAACTCATACACCTGATATACACAAAGTAGATGAAATATCCATGGTAAGCGCGAAGATTGATGCTTTGCAACTAGCACTCAACAAGCAGACCAAGCAGCGAACGGTAACAACAGTCAATGCCGCAACAACATGTGGCTATTGTGGAGGAGCACATTAGATGACCGAATGTATGAATGTGACTGATCAGATTCAAAATAATTATGATTTACGTAGGGTTTTGGCTTAGGTTTTGCATATTTTATCACACTTATGATTCATTTATTAGAGAAAAAGGCTACTGTCACCTTTCTTTATGTTTTATTGCAGAAAACAGGTTTTGGGACTATTTTACACCAAATGGAGCTAGAATCGGGTCAATCGGATCAGCGACGCTTATCGACTAAGTCTCTGTTACGGTCCGTATTGCCTGATATGGACCAGGCCTAGCACAGACCAGAAGATAGCGCTGGAAGCATTAAACCCTAACCGTCAAGGTCCTAATACGGACCGTATCACCCAATACGGTCCGTATCCGAAGGCGACCCTTGGGGAATAACTGCCGACAGCTGTTTCCAGATCAGTTTCTTAGCCCCTACTCAACCTCCAGACGTCCCTCCACTCCTATATAAGGCCCCTGGGCAGAAGGAATAGTTATCTTTGTAATTAGGGTTAGATTTGATTAAAGTAAGAAGAGAGGAGTGCTTGTAACAATGCCGTTCCGCGGCTAAGTTCCTTTTCTTAGGGCTAGGCAGTAAACCTTGTTACTCTTGATGTTTTGATATATATATTTCTGTTGATTATGGTTTCTTGTTGTTGTATCAAAATACTTTTGTGATTTATTATCTCTTCATCTAATTTCAATGATCTAGTTTGAGTCCGTTAGGATAGTGACAGTACTTTAATGGTAAGAGAAACTATTTGTATGAATTAGCCTCGTTGAGATTTATTAGGTTTATGTGAAGAAAATCTTAGCGGGGAAACCATAAACCAGACCAACAAAATACGTATCAAATTCCATCACATGCGTAAAGAAAATCGCAGTGATCTGTGTAGTAATTTGGGGTACTTAAGAGATCAGACATTTGCGTAAGGAAAATCACAGTGTCCTATGTAGAATCTCGATGAAAGATCTGTCATTCTTGCGTAACATAAATCGCAGTGACCTATGTGGTGTCTTTCATAAAACAACAACAGGAAATCATATGCAACGGGAATATATTATCAAGGCGGATTGAGTGGCAATGGTGTGCCGAAACCCTAGGAATTCTCATCTCTATCTTTATTTTAATTACTTTTAATTGCTTCCTAATTTACATTGATCAAAACAACATCTCTCAATTTTCAGATTTCGTCTAGCCTTTCGAAAGATTGTGATTCGATCGCTCAAAGCATTGAACCAATATTCCCTGTGGATCGACCTCGAATATACTACTCGATAGGATTGTGCGCTTGCAGTCCGAATCGATAGCATTTCCGAGTTTATAAATATTAAAAGAAACATTGCTCTCTTTTGAGTGATCAAGCTTTTTGGCGCCGTTGCCGGGGAATAACGGTTCATTGTGCAAGGCCTCGCGAGACGTCCTTGCTTTGACCATTGAATCCAATTAATTAGAAACGCCTAGATTTCTTTTTATTTTCTGCATTTTTATTTTTCTTTTATTTTCAATTTCGTTTTTTTTCTTTTTATTTTCAGTTTTAGTTTAATTTTCAGATTTTCTTTTCTTTTTAGGACACTGCACGCTGGCCGAATCATCCGTACGAAGATCCGAGAGGATTGCTAGTAGGAGAGGACAATTCGCCTCCACATCACCGATAAGAACCAATCATAGTTCTTCATCAAGTAATTCTGAAAGCGAAGAAGACTCAGATTCGATCAACATGGATATCCCACCGAACCAACCGATTAACAATGGAAGACAAAACAATGGTGATCATGGAGTTCACGATGCAGCAAGACCCAAACTTCTACGAGACTATTGCGTACCGCGCGCGAATGATCCTAATTCTAGCATAAACCCGCCAACTGTTACAAACCGTAATTTTGAGATCAAACCTGCTCTCATAAATATGGTTTCGCAACAGCAATTTGGAGGATTTCCACATGAAGATCCACATCTTCATTTGTCAATTTTCCTAGGGATATGCGAGACGATAAAGATCAACGGAGTTACCGATGAAGCAATCAGGCTAAGGCTATTTCAATTTTTATTAAAAGATAAAGCAAGAGCATGGTTGTTTTCCTTACCGGCCAATTCCATTCAAACTTGGGACCAATTGTTTAATGTGTTTATTGCAAAATATTTTCCACCATCCAAAACTTCGAGATTTAGAAATGCAATTACTAATTTTGAACAAAGGGATGGTGAAACATTGTGTGAAGCATGGGATAGATATAAGAATGTTAAGGTGTTGTCCACATCATGGTTTAGAAAGATGGCTGATTGTCCAAACTTTTTATAATGGTCTAAACCCTACCGATAGGTTGTCTATTGATGCTTCCGCAGGAGGAGCAATCATGAACAAGGAACCTGACGAGGCTTACAACCTAATTGAAGAGATTGCAATCAACCAACACTACTGGATCCCTGAGCGAAAGAAGCAAACACCAACACCTGGCATGCACCGAGTAGATGACATCTCCATGCTGAGCGCAAAGATCGATGCTTTGCAAATGGCACTCAACAAGCAAACCAAGCAGCGAACGGTAGCAGCAGTCAATACCGCAACATCATGTGGCTATTGTGGAGGAGCGCATGAGATGACCGAATGTATGAATGTGATGGTAACTGAGGAAGAAATAGAGCAAGCAAACGCAATCGACAACAGCTTTCGACCTCAGCCCGCCTACAATACATACCATCTGAACAACTGAAACCATCGAAATCTCTCATACGCAAACAATCAAAGGCCTGCTGCACCTCAATAGAACTATCAACCACAGCCCAATTATCAATCAAGATACAACAACCCCCAACCGAATTACCAACCAAGGCAGTACAACCAACCACAGCAACCTGACATCACATCATTAATGGAGAGATTCCTAAAGAAGCAAGATAAGGCTAACGCTGAAATCGCGCAAAAGATCGAATCCTTAACAAACCGCAACAAAGACTTAGAAGACAATGTCTCTAAGATGGCTAAAGAACTCTCGAACATCACACGTGGAAAAGGTAAATTTCCGGGCCAACCGGAAGAAAACCCGAGAGAGACTTGCAAGAGCATAACATTAAGGAGCGGTACAGCTTATCAGGGACCTCCCATGCCCGACCAAACTTCCGATGAGATGCATGCAGAGCCATCGCATTCCGAAGAATACGAGCCGCAACCACCGGAGCTGCCCGTATTCTGTAGGGCGCAGAAAGTTGCACAGCGGTGGAAGGTGTGTGCATGTGTATTAAATGCCTCAGGGTTCAATGCTCTCGATTTTAAGACATGGAGAGAACATCGAATTTGAAACATTTATTTCTCTCTACAATTCCTTCGGTTCACCCTCGACAGACCTACTATTCATAATCAGTCTATCGAGAGAGTTTATTGATTGTGGGGACGTTTAACTCCCAGCGGGCGCAAGCCCCCGCTGTTAATTACATCAGATGACCCTTCCAAGCCATACTGAACACCTCGTCCATTCCGGGATTTGGGGCCTATTTGTTGTGAATTGAATAATGGGGCTAAAAAGGGGACTCATGTATTGACCTTGGTTTTGATTTGGTTTTCTTGGTTTGGATATGTGTGTATGTGTGATTTCATATTAAAATAATGTTTATTATATTTTAAAATAGGAATTTGGATATTTGAGAAGTGTATATACATTGTTTATTTACATTTGACTCATAACATATTTATTCACATTTTTTGTTAACAAATAAGATCGTTTAAATTTGAAGAAAGGGTATTTTGGCCATTTCAGGATTTGGCTGGTGCTTGGACATATTCAATCTTAATTTAGAAACATGAAGAATTCAATTTGGATTCATTTGGAGGTGGTTTGAGTCGATTTGGACTTAAAATGAAAAAATTATGCTTGAAAAGGACTGGGAAGGACCTATTTGTAAATATTTATATTTTATCAAGGACTTATTTACAAGGTTGAGAAGATATGAATTTGTAATTTGGGCTTTACATGGGGTTTAAGGTGTAAATTGAGCACCTAAGGGTCTATTTAAAAAGTTTTAAAGTAACCAGGGACCTATTTATGAATTTGCAGAGGGCTTCGGTATAAGGATGAAAAGTCAGAAGGACCTCTTTGTAAAAGACTTCATTTTAATGATTTTTATTTATCATCTGGATTCTGAGATTTGGGTTTTGGGCTTTTAGATTGACGTATTGGGCTTCAAGATTTGTGCTGAGCACTAGATATGAACATTGGGTTTTGAGATTGCTGTTGGGTTTTGGAGGTAGCTTTGAGATTGGTACCAAGGGATTTGGGTTTTAATTCGGATTAAATGACAGATGGGCCCCACTGGGCAGTTTTATTTGGATATTGAGTTTTGATTCTGGGCCTTCAGATCCTCCTCTTGCATCAAGATTGGAGCTGTGATTCAAACCGTCATCGTGGCGCCAAGATCAAGTGGCCTATGTTGCTTCAATAACTGTGCTAGCTGTGATGTGGGTCGGGTTTGATACTGAATTAGGTTTTCTGCCCGATTTCCGAGATCTGAACTCCGATGAAGCTCCGGTCACGGCGAGATGGAAGAAGAGTGTCATTAGCATCGTTTCAACATGAAGAAATCATTTGCATTCTCGATTTGGGATTTAATTAATGTTTGAGCATGTTTATAGTTCAAGGTTCCTGATGTGGTACCGATATAGTACCAGATCTTTAAACTGTTGACTTTGAGCATGTTGAGAGACCTGGATAGACCTCTGTTAGCCTACAGAAACTTCATCAAGACCGCAAGAGATTTATTTTGTTTTTAGACTTGATTTTGGGTTTGAGTATAGCATAAACTGATTCATCATTAATTCTAGATTTACTTATTTCCATCAATTTTGTTAAAAGACATATATGAATCTTGTCATGAGATTATAGGGTAAGGTTCAAAGAGCATTTGTGCACATTTTTATGGTTTTTGGAAATTTATTTCTATTTTTAATATATTTATGAAGTCAGGGGCATTTAGAGGAAATTTGCTAAATTTTCTTGTTTTGATTGATGAACTTCAAAAATTCATAACAAACTCAAATAAAATCAGAAAAATATGAAATTTATGTCCATTTTATGTGTTTTAAGATTCTCTACCTGACTGTGATATTTATTTTTCAATTTAGTCCCTGAATCAATTTTATGGTCCAGTTTACCAGCAGAGGTCTTTTGGTCCTTTAAATGCTGATTTTCATCTTTTGAAACCTGAACTTCAAAAATCCATATAAAATCGAAATAAAATCCAATTAATGTAAAATTTGTGTCAATTTTATGTATTTTGGGGTCCTTTATCTGACTGTGTAATTTGTTTCTCATGTTGAAATTCACAATGACTTATGCTGTTCATTTTGTAAACAGGGGTCAAATTTGGCATTTTGAAAGACACTCATGTACCAGTAGCCTTTATTATGCTTTTCATCAATGGTTCCTTGTTTGGCTGTGTACCAATCATTAATACAGGGGTATGGTAGAAGGGCTGGTTAAGGTCAAGACATGTTTGAAAAGCTGGAAAACCGCTGTTCTGTACCAGTAAGAAAGAAAAGAAAATCAAGAAAGCTCCAAACTTCATTATCTCAACATTTCTAAATATCAGAAATTGTCAGAACCTGGAAATATGCAGAAAGGTCCCTTTTGTTTTTAAAATCATGATTTGGGCATTCTTTTAATTGATCATTGGACAAATCCTTGAGATATCATGGGGTTAAATATACAAATGACAAGATTCAGCATAGCTGGTGTCTATTTCCAATTTAGTCCTCCTTCTCTCACTATTTGCATATAGGTTCTGATTTTATCAAAATTTCTGCATATTGACACATGCATCAATCATTGATCAACCTAGCCCTTTTATGCAAATAGGTCCTTGGGATCTTTATTTTGAGAGAATGATGAAGGAGACACACTAGCTCAACTTCAACACCTCTTGTGTCATAATTTTTTATTTATCACTTTATTCCTATTAATTATTTTCATGAAATGATCAACATAATCTTAATATAAAAGGAGACCAACACTGGCTCAACTCTTATATCTCAATTAATCAACCATTTTAGAAAAGAATTAAAGGTTTGATTTAAAAGGAAAAAGAGAAAAAGAAAAGAAAGAGATCAAAGCTTCAATCCCTTTTTTTTTATTTATTCACATCTTACATATATATATTTTTTTGTACCAGAATAGTAGGAGGCTCCAAAAAAGGGAATATTAAAACATTCATTATCTTTTATATATATATATATATCCTCTTTTTTTTTTTATGAAAAACAGAAAAAGAAAAGAAGAGTGTATATTTTTGTTTGATCATTAGGCCAAGCATATCTAACTTATTATGAAATAAGATAAAATAAACAAGCCTTCACTATTTCTTGTTAAAATTAAGCAAAGAACACAGTGACTAAAAGGAAGGAAAAGGAAATTGCAAAGAAATCCGAAAAGAGCAAGAAAAATGAAAATAGGAGCATGAAAAGAAAATTATTCATTTCAATCATCAAAACATACATGATCTAGCCTATTCAAGGCTTACATTTTCTTTTCTTTTTACCTATTCAATCTAATTTCGGTTGAGAAGAAGAAGGAAAAGTGTAAAACTACTTTCACTCTCTCAACTTTCCTTTTTTTGCTCTCTCTTGCTTACTGTTGGATGTAGTAGCAATGGATAGTCTCTTCTTTTTTTCTCGGTGGTAATTGCTGGATGCCTTTTTTCTTCAATTTGATGCCCTTTTTATAGCATAAGAAGGCATGGGGTTTAGGGTTTTGGTTAGCCTGAGTTGGCCTCATCTTCAACCTTTAATTCATTCTTTCTTTGATCCAATGCCCTCCATTTCTTTTCAAGGCATCAGATTATTTTGTAAAGGCATAGACCAATGAGCTCAAGCCACCTTGACAGCCCAGATTTGAACTTCATCTCAACCTTTGATTTAATTCCTTTTTAAAGGCCGAGATTTAATGATATCAAGTTATGCATCTCATGCATAGGAGAAGATGCTTCTCCTTTGGCAGCTTGCCTGGCACATGAGCCAGCTGCGCATGAGGTTAATTAAGCACAGAGGCGTCAGTTGACAGAGGCGTGTGCTATCCCTGCGGTGCAATAATTTTTAACATGGGCTTTAAACGCTTAACTGCACTCGGCCAATGAGAGCTTAACACAGAGCAGATGCAACATAAGGCTAGCATGCCTCCGGGCGATATTGCATTCTTTCCCTGTTGATTTCCATTTTTGATATACTGCGCCCACTTCTCGTTTCTGTTAATGTGCCAGTATTTCAATTCGAGCAATTTCTTTAAATGCACATCAGTTAATCGATTGCAGAGTCTCAACAAATCTCCTGTGAGCCATTAAGACACCTCATGAACCATCTTTCATACATCTCGTTTCAGCTTGGTGAGAACCCGAATACTGGTACACACTGATTCAAGCTACCTACTCTTCCTTCTTCTTCAATTGAACAGCTATGTAGCATCGCCGTGAGATGAAGAGCGAGTTTCAAGTGCTAATTTCCTTCCTAGCACTATAGTCGCTTGAGTCCTGTGTCTATCTGCTATCCCCTTCCTCCAATTTCTCCTCTAAACTCTCAGAAGAAGGTTAAATCAAATGCACCATCATCATCACCTCGTAGAATAGTGCAAGAGGTTTTGAAGCTTTGAGGCAATTCGGTCTTCCGTTTGCGTATTGCTCTTCTTTCCATTTGAGCTCCACCTCTCGGGTTAACGGAGAAGAAGGGGTCAGAAACGGGGGCCCACTTGTCGGCCTCACCAGAGGTGGGTATTGTTTTGGGTTTTTTTTTCTTATTTCTTTAACTTGGCTGCGCCTGTTCCATTATAGACCGTGTAAAAGTTTGTATTGGCCTAGAGTGCACCGAGTTTACGGGGGGCGAAGGGGTCGGGGAGCGCTGAGGCGCTGAGAATTTAATCTCGAGTGTAAGGTTTGGCTGAGCCCAGCACACCATGCACCGTATATCTGACAACTCGGTTTCAGAGTTTTATCTGTCTGGACCGAGTTCATCTAGCTTTTGTTGCCAGCGAAATTTATGTTATACCACTGATTTGTGGGCCCAGGATGGGGAGTTTTGTTTGTACTCCATTTTGTACCGGAATTAATCAAGGGTAATTGCTATGGGTACCCAGTGCCACCTGGCTCCAATCAGAACCCTTTATTTTGCAAATTTGATATATCCTTAACCATTTTGAGTTAGGAACTGTGCCTTTCACCAAAATTCATGGTTATTCGAGTAGACTTTAACCATGAACTTGATTTAATGGTTTTCATTTCCTATTTTGTGGTGTTGTGTCAAATTAAAACATGATTGATCTCTAATTGGCTAATTTTGCAATTAAATGGCATTCTTGTCCAAATAATTAAACCTTTGACTTTTTAGGGTCAAACATATTCGAATTGCAGACAGACCTTATTGAGGAGCAGAATGACACCGTAGGTGGAGACGAGCGACAACCCGAACCTGAATACATTTCACCACCACCCTACAAGCCACCTCTGCCATTCCCTCCAAGGCCTGCCAAGCAGAAGATGGAGCAGCAATTTGCGAGATTCATGGAGACACTCAAGCAATTACAAGTCACAATCCCCTTCACTGAGGCAATTGCGAGCATACCCTCGTATGCTAAATTTCTGAAGGAGATTCTTTCGAACCGCAGTAGACTCCAAGAATTCTCAACAGTTCCGCTCAATCTGGAATGCAGTGCGCTCGTGCAAAGCAAATTACCGACAAAGTTGAAAGATCCAGGAAGCTTCTCGATACCATGTACCATTGGCACAACCGATTTTAAGAGAGCTTTATGTGATCTGGGAGCAAGTGTGAGTCTGATGCCTAAGGTAGTATTTGATAAATTGGAATGTGGAGACCTATCACCAACAAGGATTTCATTGCAACTAGCTGACCGATCAATTCGATATCCTGAAGGAATGTTGCTTGATATCCCAATCAAAGTCGGTAAATTCTGGATACCAGCAGATTTTGTGGTAGTTGATATGGAAGAAGATGAGCAGATTCCGATCATCCTTGGAAGGCCATTCCTCGCCACTTGTGGGGCAATGATTGATGTTAGGAATGGAAAAATCTCACTCAATGTTGGTGAGAACAAGATGATTTTCAACATGAATGAGACTAAAGTCCCACCTGACATAAATCTTGTCTACAATTTGGAAACAACAGACGAGTATGGCAATGATGAACTGTGAATGGATGAATTTGAAGACATCGAGGAAATGATGCACGAAGCAGAAGTGGAGAGACTGTTCATTGTACAAGATAACGGTCAGATCCATCCAACCTCCGTGACAACACAAACCGATGATCTGAACAAGAGCCCCAATATCACAAACAATAGGAATTACTCTCTCTTAGCCCTTGCATTAATCAAAAACCTACCCGAAGAACTCGATGCAATTTCTCAAAGACTGGACGAGGTTGAAGTAGTACTTGGTGTGAGTCTGGCGTTCGACCCCGGACCTCAAACACCAACCGACTTCTTCGAAAAGGGCAATGATGATGAGACCACAGATGATGCTGAAGGCGAACCACCCGACAAGCAACCTGTTTTTTGACGGGAGGACATTCGAAAGACACTGATACGACATCGAGTCAAGCTAACGACTTTAAACAAGCGCTTCTTGGGAGGCAACCCAAGGCCACTTTTTATATTTTCCCATAGATTTTTATTTTTAGTTTAATTAGGACTTTAACAAAGAAACAACTCATACCCACCTTTTTCCTATGATCAGGTAAGCATATTGGAGGAAAGGCTTGATTAAAGACATCTCGGAAGATGGAAAAATACTCTCTGGTACGGCCTGTATTGGCTGATACGGACCATACCAGTGGATACGGGGGTAATAGAGTAAGGAGGAAACAAGTGGTGAATACGGTCCGTATTGGCTGATACGGCCCGTATTCAAAGGAATTAAAACTTAGCGGTTATTGGGTCTGAGCATAACGGATTGGATACGGACCGTATTGGCTGATACGGTCCGTAATAAAGGCCAATTCGGGAGATGCGAACCCGTTAAGAAGAGACGTTTGAAATCCCGCGCGAATCACGTCTCATAACCGTTAATCATTTTCCTTTTAACTCCTAAACCCCTCTCTTCCTCTCTCTCCCTATTCTCTTCCCCTCCATCTCCTCTCTTTCTCCCTCTTCCACTCTTGCCCGAAATCAAACACCTTCTTTCGCCACCGATCTCCATTGCCGATCTCATCAACTCTACCCGTTGAACCGCCGCTGCACCATCTCTCCGTTTCCCTGCCCTAATACGGACCGTACCGGTTCCGTATCCGACGGCTACTCGACTCTCCTTCTCCAAATTCAGTTTTTCTAAAAACCTTTTTTTTTAATTTCAAAGTTTAATTTTGTTTTTGCATTTGTTTTAATTTAAACTCTGTTACATTAGTTTAGAAAATCAAGTTTTATTTTTGCAAAAATCACAAAAATCACAAAAAAATTAGGTTCCTGTCAAAATCCCAATTTTTACCAGTACAATACGACCCGTATTGACCCAATACGGTCCGTAATAATTTACCAGAACCAGCACTTAGCAGTTTTTCCAGAAATACCTTTTAATACGGTCTGTATTTGTGATACGGCCCGTATTCAGTCCTGTACTTGGTCAATTTTCACCAGCTAACCAGTCCGTAATCAGACCGTATTGACCGATACGGTCCGTAACAGAGACCTAAATTTTGAGCAAATGGCCCCAAAAATGAAAAATATTTTAGGGGTAGTCACAAGGAGCGCTAAGAAAGCCCTCGGAGGTGCCGGCCCTCCGGCTCGCAACCACAATCCTCCAACCATTCATCCTCTCATTCCAACACCCAGCAGTCAATCAGAGACACACCAGTCTCAGATGCGGACTATAACCCGGAGGAGTTCAACCCTCAGGATTTTGGTCTCGAGGAGGAAGACTCCGATGAGTCGATGGAGGAAGCAACCGAGTACCAACCCGTCTTCTCGCATCCACAATTCAAAGACACTTACGAGAAGATGAAAACAAAAGAGGTCATATACCACAAGTCCATCAACACAGAGACACTCGAGCGACTAGGCCTCCTTGCGCAAACTGAGCAACTTGCAAACCGCATCCACATCTGGAAATTCCTCGAACTGATCAAAGGAGTTAAAGTTTACAAGGTACTCACGAGGGAGTTCCTTGCGACCTTCAGATACAACGAGGACTCCATTACTTTCCAGATGATCGGCGAGCATTACACAGTCTCCATGAATGATTTCTGCACCATCTTCAACCTCACCGATGATGGCACCTCTGATTCTCCTGACTGCCGAGAGTTCTGGTACAGCATCACAGAAGATAACCAAAACACAACTCGACCGGCAAGCAGAATCATCCACCCCCAAGTCCGCCTCTTGCAAGTTATCATTGCCAATTCCATTTTCACAAGAGGCGAGAGTTCATCCAAGGTAATATTACCCGAACTCTATCTCCTCAAATGCATGATCGAGCCAACACCAGTGCGACCTCACCTCGGCCATCTCCTTTGCAAACAAATTCGTGAGGTCGCTCGTGCCAAGAAAGATGGAGGAAAGATTTCCATCGGATTCGTGGCCACGATCTTGGCCAACCAACTCGCTCTGCAGATCGATCATCTCAAAGAGGCTAGCGGACTCACACAAATTGACATGTCATGCCTTCAAGCCATGAAATTTGTCACCGGCCACTATCCAGGCCCCTACTTCTACAATTCACCTAAGGGAATTCTCCAGTTCCCCTTCCGACATCTCAATCTCCGTAGTAGGGCCTCCTGGAAGATGGCACGACTCGCGAGCCCAACTTATGAGCCTCCTCAGGATTACATTGATGTAATCGAGAGCCAAGCCGCAATGCAAAATCAGGCTAATGTTGATCGGCAGCAGAGAGAAGAGGAGCCCCCTTTTCATGCATATAGGAAGGCAGGCACATCGGCAGCTGGAGCAGGATCTTCAGGGGCGGCACCATCTGATGCCCCTACAGCCGAGTATGATCAGTTCATCCAAATAGTAGATTGGATGAACTCCAACCTCAATGAGCTCAACTTGACAACAACCGAAACCACCCGGCAGATGGAGCAGAACAACTCGACAATTCACCAAGAGGTTGGTGAAATTAGAAACAGCATGGAGGAAGTCAGGAGAAGTGTTGACGAGAGCAGACGCGCTACATGGCACAGCAGTATTATCAGTATGCCCTCACTACCGATTTGCCATACCAGCCACCACCGTACGGACTCTTTGACCCGTCATTTTACGAGCAGATCCAGCGACCACCACCTCCACCACCTCAGGATTGAGATGCAGTGAGTTGTATCTTTCCCCGGTCTTTTTACTTTACTATTTCCTTTATTTTTATCTCTCGAGCATTGGGGACAATGCTCAATTTTATTCGGGGGGTAGGAAGGTAAATTGACCATGTATCTTTAAAATTTTTGCATTTTTAAATTCTTAGGTGCTAGTAGTTTTACTCAATTTTTGACTAGGGTTGGAGGCTTTACCGAAAATCCTAGAATGATTAGATTGAGCTTTTTAGCTAGCTTGCATTTTAATTTTTTTTGGAGTAGGTTAATCAAATAGGAATTGTTTTAAATTGAACTAGGCTAAGGTTTAGACAATCGACCATGATACCAAAAATTCAGAATTTTTAAAATTATTGGTGATCTCAAAATGAATAATTAATTGCTAACCATGAGAGTTGATCAAAAATCGCAAACCCTAGAAATTTTTATTTATTGAGCAATTTATTTTTGCAAAGTCTTTTAAACTTGATAGTGTTTTAGAATACCCATTTATTATAGATAGACCCCTAGCGAAACTATGCAATAATTCCTTGTATGAATGAATACTTGGAATTGTGTGTAATCATGGTGCTTGTGACACAAAAAAAAATTATTTTTCAGAAAAATAGAAAAATACAAAAAAATCAGAAATGAGAAAAATCCAAAAAAATAGAAAAATTCAGAAAAAGAAAAAAATATATATAGAATAAAAGATGGAGGATAAAAAGAGTACGGGTGCCTACACAAGACTGGTTACCAATAGGCTCGAGAAAACCTCCCAAATTTTAAATTTTGTACATATTTAATTTCTCAAAAATAGTCACAAGTACCAACACACTTAGTTGTCATACTTTGCTCCAATCAATTGGGAAGGAAAATCAAAATTTATATCATTAGAATTCCTATTGATTGGAAGGGGTCCATTTATAATCGAAGGGGAAATTAATACTCTCAATTTTAAGGATATTTGTGAAGTAGATTGTTTGATAATAATTTTTCTAGGGTAAGCATAATGAGATCAATCATGGGGTGAATAAATTGTTCAAGAGAGAGGTCATGAATATTTTAGAATTCTAAATTTTTAATGTCATGTCAATTGTACCAAACCTAAGCTCTAATTTAATTTTTAACAAGACCTTGAGATTGTATGGTTTAACCTAGACCGGATCTTTGACCAGCTGGGATGTCGTTGCTTGAGGACAAGCAACAATTCAAGTTGGGAGGCGTGATCAGAGTCAAAATAATGATGATTTACGTAGGGTTTTGGCTTAGGTTTTGCATATTTTCTCACACTTATGTTTCATTTATTAGAGAAAAAGGCTACTGTCACCCTTCTTTATGTTTTATTGCAGAAAACAGGTTTTGGGACTATTTTACACCAAATGGAGCTAGAATCGGGTCAATCGGATCAGCGACGCTTATCGACTAAGTCTCTGTTACGGTCCGTATTGCTT
This sequence comes from Carex littledalei, assembly GCA_011114355.1. Lineage (NCBI taxonomy): Eukaryota > Viridiplantae > Streptophyta > Magnoliopsida > Poales > Cyperaceae > Carex > Carex littledalei. Next base: position 4,785,194 of record CM022083.1, on the reverse strand, counting down.
GATACGGACCAGGCCTAGCACAGACCAGAAGATAGCGCTGGAAGCATTAAACTCTAACCGTCAAGGTCCTAATACGGACCGTATCACCCAATACGGTCCGTATCCGAAGGCGACCCTTGGGGAATAACTGCCGACAGCTGTTTCCAGATCAGTTTCTTAGCCCCTACTCAACCTCTAGACGTCCCTCCACTCCTATATAAGGCCCCTGGGCAGAAGGAATAGTTATTTTTGTAATTAGGGTTAGATTTGATTAAAGTAAGAAGGGAGGAGTTCTTGTAACAATGCCGTTCCGCGGCTAAGTTCATTTTCTTAGGGCTAGGCAGTAAACCTTGTTACTCTTGATGTTTTGATATATATATTTCTATTGATTATGATTTCTTGTTGTTGTATCAAAATGCTTTTGTGATTTATTATCTGTTCATCTAATTTCAATGATCTAGTTTGAGTCCGTTAGGGTAGTGACAGTACTTTAATGGTAAGAGAAACTATTTGTATGAATTAGCCTCGTTGAGATTTATTATGTTTATGTGAATAAAACCTTAGCGGGGAAACCATAAACCAGACCAACAAAATGCGTACCAAATTTCATCACATGCGTAAAGAAAATCGCAGTGATATGTGTAGTAATTTGGGGTACTTAAGAGATCAGACATTTACGTAAGGAAAATCGCAGTGTCCTATGTAGAATCTCGATGAAAGATCTGTCATTCTTGCGTAACATAAATTGCAGTGACCTATATGGTGTCTTTCATAAAACAACAACAGGAAATCAGATGCAACGTGAATATATTGTCAAGGCGGATTGAGTGGCAATGGTGTGCCGAAACCCTAGGAATTCTCATCTCTATCTTTATTTTAATTACTTTTAATTGCTTCCTAATTTACATTGATCAAAACAACATCTCTCAATTTTCAGATTTAGTCTAGCATTTCGAAAGATTGTGATTCGATCGCTCAAAGCATCGAACCAATATTCCCTGTGGATCGACCTCGAATATACTACTCGATAGGATTGTGCGCTTGCAGTCCGAACCAATAGCATTTCTGAGTTTATAAATATTAAAAGAAACATTGCTCTCTTTTGAGTGATCAGTGACGGAAACTGAGGAAGAAGCAGAGCAAGTAAACGCCATCGACAACAGCTTTCGACCTCAGCCCGCCTACAATTCATACCATCCGAATAACCGAAACCATCCGAATCTCTCATACGCAAACAATCAAAGACCTGCTGCATCTCAACCGAACTATCAACCGAGGCAGTGCAACCAACCACAGCAACCTAACATCACATCACTAATGAAGAGATTCCTAGAGAAGCAAGACGAGACAAACGCCGCAATCACACAAACGGTCAAAACCTTAGTAAGCCACGTCAAGGACTTGGAGGGTCACATATCCAAGATGGCAAAAGAACTCTCAAGCATTACACACAGAAAAGGCAAATTTTCGGGCCAACCGGAAGAAAATCCTAAAGAGAGTTGCAAGAACATCACACTAAGGAGCGGCACAGCTTACAATGGACCTCCTATGCCCGATCTAACTTTCAATGAGATACATGCAGAACCGTCGCATTCTGAAGAATACGAGCGCAACCACCGGAGCTGCCCGTATTCGAACTGAATGACACCGAACCCTATTGAGGAGCAGAATGACACCGTAGGTGGAGACGAGCGACAAACCGAACCTGAATACATTTCACCACCACCCTACAAGCCACCTCTGCCATTCCCTCCAAGGCCAACCAAGCATAAGATAGAGCCACAATTTGCGAGATTCATGGAGACGCTAAAAAAACTACAAGTCACTATCCCCTTCACCGAGGCAATTGCAAGCATACCTCGTATCCTAAGTTTCTGAAGGAGATCCTTTCAAATCGCAACAAACTCCAAGAATTCTCAACAATTCTGCTCAATCGGGAATGTAGTGCGTGTTAGTTTGTAATAATCTAGAAGTCAATAATACGATAATTTAATTATATAAAGCTTTGTTCATGAATTGAATGATTAAATGTCATTTTGTTTCCTTGAGTATTATTGAATTTATGAATCATTTCGAGTTAATGACTGGAATTGTGAAACTTCATAATATAGATGATAATACTCTAAAAAGGTCACTGACCGTGGTAATTAGCAGGAATACTAATTATCGCTATAAGGTTAGTATGTGGATTAAAAGATGGTCAAGTTTTACAGACCATAGACACAGAGTTGTCATTTTAATCACATAGATACATGTTCTAGGAACATGGTATTTGACAGACCCTGAATGAAACATTATACGGCACTGAGTTCGTGTCATTAATGCTTTCATTCAGTGTTAAGTTCTACAGTATGAGGTATTCATCTTTCCTAACTAAGAGATGTGTATGTGTGATTGTTACCTAACGCTATCTGTAAAAAGTAGCTATAACGGTAGCTCTTCGGTATACATAACTTAGCTGAGGTAGTGATGGTCTACCAAAAGTACTATTGTCCCTCGTATTTATTATACGAGTTATAGTGTCACTGGGCCCCTTGATAGAATAAGAATATCTGCTAGCAGTATGAATACAAGAGTAATCATATTTGATAATCTGCTCAATATCAAGAAAAGATTAATTTGCAAGGATGACACAAACCTACCTTGAAATTAATCTGACAGCTATGAGACAAAAGAATTTAACACGAGTAAAATAGTTTACTGGATCGTGATATTGTTCTGTACAGCATCATCTGTGCAATTGGATGGTCATGATGCGTTTTGCCAGATGCCTCTCATGATTATAGAAATTAAAACGGTTTTAATTCTATTTACCAACATAACACAGATCCTATCGGGTCACACCTATAGGAGTTAATCGGAGAATCTTATTGATTGATTATAAATTGATTATGATCAATAATAAGATGGTTTATAATTAATTATACTTGATATAATTATATTATAAATGTCATGTAAAATGACAAGCAAAAACATTGGTTAATTTATAAACGTGTATGACACGTTGTATAAAAGTTAACCGGTTAGTTTATAAACGTGCAGGACACGTTGTATAAATTACCGAAATCAACAACCGCAAGAAATATAATTATTCAGAATAATTATACAGATATTAATTGTGTTCGGAGCGAGGGCATTCTGGTCTTTTCAGATTCGTCCTTATCCGCATGACATGTCATCAATCCTATCCACATAAGCACCTCTGCTGCAAGCAGCTTACAAGCACGTCCTTGTAAGCAGCTTGCAGCTAAGCACCTCTGCTGCAAGCACGTCCTTGTAAGCAGCTTGCAGCTAAGCACCTCTGCTGCAAGCAGCTTACAAGCACCTCCCTAACCCTATAAATAGAGGGGTAGGGGTAAGAAAATTAAGAAGTCGAAAAGTTCGAAAAGTCTGAGTTCGATTCGAATTGGCTCGGTTATCGTTCTCTTTCTCGTTTTCTCTCCCAAATAGTGTTGCGGTTTAAACGAAAGTTATACGTAACAGTTACGTATTATCTTTCGAGTTGTTGAATAGTGTTTGCGGGATTTTAGTGAATAGTGTTTTCCCGAAAGTCGCGATATTTCTGTTTTGCCTTTTAGTAAAATCAGAATAACTGCGGGTCGGGAATTCTGCTATTTCGTCTTTTTCTCGTGAATAGTGTTTTTGCGTAATACCGCGGTTTACGGTATTTCTGGCAAAAAGAAATAAACCGCTCTCTGGTTAGTCCTGGTGGATAACCTATAGAGGCACCATATGTTTGGTGCTGCGAGAGAAGTCACTGCTCCGAAAGAAGACATTGCTCAGATCCGGTCTTCTCGCTCGGTCTGCATTCCAATTGTAATTTGGAAACAAGGTATAAATGTTATATAAATTTATTTACTTGGTAAATAGATTTAAGTTTTAGAAATCAATTACGGGAATAGATCTATAAACTGATTAAAAACAAGTAAATACGGTTTTACTACTTTAGGTCTATAAAGGATTAATCTGGTATGTAACTCTCGGTTATTATCCGACATACTACTTAATCTATGATCTGAATGAGTAAAGTTTTACTTACGGTTTTTAATCTAAGAAACGGATTGAACAGGTATGTAACTCTCGGTAGATTATCCGACATACCACTTCAATCCTTTTGGCTTGAGTTAGAAGTAAAATTTTTATTTTACGGTCTTTCCGCAGCTTAAGCCTAATGGCTTTGGGTAGCCTCAAAACCCTACAGTGCGCTCGTGCAAAGTGAATTACCGGAAAAGTTGAAAGATCCGGGAAGCTTCTCGATACCATGCACAATTGGCACGACGAATTTTACGAGGGCTTTATGTGATATGGGAGCAAGTGTGAGCCTAATGCCAAAGGCGGTGTTTGACAAATTAGAATGTGGAGAACTTTCACCGACACAAATTGCACTGCAACTGGCTGATCGATCAATTAGATATCATGAAGGATTGTTGCTGGATGTACCGATCAAAGTTGGAGACTTTTGGATACCTGGAGATTTTGTTGTGGTTGACATGGAAGAAGATGAACACATTCCAATCATCCTTGGAAGGCCATTCCTCGCCACATGCGGAGCAATGATTGATGTTAAGAACGGAAAAATTTCACTTAATGTCAGAAAAGACAAGGCGATCTACGACATAAATAGAGCTTTGAAATACCCTTCTGACATTGATCGTGTCTTCAATTTGGGTATCATGGATGAATTTGAAGAGGAAGAGTATCCATATGATGAATTGGGAGAATCCATGGGTATGGAGGAACTGGACAACCTTTTTAGAGGGGAAGATGACGCTGACATTGATCGTGTCTTCAGTTTGAGTATCACGGATGAATTTGAAGAGGAAGAATATCCATATGATGAATTGGGAGAATCCATGGGTATGGAGGAATTGGACAACCTTTTTAGAGGGGAAGATGATGAAAGGCAACTCGAGCAATACATCACCGCTGAACCTGATGAAGCCTACGCTGAAACTTGCGCAAGTTGTGCCACTGTCATAACAAAAGAAGAGGAAGAATCCCCCAAATCTAAAATTCTGCAGTCCGTGTCGCCTAGCACGGTCAGTAGCAAAGTGAAGAAAAGGGAGAAGACAACCTCTCATCCACAACTCGAGCTCAAACCTCTTCCATCCAACCTCCGTTACGAATTCCTAGGACCCAACCAAACCTATCCCGGTGATTGTCAGTTCTCGACTCGATAATGTTCAATCCAACAAGCTCGTCAACATACTCAAGATGCACCGAAAGGCTATTGGCAACAAAATTGATGATATCAAAGGCCTTAGCCCGACCATTCCCATGTACCGCATCCTACTTGAAGATGAGACAATGAAGGAAATGCAAGAATTAGAAAAGCGTTGGCACACAACCACATGAAAACAAGTTTTTCGATCCTCTGTTGACTTCAATTTCTATCAAACCGGAAGAAACCAAAGTTCCAATCATAGAATTAATGCCTCTTCCAACAGTTCTCAACATTATCGCACCGAAAAGTTCTTGGGAGAACTACGATGCGGTCCATGGTCGGAAGGTGAAGATAAAACAGTTCATGGTTCATTCGGAATCTCAATGTAGCAAGGGGTCGAGCTAATGACTTTAAACAAGCGCTTCTTGGGAGGCAACCCAAGGCCATTTTTATATTTTTCATAATATTTATTTCTAGTTTATTTAGGACCTTAACAAGAGAAACAACTCATACCCATCTTTTTCCTATGATCAGGTGAACATATCAGAGGAAGGACTCGATCAAAGACACCACAGAAGACAGGAAAATACCCCCTGGTACGGTCCGTATCAATCAATACGGACCATATTAGTGGATACGGGATGAAAGAAGGAGAGTAAGAAGAGAGAAGTGGTGAATACGGCCCGTATTTCCCAATACAGTCTGTATTCAAAGAAGTTAAGACTGAAGGCAGTTATCGGTATTATGCATAACGGATTAGATACGGACCGTATCACCCAATACGGTCCGAATAAAGGCTAATCCGGGAGGTGTAAACCCGTTAACGAAGAGACATTTGAAAACCCACGAGAATCACATCTCATAACCGTTAAACCCTTTGGTTTGAATTCCTAAAACTCCTTCTCTCTCTCTATTCTCTCTCCCTCTATCTCTCCTCTTCCTCCCTCTTCCTTCCTTGCCAAGACCGAGCCCACCTCCTTGCCGCCGATCACCATCGCCACCGCACTCATCACTGACTCTCCTTGGAGCTGCCGCTGCCTTCCTCTCTGCACCATCTGATGCCCTTATAAATGATATGATCAGTTCACCTAAGCTATGCAATGGATGAACCTGAATTTCTAAGATCTCGCCACACGCTCGCGAGAGAGCAGCCAGCGGATTAAGCAAAAGGTCGATCAAGCCCGCAACAACGTGGAGGAGATCCGGAGAAACGTTGACGGGGGTAGGCGCGAGATCTAGTAAGCGCGCTACCTCAATCAACAGTACTACCAGTTCGCCCTCGACTCCGGACTCCAGTACCAGCCACTGCTCTACAGACTTTTCGACCCATCATTCTACAAGGAGATCCAGCGCCCACACCTCCACCACCTCAGGATTGAGGTGCAGTGAGTTGTATCTTTCTCTGGTCTTTTTACTTTTTTTACTTCCTTTATTTTTATCTCTCGAGCATTGGGGACAATGCTCAATTTTATTCGGGGGGTAGGAGGTAAATTGACCATGTATCTTTAAATTTTTCGCATTTTATCTTTTTAGGTGCTAGTAGTTTTACTCAATTTTTGACTAGGGTTAGATGCTTTATCGAAAATCCTATGATGATTAGATTGAGCTTTTTAGCTAGCTTGCATTTTAATTTTATTTTTTAGGAGTAGGTTAATCAAATATGAATTGTTTTAAATTGAAATAGGCTAAGGTTTAGACAATTGGCCATGATACAAAAAATTCAGAATTTTTAAAAATAATTAGTGATCTCAAAGTGAACAATTAATTGCTAACCATGAGAGTTGATCAAAAATCACAAACCCTAGATTTTTTATTTTGAGTAATTTATTTTTGCAAAGTCTTTTAAGCTTGATAGTATTTTAGAATACCCATTTATTATAGATAGACCCCTAGCGAAACTATGCAATAATTTCTTGTATGAATGAATACTTGGAATTGTGTGTAATCATGGTGCTTGTGACACAAAAATATTTTATTTTATTTTTCAGAAAAATAGAAAAATACAAAAAAATCAGAAATGAGAAAAATCCAAAAAATAGAAAAATTCAGAAAAAGAAAAAAAAATAGAATAAAAGATGGAGGAGGTGCCTACGCAAGACTGGTTACCAATAGGCTCGATAAAACCTCTCAAATTTTAATATTTATACATATTTAATTTTTCAAAAACAGTCACAAGCACCAACACACTTAGTTGTCATACTTTGCTCCAATCAATTGGGAAGGAAAATCAAAATTTATATCATTAGAATTCCTATTGATTGGAAGGAATCCATTTATAATCGAAGGGGAAATTAATACTCTCAATTTAAGGATATTTGTGAAGTAGATTGTTCGACAATAATTTTTCTAGGGTAAGCATAATAAGGTCAATCATGGGGTGAATAAATTGTTCAAGGGAGAGGTCATGAATATTTTTAAAGTTCTAGATTTTTATTATCATGCCAATTGTACCAAACCTAAGCTCTAATTTAATTTTTAACAAGACCTTGAGATTGTATGGTTTAACCTAGACCGGATCTTTGACCAGCTGGGATGTCGTTACTTGAGGACAAGCAACATTCAAGTTGGGATGCGTGATCAGAGTCAAAATAATGATGATTTACGTAAGGTTTTGACTTAGGTTTTGCATATTTTCTCACACTTATGTTTAATTTATTAGAGAAAAAGGCTACTGTCACCCTTCTTTATGTTTTATTGTAGAAAACAGGTTTTGGGACTATTTTACACCAAATGGAGCTAGAATCGGGTCAATCGGATCAGCGACGCTTATCGACTAAGTCTCTGTTACGGTCCGTATTGCCTGATACGGACCAGGCCTAGCACAGACCAGAAGATAGCGCTGGAAGAATTAAACCCTAACCGTCAAGGTCCTAATACGACCGTATCACCCAATACGGTCCGTATCCGAAGGCGACCCTTGGGGAATAACTGCCGACAGCTGTTTCCAGATCAGTTTCTTAGCCCCTACTCAACCTCCACACGTCCCTTCACTCCTATATAAGGCCCCTGGGCAGAAGGAATAGTTATCTTTGTAATTAGGGTGAGATTTGATTAAAGTAAGAAGGGAGGAGTTCTTGTAACAATGCCGTTCCGCGGCTAAGTTCCTTTTCTTAGGGCTAGGCAGTAAACCTTGTTACTCTTGATGTTTTGATATATATATTTCTGTTGATTATGGTTTCTTGTTGTTGTATCAAAATGCTTTTGTGATTTATTATCTCTTCATCTAATTTCAATGATCTAGTTTGAGTCCGTTAGGGTAGTGACAGTACTTTAATGGTAAGATAAACTATTTGTATGAATTAGCCTCGTTGGGATTTATTAGATTTATGTGAAGAAAACCTTAGCGGGGAAACCATAAACCAGACCAACAAAACGCGTACCAAATTTCATCACTTGCGTAAGGAAAATCGCAGTGATATGTGATGTAATTTGGGGTATTTATGAGATCAGACATTTGCGTAAGGAAAATCGCAGTGTCCTATGTAGAATCTCGATGAAAGATCTGTCATTCTTGCGTAAGATAACTCGCAGTGACCTATGTGGTGTCTTTCATAAAACAACAACAGGAAATCAGATGCAACGGGAATATATTGTCAAGGCGGATTGAGTGGCAATGGTGTGCCGAAACCCTAGGAATTCTCATCTCTATCTTTATTTTAATTACTTTTAATTGCTTCCTAATTTACATTGATCAAAACAACATCTCTCAATTTTCAGATTTCGTCTAGCCTTTCGAAAGATTGTGATTCGATCGCTCAAAACATCGAACCAATATTCCCTGTGGATCGATCTCGAATATACTACTCAATAGGATTGTGCGCTTGCAGTCCGAACTGATAGCATTTCAGAGTTTATAAATATTAAAAGAAACATTGCTCTCTTTTGAGTGATCAGCTCGCGACAAGAGAGGCACCCTCGCATCCATCCTTCGTCCCGTCAACCTACGTCGCAAACAAAAAAAACACAAAGAAACAATACGGAATAAGCTACAAAGCTCAATAACCGGTATTTAACGACGCAGTTTCTCTATAATTGACTTAATTAAACAACCATTCAAACAGATTGGATTAATCCACACAAATTCAAATCAAATTATGCATGTATATTTAACGACGATAGCACGTCAGTCTAGGTTATCAGTAAAACAAGTCACACAGTATTTGGAATGTCTCTCACAGACCATTCCCACATTCACAGTACACACAATCAAAATCCAATCTCAGACCCGCTATCCCGTTAAATATGCCTCATAATCCAATACCCAATTCAAATATCTAATTCAACCAAACAAATCGAAAATACAGATTATAGAGAAGTCCGATTACCTGATAGCGATCAATCCAGAAATCCTAATCAGATTGCAATCAACAGTTCAGAATCAATGCGACGTAGTCGGAATTCCAATCGAACAGGAAAATCAAATCTTAATCAATATCAAAATATTTCTTTTATTTTTCCAAATTTCATTCACATTTCCTTCTCTCTTTCTTTCTCTTTTTTTTTTTCATTTTTGGTATCTGTTTAATTTTTCTCTTTCCGAATCAAATAAGGAGAATAGAAGCTTTAAAGGGTTTTGAGGAAATCATCACAAATGGGCCGCGTGGCCAAGGGGTGCCACGTAAAGGAATTAAGGAGGAAGGCATGAAGGCCGCGTGGCTATTTTGCCACGTTGGCTTATTTCTCTTTTTCTTTTTTCTTTTTTAAGTTTTGCAATTTTACAATTAAAACCTATAAATTTCTAATATTATAAATAAGTCCAAAATAATTAAAAATATATTTATTACCGGGTGTTACAAGAACGATCCTGGCCGTCCGTTTCTAATTTGCTTGATTCAGGCTGGAGTGATCCGAATTCGACAGTTATTCGGTGAAAATGAATATTCAATAAAGAGAACGGAATCTTTGCGAAATTGGATTTTTGGTTGCCGCGCGTGCAATGGACATTATGACACGTGTACAATTATAAATAAGATTCTAACAGAGCCGTTTTGGCTTCTAAATCTTATGTAGGGATAGTTTAATTCTATATATTGTGTGTGCACTGCATGAAGTAAACATTACTCTGTTAAAATCTTAACCCCAAAATTATTAATTTTTTGTTGAGACCTTAATTACCCCAGAACCGCCCCTAATTGGATATGAAGCTTCAAATTCTATTTTCTTTTACTGGAATCGAGCATTATTTTTTTGTTTTGTTACAGATATAACTGTACAAATTAATTATGCATATATTCAGCTGTTTGTAAGGCATCAACAGGTATGGGCATAGGCTTCAGGCTTCAGGCTTTGTAATACAAAGAACAGTGAATATTAATGTTTGTTTATTGATGAAAAACAAAAATTGTATACAATTTTAGGTTTTACATGTGCATGCTTATATATCCTAATTTAGCTGTTGCTCTTTCCTAAGCTACAATATTCTACAATAGAGAAATTTAGATATATACCCATCATAACTTCTTGATTTAGATATTTTCCTATCAAAAATTTTAAATTAATTATTTCTCCATCTAAACTCACTTATTTTATTAATATCCCCATTTCTTAATTTAATCACTTAAAAATAAAGATTAATATTAATAAAATTTTAAAAGGATAGTTTTACCCTTAATTCCAAAATACTCTGTTCCCAACCCCTCCTCATTTTCCTTTTGGGTCGCTCACTAATAGCTTGCATCACGATAATCATAGCTCTGACTGGGCACTTCATTTCTACGTGTGATGTATTGGTTCGAATTTGCAGATATGGTGAAAGAAAATGCTACAATACCTTGACTGAGGGCTTCAACCTATACGGTTCTGACAAAGCAAACCCATCATGCACAGCTCCTGAGACGACCTCGTCAGTGACCTCAACTGTGGCTCTCTCAATTATACCACTTCTCCTCTTTTGCAAATACTTCACAAGAGCCGTGAGTGCATTGTGCTTCATTTTCATAGTCTCTTTTTCATCTAGCTCACTCAGCTGTGCCGGTGTGGCTAAACCTGCTCCCATCTCGTCAGATGCGTCAGAAGACTGCCTTGATAGCTGCAAAGATGACTCGGTCGACTCGGCCTTATCGGGTACAGTTGTGTGCGCTAATTTCTTACGATCTTCTTTACAAGTTAGGGGATGACATCATGCTCTTTTTATTGCCTTTAATTTGGCAATTTACAAGTTGTTGTTCTAATTAAATCTTACTTTGGTGGGGCATTTGGTGAAGATGCAATCAGAAATAACTTCGTTATGATCTATGAAGTCCTAAACATTATTTTTTTTTTTCGCTAATATTCTAAAGGAGCCAAAGCCAAGGATATAAGTGTTTGGCGTTATTTGATGAAGATGCGTTATTTTAGCGAGAAATGCAAAAGAAAAAGGAAAGGGATTAAGAACACAGTTTTCTGAAGGGCAAAAATGTCCTTATAATTTTTTTGTTAATATTAATTTTTATTTTAAGTGATTAAATTAAGTAATGGGCTTTTTTTATAATATAAGTGGGTTTAGATGGGGAAATAACTAATTTTTAAGTTTTGATGGGTAAATATCTAAATCAACAAGTTATATGATGGGCATATATCTAAATTTCTCTATATAATATAGCCGTTGCTATTCCTATTTACACAAGATTATATACAAATATGACACAGATTTGAGTACGGCTGTATATTCCTAAATTGGAGGGATCTCTCTGTAAATTTTCTAATTGGAGGTGTCAGTTACTGGTACCACTACCACCTCAAAGCTAATTCCTGGTACTATAATTTGGAGAGAGAATTTCTGGTACCGACGCTTTCCACAAAAGCTGAACGTGAACTAGGGACTGTACACACCTTACTGACACAAACAGTATTATCATCGGACATAAAGGATGATGTCCGATGGCGATGGCACGCAGCGGGCCAATTCACGGTCAAAAGTGCTTACTTAGCGCAAATGAACGGACTGCTAATTTGGAATCACAGAAACGCCATATGGCGACTGCCGGCACCCCCCAGAATTCGAGTATTTGGCTGGTTAATGATTTTAAATTGGCTGCTAACGATAGACAACCTAATGAGACGGGGCTGGAACATGGTTAATAGGTGTGTCCTGTGCAAAAACAGTGAAGAAACAGTGTCACATATATTCAACGAGTGCACACTATCCAATATCCATACAGGTGTACGGTTTGGTGGTCAACCGATTGGGGATAGCAGGGCATGAGATCCAAGACATAGAGTTGGCGACAGAAGCAATTCTTGACAAAACAAAAACCAGGAAAACCAGATCAATACTGTTTATATCGCAATTTGTTATTTGGTGGGAGCGATGCTCGAGGATATTCAGGGATGTAACAAAACCGGTGAGCATATTGGTAGAAGAAATAATGCAACAACTGGACCACCTTTGAAGGCATTGCTTCATTGGTCTGAGCATGAGAGACTGGATCTTTGTATTTACCTTACTTCTGCTTAGCTTTCTTTCTTTATTTTCTTAACTTTCAGTACCTTTATTTCTCTTTTATGGCTCAACTGTATTGAGCCACTTGTTTTTCTTTTCCTCTTGTTACACCACCAATGTAACACTACTTTTGGTACTCAAATACGGGCATTGACCCATATTTTTACTAAAAAAAAAAAACAAAATTTGTAAAGAGAATTGAGTGCCATAGTCATGGGACAGAAGGTAGGTACTGCTAAATGATGTAGATGTTTTTTTTATTTTTTTCATTTTTACCCACTGATTTTGTTAATTTGTTTTCTTTATTTCCTACGCAGGCCTATATATCCTACAAAGATTTCAACAGAAGCTCAAACTAAGGTAAAAAAAAAAAAAGATCCAAAGACTGCTAGATTTACTTTTTTTTATTAATGTTGAGCATTGTTTGCTTGAGCACCATCTAACTCAGCAATCAACACCATCAGGAAAAGAACTATCTGGTTTTTGAAAAACATGAAGGCAATAAATAAAAAAATTGAATTACATATTTGGATTTTGAATTAGTGAAGTGAAAAGAAATGGAATGGAAAAAGATTCAACTCAACTTGGGTGGTGTCTACAAGAAGAATCGGAAAGGAACATAATAAAAGAAATGAATGAATGAAAAATCTAATTATTGCATGGCCTAGGGCTCCATTGGTAGCGTTAATCTCTCTCTCTTGCGCTCTCTTGAATATGTAGAGCTGTAGAGCTGACCCCAATTTAATTATGATTTTACTGCACATTATTCCTATTGTGATTTGCTAATTTGGTGAAGTTTAATCTTCAGTTTTGATTTGTTTTGTTGGTTGTAATGCACAATTGAGGTTTACCCCAAATATGGTTGGCACTGTTGTTTGTCAAAACTCTGTACCACTCCTGCTTGGCACAACAGTATGAGGCCTACAGAAGCTAATAGGCTTGATCCATAATTTTTCTATTGTAGAAAGGTCCTACATTTTAGGTTGATTTGCCTTACTAGTTCTTGGTAGATCAGATTGTTGCTCACAAAATGCAATTAACAACTTATTTTTTTTGTTAGAAATAACTTATTTTTTGTGCTTTCTCCAGGAGGGGCATATATACAAGGGTTCAAGATGCTGACAACTTCATGCCATGATGTTAATTTCAACTATATGCATGCCTATTTAGATAGACTGTACATATCAAATGCATCTAATTTAAAGATAATTTGTTGGTAATCAATCAAATGATTTTCTTTCCAGCATAAGCCTACTTTTATACGAACAATTAAAATCAACAGACTAATTAAGGACAATAAAATCAGTTAACTTAATTTTGACCGTCTGATTTGAGTTGGACCTCCTAAATGATTTCCTAACGTACTGGTTCTACTGTTTGTTCTGAATTTTTTCCGTGGTTTCATCTGATACCCTTTTTATGTAATTAATTGCGATTAATAAAAAACAGATTAGGACTCTGATTCTAATTCTTTCTTATCGTATCCGATACGATAGTCATACCTCTATCCATGCAACATATGGTATAAGAGCATCTACATCCCAACAACTTAAATATGTTTTAAATAACTGTTAACTACTTTTTAGAAATTAAGATCTCTAAAGTTTCTAACTCTCACATTCCTGAAATTAATTTTAGAGTTTCTATTAAAACCACGTCAGCAACAAATTAAAAAAGAGAAATAATTTGAGCCAATTATTTGATCAACATGGAGTTTATAAACAGTTTCTTAATAAGAAATTTTACTCCATATATAGTTTCTAATAAGAAACTCTCCCACATCTCTGAAACTAAATTAGAAACTGCCACATCAGATTAGAAACTCTAATAGTACTAAGGATGTAGATGCTCTAAGTACAATGATCCAACAATTAAGGTTAATTTATCCGCGATTAGTTACCATGCTTTGAATATCCAGTCAATTGAACCTAAAGCATGGTAATTAACTCAGCCCGAGAAATGAGGTTTCCTGCACAAACAAGGAATTGTAATGATAAGTAAGAAATCTATAGTGTAACATACCTTACTGCACAATAAAAGGAACAGGACATATAGAAAATCAACTAAAATCCATACTGTGCAGTTTAGTTACCATAATACCCCTTAATCTTGTAAAAAATCCTTATTAATTCAGCCTTTTGAATTTTCTCATAATATTTACACAGCATGTACAGTATAATTAATTGCATTTTTCATGATTTTTTCAGAATTTTTGGAGCAATATATTAGGAGTAATGCCTTGATTAATCTGAATCTGAAAATTAAATAAAAAGTCAACTGTTGAGTTGACTGAGATTTGAATTTTTTTTATTTTAATTGAAATGGAAAATACAAACCATCACAAGGTTCGGCACTATCCAAAATCCCCATCGAAGATGTTTCATTTTAATAAACCCTTTTGGCATTTAAAATAAGGGGGAATTTCATGTATAACCCTCAAAAGTTTTAGTATTACTTATTTATCCCCCTAAAATCAGTAATTAGATATTTATCATTCAAAATTGTAAAAACTCACATATTTGTTCAATTCATCATATTTAACATCAACTTTCTATTTATTTCCATTTTACCCTTCTTCTCAAAAACCAGTATAGTTTGGTCTGCTTTTCTCAAAACACCAAACATCTAGAAAAAATACAAACCCATTTCTTCTATTTTCCGGATGTTGTTTTGGTCCCATTTTAGAAAGGTCCCATTACACAAAAATTCTCACTTGAAACTGACAAATACTGCAATTACTAGTGTTTCTATCCATTCATTAAATGAGAGAGGTGGAAGGTTTGACATCTTGGAGAGAACTCAGACGAAGAACTCAGACAGACTAAAAGAGAGAGAAACGAAGGAAGGGTATAGTGGTCAACGCATTATTAATTAATATTATAAAATAAATTTAAAGTTTTAGAAAATATTATTTAATTATCTTTGGAGATATTTGATATATTATAGAGTTAGATTGGACAAATAAGTGAGTTTTTACAATTTTCAAGAATAAATATGTAATTACTGATTTTGGAGGGACAAATACGTAATATTGAAACTTTTGAGGGATACACAAGAAATTCCCCCTTTTTTCATTTTACCATTTAGCTTTCATTTCTTACTTTCAAGCTCAATTGTTTTGAGCGCATTGGACTTTTGTAAACCGTGGATACAATTTATGTAACCGCAATTATCAATTAAATGTAAACAAGACCCATATTTTTTCTCAAAAAAAAAAAAATTTCTTGAACACTAGTTGACTTATATTTTCATTTGAACAAGCTCAGACATAGATTTTGCTGTATGTTTTTTTCTGATTAATTTTTCAGTTCTTGCATGTATTTGCATACCATCTTAATCCTTGAATGTTGTTTATAAGTTATCTAAATATTGCAAAATGGTTGTTATAATAATTTATAATTCTGGTAACTCTTAGGGCTACTATGGATGTGTACAAGATAAATTGTGCTTTTAGGGTAGGCAAAAAAATTGCAGCTTGTTCTTCATATGTTCAAATAAAATTTACATATGTATTTTATCTTTTAATTTTCTTTTTGACACTGTATCGATATATTTTCACTATTATATAAATACAGTACCGTTACAACTCAACATGGGTTTTATCGAACTTATTCTGACAACAGTATTATTGTATCGATACGATTTGCCGATATTTTTATTAAAACCCCCAAAAAAAAACAAATTATCAAATCTGCTCCCACCCCAACTTTATTTTTATTTCTACCCCAACCGCCCGTGGGCTGGGCGGTCCTATTTCCCAACCTGACCGCCCAGCATCCGGGCGGTCCACTTTTCAAACCTGACCGCCCAGGGACTGGGCGGTCCACTGTTAATTTTTTTTTTTTTATAAGCGGTCCGCTGGGAGCAGACCGCTCCCCATCTCTCTCTCTCGTCTCTGCCTCCAGCCACCCCGCCCCGCCGCCCGCGTCGCCGCCCGAAACCACCACCCCAGCCGAAACCCCACTCCTCCTCTCTCTCTCTCTCCCTCTCTCCCTCTCTTCCTCTCTCTCTCCCTCTCTTCCTCTCTCTCTCTTCCTCTCTCTCTCCCTCTCTTCCTCTCTCTCTCTTCAAATCAGCCATTCTCTCTCTCTCTCTTCCTCTCCCTCTTCCTCTCTCTCTCTCTTCCTCTCTCTCTCTCTCTCTCTCACCCGAACCCTAATTTTCGGCCATCTCGGCGACAATCCGATTATTTTCGGGTAAGTTTTTAAATAAATTTTTGAATTTATATTTTGTATCTTGTATTGGCATTAGAACGATTGGTAGAATTTGAATTGTTAATTATCTTGTGCGGGTTATTGATTTTCCCGACACGATTGAATTGTTCAAAATTAGGGTTTCCAAAATTAGAGTTTGTAGTTTAGGGGTTTAGGGTTGACAAAACTGAAGTTTATAAATTATGGTTGAATTGTTAATTATCGTGTGCGGGTTGTTGATTTTCCCGTCGCGATTTAATTGTTAAATTAGGGTTGAATTGTTAAATTAGGGTTTATGATTGAATTGTTTAAATTAGGGTTGAATTGTTAAATTAGGATTTAGGGTTGAATTGTTTAAATTATGTTGAATTGTTAAATTAGGGTTGAATTGTTAAATTAGGGTTTAGTGTTGAATTGTTAATTTAGGGTTTAGGGGTTAAATTAGGGTTTAGGGTTAAATTGTTTAAATTAGGTTGAATTGTTAAATTAGGGTTGAATTGTTAAATTAGGGTTTAGTGTTGAATTGTTAATTTAGGGTTTAGGGGTTAAATTAGGGTTTAGGGGTTAAATTAGGGTTTAGGGTTGAATTGTTAGATAAGGGTTGAATTGTTAAATTAGGGTTTAGGGTTGACAGAATTGGAGTTTATAAGTTAGGGTTTATAAATCAGGATTTATAAGATAGAATCTTCTGTTTATTGAAATGTAGTATGGTCAGAACTAGACGGGGACGTGCATGGGATGCCCCTCTGGAGACGGGGGAGAGTTCACATTATCACGATGCAGCGGCATCCGGTGCAGCGGCATCCGGTGCAGCGGCATCCGGTGCAGCGGCATCCGGTGCAGCGGCATCCGGTGCAGCGGCATCCGGTGCAGCGGCATCCGGTGCAGCGGCATCCGGTGCAGCGGCATCCGGTGCAGATGCTCCCTTTGGAGATTATCCCCCTCACCATCCTGACACATTTAGTCCTCTTCTGTGGACCCCACATGTCAGGCACCGTGTCTCACTTGCATCTATGGAGGTACGTTGGTTTTGTATTCCTAATTTAAATAGCATTATTTAATTAGACGTTTATATTGAAATCATTGTAAAATGCAGGACACGACGATGCTGACAGTGAGACATCGCACCCCCGAGATACGATACGTCCGTCACCCGTTGATGGAGCAGTGCATCATGCATCTCGGGTTGTATCAGCTGGCCACTATGACTCACTGCGATATTGACCAGGCTCTCGTTTGCAGTCTAGTGGAGAGATGGCGACCGGAGACGCATACATTTCACCTTCCGGTTGGGGAGATGACAGTCACACTATGTGACGTCAGCGCCTTGTGGGGTTTACGGATAGATGGTGACCCCATCGGTGGTGTCTCAGACGATCCGGACCTGATGCACATGATACCGGAGCTGCTGGGGGCCGCTCCGACGGACTTGCAAAAGAAGAAGAAGAAGAAAGGAGAGGAGGAGGAGGAGTACCGGTATTCCAAATACTGCATCAGTCTTGCGGCGCTCCGCAGTTACTTCCACCGGCGTAGGATCACCCTCGAGACACGTGACGAGCAGGCCGTTCTGAGGTAATCACAAATAGTTGCAAATTAAAATATGTTATGGATTCAACAAAAATTGTAGTTATTTATGTCTCTAATTTATATTGCAGGTACGTGAGGGCGTTTGTCATGGATTTATGTAGCAGCGTCATGTTTTTCGATTCCAGCGGTGACGCAGTTCTGATTATGTTCCTCTCTCTGCTGAGGGACATTCAGCGGCCGTCGAAGTGGAACTGGGGTGGAGCCGTGCTCGCCCACTTATACCGGGGCTTGTGTCATGCTTGTCTGGTAAGTTTGTACAAATATTTTAATTTTTTTATTACAAATATTAGGGTTCCATATTTACCAGAAGTGCACCGCATGTCCAAAATTTAGGCGACGAACAAGCAGATTGCCGGACCGCTTCTTCTACTCCAGCAGTGGTCCTGGTCGCACATACCGGTGTGTCGGCCTGTTCCTCCAGCTCAGCATGGGTTATGGACGGGAGATGACCCCGAGAGACGTCCGGGGTACGGTGCCATATGGGCTCCTCCCCACACATACGAGGACACGGGCAGGGGGAGGACCGTGGGGATTTCGTATGTCCGAGGTCAGCTCCAGATGCTTCACGAGGCGAGCATCACCTGGTACCCCTATCGTTTGTTCTACGATCGGGGCCTTCTGTGCCAGCTGACATTAGAGCAGAGACATCTCTCGTTTTATCGGGGGCCTTGCGTATGCTTCTGGATAGTTGAGTATCACTATCCTGATCGAGTGCCCCGTCAGTTTGGCTTGGATGCCTATGTCCCTGATTTTCCAGAGTTGGGCGAGCAGCAGACCACCCAGCTGCACAGGTAACTACCCACTGCCTTATTGTTTGCCTATTTTATTACTTGTTCAGCCATACACGTTGCTAATTAATTTATATTGCAGCACTAAACACAACAAGCCCAAAGTCAACTGGAGCACGCGTTTCTGGGAGCATTTCCAGCGTGCTGCATCACCGGGGGATCACTTATGGACCCCGTCTTCAGCTATTGATGCCCCTATGCCGGTCGGGCCTTGGAGATTACGATATTTAGTCTGGTACCAGAGATGGGGCATGCCGACGGTTTATCTACAGGGGGACTATGGTGATGCTCTTCGACGGAGACTCACGGGTGACGGATCTAGGACTTACTTGCCTTTCAGCCCGATCCATACTCGTTCGGTATGTTTAAATGAAACTGAAATGCTTAAAAAATTATAGTTATTTATTCATCTTCCAATAATAATAATAAAAATACATTGTGTGCAGATTTTGACCGCTATTAGAGGAGTGGCACACAGCTTGGTGTGCATGGCGAGAAAAAGTTGGAGAGCGATAGGATGTCAAATGCTCCAACACAGTGCACCGATCGTGGAGGACTCTGGCTGGGACGGGCGCCTCGTTGGTATGTTGCACGATGCTGGGGAGGACATCAATTGGCGCGAGATAAAGGCCCCACCACCAGATCCGGAGCAGCCTGGAGCCCCTATCTACGCTGCGGAGATGCCGCCACCTCCTGCAGGTAATAATATGTCATACAAATGATCATTATTAAGTCTCTCTAAAAGATCATTCTTATTAATTTATCTTCATTTCTGCAGATGATGACTCGGGTTGGGCGATCCACCAATGGGTGTTGAACAACAACGCGTGGAACGCGTACTACAACGAGCATGGAGTTCCAGTGCAGCTTACCGAGGTAGCAAAAGTTCATTATTTAATTAATTTACTCGTTACTTCTATGTCTTTAATTTAACATTGTTTACATGCAGGATGAAGCTGCCGCCGCCGCCTCATTCTCATTGGATGACCTCACTGGAGATGAGGGCGGATGGGAGCCAGCTAGCTCCCACCGACCGCAGTATATGGAGCCCAGACAGCACAACGGGGAGGCCAGTGGGAGTGGGGCACAGACTGCAGATGGCTTTGCCGCTGCTATATTTGGCACACCGCCTCCGGCCACGTATCCTCCTACTTGGGAGGCCGATCCGTGGGTGTTGCGTACACAAGCGGGGATCCATAGGGAGCATGCATTACACCTGGGGGCGGACCCATGGGCGCGCGAGGCCGTACACGATGACATGTAGGTGGATGAGGTTCCCCAGAGGCGTCCGCCGTCACAGAGGGACCGCCATGCACCTACTAGGTTGGAGCTCTCCGGACCTCGCCCTCGTCATCGCCGTTAGGGTTTTTATATTTTTTTTAGTTTGATAGGTTTCTAGTATTTTAGTTTGGATTATTATATTTCGTGTTTGGATTGTTATGTTTCATTTTTAGACTTATCATTTAGATTACTACTTTTGTTGTTTAGACTTACCATTTCGATTACTACTTTTGTTGTTTAGACTTACCATTTCGATTACCATTTAGAAACATTTAAACATTAACAAAACTTAATATAAAACTAATCAATTATATTAAAGCTAGACAATTACATAACATATACAAATAATCGTCAATTATAAAAATATAATCGTCAACAAATAATAAATATATATCATACAATTTAATATGAAACATTCAAACAAATCATTACAACAATTTAATATAAAACATTCAAACAATTAAAACATAAAACTCTTATAAAAAAAAAAAACAATAGCAGACCGCCCAGCCCCTGGGCGGTCAGGTTTGAAAAGTGGACCGCCCGGATGCTGGGCGGTCAGGTTGGGAAATAGGACCGCCCAGCCCACGGGCGGTTGGGGTAGAAATAAAAATAAAGTTGGGGTGGGAGCAGATTTGATAATTTGTTTTTTTTTGGGGGGTTTTAATAAAAATATCGGTACAATTTGATACCCCTTGCTGATTTGTTCCAATCATTTCAATATTGATTTAAATCCTCTAAAAATGATTAATTAATTAACCGCTACTATACTATTTATATTAACTAATCCAACGACAAAATAATACATATGTAGAGCACTAACTTAATTAATACATAAACATCGATCATTCATACATAATATATCGTCCCAATCTCAACAAAACTAAAAGAGCAAGACTACACATATATACCCAAGTAAGTAATCAAATGTTGCCACACCAGCATAGCATTACAGTACATAATTTATTTTAAGGACACTTGGTGCGGTTGCCGTGAGTCTTCCACTCGGTATAGCACTTGCCGCACGTCTCCCTGTTCCCCACGGTACCGGCTGGTACACACCGGCAAGTGTTGCAGCATGTCAGGCACGCACGGCTGCACACATTCTTTCTAGAATGCAAGCTGCATCTCTCGTCGCACGCTCCTATGCAATCTGTATATACAAAAATCAGCACTTCAACTACCAATTCATATATATATCATCATGAATATACAATTACTGTATTCTAAAAATTAATATATGACTTTTTTTTCACTCGTTTCCAGTAGTTGCATGACAAATTTCATTTTTTAATCATTTTTATTAATTAATTCAATGATAAAATAGGAACAAACAAACATTTGTGGATTAGATTGATGCTTTTAAAAAAGTTGAAGGATCAAATCTGTTTTTTTTTTCTTTATAAAATTGAAGGATAGAGAGCCTGAAAATTAGATTTTTTTTTTTTTCAGACTCATTTGTGTTGGATATGTATGTTATATGCATGTTCTAAGGGGCTATAAATTACAGAAGATATGTAGTGCATGTTCTTTTACAAAAGGTGCATAGGAAACTTGATTTGTGGTCATGCAAAGTTATACAAAAAAATAAATTTAAGGTGCGTTGATATATATATATTTTTGTGACTACCTTTTGCATCCACAATTATGTGAGGGGGAGGAAGTGGAGGTGCATCTGCAGGAGCTCCCAAATCAGCAACCTATTTAATTTCCAAGGAAAATAAATATATAAAAAAATTATATAAAGAAATTTGTTGTTCTCTCTAAAATAAAACAAAACTATTTATGCAATTTCTCAAAATTTGAGCAATATTAAAGAGCATTTACCTCTCTGGAGGCATCTTTTCCATCTGATGAAACCTAAAAGAAAGCATGAAGCAGCAAAGTGTTAATAATCATCTCATATCCATATTTTTTAAAATTTTCTTTAAACTAAGTGTTGCAATGCAAGTAGGAAAAATAAATAACTTACTTTAGTAGTTACTAGGAGAAAAGCTACTAGCAGAAAAAGCACCATGCTTCATAGCCATGGTTGATTGATTCCTTCCTTTTTTTTTGTGTCTATTTGAGAGCAAATTAAAGAGAAGAAACAGAGATAAGAGGAAGAACAGTTTTGTTTTGATAGTTTTATTTATTGTCATTTAGTGTGGTACTTGTGCTTATATCAAAGGGACAGACATAAATGATAAATGTGGTGCATGTTGCACATCGACCCATGGAAAAGTTTATATTTTTTTTTTGGTTAAAGAGGCCTAGGCCCAGTTTCATTCATAAAACGAAACAAAGTTCAGTTACAAAAATAAGAAGGATAGTTATATTTTCCTTCTAAACAGCATGAGCTTACTCAGATAACTAACTAAACTACTATCGTTAAGCGAACTCCTGATATACTCTAAGTCATTTTCCAGCGCATAGGCAGAGTGCCCGCTGTTAAAGTCCTACCAAGAGAAACGCATCAAAAGTTGTATTTTTGGAAACCATATTAAAATCATTGAGACGAGTCCATCTCGTCCTCCTGTATATAAGCGACACTATGTTCTTCTCCTGGCCATATCACTCGGAGTGGAATGGCATCCATGATCTCGTCCCTTGGCAGCCACTTCTGCGTTTCTTCTCTCACTCTTTGCTTGATTTTCCTATTCCCTGTCCAGTATAAAACCAAAGAGATTATTAGATAGATTAAAGACCGTGCTGATTTTGGATTGTGTTGTTGAAAACTTATTTCGTTGCGGTGTTTCCAGATAGTCCAACATGTAGCACAAAACACCAGTAAGAATGTTGATCGCTGCATAGAAGGTAGTGTCAGTGCAAAGTTAAAAACATCTGTCATAGAAGACCATGTACGATAATGTTGCTGGTTCAAGCCTAGCCAGTACCATATCTGGTGTGCTAAACGACAAGTAAGAAACAAGTGATTAACTGTCTCTTCTCTATCACAAAACGCGCATTGTACTTGTCCTGGCCATCCTTTTTTTCTGAGATTAGCCTTAGAAAGGATTCTGTTTTTAAATGCTAGCCATAGAAAAATTCTTATTTTAGGGGGGACTGGGATAGTCCAACAAAACATTGGTTGGATAGGTAGAATCCCTCTATAGTTAAGAATTTGGTAAGTTGATCTCACTGAGAATTCTCCTTTTGTGTTCCATCTCCAAGCTAATCTATCTACTGAATGTGTGAAAGAGATTTTGCTAAGGATATAAAGTAATTCATTCCATTCCTCCCTTGCTAGACCTGTCAGAGTATCCCTAAATATCATACCTTGACCTTGAGTATTAGCAACTTCAGATAGTAATATATGCTGATTAGTACATGATTTATAAACTTGGGGGTATCTAGCTGCTAATGTGCAATTTTCATATCATATATCTTCCCAAAATCTAACCTGTGATGATATCCCTGGTGTATATTGTACACTACAAGTACCTAAAGAGTTAAGTTTCATAATTGCTTTCCAAAAAGGTGAGCATCTGGCTGAGTCTCTTTGATTGTGATATATATATTCTATCATATGTTTCCAAAGACTAGAATAAGATGGGTTTTTGTATTTCCACCACCACTTGAGTAATAGGGATATATTCATAGTTCTAAGGTCTAGGATGCCTAATCCTCCATTATTTTTGGATAAACATATTATTGGCCATTGTACTAAAGCATATTTTTTCCTAGCTCTGGTTCCTCCTTGCCAGAGAAACCTACACCTAAGCTTATCAATCTCATGAATAACAGTCTTTGGAATCTTATAGAGATAATGCATAAAGGGGTACTGCATATATCACAGAGTTAATAAGGGTAGTTCTGCCTCCCATAGACAATAGTTGCCCTTTCCAAGCTTGGAGTTTTTTTATTGATTTTATCAATCAGAAACTGCCAATCTGTTACTGTTAATTTTTTCTCATGGAGAGGCAATCCTAAGTATTTTATTGGGAAAGAAGCAGTTTTGCATCTAAATAATTGAGCTAAAGCAGTAAGATGAGGTGTATTTATAGCATACATTTCTGTTTTATCTAAATTTATCCTAATTCCAGATACTGCCTCAAAGGCTTGCATAGCCCACCAAGCTGATTCTACTATATTTGGTTGGGCCTCTAAAAATAGAATTGTGTCATCAGCATAATGGCAGTTGGTGATAGCTGTATTATTAAAACAAGGGGGGCCTAAGCCTTTGATTATTTGAGCTTGCTTGCCTTTAGCAAAAATTCTGCTGAGTACATCAGCATAGAAATAGGGTGTTAACTCTCCATTCACATTAAGACAAAATTGGGAGCTATTAAGCCATTTGGTGATCCATTTTATCCAGGTGGGACCAAACCGTGTACTTTTCATGACTTCTAGAATATAGGACCAATGAATTTTATCATAAGCTTTTTCAAAGTCAACTTTAACTATAACTCCTTGTTGATTATTTTGTTTACTATAATGAATCAGTTCATAACTAACTACAATGTTATCTAAGATATATCTAGTTGGTAGGAATGCAGCCTGGCTGGCATCTATTAATCTATTCATGATATGCCCAAGTCTAAATGTGAGGATCTTAGAGATCAGTTTAAAACTACAATTTACTAAACTAATGGGTCTGAATTTATTGATAGTTATAGCATCTTTAGTTTTAGGAATCAAACAAATGATGGATTTATTCAGTTTATCAAGTTGTAAAGTGTGATTATGAAAGCTAGAGCACAGTAATAATAAGTCCTGTTTGACTAAATCCCAAAAATTTTGAAAAAACTTAAAAGTAGAAACCATCTGGACCAGGAGCCCCATTAGGTTCACAATCAAACAGTGCTTTCTGGATTTCAGGTATTGTAAAAGGGGCCTCCAAGATGTCATTCTCTGACTCAGTGACTATATCAGAGGAATCCCAGAAATCTTTAGTTAATGATGCATACTTAGTTCCTTCAGATCCTAATATGGTTTTATAGTTCTCTTGGACATGAGATTTTATTATTGTTGGTGAAAATGTAGGAGTATCATTAACTACCAAGGAATGGATAAGATTCTTTTTTTTCCTATGGTTGGTCACTACATGAAAATATTTGGAGTTGTGATCTCCTTCTTCCAACCACTTCTGTTTTGATCTATGTGTTTGACCCTAAAAAGTTGCTATTTAAACTCAGCACGACAAATAGTAATTTATGGGGAATTAAAATGCCAAGGTTGTACTCAAACCCTTCAAAATAAATTGAGTACAGCATGTTAAAATTCGTGATAGTATTCTACATGCAAAACCATGAATTTTAATGTGTAAAATGGTCAGAATCACTAAGGAATTAATTTCCTATAAATGAAACAATGGCTGGACAATATGCTGTGTGCAAATTTTGGTTGTACTCAGCAAAAATTCATGCTTGAACAGCCACTGGGTACAAATTGGTGCCATCAAACAAATCTTAGTGATACTGGGCCCGCATGTCAGTGGCACAGCCATATTTTCGCTAGGCCCTCGAGAAAGGTGAACATGGCTCATGAGTATTAAGCCATATACACCATGAAGTCAGCGCCTCGGTTCACCAAGCGCCGAGATCACACAAGCGCGACTGAATGTCGCTGGGATTTAAAACATTAACGGGGTGACCCCTTCAGCCCGCATACTCCCAGTGCGTCGTGCACCGTTAACAAAGCTCTACACGGCTCATGAGCACCGAGCACAGACAGGGAAAGCAACATAATTAGAGGGAGTAAAACATTAATAAGAGAGAGGATGACATATGGGTCCCGCTTACCAGACCTCTTCTTCCTCCTCTAGCCCGCACTCTAAACCGAAAACGGAAGACCAAAATTTGATAGAATGAACGAAGGTTAATGAGAAACTTTTACTCTGGAGTGATAAGGACCTTATCCCCTTCTCTCTGCTAAAAAACCCCGATAACGGGTCTCTCTCACAAGCTCCGATTGAAGCCGAGAAAGAAAAGGGAGAAAGAAACGGAGACTCGAGCTCTCTACAAAATTGAACCCCAAGGCTTGGTCTTAAGTTAAAAAGTGGATAGGCGATGCTAATGGGCTGATCAATTTAATGTAGAAAGGTGTAATTGAATCGGCCCGTGAAAAGGGCATGCACCCGGATGCGACATCATTGGAAAGGACGTAATTCGTCATTAATTTGGTGCAATGCTCTCAGGAACATGGTAAGGGGGTGAAGGCGATGCTCTGTGTCCATTTCTCATGAGTATTAGCACCAGAACCGGTTTGGGTTCATGATAAAGCCCGGTAAGGCGCGGGAGCAATGTACCATGCTCAATACAGCTGTTATTTGGCTGTTGGTCCCTTCTAACACGTGTTAAGCTCTGTGCACATGAAGACAAATATGGGAATACCCTCTCCAGAGAGTCAGGAGCACGCCCATCAAGTTTCTCCTTCTATAGTCGGTTTATCAAGGGCTAAGATGATGTTGTGCACACATGAGAACAATCTGAAGGCTGAGAATAATACAGCTAATAGTTCATGACATGTAAAAGTGCTATTTGATAGCCCATGCCATATATGCATCTGTAAATGAAGCAAGTGATACAGGCCATTGATCAAGCAGCTGATGGGCACGATGAAAGCCACATCAGCTGAACCCTAAAACCCTAGACCCTGGCTGCCTTATATAAGGCACCCCAAATACACTTCAGATATATCTTCTTCTTCTCCAGAAACTCCGGTGCAAGAATCAAACCAAAAAGAAACCTCCATTTTCAAAGGAATTTAGTTTAGAACTTCAAAGTTTCAAGCTTTTTAGAAAGGTAATTAATACCTGAAGAAATGTAATCTCAAGATGAGCAATGATCTGTGTATATTCCACTTTAATCGAAATAAAAAGGGTTTTGATGATTTTCTTGCTTGTTCTTTATTACCTTGATCTTGTTCTTATCTTCTATTTTCCTTTTTATTTTTTTTTCTCTACTCTCAAAACCATGGATGTGAGAGCTATATAACTTCTAGTTCATCATAGGATGAAGAAAAAAAAGAAATATATAGCTTGATGATCAATTAAAAATGCTTCCTTTCTTCTTTTTGCATCTTCTTTCCTTTTAAAGCAAAAAAAATATATATGTACATGTATATATCAAAAAAAATGTGTTTATTTGCATCTTCCTTGTCTTCTTGGTGATCTTTATAAGAATAAATATATATATATGTCGAAATTTAACTCCTTTCTCCCTTTCTTTCCTTTCTCTACCTCTTCTTTCTTTTTATTCTTCTCCTTTCTTTTGTTCTTCTTTTCTTTATTTTATGTTGCAAAGAAAAATAACAAAACACATAATCACACAAATATATAAATAATGTGTATATTAAAAGTGGCATTTTCATATTATAAGAAATATAAAAGGAAGAGATATTAAAAGTTGATGTTTAGCTACATCCTTTGAATATCAATTTCTTGTATAATTCTTTTAATATAAAAATCAAATTAAAAGTGCATAACAAAATGAAAAGGGGAATTTAAATTAAATGACATTGTGGGGATTGATGTTTAACTACATCTCCCTAATTATGCCATTTTGAACTTTTTAAAGGACTTCAATGCATAAAAGAGGAATAAAATGAGTAATATGTGAAGGATTGATGTTTTACTACATCTCTTTCAATATTATGAATTTTATCACTTTTCAAAGGACCTAGATGCATAATCACTAAAAGGAGAGGGCAAATGAGAAGAGGGAAATTTCAATCCCCATGACATGATGCTCAAAGATCCTTTTATATGAATATGCAAATGATCAAGGACCTATATGCATATTTTCATAATTGCTAGCAAATGACATATGTGATGCTAGTACCCTCTGATCTTCCTTGATGCAATTTTTCACTCATAGCCTTTAAGGATAAAATACCATGGTTAATGAAATAATACAAGCACAGAAAATGCCCAAATGACCTGCTGGTACAGATCAGCCAGTGCAGGCTGATCTGAAAGTCAAATCAAAAATCTGTTTGAATAGGAAGATAGAGGATAAAAAAACAATCAATTTAGACTCAAATTTTGCATCTTTCTGATTTTTCTACTATTTTCTAGCCATTTTCAAAGTTGAATGTCAGAAAATGAGAAAACAGCAATATGTACATTTGCATTTACACCCTCTGTCTTTCTGCTTCTCTTAAAAATAGAAATAAAAAGCATAAAATTCTCAAACTTCATGCATTTATTCCTGAGATATTGTGCTACAAGAATAACATGAAATCATGCATGTCATTTGATGAAATTCATGAGAAACAAAAATAAAGGGATGTGAATCTCATGTTTAACCCAAACCCGAAACCCAAACCAGATCCATACCTAATAATAATCCCCTTCAAGCTTGATACCTCTCCAAAATCTTCTAAATATGCTCAAACTACAACAATTCAACCCCAGATACACTCATCAAATCAAAATACTATGTATCAATACCAACCCGGTACCAAACCGAGAACTCAAAGTTTGAAAAGCACTCAAACCCCTATGAAATGCTAAATTGAATGCACCAGAAGCTTCCTTGAGTTCAAATGATGTTAAATGAGTGAACAATCAGCGAAAGAAGCAAAGAGATTGATTGAATTGAGCTTGTGTCTCAATCGGTACCGAAATACCAAGACCTACTCCATTCTGACACTTCCGGTGATCAACCACCGCCGACGGTGTACCCAATCGACTCAAAGACCCGAGGCGATCCTAATGGTACTCCTCCCTGGTCTCGCCGTGACCAAAAACTCGCCGGAGTTGGAAAACCCTAGCTTCGGCGAAACCCCAGTTCATATCCCAAGCACGAATTTTAAAGCCGCCAGGAGCCATCAGATCAAGGCGCCAAAATAAAGATTTAAAAGAGCCCCGAATCTTGAAGCAAGGAGAGTAACTAATCCGGCGAACCATCCTCTTCCAGGGGGACCCACCTGTCGGGTTTTAATAAAAGTCTCCCGAAACGAATCTTAAAGCTCCAACACACATCTTGAAACATTTGATTGCCTAATCCTAAAGCCTGGAGTGAATCCCAAATCTCAAGAGCCCTAATACATATCTTGAAGGCCCAAACACTAATTTCAAAGCCCAAGTCATAATCTCAAAGTCCAGAAAAAGATAAAAGAAGGATTTTTCACAAGAAGGCCCCTCCGACAAAACTTCTTCACAGCGCAGCCCCTGATTATTTACATGTAAACCCCTGGATGTCTAAAACTTCTCCAAATGAGTCCCTGGAAGCCCAATTCTCACTTCAGACCTTGCCAAAAGCCCAAACTACAAATTCCAGTCCTTTCAGCTTTACAAATAAGTCCCTGAAAAACATAAAACTTCACAAACAAGCCCTTTCCAGCCCCTTTTTTGCCATAACTTCTTCATTTCAAACTCAAATCAACTCAAACCAGTTCCAAATGAACCTAAATCAAATCCTTCATGTTTCTAAATAAAAATCAAGCATAATTAGACATCACATAACATGTTAAATGACAAAAATGCCCCCCTTTTCTCCACTTTTCTTCATGTTTAAGTCATTTCCTCTTAAATAAAATATAAATAAAGCACAAATATATTTTCTCAAATACAAATATGATTTCTAAAATAAATAAAAAGGCATAATAAATGTATTTTAATAACATTCATTGCATTTTGTGCATACATATTACTTAAATACCTAAAACAATGATAATCAAATGAACACAAAAAGACCAAGTACATGAGTTCTCCCCTTTTAGCCCATTTATTCAATTTACAACAAATAGGCTTCAAATCCTGGAATGAACGAGGTATTCAGTATGGCTTGGAAGGGTCATCTGATGTAATTAACAGCGGGGGCTTGCGCCCGCTGGGAGTTAAACGTCCCCACAATCATTAAACTCTCTCGATGGACTGATTATGAATCGTAGGTCTGTCGAGGGTGAACCGGAAGGAATAGCAGAAAGAAAGAAATGAATGTTTCAAGTTCGATGTTCTTTAACCAATCGAGAGCATTGAACCATGAGACATTTAAATACATATGCACACACCTTCCATACCAGCTGTGCAACTTTCTGCGCCCTACACTATGTTTCCAATAAAGTTCTTCCTCTAAATATATATCTTCTAATGTATTCTTAAGGGTAGTCCATTCTGCTAGTTCATGAGGTTGTAATTGTCTATTCTCTTGAAGGATATCTAGTTCTTGCAGCCTAAAGAGAGTGCTGTTTTTTCTTTTTTTCTTTTTCCCATAATAGTTTTTGGTCCACCCTCTAATTTTCCTACAAATAAACCCTAGTTTAAGGTGCCAGCTATATCCAATATTGTCTGGAGATAATGGATATTCATGCCACCACTTAACTATCAAGTGACAAAAGTCTTCCTGTTCAAGCCATATAGGGTCAATTTTAAAATGAGGAGATGTGTTTGAAGTAGCTTGCCCTTCTACTTTTAATAGTAAGGGACAATGGTCAGATCCATTTTTAGGAAGATCCTGAACCTGACTATGAGGGTATTTTTGGTCCCAATCTATTGTTGTAAGAAATCTATCTAATAAGGCAAAATTAGTGCCATTGGACCATGTGTATTTCCTAGAGGATAGTTTATGTTCAAGGAGGAAATGTCTATTTATGAATTGATTAAAAGTTCTACTGGTTTGCATATCAAAATTAGTGCCTGTTTTTTCTTGTTGGGACCTAATGACATTAAAATCCCCACTAATTATCCAAAATTTAGTGTGCCCAGTTCTAATTTGATCTAGTTCTATCCACAGGGATTTTTTCAATCTTCTTTTAGTAGGTCCATACACTATAGTGTATTGCCATTCTGTTTGGTCAACTTTATTAACTAAGTGTATGTCTAAACAGAACTGGTGTGTACTATGGGCTATTACTTCTAGTTTATTACTATCTCCCCCAAAGAGAATTCCACCAGAAGCACCTTGGGAAGGCATATATAGCCAGATGTCTAAATTCTGGGATAAGGATCTAAGTATTCTAGTACTAAAGTCATCCTTTTTGGTTTCTTGTATAGCAACCGTATCAACTTTATGATGTTGTATATATTCACTTAATGCTAATTTTTTCCTAGGAGAGTTCATACCTCTTATGTTCCAGTTGAGAATAATCATGGATACTGGGAGATCTCATTTGTGAGGTTTGGACCTAGTGATGTTATATGGTCTTGATTTATAACTATGGGAGTAAAATTGTTGGGATGATGTCTATGCAGGGACTTAAGCAGAAAAAAAAAGTTTATATTTACTTTGGAGTGAGGTTATGGACTTATGGTACTATGCATAGTGCACATTGGTCAGTACTGTTGATAAGTATTTTTGTTTTCGAAGTCCAAATAGTCGATCCGATCTTCATATATATGAAAATGAGAATATACATGCAGATCAAATTTTACAATTTTTTTACTTTTATTAGAGAAGTATAAAATTACTAATTTTTAAATGATTTAGAATCTTTAGATTAAGTGATTTTCTACCTATATAAAAATACTTTACAAAATGTAAAACTAGATCAATAAATATATTTTTATATGAAGATCATAAAGAACAGTTTATATAGACTGATTTTGGACTTTGAAAATGAAGACATTGATTCATAATACGAATGTGCTACGCATAGTACCATAGTTTAGTTCAAACATACATGATAAATGTGGTGCATATATATTACAAATCTATCCATGAAAAACTTTATATTTTGTGTATATATTTTGCTGGTTCAGAAAAATCCATCTCTTTAGAGAGTAGAGGGAAATTTTTTATTGGTAGTAATTAATAGAAAAGAATATAGACAAACAGTAAGAGTACAGTAATATTTATATTGGTAGTAAGATCGGTAGGAATTCTACCGATCTTAAAAATAAAAAAGTTTAGATCGGTAAGAATTTTACCGATCTAAACCAGTTTTTTTCTTTTTTTTCTTTTAATTTTTTCTAGTAAAATATATATATTTTTTTTACAAAAATAGATAAAGTATCTTAAAATTTAGATATATCAAAAACATTCCATCTATTTTTTGAAAAACTTTTCATATTTTACTAGAAATCAAATATAAGAATTCTCTCCATCTATACATCAGATTAAAAAAAAAAAGTTAAGATCAGTAGAATTCCTACCGATCTTACTACCAATATAAATATTAATGTAATCTTACCATTTCTCTCTTATTTTCTGTTAATTACTACCAATAAAAATTTCCAGAGTAGAGAGAGAAAATGGTGGGTGTGTCAGTGTGTTGCTGCACTGATACAGACAGACTGAGTGCTCAATGTAAGCTGTCGCCTTTAAAGCGTCTCCTATATATTCTCATAACCATAGTGACAAATTAAAAGTTCGGGTTCGGTTCGGCGAGGTCAAAAATTCGTAATTCGGGTATAATTCAGGTATAATTCGGAAAAAATTCAGTCCCAAGGAAGCAAAAGAAAAAAAACTCCAAAATAAATTTACATGTACTTATTATAATTTTTTTATTTTTTAACATTTTTCATAAAATTTTGAGTAAAAAACAGTTTGAGAAATGCTGTATAATAGTATAATACAATGAAAATCTCCAGTACAAACTACGAAGTGAACTCAAATTACTTAATTAAAAATTTGAATTAATTGAAGTGGTGCCACGTGGTTGGCCCTCCCTCCCTATGCCTTTCAAAATTCAAAATAATGTGCTCCTGCCTCACGCCCTCACCCACGTGGTGGGTCCTGCCACGCTGATGCTGCACGGACTACGGAGCAATAATTTCCACAATTCCATAGAGCCACGGATTTTTCGAATAAAACGCGAATAATTCGTAAAAAACGTTTTATTCGCGAATAAAACGGTAAAAATTCGGTCAACCGTTTTATTCGCTGTTCGGTTCGGAAACCTCCAAAAAACGTTTTATTCACGTTTTATTCGCGAATAAAACGCGAATCTTGTTACTATGCTCATGACATCATGCAACATATTGCATGCATTAATTATGACATATATGCATGCCAGCTGGCTAGATGCGTCAGATTTGTGGGTGGGGACCACAAATTTAAAAGCTCATAAAAGAGGTGTAGCAGAACCAGCATCATCTGAAGTACCTCACCGTTTGAATTTGAATCTGATCCGTGCATTATATTTTGGTATGCATCTTAAAGATTTCCATGCCTTACATGCTTGGACAGGATTGACCCAAATCCTGATCGGACCGTCCAGATTTAAACTCAAATGGTGAGGTAATGGAGAGAGATTTTCACAAAATTTCGTCTCAGCAGCATTAACCCCACAAATCTTCAAAACCAAATTTCCATAATTAGACATTTGTTCTTTTGGTATAAAATAATCACCAAAAATACAAAAAGTACTGGTAAATAATTCAGATAAGGGGTCAATATACTCCATACAAGAAGGAAATAATTTATAAAAATATTGGGTATACCGACCAAAAAACATAATATAGAATTTATGAAATTTATTGTACAAATATTTGTATATTAACCAAATTATACAAGATCTGGCCGGTAGGGACATTTTTATTAATTCCCAGCGAACCTGTGTATATTAATTAATTTCTAATAAACTTTGGATATTAATAAAAATGTCGGCACACCAAAAGGATAAATTAATGTAGCTGATTTTTCAACTCTATGAAATTTCTCAATATATATCATTTTGTCTCCATATACTTTTTTGGTGTGTCATGTATACCTAAATTTTTTGACAATTTGTAATTAATTTAGATCCCCAAATAAAAATAAGTAATAGCCTTAAATGAAAGATAAATGAATAAGCAATAGCTGGCCCGGCCCAATAAATTTGCCCATATTTCCGAGTCCGGATATGAAGTAACTCAAATTGTAAGTTTAGATCTGGATCGTTCGATTAGAATCCGGACCAATCCGATTCGAGAAAAAATGCACGTCCCCTTTAATATTCATGCTATAAAGCATATCTGACGATCCCAAAAAAAGACTGTATCCACAAGTTCAGCTCATGATCTGATTTATTAATGGGTACCATCATTTGCAGTTTATTATGTTAAATTAAAAATATTAGGATTCATATATATAGTTGATTTCCAGATTGAGTTCTTGATTAAACTATTTATTAGGTTAATATCTGATGGTGAAAGTGTGTCGGTTCACATCTTTCTACAAAGTCTGATATGATAATTTTTATTTGTCACATTTCATCTTCACACGGTTGTTCTGTTTTGAATTATAAATTTGTAGACCAATAAAATGGTTCAATATGAATGTTAAAATTGTTCACCTCATAGGTATAAATACTATATATGTATTAATATTTTAGAAAAAAAATTCAATTCTAAAGTTTTTGCGATCCTCGTGTTGTTATGATAATTATGGTACAAAATTTTTGCAAGTACTTGAATGCAGGTACTGTTATCAGCTTTCAACCTAAAAATGTTAAATATTTCTTTTTCGAAAATTAGTCTAGGTGTAATATTTTTAAATTGAATTAATAAAAGTCAAATATATCCTTCAAATTATACTTCTCGGATGAACAACGTCTAGAATTTTTTGTTGATTTTCCAGTACAGACAAAATGTAATGGGTCAAATCAAAAATTGATGGAGAAGAGAATATTTTAACAGAGCAGTTTTGGCCTTTTGGGAACTGGATGTGGATGGATGCATGCATGACACGGTGAGAGTGAGAGAGTTGGGAACTTTGTATTTGTATTAGAGATGTGAGAGGGTTGTGGAGGCCTTATCAATGTAATTCTGGATTTTCTGTGACGGTTCATTGTGTGGTAATTGTACATCCATTCTGCTGCATACATTCTAGTTGTGCTATTACAATAACTATGAGCAATTGATTCCGATTCAAACTTTGAATCGGGATCATTCATCAGAATTTTTGTATTACAAAAAACAAAAAGTCAAAAGAACATGAGTCAACATTTGTAACATTTTTAATATTTTAATGTAAAAGTTACCATAAATTGATTGTTCCAACTAACATTTATAATATTTTATTATAAAAGTTACCAATATTGTTTCCGGGATAATCGAACAGAACTAGCTAAGCTTTCACTGAAATGGCAGATTTTGAAATCCTTTGAATGTCATGTTATGTGTTTTAATTTATATTATTTTAATGTTATGAATAAAAATTTGGGAAATATATGCATCTATTTTATTTATCATAATAAATACTTCTTTAAACAAAGAAAACACATATTTGAACTGAAATATAGACTTAATAGTTTCTAAAATGTGCACTTATTTCAATGTACACCGTTGTGATTTTTTGTTCTTATCCGTCAACGGTTGTGATTAAAAGATGAATTTCAGATTAATATCAGCCAATTATTGATAATGGAAAAATTATCAGCAAAAGGTTGTCAATTTCTTATCTAAAACCTGATTATTAAGTTTTAAAATATTAATAGCACAAAAGAAGAATCTTCAAGGAAATTAATGGGTTCTTAACTGTAATCCTATTCTTGGATTAAAATATTTCACTATTATTTTAATTTTTACATCATGATCTAAATATTTACAATTTCAATTTTATTTTATTTTTATTAACCTTAATTTATTATTCAAATTAATTTTCTGAAGTAACCCGAACAATATAAAGAGTATTTCTGAAAGGGTATATAGAGTCTTGGTATCAATTATATTAAATAGAATGAAACAATATCACTTTGAAAGAAAAAGAAAGATTAAAATTACCATGTTAGGGTCCAGCAGCCGGTTCATTTAATTCCAGCCGGGAGAAATTTGGGTCCGATGGGCATCGGACCCAAAGTGAGTTCGACGGGTTCGCTCACCGTCCGATCTGCTTTAGGATTCGCGCCGCAACTTTCGCGTCTGCTTTAAAATTCGTGAGCACGAATCTTAAAGTGAATCAGACGGTCCCGAAACCCATCGGACCCAAGCCTTTCTCAATTCCAGCCCACTTCTACTCCAATTTTAGTCTTTAGATAAGAGTTCCCCATTTGTGCACCCTGAGGAGTCTCCAGTTCATTTTTAGAATAATTTGTTTACATGTGCACCCTGAGTAATTCATTTACATGTCGAATTATAATTAAATTATCAAATTAATTTAGTATAAAGTTAAGCGGTAAAAAAAAAGTTTATAACTTAATTTTAATACATTCATTTTTTATCGTTTTTTGACCGCTTGACATTACACAACAACAAAGTAGGTACTTATCGCGAGGGAAAAAAACGCATTTATGACGGTTCTCCGTCGCAAAAAGTACCGTCGCGAATAGAAAAAGGACAGTTATGACGGTACTCCGTCGCGAAAAGTCACTTTTTACTCTCACAAAAAGTCACTTATTCTTGTTGTGTTATACCAAATTAGTTCGAAAATTTATGAATTTAACATGTAAACACATCACTCATGAAGTAGATCAATTTGAACGGTTTGAATTTGTCATTTGAGGTTAATCTGATAGGTTTTAGAGTTAAGCTCACCAAAGGACTTGGTGAGAACACCATATATAGTTCTACTCCACCAACATAACTATATTTTTAATAAAAAATTCCAAAAAACAAACATTATTTTCCAAAAATATTATTATCTGTATTCGTATTTGTATTTGTATCTGCACAAACAAAAGGGTATTCACAAAAAAATATTTTATAACAAACGGATATTTGCCCACATTTGATTAATGATTTTTAGGTACAAAGTTTGTACCAGTACTTTGTCTTCCAATATCAGTAGCTCATGCTGAGTATTGGTGGAGCCATACCAGGTCCGTACCATACCAATGCCGAGTTGAGTACGTATCAGTCCAATTTCCAACAACTTCCAAGACCGATACCAGGTTTTTCCGTACCAGTTCATCAGTTTGTGTCTTTTCGATGTTGTTCCGGGTCAGAATCGCATCAGTACCATAGAAGTAATGCCTGGAACACTCTTCAAATGAAGGAATTAAAAGAAGAAGACCTTGATAATAGTAGAAACACCAAGCAACAAGAATTTTCAAAAATAAAATGAGTAAATGTTGTCTTGTTCAAAGCTAAATTGTCAAAACTTGACAAATAATGAAATAATACCATATACATCACACTAATCTAAAGATAATATTTACAAGGTCCAAGCTATTTTGGTCTCTGTACGAAGGATGAGTGTTATATATATGCAGATATCACAAGAAAACAAGGTATACACATTGCACCGGTACAATAGTTACTGGTACAACAATTAATTGTTTTATTACAATTCCACTGGTTTTGCCCGACCTGTCTTTACAACGTTAAAATACAACATGTAGCCATCTAAGTATAATTGCAAGAACTTCAAAATGAAACTTAAATCCAGCATATGACTTGTATGAGAAATATATAGGTAAGATATAGGGTTAAGCATTTGTGTTATTTTTAAAAAAAATATTTGCATCAAAATTTATTTTCATCCGTTACATTCCAAATCAAGGTTGAGCATTTGCGTTATTTTTCTTAACGATTCAATATAAAGTTATCTTTTCTTTCCATTCCCTCCCTTTGCGGGGAACAAAATCTTTCCTCTAATATTTTTTAGATAAAATAGAGATTAAAACTTCCAATTGTACATATTTATAAAAAAAATTGCATAATCTGGGTGAGTTAGTAAGACACTTCGCCAGAAATATGGATTTTCTGACCACTCTTTTATATTCCGGTGAAGTTGTTGTCGATTGGTCCAATTTTATTTTTTCATATTGAATTTTTCTCCAGAAATATGGATTTTCTAACCACACTTTACATTCCGGTGAGGTTGTTGTCGATTGGTCCAATTTTATTTTTTCATATTGAATTTTGATCAAAACAAATATTTTGTTAGCAATTTAACATTGATTTTATTTCTAAAAAGAATGTTATGTTCATGTTTCTTTAATTTGTTTGAATATCAAAAAAGTTTTTCTCCTTCGATCCACGTGGAAAATGGTACAAAACATTCTGACAACCAGTCAGAATATTACATAAAAAATGATATTCTCCTGTCGTTTTGTACTCTTATTCACGGTAACATAAACATTGTTCTTAAAAAAAATCATTGTTACTTACACAATATATAGAAATATTAAGTTACTTACACAATCATTGTTACTTACACAAAATCATTGTTACTTACACATTAATGTTCTGAATTAGGAAGTCATCCATCAGACTTCCTCAAAGACCTCTCTACCCTTATCCCTTTCTACAATTGCTCAACAGAACTCTCGGCCGACACGGGCGAATTGACATGGCGATGGCAGGGCTCGGGCCAGTTCTCCTGCGCTTCGGCATATCGGATGATGCATGACAGGGGAGAGCGGGCCACCAATATTATCAAGCTGTGGA
The DNA here is from genome assembly GCA_011114355.1 of Carex littledalei. Taxonomy (NCBI): domain Eukaryota; kingdom Viridiplantae; phylum Streptophyta; class Magnoliopsida; order Poales; family Cyperaceae; genus Carex; species Carex littledalei. The sequence goes on along the minus strand of CM022083.1, from coordinate 4,746,604 downwards.
AAATAAAGACACCCAGCAAGGTCAAAATTTTCCTTTGGCTGGCCGTACAGGACAAGATACTCACGCAGGACGTATTGCGGAGGAGAGGATGCACAATCCAAACGGGTTGCAAATTGTGCGGCCGAGACATACTGGAAACAAGAGACCACATTTTTTGGGAATGCAGTTATGCAAAAGCATTTTGGAGAGGCCTTTCGATCCAAATGAACTTGAGATTCCGTAGCTAGTCGGAATCGATCGTCGATGTTTGGTGGCACGGCAGGGGGACGCTAGGGAAAGAACAATTAAAAGCATGGGACTCATCGTGGGCGGCTGGTCTCTGGTCCTTGTGGAAGGAACGCAACAGACGAACCTTTACGGACAAAAGGAAACCACCTCGCATGCTAATAAACGAGGTGGCGATGGATGTACACAACTGGATACACTTTAGTTGAATACCGTTCACAGAGAGACCAGCAACATATAGATAGCTAGGGAGACCCGTGTATGGGTGGTAGAATACTGTACAAATTTGTTGCTCGGATTTTGTTTTGTTTTGCACATAGCTTTAGGACTTGTAATATTTTCTAAAACCTTTTTTCAATCAAATTGTCAGGGCATTCTGCCACTGACCTTCAAAAAAAAAGAAATATTAAGTTTAAGCCGTAAATACACTGAACTATATATAGAAATAAGATATACTGATTCATTTTTCCTAATTAATGAAGAAAATAAAAAATAATTAATTCTAATAATTTGCGAATTCTTAAAGGTGATAAACATAAATTTACTTGTTTTAGTTATAACTAAATTAACTAAAGGCCCAGTAATCTATAATATTATATCGACATTAATGTGTCGAGTAGACCGCCAATATAAAAGTAGATTAAAAAATTACACATAAAAAAACATAAAACTACAACATTAATTTCTCTTAAATAAGAAAACTACAAAATATTAACCTAAAACAAAATCTAAAAAAAAAAAAAAATCAAGTACCAGCCAGAGGGGCCCATTGCATCCTAGCGGGACCTTAACCACTTTCTCACTACCTTAATTTTATTAGGGAAAAGAATCCATGCGATGACAAATAGAAGAACACAAAGGGCATATAAAAGGAATACTACTACCCAAAACAGCTTATCATAAAATGTACCACATGGAACCACAAAATAATGTGCCATGAGGCTGATGAAGAAGATGAACAACAGCGGATAAAAGTGTAGCGCATTATTCTTTTCTGGCGGAGTAGTTAATTTTATCATCAGCAAAGCCACCAGTAGCAGAGCAACGTATGGAGGGATCACCCGCAATATAAGTACCAGACCATAGCTTTGCCTATGATATACCAATTCAGCCACAACGGGAACAAGTGCCATTGCTATGAGATATAGAACCATGCCACAAAGCCCCGTGATTCGCCACCAATCATCGTCAATGTTTTCAACCTTTTCATTCCATTCGCCACTCTCCACCCTGCATGCATCATCTTTCTCCTTTTCCATTAGCTAGGCGCATCGATGGATATATGCTTCATATAATTGGATGAAGTGAATTTATATGTGAGCCAACTTCGATCTCCATTAATGTTAATTTTAGCAAATATTATTTTAGAGAATCTAATTAAGAACGTCTTCACTATTGTTGTAGTCGAGCAAAATAAGAAAAATTAATTATATGCATGCCAACAAACTTTTGGGAACTAGATGTGGATGGATGGATGCATGACATGGTGCGAGTGAGAGAGATCGATGGGAACTTGTATTAGAGAATCTAATTAAGAACGTCTTCACTATATATTGTTGTAGTCGAGCAAAATAAGAAAAATTAATTATATGCATGCCAACAAACTTTTGGGAACTAGATGTGGATGGATGCATCATGCATGACATGGTGCGAGTGAGAGAGATGGGAACTTAATTGTATTAGAGATGTGAAAGGTTTGTGGAGACACAACAAGAATCAAAGACTTTTTGCGAGGATAAAAAGTGACTTTTCGCGACGGAATACCATCATAAACGTGCTTTTTCTATTTGCGACGGCACTTTTCGCGAGGGAGTACCGTCATCATTGCGCTTTTATCCTTGCAAAAAGTCTTTGATTCTTGTTGTGAGACATTGATTGATTATCAATGTTATTTCCGGATTTTCTGTGACGGTTCTTTATGTGGTAATTGTACCTTAATTCTGCTGCATACATTGTAGTTGTGCTATTACAACAATTATGAGCAATTGATCGGATTTATCGACTTGGCTGGTCTCAAGAGCTCCAAGAAAAGCTAAGAAGGTGAGGTTAGTTGAACGCCCAATAGGAGTTTTGAAAATAAAAATGAAACTTATTCCTCACCTTCGATTCAAACTTTGAATTCGGATCATTTGTCAATCTTTTCATTATATTCAAATTTTAAAATACTCTGTTTATTTTTTTAAAAACATTTTTATATTCTAATATTTTAATAGAAAAAACAAAAAGTCAAAAGAACATGAGTCAACATTTCTAACATTTATAATATTTTAATGCAAAAGTTACTATAAATTGATTGTTTCAAAAAAAAAAAAAAACTAACATTTATAATATTTTAATATAAAGGTTAGAAATGTTGTTTCTGTTGAATAATCAGATTTCGCTGAACTGGCAGATTTTGAAATTCTTTGAATGTCATGTTATTTTTGTTAATTTATATTATTTTAATGATATGAATAAATACTTATTTAAATAAAAAACACATATTTGAACAGAAATATTGTCACACCCCGCAGCCATGGGTAGTGACAGAGCCCCGCCATAAGCATACAACTCCATGTATGCTTACAAGGCAATTACGATATAACTCATCATAGCACGATAAAAGAATAAAACAAGTTTATATATAACAATCCAAGTACCCAATATCTGATAACAGTGGCATATACAAAACGTATCTCATACGGATACCAACCATAGGGTATGACCTAGAGACTATCTAACAAAAATAAATATATATCTCTAGTCAAATAACAAAACAACTACTAAGGTAATATGGTGACATATACCAAAGGCCTACTACTCGGGTGCCTCCCCAGAATCAGTCGTATCGTAACCTGTAAAAAGAACCCAAAGGGTGGGGGTGAGAATAATTTCTCAGTGCGAATTTGCCACAATCAGGTTATTGGACTTGCAATCAGAATCCACTTTCAAAAATAAAATCCATACAACAGCATTTTAACAGTTCTCTATATCAGTATATAAAGGTATGCATATGCTCCACAACAATAATCAAATGAAACACAACTCACGGAGTTTTTCAAGATGAAATTCGAATGAAATGCATATTGGCTTACCCTATTTATTTTCTAGAGCTGATAGCACTTACAGATGTTCTTTCGAGCTGGACCCTTTATCAAACACTCATCTGTAGGGTTACAGACACCCATCTGTAGTGCTCTGGCTTAACCAGTTACTAAAGTATGGTTCAAAGTCATATAATGAAAATTCATTGGAAATCATTCTTAATGTCGTAATATTCAATTGACCATCCAAATACATTACCACTACAGATAATGCCACCGAGCCATAGACGTTACATTACCACTACGGATAATGCCACCGAGCCATAAACCTTGCATTACCACTACGGATAATGCCACCGAGCCATAAACCTTGCATTACCACTACGGATAATGCCACCGAGCCATAAACCTTGCATTACCACTACGGATAATGCCACCGAGCCATATACATATAAAATATGTATAATCACAATCCACATATCATTTCACAACCACAAATTTGTGGTTACTTTCAACCAAGATCAGATCATAAGATAACAATCGAAATGACAACCATACGAATATGCAAATCAACCATATCACAACAATTCGGTTTTAAATGAATTGGGTCATGCACATGAATCAAACAATTTCAATTTATGCAACAATCAAATAATCCAACATGACAATCGAAAGAGAATTTAATTTCTGAAAATAAAACATCAAACAAGTCCAAGAACCCCGCACCTGATTACGAAGAGCGTATCTCGCACTTATGGTTCGGACGTCTCAAAAGGTCCCGCAAAGTTTTGCTCACCCGAGCCTACACCTATATCCACATATATAATTTATTTAATCTTTGTTCGACGATCGATATGGTTACTTGAGTTACATTAGTTTCTTTATACTTTCCTGCACATCCATTGCGGCCCGCAATGAATCCATTGCGGCCCGTAATGACCTCTACAGTTTTCTCTGCATATTCATTGCGGCCCGCAATGAGTCCATTGTGGCCCGTAATGACCTTTACAGTTTTCCTGTACATTCATTGCGGCCCGCAATGAATCCATTGCGGCCCACAATGACCTTGACAGTTTTCTTTTTCTACGCGACAAGTTCACTGTCTCCACTCATTGCGGCCCGCAATAAGTCGGCTCGCGAATCAATTCGTCCACTACCCAAACCCTAGATCAATCAAAACCAAATTAAGATGAAATTGAGGAAAAGTTGACTAAATTAGCAACATAGAAGCTCAATGGAGATGGATTACTCAGAACTTATACAAAATTTTCAGATTTGATCGAAACCCTAAACGAGTTCCATGAATTTCGGATTTTGAGAGAAGATGAGAAGAAGGAAATACCGATTGGAGAGCTAAACAGCTACTAGAAGGAGGGAGAGACCACCATTTCCATTCCTCTCGTAAATTTTTCAAGAGTTTCGGTGAAGTTTTGAGGGAGAAGAGGCTCCTCTCTCCTTCTCTTTCTTTTGGCGGACACAAGCAAGGAGGGGGTCGGACCACAGTGGGGGAGAAGAAGGGAAAAGAGAGAGGGTTTGTATAATTTTTGGAAATTTGCTAAATAGACCCTCCCTTTGTTGGTTATTAATAAAAGAAGAGCTCATGCATATAATTATATATATATACATGTAAGTTAATTTAATTCTTTTGTTTATAAGATATAGATTTAAAGATTCGATCAAGTCGGACTATTTCGAGATTTCAGACTAATATTATAATTGTTTTAATTTTCAACTCCTAGTTCATCAATAAAATTTTCTATTATGTTCTAAACATTGAAAATATTAAATGTTTAAAATTTCTTGACGTAACAAATATACACTTAATAGTTTCTGAAATGTGCACTGAGCTAGAAACAACACATCTCTTTTCTCTTATTTTGCATGTAGATGTTCTTATCCGCCAATAATTATGATTAAAAGATGAAATTTCATATTGAATATCAGCTAATTATTGATAATGAAAAAATTATCAGCAATCGGTTGTCAATTTCTTATCTAAAACCTGATTATGTAACTAATTTACTGAGCTACTTTGATTGAATAATAGAAATGAAAATCTTAATCGGAAACTTCAACTCAAGTTTTAAGGCTCTTCCCTTAATTTTTTGATAATTCTGAATTTTAAAATCCAGCATAGCAGGCACGGATGCATGCGTCTTTTCGCAAGCTTTCCGAAAAATGGTCATTTGCTGAAATCGGACACTCGAGCGCCGTTTTATGGCTGTTTGAAGTTTCGTCGTCGTTTTTCGCCTTTTCAGTGAAGACATCATCCCTATTCATATGTAATTTACCGTAATTTAGCGTATTTTAGTGTAATATAATGTAATTTACCGTAATTTAATGTCATATAGTGTAATTCAACATAATTTCAAGTAATTTAGCATATTTTAGTATAAATATGCTAATTATACATTAAAAGAAGTAATCTAACAAATAATTTGAACAAAAAATTCAATTTTTTAGTGTTAGATTTCATTATCTTGCTCTTCATAGTGTCTCTTAAAAAAATAGTTTCTAATTATAAATCACTATGAAGATAAAATAGAAACAAAAAATAGTTTCTAATTATACATCACTACGAAGCCACACAGTAATTCAACATAATTTCAAGTAATCTAGTGTATTTTAGTATAAATATGGTAATTATAAATCAAAAGAAGTAATCTAACAAAAAATTTAAACAAAAAATTCAAATTTTCAGTTTTAGATTTCATTATTCTTCATAGTGTCTCCAAAAAATCCAAAAAATTCAAAAAAAATAAATAAAAAAAGAGTAAACCAGCCATAAAATGGCTGATTTTCTAGGGAGAGTAACCGGCCATTTTATGGCCGGTTTGGGCATTTTTGGCAAAATCCCAAAATTATGGGCATAAATATTAATTTCTATTAAACTTTGGATATTAATAAAAAGAGTGATTCTACGGTACTATGCATAACACGGATTAGTCCGTACTACGGAGTCATATTTTTATTTTGAAAATTCTCATGGTCGATCCGAACCATTCAACGTGATCTCCACATGAATATGTACTTGTAGACTAATTTTATATTTTTTCGAATTTTTTTACTATATTTTAAGATAGGTAGAAAATCACTTGATCTGAAAATTCTGGACCATCCAAAACAGTGATTTTCTACCTATCTAAAAAAATAGTAAAAAAATTGAAAAAAATAAAAAATTCAGCCAACTAGTATATTCTCATGTGAAAATCATGTTGAACGGTTCGGATCAACCGTTAGTATTTTGAAAACGAAAATATTGATCCCTAGTACGGACCAATCCGTACTATGCATAGTACCGTAGACTCACTCTAATAAAAATGTCGGCCAGCAGCCGGTTCATTTAATTCCAGCCCACTTCTACTCCAATTTTAGTCTTTAGATAACAGTTCCCAACTTATGCACCCAAAGAAACATCTCCATCAAACCTCCCCCATTTGTGCATTGCACCGAAATTTTTATTTTTAACATTTTAATAAAATTCATTAATAAATTAACCATCGTTTTCGGTCAATTCCAAATTTAACACGGCCGCAGAATGCCGGAGCGGACCCATATGGGGGGTACCGCAGAATGCCGGAGCGGACCCCCATATGGGTCCGCACAATGCCGAAGCGGTCCCTGGCCTATATATAGGGCCGCAGAATTCCGATTTCATTACATCTCTTTTGAAGTTTGAATCCCTTCGACCTCGGGTAAGTTTTCTTCTTCTTCTCTTGTTTTAATTTTTAGTGTAGAGTAGTAATTAGGTGTAGGTTTAGGGTTTAGGATTAGGATTTAGGTTTAGAGTTTAGATTTAGTATTTAGAATTAGAATTGTACCAAAATTTAATTCGATTGTACCCAAATTTAAATAGAATTGTACCTAAATTTAATTCGATTGTACCCAAATTTAATTAGAATTGTACCCAAATTTAATTAGATTGTACCCAAATTTAATTAGATTGTACCCAAATTTAATTTGATTGTAACCAAATTTAATTAGAATTGTACCCAAAGTTAAACCGGACTTTTACCAAACTCTCATATTTGACCAAATATTATCCAATACAGCATGAGTACCAGTAGAGATATACCATCCTCCAGTAGGGGTACACAGCATGCTCCTACAGCCACGCCATACGAGATGTCTCAGTACATCGAGACAGCGTTGGCGGATGTTCCGGGTATCCGGAGTCGCACCGACAGGGTCAGCGACTTCTTGTGGTACCCGAATGCGGAGCATCGGATATTAGAGGCTGCCACTGGGGTAAGTAAATTTGTCATATTTATAAATTTGTCATCTCGAATTTTTGATGAATGAACTTGATCTGATTATTTACTTAAATGCAGGGTTTGGATGCGGTTACGGTTCGTCACAACCGCCAGCATCTACGGTACCAGTCGGCGTACGGGGGGGTTTTACGCTCGATGGGATTGTACCAGATATCCCAGATGGCCGAGGAGAATGCTGACGAGGGCTTATCTTCTGGCCTCGTTGAGCGATGGCGTCCGGAGACGCACAGCTTTCATCTCCCCCATGCTGAGATGACAGTCACCCTACAGGACGTCAGTTGCCTGTGGGGTATGACTATTATTGGGGAGCCGGTCACGGGCGTCGAGTACGGAGATTTTCGTGCATTGTGCTTAGAGCTATTGGGTATCCCGCACGAGGATCTCCAGAAAGCGAAGAAGAGAGGTGAGAAGACTGTGGTCTCGCCCAGCTGCATCAGCTTGGTAAAGCTGCGGGCGAGATTTCAGGTCTTTCCGGATCGACTAGATCAGGTATTTGCTTGTACGAGATTCAATCATATTTTCTTGTAAGTATTGTTGTAATTTAAATCTATAACAGGTGGTTATTGACCGATATCTGCGCGCCTATATTTTGGAGATGATCACCTGTCGGTTGTTTCCGGATTCGCATGGAGATCAGGTGCGGCTGTGTTACCTCGAGCTTCTGCGCGACCTGTCCACTGCGGGCAGGTTCAACTGGGGAGGTGCCACGCTGGCATGCCTATATAGGTAAGAAACACCTTATAAATATTTTCAAATAGTATACATCGTAGTGTAGTAACAATGACTTTGTTTTCTTGTAAATGGGTCTTAACACAGCCTGCCTGAAGAAGAACAAGACATTCATAGGACCGTGCATGTTACTACAGTACTGGTCCTATGCATATCTGATTGTTGGCCGTCCAATCCTGGCTAGCAAGACAGATGTGCCGCAGTGGGGCAAGCCCGAGCCGGACAACTGCCCTGCATTTGCCGCTAAGTACTGCTATCCCAAGATTTGGGTAGGTGCAGGGCATGGCGCGTCTCTCGGCATCACATTTTGGAGACAGGAGATCGAGCACCTCAGAGATGATGCCGAGTTTGTCACTTGGGAGCCCTACAGAGATTATGTAAGTTTACTTTTATTTTTATTTTTATTTAAATTTTTTCCAGTTCGAATTGATATATGATATTAAATCTATACTTCCAGGTCGAGGTGGATGGCGCACATCGCTCATATCTTGAGATATTGCCGGAGCGATGTTGTCAGCAGGAGCGTTTCTGGCGTGCAGAGGTGCCGCTCATATGTTTTCAGGTACCGTAATTTCTTTATGCTAGTTATTTACACAATCAACTTAATTTAATAAAAACAGTCTAACGTATTAATATATATAGATCATCGAGCACCATTACCCCGGACGGGTCATGAGACAGTTCGGGATGCGCCAGCTTGCTCCGCCCCCGGCACCGATCAGCGAGGATGTCTGGCGAGCTCTGCACCATGCCAGGGAGACCACTGCAGACAAGGACTGGGGGATTGCTCGTGCCGATTACGTGTTCGAGGTAGGACAGGCAGATCCCCCATTGGCCGAGCCCGACCGTCAGATGGATGTCGCGCCAGTGTAAGAAATTTTATTAATTCACTACTTCAACTATGGCTTTTTGATTGGAATATCTAACATTTGTTGTAATTCGTACAGACCTTACAGAGATTGGTATCAGGATCACGGCGCGTACACCATCTTCATTGAGGGTTACATCGCCGACAACCCGCACGAGCGGGTACCGAAGCTGAGGGATCGTAGAGGACGGATCCACGGTATTATCCCCGCCGGCGCACCTCTCGCAGCCACGGTATTTTTAATTTGAAGTTTCAAATTCAAAACTATTAATATTTACAATTGTACAACTTCTTCATAATTTTTTCAATTTTCAGGCATTATATCTTGTCAAGAGTTGCGTCATAGGGGCTACGATGGCCGTCACCAATGGATGGAAGAGGCTCGGGAAGGTCATCCTCAAGCACAACGTACCCGCGGTGTGCCAGTATGGGTACAGGGCGCGCCTCGACTCTCTACTGAGGTGCGCTGGCTTGGGCGGTGTTGATGCGGTCGACGACATATCTGACGAGCCCGATGTCTATGTCCCCTACACTGGTGATGAGAACGTGTTTGCACCCGTCCATGATGCTGAGACGGTCGGTCAGGCGTTCGACCGAGGTGCCGAGTTGATGCGCCAGGCTGCACAGGACGCCATGGGATCCCAGGCTAGGATGCCTACCGAGGTATAATTTAAATTAAAATACATAACTGTGATTTTTTTCTTATTCAATACATTATCTAATTTGTAAGTTACTACAGGGTGGACACGAGGAGGACCTGGGCTTTGATATCTCCGCTGATTATGGCACAGAGGGAGATGGACTGTATTCCCCAGGTTACACTCCCACTCAGACAGTACCTCCTGCCTATGAGCCAGGGTATGTTCAGACAGAGCCCATCCCGTCGTTCCCTGGCCAGTCCTCACAGCAGGTACCTCACCCTTCCCTCCTCGATGACCCTATTGCCAGACAGGCGTTTTTATTCACGCAGGCTGAGTCTGGACAGACCACAGTTTTTGGTCCTGGGGTCCAGCAGACATCCGAGATTGAGGAGGTTCCCCATGAGCCGGTTCAGTCTACGGATGTCCAGGCATCCAGCTCAGCATCCTCCGGAGATACAGACGAGACGCCACTATGCAGGCGGGGTCGGGGGTTTAGGAAGAAGAAGGCGAGGACGGTGTTTAGTCCAGAGCCGTAGATTGTTAGATGTTTTGTTAGATTGGTAGATTCTTATTTGGAGTATTGGTAGATGTTTTGTCAGATACTTATTTATTTCGTTGATTAGTTTCTTGTTTGTTTGATTTTGTTGTTATTTATTTATTTTGTTGATTTTATTATCTCAGAGTACACAAAAGAATTTCAAAGAAACCACATATCTAAAATATTTCAAACGAACGACCAAAAATACGATACGACCAAAAATCAATTTAACCTACATTCGAAACTAAATAATACTTAACATATATACAATTTCGTATTTCTAAAATAAAAAATACCGCTCCGGCATTATGCGGCCCCAGGGGCCGCTTCGGCATTGTGCGGACCCATATGGGGGTCCGCTCCGGTATTCTGCGGTACCCCCCATATGGGTCCGCTCCGGCATTCTGCGGCCGTGTTAAATTTGGAATTGACCGAAAACGATGGTTAATTTATTAATGAATTTTATTAAAATGTTAAAAATAAAAATTTCGGTGCACTGCACCCTGAGGAGTCTCCCGTTCATTTTTAGTATAATTTGTTTACATGTGCATCCTGACTAATTCGTTTACATATCAAATTATAATTAAATTATCAAATTAATTTAGTATAAAGTTAAGAGGTAAAAAAAAATTTATAAGTTAATTTTAATACATTCATTTTATACCGTTTTTTGTCAGCTTGACATTATATCAAATTAGTTCGAAAATTTATAAATTTAACATGTAAACATTGATGTGTCATGTCATTATTACCAAAATGAACCCTACATCTTGGCCAATCAGGCACAACAAGTAAGTTTATTACATCAAAGAAGCTAAAAACACAACTGGTGTACAGTTATGAGAAGGAAACCGAAAAATGTATATGCTATATATATATATATGCCTACTAGTAGGAATGTAGCACAAACCGAGGAGAAGGGAGACATTGTGAATTGGACTAGAGATGATGTTGCAAGAGTGAGTGTGAATGAGGATGTTGTAGCTTGTATCATCCGATCGAGATGTCAATGAATTGAAAGCTCTAGTGATAATGAAAGTGATACTGATAGCTAGCGATGGCCAAGTTTATTTATTTCGATGACGACTCGATACTAGCTAGGTCTTTTTCCTCTTTACTTATTTTAATAATGTTTAGTTTACGTGTTATTTCTTTTTGGTACTATTTGACACTCTTGGCTAGTAGCATTTGCAACCTATGAAGGCTCGTTTTAATATATTATTTGACCCGGAACAAGGAGAGCCTCAGCCACGGTAATAATATATAGGAATAAGAGTTTTGACTTATTATCACTAGGACATGAGGTAAACAGTTAGGATTGATCATCTAGGTAAAGCTAACCAATAAACCATGCATGATGATAATGTAAAAGCAGAAATTATAGCAACATACACCATTACATGCATATACCAGCATGCATGATATCCATTTTTATAGGGGATATATATAGAGACAAACATTAATTAATCAAGTACTGAACAGAACAGGTACTTAACAACATAATTCTGCAGGTACCGATTGGAATCAAAATGCTTCAAAATGACGGTACTAATTAATACTTTCCCTATATTTTCTTATCCTTTATTCTTTAACAGTTGATGTCGGCACGTAGGTGTTTCCTACGCGGTGCTTTTTGCGTTACACTAACTGTACGTATGTCCCTTTCAACGCGTCAGGGAAATGAATGAATGAATGAGATGTAGCCCAAGTTATCTTCAAAAATTAGGAACCAAGGATTCGCAATTCAATTAATTGGTGGGCCCCGGTCTTGAATATTGATGAAATAGAGTTAAGCAAACACAATAAGAAACAGCACCAAGCTTCAAAACTAGGATTAGAATCTGCTGCGATCCGAAGCCTGTGAACAGTACCCTGAAATCTCTGCTTTTCCAAATCCAACTGTCGAATTGTTTCGAGATGCGTGCACAAAAAACCAGCTGTTTCGAGATACGTGCACATAAAAAGTTGGACGGATGATTTGGAAAAGCAGGAATTTCAGGGTTACTGTTCACAGGCTTCGGATCGCAGCAGATCTCAATCCTCAAAACTAACCAACTCCGAATTAATAAAATGAAAAGGGAATTAAGCAAAATATTTCATTTGAATAAAAGTATCGCTGCAGCATACACGGCACAATATACAAGTTTAATTGTTCAAAATTCTCATTAAATCCGTGTCCAAAGTAATAAAATATTATTATGAAAATTTGCTCCACCATTCATACACAGTTTTACTGTATAGAACTGTGTATAAATGTGCCCCAACATATTCATACACGGTTTACTGTATAGAACCGTGTATAAATAAATGTGCTCCAACATTCATACAAATTCTTTATTAATAAACCGTGTATATAATTTGACCAAATTGTACACGATTCTTTATTAAAAACCGTGTATGAATGTTGGAGCGCATATTTGGACGCACGTATAGAAATGCTCCAACAATTGTACATAGTTTTACTATATGATCCGTGTGTTGTGAAATAAATACAAAAATCTCTACGTCATTGATCCGTGCCTTCATATTATAATGCATCTCTATCTATTTTTTCAAAGTCATTTATCTCATTTATAAAACATCTCTTTCCTATACATGTATTTCTCTAAGGCATATCTTCTAAATAGGCGATATCTTCACGGAGCAAGCGATCGAAGGCGTAGAAACTTCAACTGGACATAACTTTTTTCTCGAGTGTCTGATTTCAGCGTTCTATACCAATTCAGAAAGCTCGCTAGGAGGAGATATCAATTTTGTCAGAATTGGAAAAAAAAAAAGGAAGAACCTCAAAATTTAAGTTGAAGTTTCCGATTAAGTTTTCTTTTCTAATTTTCAATTTTGTACTCCTTGTCTCAGATCTAGGATTATTTTATTGTATTTTCATTTTTGTTAATTAGAATGTTATTTATGTAACTATTAATATGTGATGTAATTGTAAATGCTGTTTATATTGGTAAATGAAGTGTTTTTTTATGTGTTGTGTTTAAATTCATAGTTTTTGAAATTTAGTTTAGTATTTTTGGTATTCATTTAGAGTTTTAATTTAATTCAGATCTAGGGTTTTAATTTGAATTCAAATCTAGGGTTTCATTGGATTTAAAAAAAAATATGAATTAAATTGGAAAAAATAAAAATAAGAATTTTACATAGTTTTTTTTATTAGAAACCGTGTAGGATTAATGTTTTCATACACGGTTTTACTTTAAAAATGTGTATGATGTGTTTTGGCGAAAAAAATCGGCAAATTTTTTGGAAAAACATACACGATTTTAGAACTGTGTACAATTTACCGACCTTATTATACACGACTCCCGCAGACACAGATACAAAACCATATATAACCTCATCTTTTTACCGTGTATAGTCACATTTTCTGTAGTAGTATATATATATTTATCGCCTTCAAATACACTTATAAGTTATTAATTACTCTTTAAACATAAATTGGATGGACTAAATGAATTAATTTTTGAAAAGTTAGCACGTTAGATGATTAATTCTTATGAAAAAAAATATGAGCCTTCTTCTTTTTTAGTAAGGATCAACCATCTTACTTTTATGTCATTTAAATTAAAATTTCAACTCAATTTATATTAGACGGTGTTTAAGAGATCAGACGTATATTTCTATTAATTTTTTTATTTATTTAATTTTTAAAATCAAATTATGTTTTTAAGAGATCTTAGAATGAATAGATGTTTAATTATTGGAGTTACTACCACTTTTTTTTTTAATTTACATGCATGATTTCCTGCCCCTTTTTGTTTTGTCTAGTCTAATTATTAAAATTTACATGTGACTAATATATAGGAGTGTGACAATGAACCAAAAACTAAACGATCTATGTTAATTCAGCTTCTAACCAATTAACTACTTAATTAAATAATTATGTAGGAAATTAATTAATAAATTTTAATTGACGTTGAAGTGAATTAGAAGGTTGACAAGTCTTCCGATGATGTCAAGCAGATTGCGTCATTATCTAAAACAAAAATTTATACTATAAATTCAACTCGAAGAATGCAACTCAGCAAATTAAAGCAAAAAATCACTCCCCCTTGAATCATGGAGCATGAAACAATTGACATTGCTCCAGAGAATGAGCAAAGGAAGTTGGTCCCAATAACAGCACTACTGGAGATGGCAGCCAGCAGGCTGGGAGTGGTGGTTTGTGGGTGGGCGGCAGCGGTGCTGGTGCAGGGTGGATTCGTCTTCATGCTCCAAACAAAAGATCGCGTGTTTGTCACCGTCATGTTCCTCCTCGTATGTTTCCGCCATTGGCACAACTTTTGCCCCCAGGCCACTGATGGGTATGGGTATATATATGATAACATGAACTATTTGCTTGAAATTAATTGAAAATGATTAATTCTTTTATTTTTCTTGTCAAAAATTTAGCTCTTTAACTGAGGCTGATCGGTCCTTGTCGGCCAACAACAGCCAACAATTTGTGCTCCCGATTAGTTTCATCAGCAGACTTTTCTACTGGTGCAAGCTCGTCTCTGCCATGACTTGTGTTGTTCTATCCATGATGCGGTTAGCTTCACATGATTTCGGCCAAACAGAAGTGGCAAATAAGGCCACTCGGGACTTTGCTTTAAAAGTCTTTTATGTCGTTGCACTCGTAGAGGCACTGGTGTTAGTTTTTGCACTCACGTTCGTCACAATAATTACCATGCAGCGAACAGTCACAGAGGCGCTGTTTGAATGGGTGTGGCGTGGGAGCAGCCTTCCTTCACTGAGCGACCTCTCTCCAAATGACCTCTCTCCAAATCGTTTCCAGGGTGTGGCGCCCCGCCGGTTACACCTACTGGTTAAATTAGAAAGGGGTTGTGGACTAGGTGTTGTGGCATCAGATCACATAGACTTTTGGCAATCAGATCACATCTCAGACATAGCCTGTTCAGACTACCACGTCTCAGACATAGCCGCCATTCCGGAATCAGATCACATCTCAGACCTCGCATGGTTGGAATTTGAAGACGACATCTCTTTGCGTCACCCTCATTCTGATTTTGAAGTTGAACTGATTTGATGTATCAGTATCTAATTAATTGATGAACCGGCACGTACTATACTGGTCCTTGTAATATTAATCCAGTCGCGGATGTTACTAGAAAATTTTGTTTTCTTTTCTATTTGGTGTGATTTGATGTGTATCAGTATCAGTATCGTTTGATGTTTAGTTTTTACTACATTAATTTTAAAGTTATTTTGTCATCATTTGAACAAACATTAATTTTTTACTACTTATTTTTATTTTAAAGTACATCTGGTGCTACGAAAATTTAATTGTTATATTTAATCTCAACTCATTGAACAAATTCAATTATTTTTTTAATTTAAGCAAATATGAATGAAGTTTGTCGGAAAATTAATTTATTGTGTCTTCCATGTCAATATTCAATACCTTATAGTAATTTTGAAATTAATTTTTTTTTTTTTGTACAAGTGAGAGAACCTTTTGAAAGAAATTAAAAAAAAAATTAGATTGGGGTCTGTGGTGGTGTATTTTTAGAAATAGAATGAAAAAAAAAGGCGAATCTGACAGGAGGTGTATTTGCTTTAATTCCTCGTATATTTTAATTGTATTATTTCAAGGAATATTGATGAAATGATTTAAATTTGCTCAGGTAAATATATATATAGCTCGATCAGGCTCAACGCGCTTGCTCTAGTATATTAATAATATGTTTATGACTTTTGAAATTTATCGAATTATTTTCAAACGATAAACTCAAACCGTTTAAACCAATCTTCTTAGTGAGAGTTTCGTTTCAATATAAAAAAATTTAGTTTTTTAATTTATTTAGCATCAAGTGAAGCGGTCAACAAAATGTTTGACTTGATAGTAAACATTTATGTGTGAGTTATATCTAATTTTTTGTATGAAATTGATTATATATAACTGTGATCATTTATTAAAAGAACTATATATTTTTAATATTGCATATTATATTATTATATGAAATAATATTGCTCATCAGATATGTGTTCTTGCCATTTTTGACCCCTTGGAGTCTTCGGTGTAAGGTCCTTTTCACCACCGATTTTTTTTAATACCCTCAAAAATAAAACAATAACGAAAATATCCTCGATTTTTAAAAATTGAGGATATTTTTGTTATGTTTTATTTTTTGAGGATATTTTTAAAAAAAAATTCGGTTTTCACCATGTATGATGGAGTACAGAATCAATAAAACTTGCTTAATTATATGCTTCCGCAACCCTGCATATATATAAAATTAATGCCTCCCCCATTTCTCAGGATTCCTTCAATAAAGCCACTGCATGTGAATCTGTGATTCTTGTTAAGTTATTCACTGCGTTCTTATTTCTCCATTTTAAATTAAAATATTCATATTCATATTTGCTCGTCAAAATACTCAAATAATTTATTATTCCATTCTAAATTAAAATATTTTCCGATTTTCCCTTATGTTCATTACATCTGAAAATTAGAAATATAATTAAATATTTAGCAGTGGTTTGAATCAGTAAGTTGTGCAGTTTGGTCTCGACCATATATATGGAAATCCAAAGGAAATAGATATGGATTTAAACCTGACTTGCTATTTTCTTGAAAAGAAATGTGCTAAATTATTTTACAAATGAATGTGCCGAACTATAATATAAAAAATATTAAATTATTTGATGAGAATCAACTGTTCAAAAATCGCCCAAATTATAAAAGAATGATGACTATGCTCTGCTTCAAAGTAAAAGTTAATACTTTAATGCTTTACGAGAAAATTCGCGGTTTTCTTGATCTGATTCGACCGATTCCAATGAAAATTTAATAATATTTTAATAAAATAATAATAATAAATTAATAATATTTTTGTTGCCTACCTGATAAACTCCTGGCTATTAATAATAATTTGAAGTCTGAATAAAATAAATAAATATTTTTCGAAGAAGGAATGTTGTCTGCTTCTAGGCTTTTGAGAGCTTCCGAGGACTTGGATTAGGATTTAATAACAAAGCGAACTTTTTATTCTCACTATGATATTGTTGATGAATATTTTGTTTGGTAAAAAAAATCTATTATAAAATGAGTAAATTAAATATAATCAAAACTTTAAAGAGGAGGGCTCAAATGTCCCATTGATTTAGTACCCAATCGATCATATCTTACATTTTTTTTCTCAAAATCAAAACAGTTGATCCGATCTGCTCAACATGATCTTCATATTAAAATGTGCTTGGAACTCAAAATTTATATTTTTTTTTATTTTTACTATTTTTTGGATATGTACAAAATTATTGAATTTCAGAAGAATCTGAAAAATCAGAAGATACAAAATCATTGTTTTTCATTAAATTGATGAATGAGAATTCAAATAGCTAAATTTTTGTACATTTATATATTATACCTTCGTTTTGGAAAAAGTAGCTTAAAATTTAAGAGTTATATATAAAAAGTAGAATTATCAAATGTGATATAAGTTAATTTCCTAATGCATGCATACAAATTATAAATATTTTATATTTGTTTAGATAAGAATCAAAAGGTTGCAGAACTTATCTGGTGTTAGGGATCTTTTTTTATCGTTTTTATCGTCTAAATTGTCGTTGAAATAAAATTGTAAATGCATTAATTAAAAGTTTTATATTTGGATACTTAAGTTTTAGATTTTTTTCTTAAAGACAAAAAATATAGAGGCATCACGAATGCGCATAAATTGGATATATTAAAATTTTTATGTATACAAATTGCCGCTTTTTTTATTAATACTCAAAAAAAAAAAAACAAATTAGCAAATTTGTCCTCCCCTCCAAATTTTTATTAAAACTACCCGGACTACCCCACAGTGGGGCGGTCCACTATTCGTACTAGATCGCCCCCCAGTGGGGCGGTACACTGCCTGCACCAAACCGCCCCCCAATGGGGCGGTCCGCTATAAAACCTCTATATAAGGCAGTTTTCTCTCTCCTGTCACTCACAAATTCATTCTAACTTAGTTGAAAGAGAAAGAGGAAGAA
The DNA here is from genome assembly GCA_011114355.1 of Carex littledalei. NCBI lineage: Eukaryota > Viridiplantae > Streptophyta > Magnoliopsida > Poales > Cyperaceae > Carex > Carex littledalei. The sequence continues at coordinate 4,728,320 of CM022083.1, read as the reverse complement.
GAGAAAGAAAGAGAGGCAATTTTGTAGCGATTTCAGGCAACAGTAGAGGTTTATTTAATTAATTTAATTTAATTTATTTTTTAATTAATTTTTTAAATCATTTTTTATATTAATTTGTAAACAGTAGCTCTCAAACCGAAAAATGTTAGTTGCACTGTATGTGGGCGGGAAGTTTGTTCGGGGTTTTTAACTGTAATTCTATTTTTGGATTAAAATATTTCACTATTATTTTAATTTTACATCATGGTCTAAATATTTACAATTTCAATTTTATTTTATTTTTAGTAATATTAATTTATTATTCAAATTAATTTTCTGAAGTAACCCGAACAATATAAAGAGTATTTCTGAAAGGGTATATAGAGTCTTGGTATCAATTATATTAAATATAATGAAACAATATCACTTTGAAAGAAAAAAAAAAAGATTAAAATTACCATGTGCTGTCTTGTTACTTTTTTAGTTTTTTCACTTCTACTCCAATTTTAGCCTTTAGATAAGAGTTCCCAACTTGTGCACCCAAATAAACCTCTCTGTCAAACCTCCCCCATTTGTGCACCCTGAGAAGTCTCCAGTTCATTTTTAGTATAATTTGTTTACATGTGCACCCTCAGTAATTTGTTGACATGTCAAATTATAAATTATCAAATTAATTTAGTTTAAAGTTAAGCGGTAAAAATAATTTATAAGTTAATTTTAATACATTCATTTTTTATTGTTTTTTGACCGTTTGACATTATATCAAATTAGTTTGAAAATTTATAAATTTAACATGTAAACATTCTAAGAATAATTATAACATATAAATTTAACATGTAAACACTCTAGTTTTGCACATCTAATAAAGTGTTTACGTCAAGGTATATATCTAGAAAATAATTTTATCTCAAAATGCATCATTCTAAGAATGATGTTTTTTTTAGCGTACTAATTACTAGAATAACTATGAAAATTGAAATGTAAATTTTATAAAAAAAATAAAAAAATTTGCGCCTAGCATAGTATTTAATGTCTTATGTTCATAGCAAACATGCATGGATCCGTACGAGTCCATACCTTTAATATTTATAATCATGATTAAATATTTTATTTTTTGTCTAATTAATTAAGACTGAGTAAAGTTGATGTATTAGTTTTAAAATTCGTTAAGCTTGAATTAATACCCGGTAAGAAAGAAATTGTGTCACTTGTTAAATTTGTGCGGATGTTTATCTGATTCTATGTTTGAATTTATATATTCATATTAAGGTCGGGTTGAAATTTTTTAACATTTATTAATAAATAAGATAATTTTATATATTTGAGTAGGGGCATGTACTGCTAATTAACATGGGAATCTCAACGCGAAATCATAATGGTCCCGATTTCACTTCACTTTTTTGTTCTTTCGCCTCTAAACCCAGTCTCTAAACCCTAACTTGGCCTCCTATTTCTTACACTTAACTTTTTTCAATCAATCGATCTAAGCTAGAGGCGTCGGCGGCGATGGAGGCAGACGCCGACACAATGAAAGAGGAGGCGGCGGCTGAGGCCAATAGCAAGGTGGCGCGGGCGGCGCAGCTGGAGGCTGAGGCCAATAGCAAGGTGGCGAGGGCGGCCCAGCTGGAGGCTGAGGCCAATAGCAGGCTGGTGCGGGCAGCACAGCTGGAGGCTGAGGCCAACGATAAGCTAGCTAAGGCGGAGGCTGGGGTCAAGGATAAGACAGAGGAGGCTGAGGCTGAGGCCGAGGCCAAAGATAAGATGGACAAAGTGGAGACGGAGGCCAATGATAAAGTAGAGAAGACGGAGGCCGAAGACAACGATAAGATAGAGAAAGCGGAGGCAGAGGCCGAGCAAAATAAAGAGGACTTGGAGGTAGAGGCAAAAGAAATAGTAGACGTAGCAAAGGGGATGTGGAGAACAATATTTGTAAAGAGAACATGATATTTTTAATGGCACTCGTGGCAATTGAGTTCTAGCTCGACTATGTCATTCCATTGCTACGAGTGCAACAAAAAAAGTCATGTTCTCTTTACATATATTGTTCTCTACATTTCTTTTGCTACGTCTACTATTTTTTTTGCCTCTACCTCCGCTTTCTCTATCTTATCATTAGCTTCAGCTTCTGCCTTCTCTACTTTATCATTGGCTTCTGCCTCCGCTTTGTCCACACGATTTGGACCTGGAAGAAGGTGAGAGAAAAAATATGTGGAAGGTGTGTATGGCCACATCAGCTACAGTGATGTTAAATCTGCTGGTGTTGGTTGTATTTACTTGGACACGGAAGATGAGGCTGGTGAAGATGGTGAAAGTCACCGGCCGGATCATCCGCCGATACATTTTTTTCATGCTTACCTTAATCATCATAGATGGACTGCTGCATTGGGTTTTGGTTAATAGGGATGCATTAATGACTATACTCGTTCCTGTTATAGCACTTGCAGTTCAAATGTGCTATCAAACTCTGCAAGGTTACTTTTGAAGTAATTCCGCCTAAAGGTAAATTTTATTTACTATTTTTCATCTGTTTTCTACCTATCTAAAAGGCTCAAGTGACTTTGTTGATTTACACATTATATATTTGGGCTCCAGTGACTTCGGCATAGTGCAGATTGGTCTATAATATATATTAATATTTTTGTTTTTTGAACTTAGTTGATCAAGAGATTCATTTATTACTACTGGGTTACATGGTATCAGGGATTAAGTATGTGCTTATAATTATAATTGACAGTAGATGCAATAATTATTAGCACAATGCCTAATTTTCTAAATAACATGTTTTTGTCGGTAGGCGGGTACGCATCACCCGGTTGTATGCCAGGCGGGCGGTCTCCGACGGGCTTCTGTTATTGTCTCTTATGAAGGCTAGTGATGCCTATAGATCATGCAACAGATCGGTGTAGCCAGCTGGGTTTGAAAAATGAACTTAGCTTACCAGCTCTGGAGCAATGTATAAAAGGTACCCAAGAACAAGGTGGTGTTTATTAAAAAAAAAAAAATTTAAAAAGGAAAGAAAGAAGAAAAGGCATTTAGACATTGGAATATGAGAACAAACAGCAAGCAGTGCTTATCCAAAGAATATAATATCACGTTGCAATTCATCAAGTAAAAAATACCAGATGCTTTCATGAAAGTGGATACTGGGTTTTATATTACAATATGGCTAGCTAGCATCATACAATAGGTTTCTTCTTATTTTCTCAGTTAACTTTACTTAAAAAAGAGTATACTATTAATCAACTTATTCACATGATATCTCACTAGCACTCACAAAACTAAGATCAATATACTCATATGAAGGAAATCTATTCTTCTAAGAGGAATCCCTGCTCATTACTTCAATCCCATTCCCTGCACCAAAATTCAAATAAATCAATGAATGAATTAGTGAAGGCAAATTATTAACTTACTATATATAGTGCACTCCTACACACCATTTTTTGCCAGTTTGGATTATAGTTGTCCGCTTTAAGATTCGTGCTGGATAAAAAATAACTGTTGGGATCTCATTCTACCCCTGATTTGGGGCCTCAAATTTCAATTGTAGGTTCTACATTTTAATCCACAACAATACACATGTAAAGCAGGAAGTTATGTACCGGTGCCAAATTGGTACATAACATATCTGGTACCGTACCAATATTATGCTAGTTAAGAAGAACACGCGTACTATCAGGATCAAAGAAGAACAGTTGCTTTGTCTTTCCATCAGGTTGGGACTTTTGAAACGTCTCAATTCCCTTTTCCTGTAAATGCCACAAAATTCAAGAATGTAAAACTGTGGAATTAAGTTTCTGACATGATATCAAAAGGGCATTTGTTTTGCAAATAATCCATGTATCCCCATCAAAACTTCATTTTCTTTTTTCTATCCCCTTTTATTTATTTCACCTTACATTTAACTATTATAAAAAATAAATTGACCAATATACCCTTTCATTGAAATGGAGGTGTCCATTAAATTTCTAAAAAAGATTGAATACGAACTAACAAGGCAGGAGAGGAGACGCTTCATCTTTCCTTCCAATTCGCGCCAAAAATATTTTGTTGCCTTCTTCGTTCCAGACTTCCAGTTATTCCCTCCTCCTCTCTCTTCCGTCCTCCTTGTCTTTTTATTGATCAAAGATGGAAATTGATCAAAGAACTCATTGTGCCAATTCAACTGTGCCAAAAATGGAAATTGATCAAAGAACTCATTGTGCCAAAAATTTAGGTAACCACTTCAAAGAACTCATTGGGGTACCGAAAACTCATTGACCCATGTGCCAAAAAATTGACCCTTCATCTCAATGAGTTTTTGGTCAATTTCCATTTTTGGGTTATTGGGGTAGGCATCCTGTGGTACACAAATTTGGGTCATTTTTAGTTAATTACACCCAAATTCAACTGAGTTCCTCTCAAGTCAAATCCCATGTACCTGTGGATTTCACTCTTGAGGCTAAATTGGGTTGGCATCAGGTTGAATGTGGTTGTGGTTCTTTAGTTGTTGGAGTTCTTTAGATTTTGGAGTTTTTCATTCTGATCCGGTTTACATTGTCGGGTCGAGAATTTATTGATTCCATATGCAAAGGAGAATGGATAGCACCTACAATCAAAGGAAAATGTACCTGTCTCAGAAACAAAAAAAATAATGTACTGGTTGCACAATCAGAGGAGAATTATCTGGTATCGAAGAAAAATGTTGTCTCAGAACCAAAAGAAATTGTGCTTCTTGCGCATTCAAAGGAGAATTCACTGGTTGAGGTGAAGGTCTACAACAGAAAAGCTGAACAAATTCAATTCGAGAAGCATAGGAGAATTCACCTTATATATTGTTTTATTTTTCATTTCTTGACAATTTAAATGTTCTTGGCATCGAAAGGCTTTGTAAATGTAACAACATTAGGTTGTATAGTAGTGGATTTTTGTAACCAGTATTTGGTGCCTCTGGGATAAATTTGTGAATTTTACAATTCTTTAGGTTTATAGTTTCTTTATGTTGATTCTTGAATTTGTAACCTGTATGTAATACAAAGGTTGTAAAATATATAAAAAGGAATATATGAGCGTATATGTAGATGTGTTAATTTTTATTATCATTAAAATTCAATTTTTAACAATGGTCAACTGTTGGGTTTGATTTTTTCTTTTATTTTCAGATTGAGATTAATCTAGTTCTTACTCATAATCTGCTTATCTAAAAATTGTGTAAATTTTAGAATATGTACATTTGAACATCCTTTTACGAGCTGTAGAAGTTTCAAAAGGAGACTCAAAACCAACTGTGAAATGAGGGAAGCCTCTCCAAATGAATCTCCTAAAAAATGTACAAAAGGAGGGACCGAACCGAATACAAAAAACCGAAATAAGAGAGATTAAACCGAACCGAATGCAAAAAACAGAAGTAATTCAAAAATTCAACTGAATCGAACCATTTAAATCGAAAAACCAAACCATTTAATCCAAAATTTGTTGGTTCGGTTCAAAACCAAATAAATCGGATCCAATGAACACCCCTACTTTTAGGCATTTACAAAGAAGTCTATAGATAAGTTGTTTACAGGTGCACACTTCTTAAACATTTAATAAAAAATATTGAAGAATTTAATTGTAGTTAAAAGAGATGGAGGAAGATGACACACCAGAGAAAACAAAATCACAATGAAGTACAGACCGAGCCGTGGGACCCGCATGATCTTTGTTATGGCACTAAATGCACATCTGTATATAATTTGATAGAAACAAGACATGATAAAGAGCAACTCAAAAGGTAATGTATGAAACCAAAAAGCAGGTTCTCAGGTTGGAATTTCAGAATTTTGGTACAGTATTATACTGGTATGAGTATAACTCTTAAAACATATATGACTATTGATTGAGAATTTCTTTTTATCTTCATAATTTGTGAAATGTAGTGTAAGTACTCAATTTTGGTTTACATGTTCATTGATGCAGCAACTTTCCATCTCTCCCCTTACTGTTAATTACTAATTAATTAATTAATTAACTAATGATTAATCCCAGGCTGACCTAATAATAAATTCAGATCATAACAACAAACCACTACACTAGTTAATGGGTAAATATTTTAACAGAGCAGTTTTGGCTTGATGCAGCGCAAGAACTACAGAATCAAAACATCTCTAAATATGGTTCGTGCGCTGCATGAAGTAATAACGTCTTTGTTAATAACTAATGATTAATACCTGGCTTACCTAATAATAAATTCGGATCATAAACAAACAAACCACAGTTAAAGATATCGACAGAGTATTTTTCGCTTCATGCAGCGCACCGATAATAGAGCCAAAACAGTTCTGCATATGACTAGTGCGCGTCATGAAGCAAAATCTACTCTGTCCATTTCTTTACCCCAAACCACTATACTAGTTAATACCAAACCAGATCAGATCAGAATCAGAATCAGAGAGTTGAAATGAGCGCATCAAGGCGGAGGGAGAGGTGGCTGGTTGCGCTCGGCGTAGCACTCCACGCCGTCTACATGCTCAGCATTTTCGATATCTACTTCAAAACCCCCATTGTTCACGGCATGGACCCGGTCCATCCCAGACTCCCTGCTCCCGCCAACCGCCTCGTCCTCTTAGTTGGTTCGCCCTCTCTCTCTCTCTCTCTCTCTCTCTGTGATTTGCAAAGTATTGTACCAGTATCCAATTTGGCTCTTGTGGTTACATGGTACCAGTATCAGTATGGATACTGGTACAGTATATATTACTAATATCATGATCATATACTTGGGTCTAGTAGGAACAAGCAATCATGTCCTTCAGCTGGGATTTGAAAAGTATTGTACCAGCAGTGGCATTCATTTTGAACCAGTGCTGGTATGCATCCCAGCTACCTGTTACCAGTACAGTATGTATTACTAATACCCTGCAGCTGGTATTTGCAGCTGAGATTTGCAAAGTGTTGTACCAGAACTGGTACAATTGGAGGACACATTAGTGTGTGTGTAACTGTACCAGTAACCCAATTTGGTTTTTGGGTTACATGATGTCAAACCAGTGTTAGTATACATCCCAGCTGCATGTTACCAGTTACAGTATGGATACTGGTACAGTATATATTACTAGGTAATAAAGGTAACATGGGGTATTTTTTAAATTTGAAATGAGTTCTAAATAGAAAAGTCAATAAATTGGGTAAATTTGTGATTTTTTTGAAATTTAGAAGGGTAAATATGATGTTATGAATTTTAATGAGGAAATACGTAATTTCCAAGTATACACGAAATTCCCCCATACTACTAATTTCATCATGATTATAACCTAACTAAAATGAGTGTGATCAACCAGCATACTGTTATTAATTTACTTTTGTTTTTCTTTTCTTTCTACTGGTATAGCTGATGGGCTTAGGGCTGATAAATTCTTTGAGCCTGACGAGTCAGGTAACGGGTTTCGGGCCCCATTTCTAAGAAGTATTATAAGGGAGAAAGGGAGGTGGGGGGTGTCCCATGCACGACCTCCCACTGAGTCGCGGCCTGGACACGTGTCTATCATTGCCGGTTTTTACGAGGATCCTAGTGCTGTCACAAAAGGTAAAAAAAAAATTTCTCTCATTTTTTTTAGCAGATATTCAGAAAAGCTCTTCTGAAATTTAAAAAATTGCAAAACTTCACAATTAGGTATTTCCCCCTCAGAAACTTAAGTGTCAGAGTAGAAAAATGACCCATTTGCTCTCAAAAACCGACCAATTAGAAGATTGACGTGTTTTTGAAACATGCTACATATTTTTATTTTTCTTAATAAATGGTAAAATGGGTATTTTATAAATTTAAAATGAGTTTTAATAGAAAAGACACTAAAATGGATAAATTTGTGAGTTTTTGAAATTTAGAAGGGTAAATATGATATTATGAATTTTACAGGGGGGAATACTTAATTTCGAAGTTTTCTAGGGGTATACATGAATTTCCCCCTTTCTCATGAAAAGATTTTTTTCTGACAATGTAGGGTCTAGGGAGTTCTTTTGCAAATAGTAGAAATTTCTGCTTGTTTTCCACACTTCACTTCAATCCTGGTTCTACAACCAAACAATTTTGTCTTATTTTGATTTCTTTCAGAAATTTCTGGAATGATTTTGTGCATTTACAAAGTATAATAAGTGATTCCTTCTTATTTCTATACCTTATTAATAACATTTTGGAAAGCAAACCCTAGGAGATATTCAGAAAGCTCTTCTGAAATTTTATAAATTGCAAAATGCACTATCTGATAGGTCCTTTTTCTGAAAAGAATATTCTCTGACAGTGTAGGGACTATTTTGCAAATACTAGAAATTGCTGTGTGTTTTCCACAATTCACTTAATAATCCCGGTTCTACAACCAAACAATTCTGTGTTATTTTGATTTCTTTCAGAAATATCTGGAATGATTTCTTGCATTTTACAGAGTTTAATATAAGTGATTTCTTCTTATTTCTATACATTATTGATTACAGGTTGGAAAGCAAACCCGGTAGAGTTTGACTCGGTATTCAACCAAAGTCGGCATACAATTTCATTTGGGAGCCCCGACATTGTCCCAATTTTTTGCTCCAGTGTGCCCCACAGCACGTGGGCCACCTACCCTCATGAATACGAAGATTTCGCAACTGGTACAATTCAAATAATACATACTTTTAAGATCAATACATACATATTTTTTGCATTTACAAAGTTTGTTCAAATGTCTTACTTCAACAGATGCGTCTTTTTTGGATCATTGGTCATTGGATCAACTTAAAAATCTGTTAAACGGGTCCCGCACCGATCCGAAAATGAAGGAACTCCTCGAAAAAGACAAATTGGTAGTATTTCTCCATTTGTTAGGTTGTGACACGAATGGCCACGCACACAGGCCGTATTCTCCAATTTATTTGAATAATGTGAAGGTTGTTGATAGTATTGCAAAAGAGGTTTATGATTTAATGGAGAGTTATTTCAATGATAGTAGAACCGCATATGTCTTCACGGCTGATCACGGAATGAGTGACAAAGGTTATTTTTTTCCCCTTTTATGATTTAGGGTTATGCATGTAATTTTTAAGGTTATGTATGTAATTTGGTTATTGTTTCAAATAGGTAGTCATGGGGATGGCCACCCCTCAAATACTGACACACCATTAGTCGCATGGGGGGCCGGTGTAAAATATCCGAAATACCTGACATACTCTGAAGAAGAATCTGAAGACGATGGGTTCCGCTTTGTAGATGATCACAAGCATGGGACCACCCCTGACGAGTGGGGCCTACATGGGATAGAGAGATTGGATGTCAACCAAGCCGATATAGCCCCCCTTATGGTTGTCACTCAATTTGAATTCTTTGTTCTTTTGCTAAAGTTCATGTATTATTTAGAGGGATATATAATGTACTTTTTTCTTTTTTTTTTCAATGATTGTAGGCTACTCTAGTGGGCTTACCGTGTCCTGTCAATTCTGTTGGCAGTCTACCAAAACAGTACTTAAATTTGAATAAGGTTTCTCTCTCTCTCCCCCCATGTTTTTTTTTTTCTTTTCTTGTTAAAAATTAAAGGTGAAGCACTTTTCTTTTATCATTGTTTACTGTTCTTAATTTTTTGCTTTGCATTTATTATAGGAAGAAGAAGTTGAAGCAGTCTTGGCTAATTCTAAACAAATACTCAACCAATTTCTTCGCAAATCTCGTATCCTCATACATGAACTATCCCTCCTCTCTGTTTAGATAAATTGATTTCCTGGTCAGTATTATACCAGTACCAGTACCAGTTGCAGTATCTGCCTTTATTTAGTTTTCTATTATTTTTTTGTAGTTTTTAGCCTCTATTTTCATTGTTACTCATATTTCCTTAACTTACGTTCAAAGAGTTAAAACAGCAGTCTTCACTATACTTCAAGCCATTCAAGCCCTTGGAAAATTACCAATTCATCCTCCAAGAAATCGAAAATTCTATATTAGCCCGAGATTTTAGCACGGCCATACGGCAATCTGAAACCCTGAAGGAGTTGGCTCTTTCAGGTTTTCACTATTTCCAAACCTATGATTGGCATATGCTCATGACTGTAATTACCCTTGGTTACCTTGGTTGGATGGTAAATCTCATAATTCATGTGGTAAAATCTTATACTTCATTTCCGAGGAACCTTATTGCTAAAAAACCCGATGCTACAGGCTCGTCAGAGACAGTAAGTATTTCATATCTGATTTTACATGGTATTTTCATCTGTTCTGATAACTAAGGAATATCAGCTAATCTCTAGTTTATGGTTATTTTATTTCTTAGGTGTATATTGGAGGATGCATATTGGCTGGACTTATATCATTTCTTCTATTTCTGGAGAAATCACCACCTCTTTATCATGCTTATTTTCTAATGACAACTTTCCTATGGACCCGAATCATGCGTGATTTTCAATTTTTGAAGGCCTTGTGTGGTGAATTGAGTAAAATGCCCTTTATATCTCATTTCAAGCTACTCGCCACTTCATGCCTCTCAATTTTTGTTCTTGAGTTTCTGGTAGGTGAAATTTCAAGACTACACTGTTAGATATCAGTAACTTACCTGTTCAGCACTGGTTTATTTTGGAAGTTAACTGTTTTTATTTTTTTGAGTGAGGCTATGATACTATGCATAGCGCACATCGGTCGAATGACTGTTTGGACTTTGAAAAACAAGATATGGATCCATAGTACGGACCGATGTGTGCTATGCATAGTACCATAGCCTCACTCTTTAGTTTTTGTATTTATTTGGCTATAGAAAAATACACTTCTTGGTACCATCCAGGAGAGGTTGCAAAGTCAAATAATTTGTACCTATATTTTGAAAGTAATGGACATGTCCAGTACTTATAAATAGGTTGCTGCTATCTGAAAACTAACAGACATGTGCATTTTATGTAGGTAATGAGCTTTACAGATAGGAAACTTTACACCTGGTGCTTTCTCTTGGCCGGTTTGGTGGGCCCAGTTCTTTTATTATATTTTATTCCGGGAAATTGTTTCTTGGCAGTATTTGTGTGGCTCGCAACCTGGTTCTTGTCAGGTTTTACATTAATGCCTGCCGAAATACCAGAAAATAATAATCTTGTGTAAGTTCTATGTTTTATTTTCACATCATGTGTCAGCATTTGTTTACTGTTAATTGCAAGCTAAAGCGTAAAACATGGGTATTTTAATTTAACTATCACTAATTTGAGGGAGGGATGCAGATTTATAGTATAAATTATATAATAATGCTACTTGCAAATCCTTTTGTAGGATTTTGAGTGGAGCACTAATTATACTGATTGCTTTGGCCTCTAAATGGATTGACATAAACAAACATTCAGATAAGTTCTGGGTATATCTGTCAAAAGACACTAAGAAAGGGTCTTGCTTCCCTATGCTCTTTTTCATTCAGGTATTAATGAATATAATAAATAATTATTTTTCATTTCTGCTCTACCATCACAAAACCTTCTCTCTTGCATTTTTATTTGTAAGAATAAATGTTGCCTACCTATCCTATACTATACATAATTTAATGGCCTATATGAGAAATTTTCTCAAAAGGAAAAACTAAAAATTGCATAATTTTCGAAGGTCAAGTATACAAAAGCTAATCTGCTCTCTATCATATTGCTATGCATTTAGGTTTCATTAGTTGCGCTTTCATCAGCTATGGTATGGATATCAACTTCACATAGAGCGAAGAAAAGGCAACTTCTCCCTATGCACCAACTCATTAACTGGGCTCTTGCCGGTATTTCTTACCTCTTTAGCCAATTATTCCAATTATTTTCATCTTATTTCGCTCCCTTTTCACAAAAGTTTTGGCCAGAATTTAGTCTTAAGACCTCACCCGAGATTATTTATTATACTCTATAATAAATAAGTAATACAAATGACAAGCACTACTCGCTGCTAAAAATAAAATAAAGGAAAAAAGTAAAGAAAAATGACATTGCTTGAATGAAACCCTAACACAATTTTTATTTTGCAAATATATTTGGCAGGAATTTCTATTGTTTTACCGCTATTCTCTCAAAATAGTGTTTTATCACGTCTGACTTCCATTTTCTTGGGTTTTGCTCCACCTTTCCTCTTGCTGTCAATAGGGTAATTTCTGAACTTGCTTTCGCTTTCTCTCTCTTCTCTTTTTTTTTTCTCTAATCTCTCATAAAAGCCCTTCATGTATTGTTTTGTAATAATATTTGTAGGTATGAGGCAGTGTTTTATGGCGCCTTTGCTCTGGTCCTGACAGGTTGGATTTTGATAGAATCGGCTTTTAGTTATTCAAAAGAAAAGAACTCGTCACGCTTTGGGACATTAGTTGGAAACACTGATGAAAGATACCTTGAATTGGCTGATTTACGGGTCCCTTTAATATTTGTATGTATCCCTCTCACACTCTCTCTCTCTCTCTAGATCATTTTTTCAGTAAACAAATAGGGAGAACTTCATGTATATCCCTCAAAAACTTTGAAATTGCGTATTTCCCCCTCTAAAATTCATAATATCATATTTACTCTTCTAATTTGAACACAAATACTAAGTGAAAAATGTTGTTCTAAATTTAGAAGGGTAAATATGATATTATGAATTTTAGAGGGGGAAAAATATGTAATTTCAAAGTTTTTGAGGGGTATACATGAAATTCCCCCAAAACAAATAGTACTAAGGAGTGTATGTCTGATAATATTTTTTTCTTCTTTGTTTTCTCTTTATCAGTTCCAATTATTGGATAGATTATGGATGTTGTTCTAAACTTTATTCTATTCTATTTTTTTTTGTTTTCAGATGGTGTTATTTAATGTAGCCTTTTTTGGTACCGGTAACTTTGCTAGTATTGCAAGTTTTGAGATATCTTCTGTGTACCGCTTCATCACAATCTTTAGTGTTAGTCCCTCTCTCTATTTCTGACTATTCTCTTTCTATCTCAATAGATTAAGCAAATTTCTCTTGTTTTTTTAATGCAGCCTTTTCTGATGTCAGCGTTGCTAATTTTTAAGCTCTTTATTCCATTCATACTTGTCATGTAAGTTTTCTTTTTCTTTTCTTTTTTTGAGAATAGAAAGGCCTAAATCACGGGTTTCATTGAACATGTAAACCACAATTGAGTACTTACACTACAGTTTTCACAAATTAAGAAGATAAAAAAAAAATCTCAATCAATACCAGTATGGTATTGTACCAAAATTCTGAAATGCCAACCTGAGAACCTGCTTTTTGGTTTCATACATTACCTTTTGAGTTACTCTTTATCATGTCTTGTTTCTATCAAATTATATACAGATGTGCATTTAGTGCCATAACAAAGATCATGCGGGTCCCACGGCTCGGCCTGTACTTCATTGTGATTTTGTTTTCTGATGTCATGACCATCCATTTCTTTTTTCTGGTGTGTCATCTTCCTCCATCTCTTTTAACTACAATTAAATTCTTCAATATTTTTTTATTAAATTTTTAAGTTGTGTGCACCTGTAAACAACTTATCTATAGACTTCTTTGTAAATGCCTAAAAGTAGGGGGTGTTCATTGTATCCGGTTTATTTGGTTTTGAACCGAACCAACAATTTTTGGATTATATGGTTTGGTTTTTTGGTTTAAATGGTTCGATTCAGTTGAATTTTTGAATTACTTCGGTTTTTTGTATTCGGTTCGGTTTATTCTCTCTTATTTCGGTTCAACTGATATATATATCTTGATATTACTTCTATGATTATTAAATGTATTTGTGTATGTATTGAGTTTTGATCTTTTGAAATTTAATCTCTCTTATTTCGGTTCAACCAAACAAGCCGAAATTCAGTTGAGAAGTTTAATTCGGTTGGTTCGGTTAGATTTTCAAAAACCGAATAAAATTTTAGTTTGACTATTTAATTTCGGTTTTAACCAAACCGATCATTTGAACATCTCTAAATACAGGATTGTAATTTGGTTTTTGTTGGGGAAATTATAGAATTATGCTATTGTTTATTTTTCTCAATTACTTGTATCAGTTCTTTGACTTGAACATATTGATAGGTGAGAAATACGGGGAGCTGGATGGAGATAGGAAACAGCATCAGCCATTTCGGGATAGTGAGTGCTCAGGTGGTTTTTGTTTTGATGCTTTTTGCAATTACAAATATTTACACAAAAGATATCCAAATTTCCACCCGCCATTTCTCAATTAAGGCCTTGTAAGTTATATTTCATTAGATAGGTGCTTTTATATATGATGTCAACACATGAAATTTTGATCTTGGTAAAGCAGAGTGTAATAGGTTCTTAGGAGATTCATTTGGAGAGGCTTCCCTCCTTTTTCTTAGGCACTAATTAATTTTGTACATTTTTAACATTTAGTAGAGTTTTGCTGCTATATAAGGTGCCTTCTAATTTTATGCCATTAACATCTATTCCAGTATCTAAATTTTACTTACATGAGATATAATTTATTATTTTAAAGGAGATACTTTTGGTTCAATCATGTATATATGTATCACCATAGATGTTTATACTAATAAAAGTGGACAGGAAGGAAATTATTTTATTAAGAAATTTAAGTTGGTGGGTATACTTTTGAATCGTATATTTATATAATATTAGGTGTCCTTTCACTAGTAAAGTGGAGAATAAGGAAATTATTCTATACTATAATGATAGGTGTATATTGTTTTAGATGAATTTTATTCATAGTATTTGATGTATCTGTTTGTTTTTGCATGAACAAAATCATACTCCTAAAAGGTGTATTTTTTAGATTATCTATTAGTTTTGGTGATTTTGTTTCCTTAAATGTAGTTCAAATTAATTGATTAAAATATGAACAAACGCAAATGAAAGCACAATAGATGCATTCTAGTAGAATTTTATGTATAATATTTAATGTATTTGTGAGATTTTGCAAGAACAAATTCATGCACATGTAAATTACATATGTGTGAGATAATATATAAGTTTTGATTATTTTTAAATCATACATGTAATCCAAATTGATTAAAAAATGAACAAACACACACGAGCAAACACGCTTTGTAGATGCATTTTGCAGAAATTTTATGTATATATTTGATTTGCACGAATAAAATTAATTCCCATGTTAAGAACATAATTTTGAGTTTATCTTGAACTTAGAATCATAAGTGTATAGCCCATATTAATTAAAAACTTAAACAAACACACAGACGTACTATAGGCGTATTATATTATAATTTTATGTATAATATTTATCTTTATTTGTTTGAATCATAAATGTAGTCTAAATTAATTAAAAATATAAAAAAATAAAAACACATATAAAATGCATTTCATATAATGTTATGCATAATATTTGATTTGATGTATAATAGATATATTATCAACTATTAAAACAAACAAAAACGTATAACTAAAATGTATAATAGAGATATTATCTCCTTAAAGAAAACATGACATAAAACACATCAAATACCAACATTTCAAAAGTAATAATAAAAAAATTTAGAAATTGAAAATACCAACCATGTACCTCATTACAAAATTGTCTCAAACTCAACCTACAGTGTGTTACACAAAGAAGTTACTATACAACATCTTACACACCATCGCAGAAGTTGATTTACTCTGACATCTTGAAACTTGTAAAATTTATTTATCTGAAATAAAAGAATTATTATTATTTCCAGTCTTCATAATTTCCTTGTGATAAATAATCAATCACAATTGTATAACAGATAAGTTTATAAAATGATTTATAATAATAAAAAAAGGTTTCACAAGAATAATGAATGCATGAATGACTCATGAAAAATTTGATTTTGTTCACAAGAAAAAATCCAGCATATATCGTGAAATGTCATATTTAAATATTATAATTTACAATTGATTGTCTGAACAATCAGATGTAAATACTTTACAGAATTGATTGATTCAGATTTTAATTGTAAGTAGAATTAATTTTTGCGTCTAGCCTCGAAAAATAAAAATAAATATTGAATCCTTAATTATTAGTTATATGATAATGTTACATTTAAGAATATGAAACTTTAATTAGTTTACAAAGCCAATATACAAAATAAAAAATACCCAAAAAGGAAGAACAACTAAATCCATCTGATTAAGTGCAAAGAACAGTTGGCTTTGTCAGATATATATTTAGAGAATTAGAATTACGGTATTGATTATTTTTGCTAAACCGATGAACAAATTTTTACACAAATAAATATGTAAACTATGATGAAATGATGTCAACAGTTGTTATAAATTATGATTCAATCACAAATGAAATTCGAAGGAACCAAAGAAATACGGAATGATATATTGCCAAAGAGAAGCAAATTATGAGAATTGTTAATGATATATATATTTTTGTAGAGATCTAAATTAAAAAGAGAAAAAAAAATCTTCAAATAATCTCCATTTTTGTATTAAGCATGTAGATGTCCTAATCCGACAACGGGTGTAAATAAAAGATGAATTTCTGAATAGAATATCAGCTCTCCAATCAAATATTTTGTTTTTGTTATATGCATCTCTTTTATATTTTATATTTGTTTACGTGTATAAATTTAAATTTATTAGAAACACATACTCTCCATATGTAAATGTCATTATTTCTCTATTTTTTCGAATTTTTTTTTTCAAATCTCTTATTTGATTGTCAGATACTCGATTTCTTTTCATTTTTAAAATATTATTTAATGATACATATCCACAGTAACAACAATTAAAGAAATGAGTGGGAAAATTTAAAATAAATCGTCTGTATAACTTTTGAAATTGATCAAGCAATTATGATGAGATATTGAGTACTCCTGATTCCATTTGGAAATCATATTGAATTTTTGTGCATGATGAAATTTTCTTGTATAATGATTGTTTTATATGAATAAAAATATTGAATTAATCTATGTCATCATAAAAATATTTGTGAATTAAAAGTAAGTTTCAGTATTTATAGATAAAATCATTTATGTGGATGATGTAGGTGCGTGTCTTTGATATGACTAACCGCCAAATTAATAACAGCTTGTGGTCTTTGGAGTGTTTTGAGGTGAGCCCCTCGAGAAATAAATATTTCTAAATGTGGGGTATTTTTTGAAGTTGTATCCTGGTCTCATTGTTTGTCGTACGCAGTTAATTTACAGAGAGACACAAATTCCTTGCCTATATAAAAAATATAAAACCAAGATTCCCTAATTTTCGTAATTCTTATTATATGTAATGCATTATGGAGCCGAGATTTTATGTGTCCTTTGTTGTGTGTAACTGTGTAAGCATTATGGTCCCCTCGCTTTACCTAACCTTCCGATATTTTTATTAATACCCCAAAAAAAAAACAAATTATCAAATCTGCCCCCACCCCAAACTTATTTTTATTTCTACCCCAACCGCCCGTCCACTGGGCGGTCCAATTTTCCAAGCGGACCGCCCAGCAGCTGGGCGGTCCACTCTTCAGCTCTCTCTCTCTCCCTCTCTCTTCCTCTCTCTCTCTCCCTCTCTTCCTCTTCAAATCTGCCCTCTCTCTCTCCTCTCTTCCTCTCTCTCTCTCTCTTCCTCCTCTCTCTTCTCTCTCACCCGAACTCTAATTTTCGGCCATCTCAGCGACAATCCGATTATTTTCGAGTAAGTCTCTAAATAATTTTTTTAATTTATATTTTGTATCTTGTATTGGCATTGGAACGATTGGTAGAAATTGAATTGTTAATTATCTTGTGCGGGTTGTTGATTTTCCCGACACGATTGAATTGTTCAAAATTAGGGTTTCCAAAATTAGAATTTGTAGTTTAAGGTTTAGGGTTGACAAAACTGAAGTTTATAAATTAGGGTTGAATTGTTAATTATTGTGTGAGGGTTGTTGATTTTCCGTCGCTATTTAATTGTTAAAAATTAGGGTTTCCAAGTTTAGGGTTGAATTGTTAAATTAGGGTTTAGGGTTGAATTGTTAAATTAGGGTTGAATTGTTAAATTAGGGTTTAGGGTTGAATTGTTAAATTAGGGTTTAGGGTTGAATTGTTAATTTAGGGTTGAATTGTTAAATTAGGGTTGAATTGTTAAATTAGTGTTTAAGGTTGAATTAGAGTTGAATTGTTAAATTAGGGTTTATGGTTGAATGGTTAAATTAGGGTTTAGGGTTGACAAAATTGGAGTTTATAAGTTAGGGTTTATAAATCAGGATTTCTAAGATAGAATCTTCTGTTTATTGAAATGTAGCATGATCAGAACTAGACGGGGACGTGCATGGGATGCCCTTCTGGAGACGGGGGAGAGTTTGCATGATCACGATACAGAGGCATCCGGTGCACCGGCATCCGGTGCAGAGGCATCCGGTGCAGAGACGTCCGGTGCAGATGCTCCCTTTGGAGATTATCCCTCGCACCATCCTGACACATTTAGTCCTCTTCTTTGGACCCCACATGTCCGTCACCGTGTCTCACTTGCATCTATGGAGGTACGTTGGATTTGTATTCCTAATTTAAATAGTATTATTTAATATTACAGATAATTAGACGTTTATATTGAAATCATTGTAAAATGCAGGACACGACGATGATGACAGTGAGACATCGCACCCCCGAGATACCATACGTCCGTCACCCGTTGATGGAGCAGTGCATCATGCATCTCGGGTTGTATTAGTTAGCCACCATGCCTCACTGTGATATTGACCAGGCTCTCGTTTGCAGTCTGGTGAAGAGATGGCGACTGGAGACGCATACATTTCACCTTCCGGTTGGAGAGATGACAGTCACACTAGGTGACGTCAGCGCCTTATGGGGTTTACGGATAGATGGCGACCCCATCGGCAGTGTCTCAGACCATCCGGACCTGTTGGACATGATACCGGACTTGCTGGGGGCCGTTCCGACGGACTTGCAGAAGAAGAAGAAGAAGAAGAAGAAGAAGAAGAAGAAAGGAGAGGAGGAGGAGGAGTACCGGTATTCCAAATACTGCATTAGTCTTGCGGCGCTCCGCAGTTACTTCCACCGGCGTAGGATCACCCCCGATACACGTGACGAGCGGACCATTCTGAGGTACTCACAAACTGTTGCAAATTAAAATATGTTATGGATTCAACAAAAAATGTAGTTATTTATGTCTCTAATTTATATTGCAGGTACGTGAGGGCGTTTGTCATGGATTTATGTGGCATCGTCATGTTTGTCGATTCCAGCAGTGACGCAGTTCCGATTGTGTTCCTTTCTCTGCTGAGGCCCATTGATCGGCCGTCGAGGTGGAACTAAGGTGGAGACGTGCTCGCCTACTTATACCGGGGCTTGTGTCATGCTTGTCTGGTAAGTTTGTACAAATATTTTAATTTTTTTATTACAAATATTAGGGTTCCATATTTACCAGAAGTGCACCGCATGTCCAAAATTTAGGCGACGAACAAGCAGATTGCCGGACCGCTTCTTCTACTCCAGCAGTGGTCATGGTCAAATATACCGGTGTGTCGGCCTGTTCCTCCAGCTCAGGCGGGGTTATGGACGGGAGATGACCCCGAGAGACGTCCGGGGTACGGTGCCATATGGAGTGCTCCCCACACATACAAGGACACGGGCAGGGGGAGGACCGTGGGGATTTCGTATGTCCGGGGTCAGCTCCAGATGCTTCACGAGGTGAGCATCACCTGGTACCCCTATCGTCTGTTCTACGATCGGGGCCTTCTGTGCCAGCTGACATTAGAGCAGAGATATCTCTCATTTTATCGGGGGCCGTGCGTATGCTTCTGGATAGTTGAGTATCACTATCCTGATCGAGTGCCCCGTCAGTTTGGCTTAGATGCATATGTCCCTGATTTTCCAGAGTTGGGCGAGCAGCAGACCACCCAGCTGCACAGGTAACTACCCACTGCCTTATTGTTTGTCTATTTTATTATTTGTTCAGCCATACACGTTACTAATTAATTTATATTGCAGCACTAAACACAACAAGCCCAAAGTCGACTGGAGCACGCGTTTCTGGGAGCATTACCAGCGTGCTGCATCACCCCAGTTTCACTTATGGACCCCGCCTCCAGCTCCAGATGCCCCTATGCCGGTCGGGCCTTGGAGATTGCGATATTTAGTCTGGTACCAGAGATGGGGCATGCCGACGGTTTATCTACAGGGGGACTATGGTGATGCTCTTCGACGGAGACTCACGGGTGACGGATCTAGGACTTACTTGCCTTTCGGCCCGATCCATGCTCGTTCGGTATGTTTAAATGAAACTGACATGCTTAAAAAATTGTAGTTATTTATTCATCTTCTAATAATAATAATGAAAATACATTGTGTGCAGATTTTGACCGCTATTAGAGGAGTGGCACACAGCTTGGTGTGCATGGCGAGAAAAAGTTGGAGAGCGATAGGATGTCAAATGCTCCAACACAGTGCACCGATCGTTGAGGACTCTGGCTGGGACGGGCGCCTCGTTGGTATGTTACACGATGCTAGAGAGGACATCAATTGGCGCGAGATAAAGGCCCCACCACCAGATCCGGAGCAGCCTAGAGCCCCTATCTACGCTGATGAGATGCCGCCACCTCCTACAGGTAATAATATGTCATACAAATGATCATTATTAAGCGTCTCTTTAAAAGATCATTCTTATTAATTTATCTTCATTTCTGCAGATGATGACTCGGGTTGGGCGATCCACCAATGGGTGTTGAACAACAACGCGTGGAACGCGTACTACAACGAGCATGGAGTTCCAGTGCAGCATACCGAGGTAGCAAAAGTTCATTATTTAATTAATTTACTCGTTACTTCTATGTCTCTAATTTAACATTGTTTACATGCAGGATGAAGCTGCCGCCGCCGCCGTTTTCTCATTGGATGACCTCACTGGAGATGAGGGCGGATGGGAGCCAGCTAGCTCCCACCGACCGCAGTATATGGAGCCCAGACAGCACGACGGCGAGGCCAGTGGGAGTGGGGCACAGACTGCAGATGGCTTTGCCTCTGCTATATTTGGCACACCGCCTCCGGCCACGTATCCTCCTACTTGGGAGGCCGATCCGTGGGTGTTGCGTACACAGGCGGGGATCCATGGGGAGCATGCATTACACCTGGAGGCGGACCCATGGGCGCGCGAGGCCGTACACGATGACATGCAGGTGGATGAGGTTCACCAGAGGCGTCCGCCTTCGCAGAGGGACCGCCATGCACCTACTAGGTTGGAGCTCTCCGGACCTCGCCCTCGTCGTCGCCGTTAGGGTTTTTATATTTTTAGTTTGATAGGTTTCTAGTATTTTAGTTTGGATTATTATATTTCATGTTTGAACTGTTATGTTTCATGTTTAAACTTACCATTTAGATTACCTACTTTTGTTGTTTAGACTTACTATTTAGATTACCATTTAGAAACATTTAAACATTAACAAACTTAATATAAAACTAATCAATTATATTAAAACTACACAATTACATAACATATAAAAATAATCGTCAACTATAAAAATATAATCGTCAACAAATAATAAATATATATCATACAATTTAATATAAAACATTCAAACAAATCATTACAACAATTTAATGTAAAACATTCAAACAAATCATTACAACAATTTAATATAAAACATTCAAACAAATTAAAACATAAAACCTTAAAAAAAAAAAAAAGAGCGGACCGCCCAGCAGCTGGGCGGTCAGGTGGGGAAATTGGACCGCCCAGTGGACGGGCGGTTGGGGTAGAAATAAAAATAAGTTTGGGGTGGGGGCAGATTTGATAATTTGTTTTTTTTGGGGTATTAATAAAAATATCGGCCTAACCTTGGTACCTTACTGAGTTAATATTTTAACAGAGAAAGTTTGGCTTTATGCAGAGCACAAACCATATGTAAAGCTGTTTTGGTTGTATAGTTCGTGCGCTTCATGCAGCCAAAACCACTCTGTTAACATACTTAGCCAGCCTTACTTTTGTCTACATTACACATAAATGTGAGCAGTACCGCACCGCACTTTCCGCTGCCTGCATGAATCCCTATCCACTAAGGTAACATAATATCTGAGTTTAGATTCTAGCGCAAGATGTCCCTTTAATATTCGTGCCAGCGCAGATCGGACAGTTCAGATCCAAAATTAGAATTTCGGTTACTCAGGTGGTCCACCTCTGTCCAGACACGAACCTGACACTAGTACACTACTACTCTCCAGTCCCAAGATTTTCTGTGTCCTTTGTTGTGTGCGTAATGCGAACAAAATGCAGAGTTTACTTGATTTGTTGGTCGGTGGTCAGTGGCCACCTCGCCTTACCTTTGTCTACATACATGTGAGCAGCACCGCTCGGCCCCCACATTAAATCCACATCCACTGAGGTAACACACTATTTGTCTTTAAGTTATAACCGTTCGATTAGAACGCGGGTACTTCAACTGTCGTGCCAAAGCAGATCGGACGGTTGATATATAAAATGAACTTTTCTATTACCTCAGGTAATATGAATAATAAATTCCGCCTCCACCCATCGACTTCGGAGTAGGTCCAATGCTCCTTGGACCTACTTTATGTTTGATGGGTCCAGAACAGTCCGATTTGCTTCGAGATATGTGCCCCAGATTTAATATTCGGCGCGGTCACATCAATTGTCGTGCACGTAGATCTTGAGACGAATCAACGGTGAAAGAACCCAAACCCACAAGTAGCTCCAATGGACATCGGACCCCCATCCAAACGCTAACACTGATACAAGCACTAGTACACTCACACTCACTACTCTCCAGTCTAGCAATTGAATTGATGAAGCAAGCTCAAGAATTGCTCCGCCGCTTCCTCCTCCTCCTCCTCCTCTCCCTCGCCGCAGCTCGAGGAGAAGGTGGTGGCTTCCTCAGTCCCAACTACTACCGCCGCTCCTGTCCCGGCGTCGAGAAGATCGTCTCCGACACCGTCACCTCAAAGCAGATCGCCAACCCTACCACCGCCGCTGGTACTCTCCGTCTCTTCTTCCATGACTGCTTCGTCACTGGTTGCGACGCCTCTGTTCTCATTTCCAAATCCTCCATGCTTCCTTCTTCCTTGCCAGAGCGTGATTCCGAAATCAATCTCTCTTTGCCTGGAGATGCCTTTGATGCCGTTGTCAGAGCAAAGGCAGCCCTCGAATTGCAATGCCCAGGCCAGGTTTGGAGATCTCCATTTTTACCAAAACTGGAGATGTCCAGTTATTGTTTTAACACTTGTAATCACATTTTGTTTGTAGGTGTCATGTGCTGACATACTCACTCTGGCAACACGTGATCTCGTGTCACTGCTCGGAGGGCCCCACTATGAAGTTGCTCTTGGTAGGAAAGACTCACTCTTTTCGCATGCATCCGATGCCGATTCCTTCCTCCCGCGTACTAATATGTCGGCATCTCAGCTGATACACTTGTTCGGTACCAGAGGCTTCTCAATTCAAGACATGGTTGCCCTTGCTGGCGCTCATACTGTCGGTTTCTCTCATTGCAAGTTAGTGCATTTCATATCAAGAAATATTTTCAGACATGTAGGAATATGCTTGTGTATGCGTCAAAAGTAGAGAAATTACTCATTTGCCCTCAGAACTGTCCAATTATTTTATGGGTACTTCATAAAATTGAAG
Organism: Carex littledalei; assembly: GCA_011114355.1. Classification (NCBI taxonomy): domain Eukaryota; kingdom Viridiplantae; phylum Streptophyta; class Magnoliopsida; order Poales; family Cyperaceae; genus Carex; species Carex littledalei. Next base: position 4,704,871 of record CM022083.1, on the reverse strand, counting down.
TTTGTTTTAATATAAAAGACATTAAAATGAGTAAATTTGTGAGTTTTTGAAGTTTAGAAGGATAAATATGATATTATTAATTTTAGAAGGGGGAATACATAATTTCCAAGTTTTTGAGGGGTATACATGAAATTCCCCCTTTATCTTTCTAAACTGAAACAGTGATATTGGTTACCAGTAGAGAAATCAGGTCATTTGTGGTCAGAAACCAACTAGTTAGACGATGGAACATCTTTCTAATACATACTGCATAATTTTATTAAAAAATAAAGGATAAAATGGGTACTTTATAAATTTAAAATGAATTTCAATAGAAAAGTTAATGAATTGGAAATTTGTGAGTTTATGAAATTTAGATGGGTAAATATGTAATTATGAATTTTAGAGAGAGAAATACATAATTTCGAAGTTTTTGAGGGGTATACATGAATTTCCCCCTTTTAATAAAGGGTAAAATGAGTGCTTTATAAGTTTAAAATGAATTTTAATAGAAAAGTTAATAAATTGGATAAATTGGGTAAATTGAAAGTGAATTTTCTACTGCAAGAAATCTTACACTTGCTAGATAATGCATTGGGTTTGTATTGACCTGACCTGGCCTTCAAAAATTGATTTTGGTAAGATTACTAGTGATATTCTGGTATTGAATAACTGAATATGATGTTTATATCTCTGTTTATAATTTAGGGAGTTTGCCGGGCGTATATACAACTATGAAAATAAAGGATGGGGTGTGGTTGATCCAAAGCTTGACATGCGATTTGCAAAAGCTTTACAAAGAGCTTGTGCCAACTATTTAAAGGACCCCACACTCTCTATATTCAATGATGTGATGACACCTGGCAGGTTCGACAACATTTACTACAAGAATTTACAGAGGGGCTTCGGCCTACTGGCATCGGATTCCGTGCTAATGTCTGACGCTCGTACCAGACCGTTTGTTTCACGGTACGCTTCGAACCAGACAGTTTTCTTTGAAGATTTTGCAAAGGCAATGCAAAAGATTAGTTTGTATAGAGTCAAGACGGGTCGAGAAGGTGAGGTTAGAAGGAGATGTGATTCTTTTAATAATATCTAAATTTTTTAGGGGTTGGATTGATTATTGTGTTCTTAGTCTATTGTGGGGTTGCACATACTTGAATTTTTTATTGGGCAGTGAGAATTTTAGATTGTGTTGATGAACAGTCCTGTGAGGAAATAGTGATTATTCAAGTTCATGTTTTCTATTGAGTTTGTTTATATATATATTGAAAAAGTGGAATCAAACATTGAAGAAGTTTGTTCATACATTCTTCTTTTGCTATAATTTATGTTTCTATATAGCATAAATATATATTTTCAGAACCTAGAAGGTAGGAAAGCAAAATTTAAACACAATCCACAAGCAATTTTGCAAGATTACAAATCTAGTTACCCCAAAAAAGGACAAAAAAGAAAGAACAATTATAGATCTATTCTAACTTTGTAAAGAAGAGGCATTTGTGTTTGTTTTGTTCTATACATCTATTCCTTTGACAGCTTCTTCAACTGCATCATCTTTCAACTCAACCTCTTTGAAATCTCTTTCAACCTTGTACTCGTGCTTCATTGCAAGCACCAAAAACACCACAAAATTCACCACACCCAAAATTGCAAGCAACCAATAGAAGTAATCCAACCTCCCTTTGTTCAAATTATTTGTTATCCATCTCCCGTTTGTCACCTTACCGACCAACGTGACCAACACACTACTCAAGAAGAAACCCATAGACACAGTAGCGAGAAATAAAGCCGTGCTCATGGATTTCATTCGCTCAGGTCCCTCTCTGATAAAGAACTCCAATTGTCCCACGTAAGCGAACGCCTCCCCTGCACCAACCAGGAAAAACTGCGGCACTAACCAGAAAACACTGATCGGGCTTTCTCCGCTGTTTGATGCATCTCGTCTTTTCTTCTCTACAATGGCAGAGACGGCCATGGAAAGCATAGAGAACACCAAGCCGACGGCAATTCTCTGGAGACTGGTAAGGCCTTGCGGGTTGTGTGTGATTCTACCTGTCATATCAGTATATTTTGGTTTAGTCCCACAAGTTATTTTGTAGTTCATCCCATGGTTGAAAATATATATATTACCTGCTAATGGCACAAGCACCTTTTCGTTGAGAGAAGTGAAGGTGAGAATGGTGATGAAGAGAAACACAGAGAGCGATCCGGAAGGGAAGAGAAAGGAGCCCCCAACACGACGGTTCATAAAGGTGCCCTGCTCAACGGAGAAGGTCGAAATTTGCGAATACACGGTCCAAAACAAGATGCATGTCGCCCAAATCGGTAGCAACTTCACCACCATTTTCACCTCTTCCACCTCTGTCATTGTGCTCAACATCTTTCTCTCACTCTTCTTTTCGGGGCTGCTTCCATCGGCGACTACACTGATCGCTGCTTTGTCAAGACACCTGCTCAATCATGCAAGACATGCTTAATTAGGTACCATGCACATATTTATTATACGTATGAATGTATCAATGCATGCACCACGCACTGCAGTTTAGTTAATTACCTGAATTTCTTAGTATGAGCAACATTGGCTGTGTAATAACCTTCCAGTTCGCTAGGATCAGTCGGGTTAGCGAGTTTTCTCTGCTTAAAAGCGAGGTATAACACCTTACAGATTACTGTAAATGGGCTTCCTTGTGGCACTCGATACCGGTACCTTGGCGTACCAGCAAGAAGAACCGCTATTGATATTGCCATTGCCGCTGCTGAAATGCCATATCCCAATCCCCTCCCTACATTATCTTGTATGTATACCAGCACTGTAACAGCAAAAAGTGACCCGATGCTTATGCAGAAGTAAAACCTATTGAAGAAGAAAATCATTGCTTTCTCTTCCTTTGGGTCCCGGATGTCAAATTGATCGGACCCAAAACCCGAACAATTGGCCTTGATCCCGCCTCCACCAAGGGCAATGGTGTAAAGAGATGCATATAGCATTGCCATCTGACTTCCACTCGCTGGAATGCAACCTTGTTGTGTCACACGGAAATTTTCGCATTGTGGGGGCCGCATGCTCTTCAACGATGCGGTGATAGTTAGCAAAGTTGTACCCTGTATTAAATTGCAAAATTTAGTAGTTGATTTAGATGGTTAAGCAAGAAGTATCATAACTTAGGTGTGATTCAGACATGCTAATAGGACAAATGCTTGTTAAATTAACTCATTAAGTCAAAATCAAACCCAACAAACACTATGCTTGTATTTATATATTAAACTACTGTTATTTAGTTCTTACCATGATAGTGATAGTTGGAAAAATTCATTATGACCAAAAGTAGATTATTGTCGTCTTAGTAAACTCATTCAATTGACAAAAGTGGTGTACTTAAAATAACTAATTAACCTGACTCTCTTACCAGAGCAGCTATTGTAGAAAAGATTGCTATGGTGAGGTAACGGCCAAGCTTAGCATCAGCGAGGAAAGCACTGAGAAGCGCAAGGAGATTAAGAGTTCCCATGAAATTGGTGACGGTAGTTGCCGCTTGCGAGTTCGACAGGTGCAATTCTCCTACCAAATATGTTACCAAATTCATTGCAATTCCCATTACACACATCCTTTCTGCTAACTCCGTCCCTGAATGCATGCAAGAAAAACATTTGAGTTTAGTCTCACAATTTGAAAATATATATTTGCTAGTGATAATGATACTAAATCAAAATGTAATCTACAAAATATGTATACCTTGATAGCATTTGCATTTGAAAGTTTGTAGATCTTTTTCATAATTTTTTAAAATATAAGATTATATTTTTCTAAAGTTTGTACCTAAAATAAGGCCAGCTCCAAGCCATCCCCCTGTTTTAGTCTTGTCAACAGGGTTTCCTCTGTAGTCAACAATTAATGCATTATTCTCTTCTTTTGAGCATGCTCCTGCTGAAACCTAGATTATTGTTAATTTAAGAGAAATTAATAAATTTTTTAAACAACCAACAATAACCATAATAAGGGAATATATAAAATTGCATTAGCAATTATTTAATTAAATTACCATTTTGTAAGCCAAGTTTGCAAAGCAACCAACAAGAGAAAGAGAGAGAAAGAGAGTTAGATTGACAAAATTGGTGCAAGTAGTTCTATTATTTGGGACAGTTAGTGCTTGAAAATTTAAGCAAGTAAGAGATGATACATATATAGGCCAAAATAATTTAGGGGAGAGGTTCAATTTGTGTTGCTCACATCTGCTTTGTTGCATATCTTGTTTTATACAAAAAAAAAGTATCTTATGTAACAATCAACTTTGCAGCATATCTTGTGGCCAGTATATATTTTGGGGCTTGAGCATTTGATAAAATTTAAGTAAATGAGATAAAAAAAAAGTCCCCATCTAAAAAAGTAATTAAATCCTAAGCCATATATATATGGTACAAAGGTATATAAAGTTTTTACCTCAAGTAAATTGATGGTAGAATAATATACTATTTCCAATTTGTCCAACCAAAAAGTAATACTTAAAATTTTCATGTGAGCTAAAAATATAAAGAAACCGTCAAAAGCATAACTACGACCATGAATTTACATGGTACCATGCATATGCATAGCTCGTATTGGTCCATACTATGAATTAATATTTTCATTTCAAAGTCGATATGAACCGTTCAACATGATTTTTATATGAAAATAAACTTGCAAACTAAATTTTACATATTTTAGAATTTTCTTACTATTTTTTAGATATATAGAAAATCAACTTTGCAGCATATCTTGTGGCCAGTATATATTTTGGGGCTTGAGCATTTGATAAAATTTAAGTAAATGAGATAAAAAAAAGGTCCCCATCTAAAAAAGTAATTAAATCCTAAGCCATATATATATGGTACAAAGGTATATAAAGTTTTTACCTCAAGTAAATTGATGGTAGAATAATATACTATTTCCAATTTGTCCAACCAAAAAGTAATACTTAAAATTTTCATGTGAGCTAAAAATATAAAGAAACCGTCAAAAGCATAACTACGACCATGAATTTGTATGGTACCATGCATAGCTTGTATTGGTCCGTACTATGAATTAATATTTTCATTTCAAAGTCGATATGAACCGTTCAACATGATTTTTATATGAAAATAAACTTGCAAACTAAATTTTACATATTTTAGAATTTTCTTACTATTTTTTAGATATATAGAAAATCACTAATTTTAAATGGTCTACAAATTTTAAATCATGTGATTTTCTACCTATCTAAAAAATACTAAATAAATATAAATTTGATCTACAGGTACATTTCACACGGAGATTGTGTTGAACGGTTTAGATTGATTGTTTGAAATTTGAATACTAATATATTAATCCATAGTACAAACCAATTTTCGTAATGCATCATCATCATCATCATCATCATCATCATAATAATAATAATAATAATTCTAATATGAGATGGACTATGGTGAGTTGTAAAGTAAAACGTTGTTTTACTTCACGCCATATTTTCATTTTGAAAATCCAAACAACCGATCCGAACCGTTCAACTTTTTCTAAATATTGAAATGTACTTGGAGACTAAATTTTACATTTTTTGGAATTTTTTTACTATTTATTAAGCCACTTTGAAATCGCTGATCCACTGTGAACAGTAAAAAACAGTAAAATTTTCTGGACCACCGGATCAGCGATTTTCAAAGTGGCTTAATAAATAGTAAAAAATTTTCAAAAAATGTAAAATTTGGTCTCCAAGCACATTTCAATATAGAGAACATGTTGAACAGTTCGGATCGGTTGTTTGGATTTTCAAAATGAAAATATGAGCGTGAAGTAAAAATGACATCTTACTTCACAACTCACCATAGCCCAGCTCATTCTAATATTAATAATAATAATAATAATTTGAATTTGGCACTAGAGTTAGATGACCTTAGTTGTCAGTAGAGAGGTGGGCACAAAAAATCAAAGAGGACAATAATGCATGTGGTCGGCTAGCTGTGTGGCTGGATGAGCATTTGGACAAAGCTTATGGAGTTTTATGTGGTGCCAAACTAATACTTGTACTATTTTTTATGCTGCCAAATCTCTAAGATCTTGAAAGAAAAATATTTAATATTCCAACACCTTATAAATTTTATTAACTTTTCACGAATAACTTACATGGCAAAGCATATCTGAATGATAGTTGCATTCATTAACAAGAAATTTTTTATATGTGATGACAAAAGTGTTTAGAATTAAAAAAAATTTAAAAATGTATTCTTACTCATAATTTAACTCAAATGTTTGTATGAATATTCTAAAAAAATGATCAATACTGTATACACTATGTATGTATTATAAACATTTTAAAATTCAGATATTAATAATTTATCTGTTAAGTGTCGATCAACACTTAAAAAAAAAGATACAAAAAATATATGTGAAAATAATTTTTCTTTCGTTGACAATAAATGTGTAGAATTTAAAAAAAAATTGTAATGATTGGCATGAGTAGGAAATAATTTGGCCTGAATAAGAAAGAGATGAGAGAATATGTCATTTGGTGCAAATGAGAAAAAGACAGGTGGCGACGTGTAAGGAGAGATGTGATAGAAGGGGCCAATGAAATTGAAATGGGAATGGTATTTGTGGTAAGTATGATACAGTCCATGAACTTTGATTGGGTTTTGGTCCTTTTGGAAACGTGTGTACGTCATGCATATTAATTAATTAATTGATTGTATGATTAAAGTTAATATAGTTAGGTGTAATTCGGTGGATCCACCATTTATGCAATGATTGGTAGTAAGATTCCTTTGACTAGAGGCGAAGTTACTACACTTGATGACAACCCCATTCATTCATTATTATCCAAAAATTGACTCATTAATCTACTCAACGGTTCACATAGATAAGGATCATACTTTTATTCTTATTGGGTCTATGTATGGATTTTGATTTTTCATTTTTTTTTAAAGCAAAGCTATATGGAAGTAGGAATAGATAACTGTTTATTTCTAAATTTTGAAAATTATGTCTCTCATATTGAAATTAAGTCTAAATTTAATTATATGTATGTGGTTTTTTGTCTATAGAATTTAATTAAGTCCAAAAATTGTCTACCTTGGACCAATTCCTAGCTACGCCCCCAATGTTTTTTTTTATGTTTAAACAATTGCTGGAGAGCTGGTTTTACTTTTTTTTTTTTTTTAGATTTTGTTTTATTATTTTTAGATAGGTTGAAGATTAATATGTTTGAATGGTCCAGGATTTTTAAACTAGATGACTTCTACTTATTTTAAAGAAATAGTACAGGGCCTTTAATAAAAAAAAAAATAGGAATGAGGGAATTGGTAAACTGTGTGTTTTGTGATCAATTGAAAACAAAATCATTTATTTCATCATTGTGAGATTATCAAATTATTTTGGATTAAATTTAATATTGCTAATCTTAAGGTGTTCAATTAGAGTCGGGATAAGTGGATGAATTATGAGAATGTAATTTATTGTCAAAAGTTATGTTGTACTGTTTTTTTTTTTTTTTGGGTCTATATACTTATTCCTAATAAAAGCAAATTACAATTGTGTGGAATTATTCTATACAAACTATATATAATCATATTTTCTCTCTTATGGGCCTAGTATAGAGTTTAATGCCATGGGCCAAGCTGGTATATGGTTTAGCAAATAATGAGATATAACTTGTGCCCATTCAATTAATAATATAAACACCATCTTCAACATTTGAAATATAATTGTTTAGATGTGTATTTATACTTAAAACTGTTGAATGTTTCTAATATTGTAGTTTATACGGTTACCTGTGAAAATATATTTTATAATTAAACATATTTTGTGTCAATATCTTGAACCACATTGACATGGAATTAAGATTTTCTGAGATAACACGAATACGAACAAAGAATCCGGACCGGTCGTTTTCAAATGAACACAAATTATTTCTAAATTCATTTTGATTCTTTTAATTTGTCTGATTTTAAGCAAAATTACCAAAACAAGGACAACCGGTAATTGCTATTTTTCAGTGCTTTAACAATTTTTCCTAATATTTTATAATTTTCCAAATCGATACTGACATATTTTCGTAAATGGCATTATAGTCCAACTATAATGAGATACATTAATTTTGTTAACGAATCAGAAGAGATGAGAATGAAAGAACCTTGTATTTATTTATATTTATATTTGTAATTTTTCGTTATGATTTTGGAAAAATTAAGATGAAGAATTATACTAGTAATTTTAAATAATAGTAGTTATATTTTCACTTATATAAAAAATTTGACCCACTACATAATTTTTTTTTCTGCCTTCCCCTATTTGAAATCTTCACATCATTTATATGAATAGTCACATACTAGTCATGCTAAATAAGAGCATAAGTTAATAATGCATGTTGGTAGCCATTCATTCTCCTCTATTTATATGAATAATTACATACAAGTCATGTTAACTTATTTTGATCAACATTAATATATAGCAGAATCTAGTTATCCAATTTAGTAGTAAATTTTATCTCAATTAGATTAATTTGAGTAACAAATTTATCTCAGTTAGATTTTGGAGGAAACTAATTTGATATCTTTTTATATATAAATAGAGGTTATAAAGTCACCGGCCAGATCATCTGCCGATACATTTTTTTTCTATCTGAACCCTTCCTCAAAGATTTTTTATCAATCCATCACCCTTATCAAGTGAGTTATCCAGAATTGCTAGTCGAAGAACTAATCAAAATTGAGACATTAATGAAGAGGAGGTCGAACCCTGGGGAGGAAGAACAGGTTCTACTTGAGGATCTGCGAGTAACACACCGTGTAGTTAAGTTTATAAGAGAATATGAACCTAATAGTAATAGTTTCGTCTTCTTTTGGTTCATATTGGCACAGTTTATATTGCTGGTATCGTGGTCTCCTGCAATTATTGGAAGCAGAGAGAAACAGAGCAATGGTTGTGGCACAAAGAACTAGTTGCAATTATAAACTCTCTCCACGAGAAAGATATAATTGAAAACTTGCTTCTTGACAAAGCAAATTGTAATTCAAACTTGTTAACAACACCACCTAATATTAATGAGGAGGAGAAGAGAGTGCATGCGCTAGCACTCCTCGTCAAAACATTTCTTGCTCTTCTTGAACTCAAAGAACATTCTGAAATTTTCCAGCTCTTATTAGAGTCAACCAAAGAAATAGACAATCTCCCTCAACTGATTTGCGAGGCATGTGAAGGACAACCCCTGTTCCTTCTCCTTATAGGGGGTCTCCTTTCGCTCAAACAATGCGACTACCACATATGCAACAAGGTGAAAGATGATCTCGTCAAGATCAAAGAGTCCGATAATGCTGCTACTAACAACTACATGCAGTGCATGGTTACCTACTGCATTAATGATTTACCCCACTTTCTCAAAAGGTGCTTTCTGTATTTAGCTTGTTACCCAATAGGTTATGAGATTCCTGCAACGTCTCTAACTCAGCTATGGATCGCTGAAGATTTTGTTACACCACAGCAAGGAGAGACTATAGAGGAGACATCACACAAGTACCTTGAGCAACTTGTCCAAAGGTACTTTCAACATTTAAGGAAATTGACATTCATTCTTATAATTAATTGGCGATTACTAGGTCTATTGTTTTTCCCTTAATTTGTAGCATATATAAATGACATGACAATTAGTAACAAAACTGAATGTTGTTTGTTTTATTACAAAAGAGTACAAAATTTTAATTTCTCTGGTCTGCTCCATGATCGATAAAGACACTTTTTATTTCCTTTTTGGTTTTTTAAGTAAACTGAGAAATTTTATTCTTTTATAAATATGTACTTGAAGTTTATTTACTTTCCTTGTTGCTGGCAGGTCATTGGTTTGTGTTTCAACGAGATCATTTTTAGGCACAATCAAATGTTGCCATCCAAAGATCCAACTTAAATAAGTTTTTGGTTACCAATCCAAGTGGACCGTCAATGTCCGGGTCGCGTTTAGCAGTCCATAATGATTACAAGGAATCAGACGGGTTTTTCACAGGTTGTAAATTACAATCCATTTTTGCTTTTGACTATAGTAGTACTTTTGATAGTATTGATACCAAGACCCTGAAAGTGCTCGAACTGAGAAAATGTTCAACCCAATTTGGGGAATTTTTGGATAAAATCCATAACCTACGATATGTTGGCTTGAGAGTCCGTACCTTCTTTCTTAAATAACAGCTAAATTAATTACAAATTTTCTGACAAACAAATTATGTAAGGAACCAAATTTCATAATAATTCCTGAACTAACTCGTTAATTTTTCAAAGTAAATTTAAGAGAAAATCTCTAGTGTGCATATAGAAACTTCTAAATAGTCAATTTCTTCATTAAAATACCATAATATCCAATATACCATAATAGTCAATTTCTGACCAATTCACTCTATTCCGATTCCACGATCAAGTGACCGATTCAAATTCCAATTCTGAATTTGCAAACCATGTGCGGTGCTCTACTCACATTAAATCTTCTATTTTATCACCCTCATTTTTGTTTTTTTTTTGATAAAAGTGGCAAGCCACCTGTTTCATTAGAAACAAAATATTTTATCACCCTCATAATTGTAAAAATTAATCTTTCGTTCTCTCTGTACTTTTTTTGTTTTGATATTTCAGGACAGATCGAATTAAGGTATGCAGTTCTTGCAAAGTATAATTTGCTCGATCCCTTCTTCTGTAATGAATTCATCATCTGTTAATCTTGAAGTCCCATCTTTGTTTTGCTTAAAAATGAATTGTTTCCTTTCTATTAACTGATATTAGTAAGAAACAAAAATATTAATTGTTGTAGCTCCTTTTATACTTGACAGATTTATGTGGGTCTCATATATTGATGTAATTTGTTTGAGCTTCTGTTATTACGTGAATGTATTCTAAGTTCAACTAATTAGGCCCATTCAATACTGGTATGTCATCATATGTTTTATTTTTTCTTCTCTTTTTCTCTGAACATTGGGATCTAGCAATTATATTGATCAATGAATTAAAAGAGAGAAAGAAAGAAAAGAGCCCAAGGATGAAGTTTAGGGCTATGGGCCAATGTGGTAATAATAAGATATAATTCCAATTGAGTTCCGAAGTTAATTCCAATTGATTGATTAATTACTTAATTAACGAACTAATGATGTTTCTCTCCATCTCTCCCCCTCACCATTGCCATTGCCACTTCCTCCTCTCCTTCTCCACAATCAAACTCCCCAATTCACACCAACACCTTTCTTACAGTTATTACAGTCACCATTACAGTTACAATGCTGCCATCGCCGCTGCTATTCCCCTCACCTCCACCTCCTCCTCTTCCTCCCCTAATTCACCTAATCAATGATCCCTCCAAAAAGCATCCAACTCTGCTATCAAGCGCATCTCCAATAAGCTCCGCCAGCACAGCTACATCAACCCCGATCCCAACCTGAAAGAATCCAAATCAGAATCAGAATCAGGATCAGATCCCGCTGTTGTCTCTGCCAGATAGATTTTTATTCTGACTCCTCACGATGTCCCTATCTACCGAGTGGGCTAGCTCCACCATTGATTCCACCGTGCCTCAACCCTTCAGTCAACTATGGAAGAAGGAGAAAGAAGAGGATTTTCGGCAATCGTGGCAATGAGTATGAAATAAAATATTTTCTTAGTTTTATAATTGTTTGTGTGTGTTGTATCTTTTTGAACTATTAAAAGTATATATTAAGAGCTCGTCAAGTAAAATTTATTTTGTCAAAAGAAAAAAAAAGAATTTTTTTTTCTACGAGATGGTGTTGACTCCGTGAGTTATTGTATGTCATCAATCAACATCTTGACTAGAGTTGGAAAAACGTGCCGTGCCGTGACTTTGGTCATGTACTATGATGTATCGTGATTTTGGTCCCGTACTGTGCCGTGTCATAAAAAAGTCAATTTTTCACATGATGTGTTGTGACCAAAATGTCACGGGATGTTCACGCATGCGAATGGTCACGCCACGTGAGTCACGTCATTTCCAAACGTGCCGTGCCATGCTATGAGCAAATATTTCGTGTGACATGTCATGCTAAATTTTACAAAGATAGTCACGACACGGATCACACGAGTCACGACACATAATTGACAGGCGTGTCATGTCGTTCCATGATGCAGCCGGCTCCGTTGTACTATTTTTCCAACTCTAAACTTGACCTAGCTATTATATTGAGTTATAAATGAAAACAAAAGAAAGAAAGAGAGATATGGGCCAATATGGTAATAATAAGATATAACGTGGGCCCATTAGAAGAAATTAAATGAGTCTTAATTTGGTCCATTATAATTTGGGCCCACTATAACGGAGAAGAAGAGCCCATTAATCTTTCATCATTTGATGGTCTCATAATTTGGGCCCATTAAAAGAAATTAAATGAGTCAGTTGTCATTTCTCACTCCATTCTCTCCTCTTAGATTTCAAATAGCAATTATATTTAAAATAGCTGTCTTTGAAAGGTACACACTTTTTCATGCAGAAGACCCGATGGAGGTGCAAGCAATTAAGCCAGGCATTCACATGGAGGGAATAATTCTAGCACATGCTAAATCATTCCCTTCGAGGCAGATCTGAGGTGTATACATTTTATTTTGTTTAATTAATTCAGTTTATCACTTAGATATTTAGTTTATGGCACACCATTGACTTCACACTTGTATTTAAATTCATTAGTCAAACTCAAAGACAGATTTCGATGTTGACTCAATTCATTTGTTTAATTCAGTTGATTTAACCGAGTTCAGATCGAATCGATCTGCATCCAGCTGCTTAATGTACGTTCTAAACAAGAATAGAAAATGATTAACTAACAGAGTTGTTAATCTACAATTCATAAACTTCTCTTCGTTTTAAGAATCAGGTTTTGATCTAGTGGCAAAAGACAACACTCCATGTTGAAGATCGTGAGTTCAAAATTCGAATGAAAGAGTTCTTTAACAGAATTAAATAAAAGTTAGTAAACTAGATTTTCATCTTTCTATCTAAAAAGTTCTCTTTATTTTTACAATAGGTTTCGCAATGCCCCTGTATATTTTAAAGAATAATTATTATTTTTGTCACATCTACAACTCATAAATACACATGCTATGTTATATGCATGATGTCCTATCAATCTATATATCATGCATGATGTTTTCACATGCTATATTATTTTCTCACGTCTTATGTGAGTTGTGACCTTTTTTATCATGTATTTGAGTTTAAACTAGAGATATTTACTGAAAATAGAAAAATAAAAAATTACAACGTCGGTGTGTTCTCGTTTAGTAAATATAAATATAACCTTAATGAATACTAAAGGCAGTGTTTACTAATGTGTATTTTAAACATAAATTATTTATTTTCTTTGATTTTATAAACTAATTGGTTGTAATGTTAATAGCAACAAACTGCACAGAATTTGTTGTGTATTTTGACTATTTTGTCATTTTATCAAATCTATGATTTGATTTCTGATATAAGATTAATCAATCACACTATGATGGTAGAGATAGTAATAAAAGAAATTTAAATGCAAAAAATATCATAATTAAACTCTAAAAATAATGTCAGACAAAAGGTAAGAGATATACACTGCTACTCAAATTTTACCTTTTTGTCAATTAAAACCAAAATAGTTGCATGACAAATTAAGCATATCCCGTTTGTATGAGCCATTCGTTTACTTCAAAATTAACTACTTCAAAGACTAATTAATATCCAGAATATCATGCCCATGGTTCTCTTAGATTTCAAATAGTAATTATATTTAAAACAGTTGTCCTTGAAAGGTCCACACTGTCACAGCGGGCTCTTAATTAATTTTAACAGTGCTTAGCTCTAAAGTATAAACCAATCAATATCCGCTGCATGATGTGCAAGGATCTATAGTGTCACACAGGATATCTTGTTACAATGACGCAAGCGCTGATGTCATCTGTAATAGCGGTGACTTTTTCTTTTTGACAAAAAAAAAAAAAGCAAGTGCTTGCGTACGTTGAGAATTCATGTAATACATTTGTTTTTGAGTGAGGCTACGGTCCTATGCATAGCACCAATTGGATCCGTGCTACGGTTCAAAAATTAACTTTTTAAAATTCTAACGGTTGATCCGAACCGTTCAACATGATTATAAAATGAATATGTACTTGCAAACCAAATTTTACATTTTTTCGAACTTTTTTACTATTTTTTCAAAAATCACTTGATCTGAACATTCTGGACCATCCAAAAACAGCCTATCTAAAAAAATAGTAAAAAAATTCAAAAAAATGTAAAATTTGGTTTGCAAGTACATATTCATTCTATAATCATGTTGAATGGTTCGGGTCAACCGTTAGAATTTTGAAAAGTCAAATTTTAAGCCGTAGCACGGACCCAATCCGTGCTATGCATAGCACCGTAGCCTCACTCTTTGTTTTTTATATGTTTACGGTTATTATATGTTTTGTTAATAACCATACCAAGATTTTTTTTTTAAAACATAATTAAAAAAAAGATTTTTACCAAATCAACATGATTACTATTTTATTTTTCAATAACCATAAGAACCGAATTGCCAATTCGGTCCGCTTGTTTTTTTTTTTTGGACCGAAATGGCAATTCGGTCCCTGTTGATTTCACAGCGTTTCAGGAACAACACTACAGAAAATTCGAAAAGGGGCCGGACCGAGATGCCAATTCGGTCCCCCTATTTTTTCCCCCTACCCCGCGGCGCCTCTTCCCTTCTTCCTTTCTTCTTTCCCCCTGAACCAGCCAATTTTTTTTTCAACTCTCAAAATTTCATTATTTTTTATTCTAATCACATATTTTAGTATATTTTTGAGAGGAGAACAAGAAAAACTTCATATCTACAAGTTTCGTTAGGTATGTGGTTAAATTTTTAATTTGAAAAAAAATCCGAATTATATATTTTTTTTGTAGTATAAACAAGTAAGTGTAGAATTATTTAGTTTGTATGTAGAGTAATTTAGCTTTTATCATGTAGTATAAATAAATTGTATAATGATTTAGTTTATTGTAGTGTAATTTAGATTTTTTTAGTGTAATTTTAGTAATTGTAGAATGATTTAGTTTGCATGTAGAGTAATCTTGCTCATATTTTTTTTTAAATAAATGTAGAATAATTTAGTTTTTTTTAGTGTATTGTAGTGTAATTTAGATTTTTTTAGTGTAATTTTAGTAATTGTAGAATGATTTAGTTTGCATGTAGAGTAATCTTGTTCATAATTTTTTTAAATAAATGTGAATTCGAACCAAGTGGCCTATTAATTTAATATTTTAAAATTTAAGACCAAGCACAACGCAATGCTAAATGTTAAAAGATCATTAAGAACAGTGATTAATTTTGATATTTTGCAAAAAAAAAAAAAAAAAAAAAATCTATCAAGTTCTTTTTTAATTGAAAAAAATTATGTGTGTATTCTCGATGTGTTTAGTTCTATCATGTATGCAACATGTTTTTTTTTTTTTGGAAAAACAAGATTTACAATTTAATTTTATCAAAGTTTTTTAATTTTTTAATAGTTGTACTATATTGTTAAAGTGGATCATAGAGATTATATTGAGTTATTAAAGTGGATCATAGAGATGCAGCCGGCTCCATTGCACTATTTTTCCAACTCTAAACTTGACCTAGCTATTATATTGAGTTATAAATGAAAACAAAAGAAAGAAAGACAAGAGCCTAAGGATGAAGTTAGAGATATGGGCCAAAATGGTTAATAATAAGATATAACGTGGGCCCATTATAATTTGGGCCCACTATAACGGAGGAGAAGAGCCCATTAATCTTTGATGGTCTCATAATTTGGGCCCATTAAAAGAAATTAAATGAGTCAGTTGTCATTTCTCACTCCATTCTCTCCTCTTAGATTTCAAATAGCAATTATATTTAAAATAGCTGTCTTTGAAAGGTACACACTTTTTCATGCAGAAGACCCGATCGAGGTGCAAGCAATTAAGCCAGGCACATGCTAAATCATTCCCCTCGAGGCAGATCTGAGGGGTATACATTTTATTTTGTTTAATTAATTCAGTTTATCACTTAGATATTTAGTTTATGGCACACCATTGACAGATTTCGATGTATTTAAATTCATTAGTCAAACTCAAAGACAGATTTCGATGTTGACTCAATTCATTTGTTTAATTCAGTTGATTTAACCGAGTTCAGATCGCATATCTACATCTAACAAGAATAGAAAATGATTAACTAACAGAGTTGTTTGTCTACAATCCATAACATCACACATGCACCGTTCAACGGTATCTAAGCACGTATAGATCATCACTGACATATCTGGATTTAATTATTAAATATCTGCCATAGATCTGATAAACCAGTCCAGATTTGAATCTTTTTAAAATCCCGTTTAAAAACCAGATCTAAAATAAAGAATCAAAGCCTTAAATCAAGTGAGAAAATTCTCGATCCTTTTAATCCAATTCATTCAAACAAGTTTCATCTCAAACTCTCTCACTTTAAGATTATCACTGAACCTTGATTCATAACAATTCAGATCTATATTTGAAGCTTCATGCATCATCAATTGATACCGGACACTTTAAAATAAGTCATGGAAGAAAACAAATCCAACCAAGAAAATCACAATCAAGTTTTGCAACATTCGTGCAACATGACTTGTATACAACCATACAAGAAGCATCTATTTAAGTTATAAATTTCATAAGACAAAATCAACCTTAACACAATGCTTTTTCTATGGTCAATTGCGATTCTACAGAGCAATATGACTTTGAAACCACTAATGGGTTGCGCTCTAGGCAGTAGGTACAATAATTTTTTTAGCGATTAAGAGACGACTTACTATAGAACATGCAATCTATCTCATGCAGTTAATGGATCGTGCCATTCGCACAATCAAGCAAAGGTTAAAAGCTCATACCTCTCCAATCAAGTGGACAGGGATAAGGTTGCTAGCGCCTTGGTAGAATTACATAATTAGAGTAGTTTAGATGTTTTTTTGAGAATAAAGGAGTTTAAAACTACAAATGAGAGTTATTTGACTCAATGTAAATACGTTTTTTATCAATAAAATCGTTAGTAAGCATTTAGAACCACTAATTTAAAAAAAAAAAAAAAGTGATATCTCATGAAATGACTATAATATATTATTGATGATCGGGTAGTCACTATATGCATTAAATTTAGAAAATTTAATTTTATCTAAACACATAATTCATTTGTAAATTAAATTTAAGATTGAATTATGTACAGCTGGAAATCAGAATATTTAATACTCATTTCAATGCAAGATAATCATCTTTAAAAGGTAGTTGAGATAAGAAAATTATTAATTCACAGTTCCTCGAGGGTTGAATAAAAAAAAATGGAAGAAGACTTTGTAGTTCTCCAAAAAATTAATTCCGCGTCAGAGGGAGCGCCTAATTAATGCGAATCATGTGCCTTTTAATTTCCCGTTGACAAAAGAGGTGCGTCCCTTTCAATTTTCTCTCTTTTTTTTTCCGAAATCTTAGCACTGATAAGAAGTCTCACAAAGTAATAACATAAAAAAAAAAAAAATTGAGCGAATGGTGAGGGTCAAGCCCTCAAATTTCATTTATATTTACATAAGTTGTGTCGATTTTACATCCGGTAACAAGTTTATTTTGAACTAAAATAAAATAAAAAGGAAAATAAAGAACCTAAACGAAAATAAATCAAAGTTGGGCAGTGTTGAAAATATAGAGAGATCTGAGGAGAAGAATCAATTGATGAAATTGTGTATTTTCGGATATTCTTTACATAAGCTCTTGATCGCTATTTTATACTACAGAGCCTAAACGGCTATTTATTTGTACCGTTGGTATTGTTTCTATATTTGATAACCTATCGGTACCAACTTTTGTACCTATTTTTCCTTTAATCTAAATATACAAGAAAGGACAAATTCTATCCTTGGTTTAATCGTGGCCCTTTGATCTATATATGATGAGTGGCTGAGATCAATCATCTTTTTCTTCATTAATTTTAACAAACAGAAACACAAAACAGCTAAGAAATAATAAAGTAAGACAAATGCCAAAAACAGAGGCAAACTGAAGCCTTGCTAATTGTTGCTGGTGAGCTGCCTAGCTATTCTCAGCTGTACCAGTTCTCAAATTCCCCTCTGATCTCCCTTGCTATCATCTGAAGTATCAGAGTAACATAGGTTATATAGCAACAACTTGCAATGAATTTTCTGTGTATTTGTCATTTTAGCAAATCAATGGTTTGATTTCCGATATAAGAAATCAGTAACTATGATGGTAGATAATTAATATCTTATGAAAATTCAAATGCAAAAAAAAAATATCATAAGAAAACTCTAAAAATAATATCAGAAAAAAGTGTCTTGTCTTTCAGAGAAGCCATGAGGTAGAGATATACACTGGTAATCAAATTTAACCTTTTTGTCAGTTAAAACCAAAATAGTTGCATCGGCAAATTAAGCATATCCCTTTTGTATGAACCATTCATTTATTTAAAGATTAACTGAAAGACTAATTAATATCTAGAATATCATGCATGCCCATGCATAAGAGAAATATCAAAATTAATTAGCAGATGGATTGTAAGATGTGTTAACCAATTTTTATAATTTAAAGAATCATGCATGGTATAATTACGTACTCTTTCGTCAGTATTATTTTTTTTGTGTGGAACATGCAAGTTCGAAAATAAATTACGCTGGAGCATATAAAGGATCGAAATTAATATCATTGCACATATATGTACTCCCATGTGATCTCTCTCTCTTCATTGCGTGCTTCACATGCAATGATCCCTTACCCCGTTGACCGAAGGGGTGCTATGTTTTTTATCTTATTTTGCATCGGTAACTCAAAATTAAGGGATATGATTCAGAAAGTGATATCTCAAAAGTCAAAACTAAAATCAATCATGCGAACCAAATCCATCTGAACCGCTCTTCGCTCCCACCGGAAAAAAAAAAAAAAACTAAAAATAGGCCATCCAAACCCTAGCCATCCCTCATTCCGCTCCTCCTATCCCTTCTAGAATTCAAATCCTCCCTTGTACCTGACTCAAGCAAATTGAAACGAATGGTCTAGATTAACTCAAAATGGTGCCTCTTCGGAGATGGCACATGGGTAATATTATTTGTGCTTTGAGATTCGTACCAAGTTAAAAGAACGATCATGGGCCGTCTGTTTCCAATTTGCTTGAGTCAGGTACCTGGGATGATCCGAATTCATCCCTTCTAAACCTCACTCCCGACACAGTGGTACCCTCCCCTTTTTTTTCGTCTCTACCTCTTCAAACGGAGAGTAAAATGAGGGAGAGGGAGGGAGCTGTCCTGAGCCAAAAGCGTTGTATCTTCAGAGCTCGGAGCATAGAGTCTCTACCCTCATCTCAATTGAAACGCAGCATCCGACTGTCGGAGTGCGGCGGCTATTGGACGAAAGCATATCCGATCATAGAGAGAGATGGGAAATAAGATAATAGAGTGTTTAAGAGTATTGGTAAGTAGAATTAGATAATTAGAGTAGTTTAGATGATTTTCTGAAAATAAAGGAGTTTAAAACTAAAAATTAGAGTCATTTGACTCGTTATAAATACGTCTTTTATTAGTAAAATAGTTAATAAGCATTTAAAACCACTAACTTTTAAAAAAAGAAAGTGATATCTCATGAGAAATGACTATAATATATTATTGATGATCGATTCGGGTAGTCACTATATGCATTAAATTTAGAAAATTTAATTTTATCTAAACACATAATTCATTTGTAAATTAAATTTAAGATTGAATTATGTACAGCTGGAAATCAGAATATTTAATACTCATTTCAATGCAAGATAATCATCTTTAAAAGGTAGTTGAGATAAGAAAATTATTAATTCACAGTTCCTCGAGGGTTGAATAAAAACAAATGGAAGAAGACTTTGTAGTTCTCCTAAAAATTAATTCCGCGTCAGAAGGAGCGCCTAATTAATGTGAATCATGTGCCTTTCAATTTTCCGTTGACAAAAGAGGTGCGTCCATTTCAATTTTCTCTCTCTTTTTTCGGAAGCTTAGCACTAATAAGAAGTCTCACAAAGTAATAACATCCAAAAAAAATAAAAAATTGAGAGAAAGGTGAGGGTCAAGCTCTCAAATTTCATTTATATTGACATAAGTTAATTGTGTCGATTTTACATCCGGTAACAAGTTTATTTTGAACTAAAATAAAATAAAAAGAACAATAAAGAACCTAAACGAAAATAAATCAAAGTTGGGCAGTGTTGAAAATATAGAGAGATCTGAGGAGAAGAATCAATTGATGAAATTGTGTATTTTCGGATATTCTTTACATAAGCTCTTGATCGCTATTTTATACTACAGAGCCTAAACGGCTATTTATTTGTACCGTTGGTATTGTTTCTATATTTGATAACCTATCGGTACCAACTTTTGTACCTATTTTTCCTTTAATCTAAATATACAAGAAAGGACAAATTCTATCCTTGATTTAATTTTAACAAACAGAAACACAAAACAGCTAAGAAATAATAAGGTAAGACAAATGCCAAAAACAGAGGCAAACTGAAGCCTTGCTAATTGTTGCTGGTAAGCTGCTTAGCTAGCTATTCTCAGCTGTACCAATTTTCAAATTCCCCTCTGATCTCCCTTGCTATCATTTGTGTTGATTTTTGTTGGTCTTGGAAAATGCGGCGACAGTGTTCTCTCCATATAACAAAACACGAGAAAACCTGAGTTCGCCTTGTGTGATCAGGCTTTTAGAATCTGTTATTGTCGACTTGTAATCATTTTCATGAAAATATCGGCACTGTATTTGATTTGTTTGTTTGTTCGAAACTGCATAGTTGATTTTTTTTTTTTTTTTTGACAAAAGTGGGAGATATCCCACCAGTTTCATATATTGAAACTTAAAAGAGTGCATAGTTGATTCAAAATGTATAAACTTAATTTGATATTGCACCAGCGAAGCATAATTTGTACTTGTAGACTTACATATATTTGAATTTTAATTAAGAATTAGGACTAATTCACATACAATAAATTCAAAGGTTCTTTTGCTTGGCTTGCATAAATCATTAAAAGATTATCAAACTTTCTCTCATTCGGAATGATGCATCTTATGTTTGGGAGCATACGTGCAAATAAATGCAGCAAAACTATTTATGTTTTTAGTTTTGAGAATTAAGGCTAATTTACACCACAGGTTTTGATAACAATGGATGGGTATGTTTTTTACTTTTTTTTTCCTCCAACACTTTGGAAATCAAAAGATAATAATATTGTAATTGCAAAAGAAAACCTTGAGGGCATTCATCTTCAGTAAAATGCCAATGAAAACCCATTATTTCACAAAACTGCACTCAAAATTTTAGTTTGAGCAATTTATCGAACAAATTTAGGGCATTCAACTATATTACACTAATGGGATCAAATATTATTATTCTTTTAAGTGCCTTTTACAAACTAAAATGTCACGATTCATATAAGATACACTATTTGCTTTTGTCTACGAATTCTAATTCCTAGAAGAAAAGGTGGATAAATTTCTCGTAATTGAAGTATGCTCTTTTCATTACCGTACGTGAGAGGATTTTGGGGATAAAAAGCCAACACAATTTCTCCCAATTCTATAAGTTTTCAATCTAACTAAAGAAGAGACGAGAAAGAGATCGAAAGAAATGGAAAATGTAGAACAATTAGCTGAGAGAAGATTCAAGCTAAATAGATAGCTGACATATTTATGAAGACATTGTATAAAGGCCATGTCCAAAGCATTGTAAGTAAATTGGGCTCAATTAAGTACTCATTTAAAATCAAACTTGAGGAGGAATTAATGTTACAAACGAGGAAGAAAAGATCACAACACAGTTATTCAAGCATCAAATAAACAACAGATCAATATTGATTAACAAAACAATTAACAGCTGCGTACATTAGCCGTGGGAGCTCCCAATTTAGAGAATAGCAAAACAGAGAATGTAAAACAGAACAGATCATCAATAAAAATCAATCCTTTCTTTCATAGAATTGATAACATGATACTTTCCGCTCGTAATTTGATCTTCTGGAGGTCCGCCTTAAGCTTATGAACTGCGATAAAGTTCACAGGTTGTTTGACTGAAACCTTCAAAAAGTCAGGAAGTAGTGTATCAGGTTTGATGTTTCCCTCTGGGTTTTTGAACGTCGACAAAGCAGTCTCGATGCAATTCATGACATCATGAAACTCCATTGTTGTCGAATTACGAACATTGGGATCAGTATCGTCTGGACAATCCCGTACAAAATCATAAATGCGATGCAGCATCTCCTTTATGGAATTTATTTGTTCCCTAAATCCGAGTAGCTCTATTGCAAACCTCTTGGAAAGACCACTTATTTTATATAGATTCATGGAAGGCATTATATCTTCATTGGATGGTACAAGATCATCAAATTGTTCGTCTATTGAATGCAGACTTTCCGTAAGATCTTTGATGTCTAATTGAGTACTCATAGAGAGAGTATGTATTGGGTATTTGGTGATAAGATAAAGAAAGTATGTATATATGAATGACAATATAATTACTGGGTATTTGGGAGAGAGTATGTATTGGGAATCCACACAACTAGTCAACCAAACACCACTTATATTTTTATATTATTTTAAAAAAAAAAAAAAAAAATTTTGTGAAAGAATATCAATTGTGGTGGCACAATCGGAGGACTGGAAGGAACATATTACACAACAAATGGAGGTCCATTAATGTGAGCATTGGAGATAATTAAACCAAACAAAGAGGAATAATTCCTACCATCTAATATATATATATATATACACCATCTAATCCCTCTTGCCTCACAGACCTAGCTACTTCCTCCCTCTTCCCTCACAGACCCTCTCCCTCCTATCTTTATAATTAATTACCTTCTGTTTTGTCTGGAAACAGCAACTGTATTGGGTGAGTGAGTGTCTCCTCTCTCTCTCTCTCTCTCTCTCTTTTAAAAATTGGCAGCAGCTGCCAATTGGAATTGTATTAAAACGGTAAAAGTACAAGTAAAAATTCTCATACAGCTTCCTATCTCAAATGTAGGCTCGAATAGAGTCCTAACTTCTACGTAATCTAGGATCAAAACTAGATAGAATTGCTTGCTAACAGGCCTCTCTCTCTCTCTCTCTCTCTCTCTCTCTCTCTGATTATCTTAATTTATTAGAGTTTAATTAGCATTAATTTGCATCTCCTCTTTTCCGGCCTCCATGGTGGGGCCTGATCTGTTGACGGTTTACGGCAGACAGCTAGTACGTATATGTATAATTAAGGTGGCTTTCATTTAATTGTATCTCTGGGCAAATATTAAATTAAATTACTCGCCATTTATGTATAATTACTCACCATTTATAATACATATTTCCTTTTATTTTAAGATTTTTTTTATTTGCATTGCAGTAATTTCGTGGGCATGCTAGCTGTTGATTGAGGGAGTTGGGGGAGGGAAGGATTGAACAAAGATAGCAATAGAGTTAATATAGAGGGAGGGAAGTTTTTTGGGTGTGATTTTGAGATATATAGTTGAAATATATAAATGGATGCCTCAGCCTTACCTTCCATAAAAGAATTTCTATCTGAACCCCTCCTCAAAGATTATTTATCAAACCATTACCCTCATCATGTGAGTTATCCAGAATTGCTAGTGGAAGAACTAAACAAAATTGAGACATTCATGAAGAGGAGGTCGAACCCTGGGGAGGAAGAGCAGGTTCTACTTGAGGATCTGCGAATGACACACCGTATAGTTAAGATTATCAGAGAACATGAACCCTGGGGAAGTGCAAATCCTTTCGTCGGATTTTGGTTGATATTCGTAGAGTTTATTGCTGGTATCATGGTCTCCTGCAATTATTGGGAGCAGAGAGAAACAGAGCAATGGTTGCGGCACAAAGAACTAGTTGCAATTATAAACTCTCTCAATGAGAAAGATATAATTGAAAACTTGCTTCTTGACAAAGCAGATTGTAATTCAAACTTGTTAACCACACCACCTAATATTAATGAGGAGGAGAAGAGAGTGCATGCGCTAGCACTCCTCCTCGTCAAAACATTTCCTGCTCTTCTTCAACTCAAAGAATATTCTGAAATTTTCCACCTCTTATTAGAGTCAACCAAAGAAATAGACAATCTCCCTCAACTGATTTGCGAGGCATGTGAAGGACAACCCCTGTTCCTTGTCCTTATAGGGGGTCTCCTTTCACTCAAACAATGCGACTACCACATATGGAACAAGGTGAAAGATGATCTCGTCAAGATCAAAGAGTCCGATAATGCTGTATTTAGCTTGTTTACCTACTGCATTAATGATTTACCCCAGTTTCTCAAAAGGTGCTTTCTGTATTTAGCTTGTTACCCAATAGGTTATGAGATTCCTGCAACGTCTCTAACTCAGCTATGGATTGCTGAAGAATTTGTTACACCACAGCACGAAGAGACTATAGAGGAGGCGTCACATAAGTACCTTGAGCAACTTGTCCAAAGGTACTTCCAACATTTACGGAAATTGACATTCATTCTTATTATTAATTGGTGATTACTAGGTCTATTGTTTTTCCCTTTGTAGCATATATAAATGACATCGCAATTAGTAATAGAATTATTTCTATTTTAAACATTAGGTAGGTCATATATAGCTAGATTCTAAAATGATGTCATCAATAAAACTGAATGTTGTTTGTTTTATTACAAAAGAGTACAAAATTTTCTCTGGTCTGCTCCATGATCAATAGAGACACTTTTTATTTCCATTTTGGTTTTTTAAGTAAACTGAGAAATTTTATTCTTTTATAAATATGTACTTGAAGTTTATTTACTTTCCTTGTTGCTTGCAGGTCATTGGTTTGTGTTTCAAAGAGATCACTCTTAGGCACAATCAAATATTGCCGAGTACATCGTTCTATTCATGAACTTGTCATCCAAAGATCCAACTTAAATAAGTTTTTGGTTACCAATCCAAGTGGACCGTCAATGTCCAGGTTGTGTTCCAGCTTGTGTTTAGCAGTCCATAATGATTACAACGAATCAGACGGGATTTTCAGAGGTTGTAAATTCAAATCCATTTTAGCTTTTGGCTATAGTAGTACTTTTCATAGTATTGATAACAAGCGCCTGAAAGTGCTCGAACTGAGAAAATGTTCAACCCAAGTTGGGGAATTGTTTGAGGGAAATGGTGACCGACGATATGTTGGCTTGAGAGGTACCATATGTGATCTTCCACCCGAATTTTATATGCTCACTCTCAAAACGTTGGATATGAGAGATACAGGAATAGATATCCTACCCGAATATATATGGCACCTCCCAGAACTTCGTCATGTTTACGTGAACTCGGGCCCCGATATTAAAGGCCCACCATCTAAATCATATATGTCAGACCTACAAACTCTGAAAACAGTTGGGATTCATGAGTCATGGCTAAAAAACTTTCCAGAGTGTCTAATCAATCTTAGAAAGTTAGCACTTTCAAATAGGGACAATTCATACTGGAAACCTATTTCTAACCTATTGAGTCACATGGTTAATCTCCTCTCGATGACAATTATAGGCGACATTGTACCGTCAGAGTTTGTGGATATACGGGCATTTCCAAATCTCGAGACGGTTAAGTCAATTAAATTTGAGGGAGAATGGAAATATTGTAGGAAACTTATCATAGATAATGTTAAATTTCCAACGAACCTTACAAATCTCACCCTAACCAAATCTGGTTTGAAGGAAGACCCCATGCCGAGGTTAGAAAGACTAGAAGCCCTGAAATTTCTGAGCTTACAAGATGGAGCATACACTGGGAATAAAATGGTTTGCTCCGAAAATGGGTTTCCACAGTTGCAGTTCTTAGAGCTGAAGAAGTTAGAGAAGTTGGAGAATTGGGAGGTGAACCCGAGGGCTATGCCAGAACTTACCAAACTGTGTGTTGTTGAATGCCTGGCACTGAAGAAACTTCCTGATCTAGAGCATGTTCCTATTATAGAAAGATATATTAAGTGAATGTTGGTTTCAGTATCTTTCTTTGATTCAGTTTGTCCTTTTTTTTTTCTTTTCTGCTTGTGTGTTCCCTTGTTTTTTTTTATTCCTATATATTTTAATTTATTTGTGATCTCCATATCAGTGTGTTATTTGTAATGTATGCTGGGATTTCATGAAGTAAATAAATGTTTTTAGTGGATTTGGTGTTTCCTATTACATCAAATGCTATATTTACTCTTTTTAGTTTATTTTTTATTATGCATGTTGTGTTATTTACTCATGAGTATAGTAAAAAAAATTGCAAATACTTCATATGTAAATATTTGGGCCCATAATAACGGACCATAAAAACCCATTAATCTTTCATTCTTTGATGAGACTCAACTCAATACCGTCAGTTGTCATTTCTCACTCCATTCTCTCCTCTTGTAGTCTTCTCCTTCTCCCTCAATACCGTAAATATTACTTGCACCACGGCTCCAGAACAAACGTTTGATATTAGCCAACCTTTATATATATATATATGAAAGTCACTTTTTATTTATTTAAAAAAAATAAAGTTGGTTATTCAGTACGAATAACTTTATTCCAAGTAATTTTTTCGGAGCTAGTTTCCATTTTTTTTCTATTTCCAAATAAAAACGAAGAAGAAATGATGTTTTCATTTATCTGACGTACAAGAAAGGTCAAAACTATATTATTAAGTTCTTTTTTTCAATTACAACCCTCTAATAATTCTAATCTTGCTTACGTCAAAAATCTAATGAAAAGTGTTTACGTCAAGGACATATCTAGAAAATAATTTTACCACAAAATGCATCATTCTAAGAAGATGATTTTTTTTTTTTTTTCCAAAATTTTTTTTAGTTATCATCTCAATAAATCAAAATTAAACAACCACCATCCATATCTTCAAAAATAAAAAATTACCACCCACACTAGCTAGGTTCGCACACGGATTTTAACGGGTGCACCAACTGGGGATTGAGGAATATTTAATCATGGACGGATCCGTACGAGTCCACACCTTTAATATTTATAATCATGATTATATATTTTATTTTTTGTCTAATTAATTAAGATTGAGAAAAGTTGATATATTAGTTTGAAAATTGTTTAAATGTCATCAAGCAGTAAAATCATCGACAAAATTTAAAGAGCCGTCAAAATTAAAATTAATTATAGTATTACTTGTCCACATAATTTAATTTATAAAAATTCATGTCAATACACTCCATCAGCAAACGAAAAAATTATTTTATATTAAATTTTAAGTGTTTCAAAATTGAAAATTAGTATAGTCCCATAATTAAAGATGATAACAAATTATTTTATAAAGTATTGTTAAAATTACATTATCATTTACAACTATAGAAAATAATTACAAAAATATGTGGTTAATACAATAGAGAACTATTATTCCTTATGCCTAAGAAAATAATTAAATTATGAATCTCCCAATTAATAAGTAACAAAACTTGTTTCAATTAATAATTTGTTTTTCTTTTGTTTGGAAAATTAATCTTCATGCATGTGAAATCTTTTGTTAAAAGATCTTTTGTAATTTTATTTCAATATAATTAAATTAATAATTTAATTTTTTAATATTATGAAATTATTGTCAGTTGCTTACAAAGTAATAATGTCTAAAAATGTGACAATCTCATATAATCTAGCTTTATTGTGGTCTTAAATCTTGCACAATATTTGTCTAAAAAAAAGATATTTCACGATCAATGTAAAAAAATTGAATTAATATTTATTTATGTAATCGTCCAAATTAATATTTATTTTTTGAAATTAATAAATCAGATTGGTCTAAGTTTGATCAAATAAAATGAATCCCGGTTGAATGAGACCTAACCGTTACATCTTCGTTACGCTAATCATAATCCTCATAGACAGATTGTTACGTTGGGTTTTGATTAATAAGGACAGTTTAATTATTTGATTTCCTCTAACATTTTAATAAGAAAATTGTAAGAAATATATATACTCCAAAACAAATAACAAATTTTGTTGTCATTTTCAATCTTACTTGTTCATGATATTCAGTTTCAATTGTAT
Source organism: Carex littledalei (assembly GCA_011114355.1). Lineage (NCBI taxonomy): Eukaryota > Viridiplantae > Streptophyta > Magnoliopsida > Poales > Cyperaceae > Carex > Carex littledalei. The sequence continues at coordinate 4,676,866 of CM022083.1, read as the reverse complement.
AACAAATTATAAACTTATATAATGGTTTGGAAAGATTTCAAAATAATAATGAACACATGAATGTTTCATAAAAAATGTATTTTTGTTCACACCAATAGTGTTAATACACACAATAAGACAAAAAAAAATATCGTAATTCTAAGTTCAAGTAATTAGGCCCATTCAATACTGGAATGTCATCACAAGTTTTCTTTTTTCTACTTTTTTTTCTCTGAATATTTGGATCTAGAAACTATATTGATTATAAATCAAAAGAGAGAAAAAAGAAAAGAGCCTAAGGATGAAGTTTAAGACTATGGGCCAATGTGGTAATAATAACAATATAACGTCAGCCCTTAGAAGTAATTGATTGGGCCCATTACAATTTGGGCCCGTTATAATGTAGACGGAGAGCCCATTAATCTTTCATCATTTGATGAGACCAAAACTCATTCTCGTCAGTTCTCATTTCGGGTAAAGATTTTAACAGAGCTATTATGTCTCATGGAGCACACGAACCATATGAAAACGCTGTTTTGATTCTATATTCCATGCGCTGCACGAAGTCAAAATCTGTCTGTTAAAATATTTACCCCTCATTTCTCGAGTTCGAATCCCCTAAAGTAACTCAAAATTTGAGTTTATATCTGGACCCTTTAAATTTGTCTCAAAACAGATCGGACTGTCTGGATTCAAACTCAAAATTTGGGTTACTTTAGGGGATCTGAATTCTGATTTCTCACTCCCTTCTCCTCTTATCCTTTCTCCCTCAATTCAGAAGGCCATGACTATTGAGTTCCCTCCCCTCTAAATTCCAATTAATTACTTAATTAACGAACTAATGACGTTACCGTTGCTACTCTCCTTCTCCACAATCAAACTCCCCAATTCAAACCTTCACCTTCCTTACAGTTATTACCGTTATTACCGTTACAATGCTGTCATCGCTGCTGCTCTCCCCTCTCCTAATCTCCAAAAAGCATCCGAATCCGCTATCAAGCGGATCTCCGATAAGCTCCGTCAGCTCCGCTACGTCAACCCCGATCCAGACCCGAAAGAATCAGAATCAGAATCTGTCGCAGCTGGAGAGATTTTCATTCCCACTCCTCACGATGTCCCTCTCTATCAAGTGGGCTCCACCATAGATTCTGATCCACGAAACAAAGAGACAGTGCCATCAGTAGCAGAGCTTACGTTACCAGTTGAAGAACTGAGGCGACTGAGAACTCTAGGTATCAGACTGAGAGAGAAACTGAGAGTAGGGAAGGCTGGTATCACAGAGGGAATCGTCAATGGAATCCATGAGAGATGGAGACGATCAGAGGTTGTCAAGATCAAATGTGACGATCTTTACCGAATCAATATGAAACGAACTCATCAAATCCTTGAGGTATCATTGCTTAAAAGTGTACAGATTTGTAGTAATTTTTTTCTGATTCAATTTTCAGAGAAAAACTGGGTTTAGGGTTTAGGGTAATGGATCCAACAACACTCTGACCCAACCCGCATTGATTCAGAGAAAAACTGGGTTTAGGTTTTAGGGAAATGGTTTCCTCACTACAGATTTCAAGTAATTTTGTCTGATTCAATTTTCAGAGAAAAACTTGGGGACTTGTTGTGTGGAGATCTGGTAGTGTAATTATCCTCTACCGTGGATCTGACTACAAGTACCCTTATTTCCACCAACCTGATTCGGATGTGTCTAATGGATCCAATAACACTCTGACCCGACCCGCATTGGTACCGGGTGTCGGGTGTCGGGTCTCAGAACATAGTCCGACTACAGCTGCCAGGAGAAGCAAAGCTAGCTGAAGAAGCGGATCGGGTATTAGATGGGCTGGGTCCACGGTTTTTGGATTGGTGGGGATTAGATCCAAAACCCGTTGATGCTGATCTCTTGCCTGGTGTAGTTATCGGGTTTAGGAAGCCCTTTCGGATCCTTCCGTTTGGGATAAAGCAAAATCTGACTGATTCTGAGATGACAACTCTCAGACGACTCGGCCGGCCGTTGCCGTGTCATTTTGCACTTGGTGAGTTTTTGTGTTACCAAAATAAATAAATACAGTCTTATCCAATAGGTATACTTTTGAATTCTTATATTATTTTTTATTTTATTTTTGAAGGGAGAAACAGAAATCTACAGGGATTAGCTCAGGCCATGATAAAGCTATGGGAAAAATGTGAAATAGCAAAGATTGCTGCCAAGAGAGGTGTTCAAAATACTGATACTGAGATCATTGCTGAGGAGCTCAAGGTGAGAGGGGGTTTAGGGTTTATGGTACCAGTAAGGTTCAAAACAGTATGTTCAAAGCAGTTCATATATCTCTCTTTTTTCTTTTTCAGAAACTGACAGGTGGGACCCTTCTGTCAAGAGACAGTGAATACATTGTTTTCTACAGAGGTAAAGACTTCCTGCCCCTTGCTGTATCCACTGCCATAGAAGAGCGCCGAAAAAGTGCCGAAAATGCAGCCAAAGTACAAGAAGAATCAAATGAAGAGAGAGAAATATCAGATACTGAGTCAGTTAATAAAGAGACGATTGGTACCGACACAATGCCCCTTATGGTGTCGATTAACAAACTAGATGCGAAATTATCCCTGGTACCTGACATATACATTTTTCCTTCTTTAGTTGTTTTATGTAGCATAGCAATTATGTATCATATAGTAAAACTTAGTTGACTGATACAATAAGGTACTGGTATACGTTGGTCCAATTTTGCTAGTTACAAGATTCTTCGGTTACAAGGTTGTACCAGTACCACTCATTATATTTTTGGGGGCAATTTCATGTACGTATTTCCCCTCTAAAGTTCATAATATCATATTTACCCTTCTAAATTTCAAAAACCCACAAATTTACCCAATTTATTGAGTTTTCTATTAAAACTCATTTTAAATTTATAAAGTATCCATTTTACCCTTTATTAAACAAATACAAATATGATATTATGAATTTTAGAGGGCGGGTATATGTAATTGTGAAGTTTTTGAGGGTTTACGTGAAATTGCCCTTTTATTCTGTGCCAACCATCAACAGCGATTGGAGAGTGTGTGGTTTAATTTACGCCCTATTCTAATTTTTATTCAGGCATTGACAAGGAAAGAGAGAGCAGAGAAGCTTCTACAAGAATTGGAGAATTCGGCCGACTCTCCAAGAGAAGAGCATGATTATAAAGAGACCATTTCAGAAGACGAGAGATTTATGCTTAGAAAAGTCGGTCTCAAAATGAAGACTTTTCTACTGATGGGTAAGTTGCTTTGCTAATTTTCATGATTCCACAAAAGTAGAATTAAAATCAAGTAGAATGCATTGAAATAGGCTCTTTATAAACATTTAGAATTTTTAGGGTAGATTTGGTAATTTTTCTTTAGCAAATTTAACACCTCAGGTCAAAGTATGTACCAGTCTGGTACCAATTTTGGACTGAAATCTGGTTCTATTGCTCAGATTCTTGAGTACTTCACCAAGGATTATGATATACTCTGATTTTAATACTGTAAAATGACTAAAATCATGAATAGTTTAAGTTACAATATTTCTCTTTTAAGACAATGAATAGTATAATAATAAGTAATAATAGTAAATCAAACAAATCAAACTGACAATGAATAGTATAATAATAAGTAATAATATATGTTTATCAATAAAACCGTTATCAATAAAACAAATAGAGACTAGATCTCTATTTTTCATCAAAAAAATAATAATATATGTTTATAGTAATAAAGATATTTTTTTTTTATTTCACATACCTTGAAAAGGTACCTTGGTGATTAAATTTGTTCCTGTTAGGCTCGATAATCTTGCCTAACTCTGTTCAGTTCATTTTCGATTTCTGATAAGATTATAATTTATTTTCTTTTATTTTGTATTATACTGTTTTAAAATGTCACAAACAATACTTATATTTAAATTTAGAACCTTGTAAATTTGAAAACTATATACACAGGCTAGTAAGAAATCCCCCACCCCCCGAGTTTAAATAATTGGTATTGTGCACATACCGTAGTTCTGAACAATTAGTTTGGTGAGCTTTGTGCAACCTACCTCATTTGGGCTTTACCCCTTCTTTTTTTTTTTAAAATATGAGAGTTGCGGTTTCAACTTTAAATATTCATAAAAATATTTGAACCCAATTCCAAACCTACAACTTCCCACATGAAAAATGTTCCCTGAACTACTAGATTACAAAAGAAGACATTGTAGAACTTCCCGTTTTTATGGTTGAACAATGAATAGTAAATAAAACAAACCATACTGACTGATACAAAGCGTAATAATAAGAAATATTACTATCTGTTTATGGTAATGAAATATAAATTTTTCAATTCAAGTACCTGGAAAAGGTACCTTGTTAAGAAATAATTATATTTGGAAACGATATGCACAGACCACAAAGCAATATATTATCCTTAAATTCCCAAACTAATCATAAATTTCAATAGTTAAATCAAATTTTAAGCTATTCTTAGCAAGAAATAAGATTTCGCTGGACTTAATAAATTTAGCCGGATATTGGTTGAAGTTAGAGATGTATGTACCATTAGTTTCAATTGCTGGGACGGCGTGGTGTTCTGAGGTACTTGTATCCATCTGATTTTCCTTGATTTCCCCTTTGCTATCCCCTTGGCCATTCCGTATGCTCTCAGGGACAACTGGATAATGTTCAAAAATAATTTTATTAATCATTTCTCTCTCAATGGCTAATATCACCCTTTGTTTTACTTTTGACTTTTAAGTACATGTTGGGAGTAGTACACACTACCTGCTTGGTCATTAAGGGAGTGGTGATTAGTTATTAATTTAACTTTTCTAATATATTTTCTATTTAATTTAATTCAGTACTGCAAGATGACCTTCTTTAAAAAGTAATTTAAACTGACCGAAAATATTTGCATGGCAATCTTCACGGTAAATTTTGAACCTTGTAAATTTGAAAACTATATACACCGGCCACTAAGCAATATATTATCCTTAAATTCCCAAACTAACCAAATAAGTGAAGAGTTAAATAAAATCTTAAGTTACTCTAAGCAAGAAATAAGATTTCGCCAGAGTTATTATAGTTAACCGGAAGTTGGTGGAAGATAAGGATATATGTACCTTGATCTTCTTTTCCAAGGGTGAGGTCCGAGATAATTTTGTCCTTGAGATTGTCCTTGCTTCCTAAGCGGAGAGCATGGGTCCTCTCAGCAAACTTAATTAGTCCCGGGATGAAAACTAACATTGTTGGTATCCACATCCACCCCTTTGGTGGTGATTGCCAAAATACATAAACTGTAACTACAACCTGAACAACTAGCCCCAAAAGGTGACGCCACCAGAGCTCGTTATCCTCGACTGAGTATGATGTGATGCTATCGGGACCCCCAAGGTGAAGCAGAAGGAACGGGGCCCACAAGACACTGAGTTTGCTTGGCATGGTTCCACTGTCACCACTTTCTGCAGGATCAGCCTGGTTACTGATGTTACCCAGTGCTAATATGGCAACAGAGTCAGCAGTCAGATACAACAGCCAGAGCGTGAGCTTCAGCACTGTGTTCTTGCTGCGTTTACGGAGCGGTGCCAAGATGATGAGACATATTTGCATGCCAAGGCTGAGAAGGACGAGAACAATTACCTCGTTTGAGCTCCATCGGTTTTTCCATTTCTCATAGTTAATCTCCATTTCCTCTCACTCTCTCTCTCTCTCTCTCCCCCTGTGTTTTTATTTTATTTTTTTAAATTGGAGTGTCTCTTTTGAAAACTTGGCAGAGGCTGCCAACATAGAAGGAAATGGAGATCCGATTTCAGGCCGAGTTACGTGGTTAGTGTAGATTTCATCAAATTTCAGACGTTCTAGCTTGATTCCAGTCAAATTTTGACTGTTTCGGACCGAAATAGAAGGAAATAGACCGATTCTAGTCAAATTTCAGACGTTTCGGACTGAAATAGACTGATTCCAGCGAAACAGCCGATTCCAGTTAAAGTTCGGCCGAAACGCGAATTAAACAAACTCCAAAACCTTTTTTGAGCTTTGCATGAATTGAACCTATGCCCTTTTGCTAAGCAACCAAAGTCAACTACCACCACACCATACAACCTTTGTAGTTAGAAAATATAACTCATTTGTATATAAGAATTTTAATTTGTACTATATCCATACCAAATGCATATGGATATCAAGATGTTGACAATCCTTCATTTGAGTCTACAATGTCTTCTTTTTTTGGTTCGGGGCAACAATACCCTCATTTCTATCATAATACAGATGATGAAGTGATCCAGCCAGCACGACATAGTTTCTTGGAGTGAAAAAGTGTGTTTTTAGTTGTAATGCTTGTATTATGTTGTATTAGTAGATTATTTAATTGTAATAATTTTTCTAAATTTTTTTATTAATTTTTTTCTATTATTTTAGTGTAAAACAAGCTTCTGGCAAAAAAGTTTGATTTTTCAATCCGATTTCGGCCGATTCTAACCAATTTTTCCGATCCGGATAGGGGTCGGACGGAGCTGATCCCGATTCCGATTCCAATTTCTCATAGTGGTGATTCCGATTCCAATTCCGATCCCGATGCCGATCCGTTGTTTACCTCCTATTTACACCCACAGTGACAGGGTAAATGCTATGGGTACCCCATGCCACGTGGCTCCAATTAGAGCTCTTTATTTTGTAAATTTAATATATCTTCAACCATTTTGAGTTAGGAAATGTGTAATATATCAAAATTTATGATTATTTAAGCAGAATTTAATCATGAATCTTGTTTAATAAATTTCATCTCCTAATTTTGTGGTATTGTATCAAATTAAAGTATGGTTGACCCTTTAATTGACCAATCTTTGTAGTTAAATGACATCTTTGTCCAAATAACTAAATCCCGACATTTTAGGGTCAAACAAAAACATACAAGGTTGGTTTTTATTAACCGTGTTTGTTACCCTTCATACACTGTTTGTTTTCAAGAACCATGTATGATTGATACATATTTTTTATTCAATTTATAATGAGCTAGCAGCCATATTTGCTAGTCATCAAACAAACAATATATTACACATCCATAATTCAAGAAATATTGAACATTTGCAACATATAGAAAATAATATTCATTCAACATTCAACTTACAGAATAATTATTATATTCAACATTAAATCAGCATATATATACATTCATAGTTCAACAAATACTCCACATGCATATACATTCATAACTCCTATATATGTGTAACAAATATTAATTCAACATGTTTTATCTACTTTTTTTTTTCTTCTTTAATTGATTAGATATGAATTTTGAGATATGACTTCTTCAATTTTTATTTATAACATGTTTTATCCGTAGGTAATTAGTTTGTCATTTCAACACTTGCAGGGATTAAAAAATGCACATTGAATTAAAAAATGTAGAGGGGAGAATAAAATGACCATGTGGTGTTCTACCTGATCATCTTTAAGATTCGTGCTGATCTTGCATGCACGGATCTTAAAGCAACTCAGACGGTAGATGAACCCTTCAAATTCAAATTTGAGTCCGATGGATTTTTTATGCTTTTAATAAAGGGTAAAACGGGTATTTTATAAATTTAGAATGAGTTTTAATATAAAAGACATAAAATGGGTAAATTTGTGAGTTTTTGAAGTTTAGGAGGGAAATACGTAATTTCAAAGTTTAGAAGGAGAAATACATAATTTTGAAGTTTTTCAGGGGTATACGTGAAATTCCCCTAAAATTTAATTCAATTTAAAAACTATTGATCATCCATGAAGTGACTACCGATTTTTATATTAATTTTAGCCTATTATATAATATTAGTAGTATGTATGTAGTCTATATTATTGTGCGGCCGGCCTGCTGGATCTAGCCTATATATATAAGTGAATATTAAATAATTTTATCCGTATTCTCTGCTATTTATATGTTTAAAAACAAAGTATAAAAATATATGTCAAATTTAAAAATAAATAAGAAGACAGACTTGATTGGAAATAGAGAACAAGCAAATGGTATTTTTAAAGTCTAAGATCGCAGATTTGGATTAAAATAATGCTTTACCTAGTCTTAGTTTAAATTTAATCTTTCAGTGTCCTCTCTCCAAAATTATTTAACTAGCTTTTCAAGCTATGAAAAATAATATATATACAGACTCAAGCTGGCATATATATTTTGTAACAACACGACACCAAAAAGAACGTACTAATAAGCACCAATAGAAACTATGAACAGTTTCTATATTAATTGAAATTGTTTTAGTTTGGATGATATATCATAATATTGAAATAGACAAGTAAATATTAAATCAAAATTGTCGATAAACTATGAAACACAGGCAATCAATATGAATTTCAAGAGTCAATACGTGTATATCTATATATATACTTCTATAATTTAGACAATATCAAAAGTTTCTGAACAGAAAACAATCTACCTGAACTTGGACATGATATATATGAGCTTAAATAGATCCTTTTCCAGTTTTTGAATAAATTATAGCTTTCAGAAAATCATAGAGTGTACAATATGATGGCCGTAGGATGTGACATCTATGTTGGTAGGCTTCAATGATAAATTTTGGCAGAATATTGAGATTTGCGGATGGGCTAGTGGATAATGATAAAAATCAAGTAACGTAAATGTAAATTAAAGAGATAAAATTTAGAATTTAATATATCATTGTTTAGAGAAACTATATATATTAAATTTTTATTTTTTTTAATCATTTCTAAACACATAATTGAAATGTAAATTATATTTCAAATTTGATCAGTTTATCTTTAGATGTGTTGAGAGAAGGGGGCAGCTGCATGTTACTTTCTTAGGTGATTGAATGTTCATCTCAAATATTTAATACTGATTTCAAGGTGAATGCATGAAACCCGGCGACCTTAATGTACTAAAAAAAATTGATACCCATCTTAAATTTTTTTTGAGAATAGGAATAACTATAGTGGAAGAACACTTTATCCTTCTCCAAGATATCCACATCAGTGCATTGGAGCTCACAACGCGGATCATGTGTTTTTCAAAATTTATATACAAATTATTATAATGAATAGAGACAGTATACAAACCCAAGGCTAAAGTTGTTCATCTAGTATTGGGTGGATTTGTTCTTAGTAGATGTACAAAAGCTGTCTCTTTTTATCCAGATTGTTGATGGAGAAAGGTTTGAGATGAAAATTTTGAACAACTGTCAAAGCTTTGCTGAAGCCAAATTGTAGTGGATCGACTTTGGTGCCTTGATTGGATGGACTCATCTGTTCAATTTTCTCTCTACTATTGAGTCACCATTTGTCTTTCTTGTGTGGAATAGTGACAACACCTTATTTTGAGTAAAGGTAGGAGGTTTAAACCACCCAACTATAATACACTATTGTATATAAGCATGTGTGTTTTGTGCAAGCATTCGATGACGAAACTATATTGAAAATAAAGTATTCAATAAAGAAAACAAGAAGGCATGGTTGTTATTAACTTAAATTTATAAATTGGTGGTCCACACACCATGCATATAGACAGATTCCGGCCATGTGATGCATGTTACTTTCTCATTAACTGTATTTAATCTTCGACATGAATACATGATACCCAACAGTCTTTACTGTATTTAATATTGAATGGGTCATTCCGCAACAAAAGGAGAACTTTTAATATGTGCTAAGGAACTAATATTCAGTTGTCTTAATTAGTAAGTAGAGGTTAAGAAAAATTAATTCAGGTTTAAAGGTGTCTTAAGAACCCGACGTAAAATTAAGATTTTAAACAAAAGAAAGAGATCTTAATCCTCGCTAAGGAACCAATACTTGCAATGATTAAATGACAAAAAAAGGTTAATGAAACTTAAGAAGCTTAAGGAATTGTCGGGATGACTGCCTTATATTTCCTGAAAGTCATAGCATCGAGGATTGTTGGGTGTTTAAGGATTGGGTAGAAGAAAACTTTAACACAGGGAGGATGGCAATCCCAACGTGCTTCCTTCAACATCCTGTTACACAAACGAAGCAATATGCAGAAAACCCAAACAATATCCCACAGAGTAAGCAATTTGGAAGAGAAAAGCTGGGGAACAATGTCCCACAGAGAAAGCTGGTGTTTAAGGATTGCTTTTTATAACGTGTGATTTCCTCTGTTGAAATTGAACACCCAGGACTTTAAGGTATGGTGCTCAACATTGACAGGTTAATAACTGAACATTAATTTTTTTCAGGGCAATTTGGCATTGGTATGCAAATGATGATGTATCTTCTTTAGGTGCATAATGATGATGTATCTGTTGAAAATAATCCAGGTCAGAAATGAATACGGACCGTATCCCAATACGGACCGTAACAGCAAACAATAGATGCAGTTTTTATATTTCGGTTATTTTACAGCAGTTTATTTTCTGTTTAGAGTTAATTGTAAACTTGGACAGCAAGTTATCTATTTAGACATGTGCAGAAAAGTAGTGGGTAGTTATTAATTAATATGTCATGTAGTGGGTTGGTTATAGGTTAGTTATAGCAAAGTTAGTGGGGTTAGTGGGGTGCAAAATGAGGGATATGCACCACTATAAATAGTAGATCTGTTTATGTTAATTAATCAATGAAAAAATGGAGTTGTGAAAAGTTTCGGCTGCTGCCCTGTTTTCTGTTTTTTCCTCTTTTCCGAAAAACTCCCAACAAAATTGGTATCAGAGCAAGGTGAGAGATCAAGGCAGATCCGACCAAGCCAAAGGTGAGAGGGTGAGAGATCAAGGCAGATCCGACTAAGCCAAAGGTGAGAGATCAAGGCAGATCCGACCATGGCCGATGCAGGCAACAACACCACCATTAGCATGTCAAATCAGATGGTACCTTTGTTCAAGGGTGAGAATTACGAATTCTGGAGTATCAAGATACGAACTATGCTGAAATCTCATGGCTTGTGGGAACTAGCAGACAAGGGAATACCGAATCCTGATCCGACACCAATCGACACAGCCAAGCGAGATGCAAAGGCGCTCTTCTTCATTCAGCAAGCCGTACACGAATCGGTGTTTGCAAAGATTGCAGCAGCAGAAACAGCGAATCAAGCGTGGACAACTCTGAAAACCGCATTTCAGGGAAGTTCCAAGGTGGTAGCCATCAAGTTGCAGGGCTTGAGACGGGAGTTTGAGACATTGAACATGAAACAAGGCGAGTCAGTTCAATCCTTCTTCACGCAAGTTACAACAATAGTCAACCAAATCCGAAGTTGTGGAGAAGATCTTCCAGAAAAGACGGTTGTGATGAAGGTGTTGCGCAGCCTAACAACCAAGTTTGATCATGTGGTAGCGGCGATCGAAGAATCCAAAGATCTGTCCACTTACACGTTTGATGAGTTGATGGGATCACTGCAGGTCCATGAAGTTCGTCTCAACCGATCAGAAGCGAAGGATGACACCAAAGCTTTCTATACCAATGACAATTCCTCAAGAAACCAACAGCAAGGCAGAGGTAGAGGCCAAGGTTACAGCAGAGGTCGAGGCAGTCAAGGCGGCAGAGGCAGAGGCAAGCCGAGTTACAATCAACCGCATTCTAATCAACCGAAGAAAGATGTAGAATGCTACTACTGTCACAAGAAAGGGCATATGCAAGCCGATTGTTACAAGAAACAGAGAGAAGAAGGTCAAGATGTGGAGTGCTATTACTGCCACAAGCCCGGTCATGTGCAGGCCGACTGCTACAAGAAGAAAAGAGAAGAAGGACAGACAAGTTTTGTTGAAGAGAAGAACAATCAGGTACAGTTGTTCATGGCCAAAACCTATGAAGAATCAGATGCGAGTCAAATCTGGTTTTTGGATAGTGGGTGCTCAAATCATATGACGGGTTTCAAACATCTATTTGTTGAATTAGATGAGTCATACAAGAAGGCAGTAAAGCTTGGTGACGATAAAGAGATTCATGTTGAAGGGAAAGGAAGAGTAGCCGTGCAGACCAGCAGTCACAATACACGGATGCTACATGATGTGTTCTATATTCCTCAACTATCCCAAAACCTTCTCAGCATTGGTCAGATGATGGACAGCGGGTGTACCATCAAGTTTGAAGGCGACAATTGCAGAATTGTAGATGCAGCCACGGATCAGACGATGGCAACAATCAAGAAGACACAAAACAACTTGTTCCCTCTGGAGATAACCAAGGTGAAAGACAAGGCACTTGCAGCCAAGGAGATTAGTTCCAGCGAGTTATGGCATTTGAGGTATGGTCATCTAAACATGAATGGGTTACCCGAAATTGGTGAAATCGGGTTATGTGAAGGATGTGTGTTTGGCAAGCAATCGAAGCTGCCATTTCCAAAAGATCAGTCGATGCGTGCAACCAAAGTACTCGAGTTGGTGCATACTGATTTGTGCGGTCCCATGGAGGTTGAATCAATGGGAGGAATCAAGTATTTTATGCTGTTTATTGATGATTACAGCAGGATGACTTGGGTATATTTCCTTAGCTATAAAAGTGAAGCGTTTGGGCTGTTCAAAAGGTTCAAAGCCATGGCAGAGACGCAAACAGGGGCTAGGTTGAAAGCTCTAAGATCAGATCGCGGTGGTGAGTTTCAATCAAAAGAATTTAAGCAGTTTTGTGAGAAAGAAGGGGTGCTACAGCAGCTGACCACTCCATACACACCTGAGCAAAACGGTGTAGCTGAACGCAAGAACCGCACGGTAGTAGAACTAGCAAGAAGTATGCTGAAATCTAAAGGTATGCCGAATAGTTTTTGGGCTGAAGCAGTAGCAACAGCGGTATATGTTCTAAATCTGTCACCGACCAAGGCAGTGATGAACAAAACACCGTTTGAAGCGTGGTTTGAAAGGAAGCCCAGTGTGGGGCATTTGCGTGTTTTTGGGTGCATTGCTTACACTCTCATAAGCACACAAAACCGAAAAAAACTGGACTCAAAATCTGAAAAGTGTGTGTTCATTGGGTATTGCATACAATCTAAAGGCTATAGGTTGTTTAATCCGGTGACAAAGAAGATTATAGTCAGTAGAAATATCATGTTTGATGAGAATGCTAGTTGGAGTTGGTCTACGGAGGAAGACAACACACCAATAGCAGAAATAGAAGATGAAGAAGAAGAAGGCAGCAGTGAGCCGCCGCAAAGCAGTCCAAGCTCGAGTAGCACACCACATCGGATGGTTGATCCGGATACACAAGGAAGAAAGGTACGATCCTTACAAGAATTGTATGAAGCAACTCAGGTTATGTATGTAGCAGATCCATTGTCCTATGAAGAAGCCGTAGAAAGAAAGGAATGGGTGCAAGCAATGAAAGAAGAAATGAGTTCAATCGAGCAAAACCAAACCTGGAAGTTGGTGGAATTACCAAAAGATCGCAATGCAATTGGAGTTAAATGGGTTTACAAGACTAAATTTGGTCCAGATGGCAGTGTATTAAAATACAAAGCGAGGTTAGTGGCAAAAGGATATGCACAAAAGCAAGGCATTGACTATGAAGAGACGTTCTCCCCGGTGGCTAGATTTGAAACGGTTCGGTTGTTGATTGCAATGGCTGCCCAATTGAGAAAACCTATTTATCAATTTGATGTGAAGTCAGCATTCCTCAATGGTGAACTAAAAGAAGAGGTTTATGTTGAGCAACCGGAAGGGTTTGTGGTGAAGGGCAAAGAACAGTGGGTGTACCGTTTGTTCAAAGCATTATACGGTTTGAAGCAGGCTCCCCGTGCATGGTACAGCAAGATTGATGCACATTTTCAGAAATTAGGATTTGAGAGAAGCAAGAATGAGCCTAATCTCTATGTCAAACGCAAAGAAAAAGGAGGTTTAATAGCGGTATGTCTCTATGTTGATGATATGATTTATTTTGGCACAGATGATGCAATGGTGAAGGAGTTTAAAGAGCAAATGATGCGTGTGTTTGAGATGACCGATCTAGGAGAAATGCATTACTTTCTAGGTCTGGAGGTTGAACAAGAGAAGGGAAGAATCTTTGTGTCCCAACGCAAGTATGCAAGAGACTTGGTAGAAAAGTTCGGATTAAAATATTGCAATCCCGTACTAATTCCAATGAATACAAATGAGAAGTTGACAGCAATTGATGGAACCGGAGCAGCAGATGCAACTCGGTTTAGGAGTTTGGTGGGAGGTCTGTTGTACTTGACGCACACAAGACCAGACATCACACATGCAGTTGGAATGGTTGCGAGATACATGCAGAATCCAACTAAACAACACATGGGAGCAGCAAAGCGAATTCTTAGGTACATTGCAGGTACAACAAGCTATGGTCTGTGGTACAAGGGTGTTGATGAACCGTGTTTGACAGGCTACAGCGATAGTGATTGGGCAGGTAGCATAGATGATCGAAAAAGCACAACAGGTCAGGTGTTCTTCTTTGGCAACAGCGTAATAAGTTGGAATTCGAAGAAACAGTCAACAGTTGCACTATCAACCGCAGAAGCTGAGTACAATGCAGTAACATCAGCAGCATGCCAAGGTGTATGGTTAAGGCGCTTATTGGAAGAGTTAGATTGTGAGCAGAAAGGTGCAACAATACTCTATTGTGATAATCAGTCAACAATCGCAATTAGTAACAACCCGGTGCATCACAACAGAACAAAGCACATAGACACTCGGCTCCATTTCATACGAGATATGATTGAGCAAAAGATGATAGAGTTGCAGTATGTGAACACGAACCAGCAAGTTGCAGATGTGCTGACCAAATCACTCCCACGTGAGAAGTTCAACTGGTGTCGAGACATGATGAATGTGCTGGACTTTGGATTAAGGGGGGGTGTTGAAAATAATCCAAGTCAGAAATGAATACGGACCGTATCCCAATACGGACCGTAACAGCAAACAATAGATGCAGTTTTATATTTCGGTTTTTACAGCAGTTTATTTTCTGTTTAGAGTTAATTGTAAACTTAGGCAGCAAGTTATCTATTTAGACATGTGCAGGAAAGTAGTGGGTAGTTATTAATTAATATGTCATGTAGTGGGTTGGTTATAGGTTAGTTATAGCAAAGTTAGTGGAGTTAGTGGGGTGCGAAATGATGGATATGCACCACTATAAATAGTAGATCTGTTTATGTTAATTAATAAATGAAAAAATGGAGTTGTGAGAAGTTTCGGCTGCTGCCCTGTTTTCTGTTTTTTCCTCTTTTCCGAAAAACTCCCAACAGTATCTTCTTTAGGTGCATGGTTAATTAAGTTGTGTAGGCTCATTTTAAAATTTCTTTTGGAAGGAGGCTTAATGATTAATTTCATGATTAAAATGTTGCTCTTTTTATCATGGATTGCTCTGCCTCCTTATTTTGTACGACACCTTCTATAGCCATTGTATGGTTTGGTCCTTGTTATGCTGGCAAGGGCTGAGAAAGATATGCATTACTAGCATGCCTTCATAGTATGAGAGAGTTATAGTTCACAAAACATAAGAATTATATATGATATATCTTTACTGGAACAGTATCAAACCTGAACCAGTCTTCAGAGAAGAATGTGAGTACGCAAATGTTTTTATAGTACTTTTCCAATTTGTTTTCTGGTTTGGCCTAAACTGTGATTCTTATTTAACATAATTTAATTTGTTATATGACAGATCACCATCATTTTAGGGACAATCAAATTCACATTTTAAATTATCTGAGTGAAGCCATGAATTGATTTTCATGTATTCGGATAAGCTGAAATTCCGAAACCAATGAACAGTAATCCTCAAATCCCTGCAATCCGAATCCAGCTATCGAATTTTTTCCGAGAACGCATCTCGAAACAGCTTGTTTTTACTTGCACGCATCTCAGAACAGTTCGACGGTTGGATTCGGATTGCAGGAATTTCAGGATTACTGTTACCGGTCTCGGATTTTAGCAGATGCCCTTCCGATTTTCATCAACCAGTATGTTTAACTAAAATCAATCTTGATAGCTGATATCATATTGGTACTTCACTATTGTGTGCTTTTGCATATACTCGTAGTAATTATGACTAACAACTGAACTTCTTAATTAGGTCCAGGCGAGGCAATTGGCTTCGGCCCACCAAGTAAGGGAATTTTGGATTCCTGGATTATATCCATTTTAACCAAATTAAACCCTCATTTTACAAGTATGGTAGTAATTATTTATTTTATTTTTTTGCAAATTTTTGGTAGTAATTATGACGAATTAGATAAGTGGTGAAAAACTAGATAAATATTAAATACCAATTGCCAGCTTCCATCTACTCATTTGTCTTTAATTCATTGGTTAAACTCAATGGCAGACTCGAGGTCTCCTACATTTGTTTAATTTTGTTGATTCAAACCCAGCTGCTGATGTGTACTAAACAACAATTTAAAATGTGTCATGCATGATGCTTTTAGATGGTATGTCCCTTTCCCATGTCTTATTCAGTATAGTTTTTTTTTAATCGCTTGATAATAGCTGACAAGTTGTATGTATTATACAAAACAATCTAGTGTATCCTCACCCGCGAAATTTGTTGATATTATGAACAAGGAAGATGCATATTTTGGACAAGAAACAAGCTGAATATTTCTAGCAGGTTAGGTAAACTTGTCTTTTAACATTTAGGATAAATTATAGCTTCAAGGAAAGCACAGATATATATGTAGATATGACGGTTTGGTGGGCAAAATTTGACAAGGGAAGAGAAGGTGCAGAGCTGAATTGGTGGTAAAATTAAGAGATAAATTTCAGAAAATTATTATGTCAAGAAAAATGATACAATATATTGTTAGATTCCTGGACTATATCATTTTGAACAAAATTATCCCTCATTTTACAAGTATGGTGAAAAACTAGAAACACAGAGCATCTAGCCAGCTCGCCATGTGCGAACTATGCATATATAAATACCGATTGTCAGTTTCCAACTACTCAGTTGTCTTTAATTCATTAGTCAAACTCAATGGCACATCTCGAGGTCTCGTTCATTTGTTTAATTTTGTTGATTTAGTCGAGTTCATATCCGTGCTCAGTGGCACATGTGTACAGTGTACTAAACGACAATAGTAAATGATAAACTACTTCATAAGTTATCTTTGAACCATTGACTTTGTAACCTCTAGGTCCCACAAATGCGTTGCACTCCAATTGGAAAAACATAAAAAATAATCTACACATGTATCATGAATGATGCTTTTAGATAGTATGTCCCTTTCCATGTCTATAATGGCTGCCAAGTTGTATGTATAAAATAAAACAATCTAGGACATCCTCACCGGTAAGTAGGCACACTATTACCATCTGGTGTCCTTCCGCACGAATGGTGTATGTAACCAGGGGCAGTGTTGTAATTAATTCGAACTTTTTACTGACTGTTCGGTCTGACCATTGGTGCATATGTGTATACCTTTCCTATCGGGGCGATAGCCATCAGTGCGGAATCCGATTGCGGATTGTGATTTCACTTGAGGGCGAAGTGTTTTTTTGTAGTAGTGGCACCCACTTACAATCCACACATGTGTTATTGATTTATGACTATTTATATCATGTACTTATCTTTGAAGTGAGGTCTTGTCTTCCAGATATGTCAAGAGGTAGTTATACTCGGCTAATCAAATTTAAGTTTTTTGTCAATAGATTAACTAGAAGATCAAAAATCAAAATGAAGAGATGGATGTCAAAATGAGTTACTCAAATTCTATAATTTAGATAATTACGCCAACTATAATTAATCTTGAAATAATAATTTTTGTGAGAAATATATAAATTCGGAATCAAACTCTATATATGTAAATGCTCAAAAGAAATTGCATGACTTATGTGAGTGGTAGAATAAATTTATATAATGTAATGCCAAATAGGAAAGTGAAAATGCTTTATTATTTTTGCATTATTTTGCAGACATAGTAAGAAACAAAAAAGTTTACAAGACACCACAGTAATACATCATGCTAGGTCATATAATAAAAAGGTTAGTGCAAATTACTCAGTAATAGTTAATAATTTAATATTTTTGGCCGTAATGAATAAACAAAGTGGATTTATGTGGGAATAATTTTCACCCTTTCACGAGATTAAGTGGTGTCCTACTTCATTAGACTTTTCATAATAATATCTCATGACTTGTCTTGAGAAAGAGGTCATTGACAGTCTTATACCAATCCTAACAAAAACTTTGTCAAATCTGGAGCTCGTTAAATTAATTGTGGACTCGATTTAAAAAAATTAGAAAACTGTACATTCATGTGGCATATGCATGGAAGATACTTCCTGATAAAATGTCCTATCACTATTTATTTCAGCCCTATCACCGATAGAGTTTGAAATTTAAATGGCTCCATATTCACCCCCTTGTAGGTGCCATTAGGGACATCAATGATACACGGTTACACGACCATGTACATGGTTACCGAATTGTGTCTATATAGCACTAACATACACGGTTATAGAAATGGGCCGTGTTAGGTCCTAGAAAAAAGGGCGCTGAAAATGGTGATTTCTACACGGAGAAAGTAACAGTGTACAATAACAACGGTTATATACACTGTTTCTACAAGGCGTCTGTGTATTATTTTCGTAACCATACACGGTTTGTTGTTTAAGAACCATGTAGGATTTCTTTTTTTTTTATAAATGATTTGTAATTGGCTAGCATCCATATTTTCTAGCCATTAAACATACAATTAATATAACACATCTATCATTCAATACATATTCAACATCACAGCATACAGAAAGAAATCAATCATATTCATTCAACATTTAAGAAACTGAAATATTTAATATATTCAACATTAATTTAACATGCATATATTGAAATACATTATTCATTATTCATTCATAGACCTCCATTTCTCTTTAATTTTTTAAATTACAATAACTAACATGTTTTATCTCTAGGTTTAGGCTATGTCATTTCAAGACAAACATGGATCAAGAATGTCATCGGGTTTTAAAACATGTTAGTTATTAAGATTTAAAAAATTAAAGAAAAATAGAGTGTAGCATACCAAAAAAAGTAAAAAAAGAATCCATCTAATAGATCCATAAATCTCGTGCATGGTCACAAGTTGTCCAAATCGATAACCCGATTCACCCCAAGAAAAAAAATTAAAAAAAATGTGAACTGCACCAAGGAGAAAACATGACATACACTCTTCATGTGATGCCCCATTCCATCTCAATGCCGCTCCCATGATCAAGAATTGCCATATGTTTCAGAGTAATTGTACATTCAAGTAACACGACAAGTCAGAATAACGTAAATAAGGAAAATGAGATAAAAACTAACAAGTCAGGGGAAAGTTAGAGACAGAGTGTACCAAAGCTGCAAGCTCTTTATGTTTTTTAAAGTTGGACAGTTTGGAATATCGACTAGCAACCAATCCTGCAAAGTTCAAAAGTAAAAAGGGTCCTATAAATTTAAAATTGAACAAATTATTCAATTAATCAAACTATAAAGTTTAGTACGTACCAGTAAGATTTGTATGATAGCATGCATTTGGATTGGCATTCGTTTGCAATTGTCTTGTTATATTTGTTCTTTGGCACCAAACTATTAAGAAATAAAAAATATACAGATTGCAATACATTTACAAAGTACATTCAGCATCCTATACATGTCAGACAGTTCAAAAGTTGCTAAGCATGCCTTGATTCAATTCTTTGATCGACTCAACAGCTCAAAGAAAGACCATTCAACGATATAATATTTGCTTTGGCACAAAACATTTCAGAAATCAATATACCCAAATTTCAATAATAATTGTTTTAGATAGCAACAATAATAGTTTTGATTACAAGAAATTCTAGATAAATAACACCGAAAGGCGTGAAAAAAAAAACCCTTCTATTTATGACTTATTTATGTAATTGTTTTGTTTAATTTCTAGTGTTTTTTTAAGATCAATTTCTAGTGTTATTTTGCTTGTTTTTGGACAATTTAATCTGTGTATATATATTTTTATAATTAATGTTATGACAACCTTCCATGTTAATTTTCTAGCCATAAATTAACATACATAAATTAATTATTCAGATAGAATGTTTTTATAAAATAAGAATGCAACTGAACTCAATATACAGATATATATGCAAATTCATGAATCAATACTAGCACATTTTGGATACTAAACGACAATTGTAAATGATAACCTACTTTATATAAATTATCTTTGCACCATTGACTTTGTAACCTCTAGGTCCCACAAATGCGTTGCACTCCAGTTGGAAAAACATAAAAAATATCATGAATGATGCTTTTAGATAGTATGTCCCTTTCCATGTCTTGATAATGGCCGACATTTCTATTTTTTTTTTTTTTAAAAGAGGCAAAGCCCATTCCATTGATAGGAAAGTATAATTACAAAAACTTTCAGTTATAGTCACCACACACCTGGTGATCAAAACATCCATGCAATTCAACAAGTAAACATAAAAGTAGATTATATAACCAAGCTTGAGCTACATCTAAACTCCAAAAATACTCTAAAGACGTAATAACTAAGCCACACAACATGGGGCTAAGGGTATATGCTAGGTACAAAAATTGGCCAGTGGCATGCTTCATGGCTGAGGTGGTGACTCTGGGGGCTGATACAGCACCATCTCCAAGGGCATATAGTGATCCAGGGGGATAGCATCCTCCATCACTGGCATCCATTATTCAATCGCCTCTTGCACTGCTGTCTTGACATTACCTGACCAATAGCAAAGCAAAGATTTAGTTTGTAAGATCAAAGTTCTAGCTGAATTAACCCTACATTGATTAAAGCATATAGCATTTCTGTGTTTCCAAAGAGACCAACAAACAGCACTAAGAACTATCAAAAATCCTATTTTGTCAGTTACTGGTAATGTCATAGCAAATTGGACAATGTCTGAAAAGTACAGCCATGTGTGCATGAAATTCTGACTTTTCCCAAGCCAGAACCAAACCTGCTGAGCTAAAGGACACATTAAAAATAAATGAGTGACTGTTTCAGCATTTGAACAACAGTAACAGGTTTGATCCCCACCACCCTCTAATTGCTAAATTGTCCTTGGTTAAGATAGAATTATGTACTATTAACCACATAAAAACTCTTATTTTTGGAGGTACTGGTAAGCTCCACCAAATCAATTCATTGTTCCAAGGTACAACCCCTCTAAAATTTAAAAATGTGTACAATGATTTAGTAGTGAACTTCCCTGTATGATCCCATCTCCATATTAGCTGATCCTGAGAAGAAGTAAAAGTCATAGTACTAATAATGGAAAGAATTTCAGCCCATTCAATGAGGTCATAACCTTCCAATGGTCTTCTAAATTGAACCCTCCTACCTTGTGATTCTAAGACTTCTCCTAAAAGTATTTGTTTATTACTACAGTGTTTAAATACTACTGGATACCTAGTGGCTAAGCTACAATTACTATGCCAGATGTCAGTCCAGAAATGACAGTAGGACTGTTGTCCTGGTGTGTATTGTACACTAATTTCTCCTATGTATTCTAATTTAGAGATGCACTTCCAAAAAGGGGAATAAGGGGTATCATGGTCAAAATATTTGTAAGTAATAATAGATTTCCAAGTACTAGTATAAGAATGATTTTTGAACTTCCACCACCATTTTAATAACATGGCAGTATTCATCTCATATAAGTCCAACACCCCTATCCCTCCATAATTTTTGGCAAGACACACAGTTTCCCAAGGAACAAGGGCATACTTCCTCTTCTTTTCTGTGCCTTGCCATAAGAACCTTCTTCTAATCTTATCTATTTGTTTAACAATTGTTAATGGAATCCTAAATACTGATAAGGCATACAAAGGTACTGTAGATAATACTGAATTGAGCAATGTAATTCTACCTCCTATAGACAAAAGCTGACTTTGCCAACTAGGTAATCTATTTTCTAACTTATCAATTAAAAATTGCCAATCACTAATAGCTAATTTTTGATTATGAAGAGGTAGACCTAAGTAATTAATTGGGAATGTACCCCACTGACATCTAAACAATTGAGAAAAGGTATCATTCAATGGGTCTATGTTGAGAGGGTACATTTCAGTTTTTTCATAATTCACTTTAATTCCAGAAAAGCCTTCAAAAGCCATCATGGCCCACCAAGCAGATTCTATATTCTCCTCTTGAGCAGCTAAGAAAAGAATAGTATCATCTGCATAGTGGCAATTGGTAATTGCTGTGTTATCTATGCATATAGGACCTAATCCCTGTATAACATGAGCCCTTCTACCTTTATTAAATATTTTACTTAAAGTATCTGCAGCTAGAATATAAAGAAAAGGGGATAGAGGATCCCCTTGTCTAACCCCCCTCTTACAGTAAAAATAGTCAGTTAATTCACCATTAATGGTCAAGCAAGATTGTGAACTATGTAACCAATGTGTAATCCATTGTATCCATTTCTGACCAAAATTTCTACTATGTAGAACTTCTATTAAATAGCCCCAATGGATTTTGTCGTAAGCTTTTTCAAAGTCTACTTTGATGACTACACCTGGTTGATGATTTGCTTGACAAGAATGGATAATTTCCTGACTAACTATCATATTATCTAAAATGTATCTATTTTTAAGGAATGCAGCTTGACTATGATCTATCAATCTAGGCATAACTTGTTCTAATCGAATAGTAAGTAACTTAGATAGTATCTTAAAACTACAATTTACTAGACTAATGGGTCTAAATTTCCTAATGACCTTGGCATCTTTTTCTTTTGGGATTAGACAAATGCAGGATTTGTTAATCTTGCATTTGTAAGTGATAGAGTAACATCAGATCTGCCTTTACTAGTTCCCAAAAAAATTGATAAAATTTAAAAGTAAACCCATCTGGGCCAGGGGCTCCAGTTGGATCAGAAGCAAAGACAGCTTGCTTTACTTCCTCTTCAGAAAAAGGTCTTTCTAATTCCCATTGTTCTAAATCTAAAAGTTTATCTTCTGGGTTCCAAAAATCTACATCTAGATGAGCAAATTTAACACCAGGTGTTCCTAATAGGTTTTTATAATAGTCAACTACATGTGTTTTTATCTCTGTAAGATTAGAAGTTAAGTGAACATCTATTTCTAAAGCATTAATTCTATTTTTTTTAGATCTATGTGTAACTAGGAGATGAAAATATTTAGTATTAGCATCTCCACCTGCTAACCATTTTTGTTTAGATTTCATTTTCCATTGTTCTTCTTCCTCTTGATAAATATCCTCTGGTTGCTGAGTTATGTGAATCCATTGTTCTCCCTCAATAGAAGTAAGTTCCCTAGTATCTCTAATTAGCTCTAACTCATGTAACAATTGTTGTAAATGTGATTTATCTCTCTTTTTTTCCATAAAAATTTTTTGCCCACCCTTTAATACGTTTTCTAAGGTGTTTTAATTTGAGATTCCAGCTTTTGGCTATGTCAGGGGTAGTGAGGGGAAATTCAAACCACCATTTCTGCATAAGGGTTATAAATTCTTCTTGTTCTAGCCATAAAGGGTCAAACCTAAATATGGGAGTAGTGGGTGATATACTAGAAGAAGTATGCACTAATAGAGGACAATGATCAGATCCAAGGCTACTAAGATCCTGTATGGAATTGGATGGGTACTGTTGTTCCCAAGCTAAAGAAGTAAACACTCGATCTAAGATAGCAAACCTATGACCATTTGACCAAGTAAACTTACTAGTGGTTAATTTATGTTCAATTAAATGATGGGAATTCACAAAGGAATTAAATTGTCTACTCACTGGAGCATCAAAATTGGGACCAGATTTTTCAATTTTTTTCCTAATGGCATTAAAGTCTCCACACAGGAACCAGAAATCTAGATTTGGATTTCTAATTTGGGTTAACTCTTCCTAAAAGGCTTGTTTCAAGTGTCTAAGAACTGGACCATACACTACTGTAAGTTGCCATTTAGTATTATCTATTTTGTTTTCCAAAGTGACATCTAGACAGAAGGAATGTATTGTATGACTAATCAGGTGAATTTTATTACTGTCACAGCCTATTAAAATACCCCCTGATACCCACAGAAGGTACCCACACCCATGAATCTAATCTAGAATATATACTTTTAAGACATCTATTTGTAGAAGTGTCTTTTTTAATTTCTTGAATTGCTAAAAGATCTATCCTATGATCAGCAACTATTTGTTTTTTTCTACTAGAATTTAAGCCTCTACAATTCCAAGTAAGAATATTCATTAAGATACTATTGGATCACTAGCTTGGTCTAATGTATCTACAAAAGAAGGATTTGTATGATTATTATTGTTAACAACTGAAGCAAAGGAGGACTGTTATCTACATGGCTAAGTACTTGAATTTGTTCTAAAGAGAAGGTAACAAGCTGATTGTCACTAGTAGTACTCATCATTTGTTTAACTACTCTCTCAAATGTATCTCTATCCATTGTTTTAAGGCAATCAATTATAAGTAAAGTATCTTCATCTAAGGCTCCTAGTTTAATTTGGTAAACCTGAAATAAAGATAGTATTTGAGCTGAACTAAGTCTATTATAAGGAAATCTATTAATTAAACTAATACCTGAGGAGCCACTTCCATCTTGCAGTTTTCTTTTCTGTGCTTTGCTCATAGCTGAGGTTGGATCTCCTTGAACAGTGACCCGAAGACTGCGTCGGGGCACTGCCTTTTTCAGCTTCCTAGCACTGGTGTCAGCTACTGCTGAAGTTGGCATTTCAGCTACTGCTGGAGGTGGCAGTTCTGTGTCAGAAAGGCAAATAGCCTTATCAAGTGTAGAGCCTGGGCCCGTTTATGCTTCTGAGTTGCACTACGCAGTTTTTTTCCTATCCCACTAGCCTTTGAAGCCCCTAGTTTGGATAATTTGAGAATACCCAATGGTTTCTTTCTCCCCCAAGTATATTTCTTTTTTGGAGTTGGACGGTAGCGATGGGCTGGATTATTAATTGGATCATAGACCCATTTGTCAGACTTCTGAACAGGAGCACTAGCAGGTTTAGGGATTAGACCGAGTCGGATTGCTCTTGCCAGGATGAGTTCTTCATCATCACTGGAGTCAGGTGTCGGGGTGTGAGGGTGGGGAGACTTAGAAGATAGCTGAGTCATGTCTATCAGGAGTAAGGGCTAATATTGGCACTGGTTGAGCTGACACAGGTGTGGTCACTGCTAGTGTGAGGATTGTTCCTTCTAGCAAGGACCTGGTCACTGCTGGTGTTGGCATGTGCTCAAGCAAAGTCACTGGCATGGTCAGAGGCACTGCTGGGGGTGATCGAGCAGTGTGCACTGGTGGTTCAACAAGATCTACCATTTGGTCAAGGACTGATTCGACTGCTGTTGACACTAGGTCAACAAACTCAGTGGGAATAGTCGAAGTTTGTAAGGAGCTTGAACCTGAGCCACCAATTGTACTGCCAAGCAGCACAAAATCATATGTACTTGGACCTTTTCCTTTGTCATCCCTGGAAGCAGGCAATGGCAGGAGGTGATCCGCAAGGGACACCATTCGGATACTCCCGCCTCCTTGCATGGGAGGTGGTTGGTTGGAGTTTGCCCTCAAGTTTGAAAAATGATCAAGACCATACAGAAGAAAAATGATTCTTGCATGAAAAAATGATCAAGACCATACATCAAGCAGCTGAAGGGCATGATGGAGACACCTCAGCAAAGAAGCAAACCCTAAACCCTGGCCTTGCCTATAAAAGAGCATATATAGCTCAGCAAAATGACCAAGTTGATAGCTCAATATACACACCTCAAGTTTATAGCCATAGTGAAGCTCTGCCTAATACCTCCATACTTAAGATTTTCCTTCTTCCCTTTGTAATAGCAAGACAAAATTAGGTAATTAGTGCCTAAATGATGTAAGCCTTAAGGGGCTGAGCCATGTACAAGCTTTCCATTGTTAAATAAAGTTTCTCTTAATTGAATTTATGCTTCTTTGCTTACTGTTTTGGTGCTCTTTTTCATGTTCTTGTTTCTTTCTTATTTTGGAGCTTTAAAAATGATAAATGGGAGAGCCTTATGATGATTTGAGCTTATTTCATAATAAGTGAAGCATAAGGCTTGATGATCAACAAAGTTATACCTCTTTTTCCTTCTCTGCCTTTAAAATATATAAAAATATAATGAAAATTGTTATTTTTACTTAGATAGTAGGATTATGCTCCTTTTTGCTGTTACATTCCATAAATAATAAATATGGTAGTTAAATAGGGATTAAAGGTGTAAAAAAAATGCAATTTCTTCCTTTTATTTGTTTCTTTGTTGATTTTTCCTTAACTATGTCTTTAATCTTTGTATAAAATAGTTAAATGGTGAAGATGTGAGTGTTTGAGCTGTATAGCTCCACTTACATCCAATCTATTTCATTATTTTATTAGAAAGGATTAAAGGCAAATAAAAACATAGTAAATAACCAAAATGATAATAAGAGTTGATAATGGTTGAGCTGTATAGCTCCCTTATAAACTCTTTTTAAATGAGACCTATGATGCATAATGGTTCTATTTGATTTCTTGTTGCAAAATACATACTATGTGTACTAGATTACACAACATAAAAGAAATTAAATGGACCTTTATGCAAATAGTGAAAGAAGGAGGTTCAAATTGCAAATAAGCATCAACTATGTTGAAACCAGCTATTTGTATATTTGAATCAATGAATTCTTGATGATTTGTCTCTTGATCAAGTGAAAAATATGCTAAATCATGATTTTAATAAATCCAGAGACTTCTATGTACATTTTCAAATATTGATAAGTTCAACAATGAATTTATGGAGCTTTGTTTAATTTTATTTATTGCTTGCTGGTACAAAATTGTAGCCTAAAAGCTACCAAACTTGTTATAACCAATAACCAGTCAGTATTAACCATAATAAAGGCCTTAAACCAGTCTCTGGAATGATGTCCAACTCAAGCTCAGCAATTAAACATATAATGGGTGTTACTGGTACAGTGATATGAACCAAAAACACAAATCTGACCTCTGTCAGCCAAAGGACCACTGTAGACCAATCCAGGGGCCAAAATGCAAAATTGATCACACCAGCATGTAAAGGACTTTAAAACACATGAAATGGACACAAATTTCAAATTATTTGAACTTTATTTCGATTTATTATGAATTTTTGAAGTTCAGCTTTTGAAATAGAAAAATCTGTTAATTAAAATAGCAAAATTACCTTCAATGCCCCTCTGCATGAATAAAGATTTTAAAAATGGAAATAAAATCCCAAAAATTATAAAAGTAAGCATGACCAAAGTTTACATACCTGCCTATGATATTATGATAAAATACTATACACTCATTAACAAAATTAATGAGATATTACAAGGTCAAACTTGACAGATTATGAACCAAATACAATATTTGACTCCAATCCAAGTTTAATGCAAAACCCAGGCTTCCATCACCTTAATTACACCTCAAGATACCTAAACAAAGCTTCCTCAACCATTGCCCATGACTCAAAATGGATGAACTGTGCATTGGTACCAAATCGGTACAAAACCGAGAAACCCGAACTCAATACATGTCTAAACCATAATGAAACCCCAAATTGATGCTATGTATAGTCCCCATACCATGATACGATGACAGTAATCAACCAATTAGAGAAAATCATCAAGGAAATGCATGGAACTTGAATCAAAATTCAAACCGGACGCTATATCGTGCCTCGGCCGAGAACCACCACCTCCGGTGGTCATCAACCGCCGACAACAGGTACAACAGACTCAGAAGGTCGAGGTGAATCTAACCATACTCCTCTTTCACCCTGTCGTGGCCTGAGTAAGGCCGGAGCCTAATAACCCTAGCCCCGGGCAAAACCCTAGTTCATATCTGAGTTTGCACGAACCTCAAAGCAATATGAATCATCAGATCTCGGCGTCGAAATGAAAGTTTAAACAAAAAATCTAAATCTCCAAACAAGGGACAATCCAAAGGCCCAAATTCAAACTTGGTAACCAACGGCCTACTACCATATGGGGCCCACATGTCAGATTAATTAAAATCCCTTGGACCAAATCTCAAAGTCTGATCCAAAGCCCAACACTAATCCTGAAGTCTTATGACCAAATCTCAAAGCCCAATATTCACATCCAATACTTTACATAGATCCTAAAGCCTAGAGTGCACATCTAAAGGCCCTTAGCACAGATCTTGAAGGCCCAATGCAAATCTCAAAGCCTAGATAATAAAGAATTAAAGTCTTTTTATAAATAAACCCCTCTGACAGAACTAAATCACAGCGCAGCCCTTATAAATTTACAAAAAGGTCCCTGGCGCCTTAAAATCTCTTCAAACAAGTCCCTGGAAGCCCAAATTGCCCTATAAACCTTGCCAAAAGTCTAAATTACAAAATCCAGTCCATCCAACTTTACAAATATGCCCCTGGAAAGTATAAAACTTCACAAAAAGGCCCTTTTCATTCCTTTTTGGCCATAACTTCTTCATTTTAAATTCAAATTGACTCAAACTAGTCCCAAATGAACCCAAATTAAATCCTCCACATTTCTAAACCAAAATTGAACATGTTCAAGTACCAGCCAAATCCTGAAATGACCAAAATACCCTTTTCCTCAAATTTAAATGATTTTAATCATGAATAAGATATAAATAAAACATGTCATAAATAAAATGTAAATAAAACATGCATATACATTTCTCAGGTATCAAAGCACCCCTTTTAGATATAATAAATATTATTTTAATATAAAAATTGCATTAACTACATATACATCACATACACACACATGTCCAAGCAATGAGAACCAATCAAATAAATCCATAGTCAGTACATGAGCCCCTCTTTAGCCCCATTATTCAGTTCACAAAAAGCATAGGCACAAATCCTGGAATGAACGAGGTATTCATTTTGACTTCGAAGGGTCTGCTGATGTAATTAACGGCGGGGCTTGCACCCGCCGGGAGTTAAACGTTCCCACAATCATTAAACTCTCTCGATGAACAGTAGGCTCATCGAGGGTGAACCAGAAGGAATATGTTCGCACAAAAGTGTATCACAAAGTTTCACTACAGCAAGCTGTACCTTTTAAACCTTGAATTAACTTCCGACTAGATTGCAAGTGCACAATCCTATCGTATAGTTTAGTCAGGTATCGATCCACAGGACGGTTCAAATCTAATCTGGACTCTACTTAAATTAATTAGGTACTAGAAGTTGGAAAAGGTTGATTTGGTTTGTTTAATTTCCTAAATTCAATAGCAATAATTAAAATGACAGAAAGTAAAATTTGGTTTTTATCAGATAAAGAAAAGCGTTTCCAGGGTTTTCGATTTCATCTTCAACTCTGCCTCTCGGTACCACACACGACCCGCGTACTTTCATACGCGGCCCGCGTGGAAGACGCGACCCGTGTACTCTCATACGCGGCCCGCGTGGACCTCGAGTGAATGCAGCAGCTGTCTGTTTCTGCGTTGTTCTTTGGTGTAAGGATTCATTGACCGAACCTAATGTTCCTAAACCTCAACTCTCGTTTGTTGGCTTAATAAACTTGGTATCGGAAATGCAATTTCACCTTCTTAGGTTTTTAATCTAAGTTAATTGTCCGGTTTACTAAAGGTAACCACTACCTCTCGATAAATGGAAAAGTTCACCTCTCGCCTCACGGCTCGTAAACCTACCTCAAATACTAAGTTTGGTTGAGAGAAACATCAAGGCCAAAGTACTAGAAAAGATGCTATAGACATCTAACAGTAGACAATCAAGAATCATTCAATCAACTTCAACAAAGCAATTAAAATATTACTCAAACAATTAAACACTAACATTCAACACAGATTCAAACAACATGCATACAAAACAAAGTATCAAACTACATCGTAACCCTAGAAACTAAGTAAACTACTCAAACATAGTCAAAGAGCAAACAAAACAAATAAAAGAGGCTTGAGCTCAGGGGTCACAGGACAAGATTTATCTGGGTCCAGGAACTCATACCTGAGGTTAGCTGGCAGAGGCTTGAGCTCAGGGGTCGGCTGCTCTGTCTGGGCTGTTACACGGTCAGTGTGAGATATGTCCGGTCCGTGTGAGGTTCCCGTGTGAGCTTTGTGCGCCCCGCGTGCCATCTCCAGCTCCTCTGGCTGTGGTGCACGGTCCATGCAAGATGCATGCGGTCCGTGTGTCAGTTCCCCCAGGTTGTCAGCCTCCTTCGACGCGGCCCGCGTGTCAGTTACGCGGCCCGCGTTCACATGTTCTTCAGCAATGACTACCGGTCGAGTCGGTTCGACGCGGCTAGGGTTCTCTTCTTCAGGTGGTGACGCGGGGCGCGTGTTAGTGCGCGGCCCGCGTGCTTTGCGGTCTGGTCTGTTGGCTTGGGTGGTTCTTGATATTGAGTCCCGCTTCTCAATGTGACCGCTTTGACCTCCTCTCTCGGGTTAAGCTCTGGCTGGCTGGGCAGCTTTCCATGTGGTGGTTGGCTAGAGGTGGCCCGGTGACTCAATAGTTCCTTCAACATCTTGTTGTGAGCAACTAAACCGGCCATTTGTGCACTGATCGCTTGCATCTGCTCGAACATCATCTGATTCGTCTTCCCTTGCTTGTGCATAAAGTCACTCACAGCGGGATCAATGTACGGCTCTGGTGGATCGGATTGAAATGCGTGATTGTTCGAGTTATTGAATGGTGCAATGTTGTAGAATTGCGATTGTTGTTGCTGAGATAGCAGACCTGCTCGGGTTCCTCATCCCATTCCGCCAGTGGGCAATACTCGTAAGAGTGCCTCCTGTCCCCACACATGACACATGGCTGTGGTTGATGGTTACTGACTGCCTTCACGCTCATTTTGATTAAAGCCTTTTGCATGGCCTCCTCCAGCTCGGCAGCTCTAGCAGATAGAGCTGTGATCTGATCAACTTTGGATCGGCTGCCTCCTCCAGCTAGAGAACTGTCGCGGCCAAACCACTGTTGGTTTGTCACCATGTTGTACATCAGATCCATGGTGTCTTGAGCTCCTCAGATAGTAATCGCCCTTGAGTTTGAAAGCCAGCGAGTTCCTGAAAGAGAGAAAAAATAAAAGAAAAGATACAGATTAAAATCTAGATTAATTAAAATAAGCAAAAATCCAGAAAATAAATGATGCCGTCCCCGGCAACGGCGCCAAAAACTTGTTCGCACAAAAATGTATCACAAAGTTTCAGTACAGCAAGCTGTACCTTTTAACCTTGAATTAACTTCCGATTAAGACTGCAAGTGCACAATCCTATCGTATAGTTTAGTCAGGTATCGATCCACAGGACGGTTCAAATCTAATCTGGACTCTACTTAAATTAATTAGGTACTAGAAGTTGGAAAAGGTTGATTTGGTTTATTTAATGTCCCAAATTCAATAGCAATAATTAAAAATGACAGAAAGTAAAATTTGGTTTTTATCAGATAAAGAAAAGCATTTTCAGGGTTTTCGATTTCATCTTCAACTCTGCCTCTCGGTACCGCACACGACCCGCGTACTTTCATACGCGACCCGTGTACTCTCATACGCGGCCCGCGTGAACCTCGAGTGAATGCAGCAGCTGTCTGTTTCTGCGTTGTTCTTTGGTGTAAGGATTCATTGACCGAACCTAATGTTCCTAAACCTCAACTCTCGTTTGTTGGCTTAATAAACTTGGTATCTGAAATGCAATTTCACCTTCTTAGGTTTTTAATCTAAGTTAATTGTCTGGTTTACTAAAAGTAACCACTACCTCTCGATAAATGGAAAAGTTCACCTCTCGGTTACTATTTGGTCTCGCCTCATGGCTCGTAAACCTACCTCAAATACTAAGTTTGGTTGAGAGAAACATCAAGGTCAAAGTAAAATTTGGTTTTTATCAGATAAAGAAAAGCGTTTCCAGGGTTTTCGATTTCATCTTCAACTCTGTCTCTCGGTACCACACACGACCCGCGTACTTTCATACGCGGCTCGCGTGGAAGACGCGACCCGTGTACTCTCATACGCGGCCCGCGTGAACCTCGAGTGAATGCAGCAGCTGTCTGTTTCTGCGTTGTTCTTTGGTGTAAGGATTCATTGACCGAACCTAATGTTCCTAAACCTCAACTCTCGTTTGTTGGCTTAATAAACTTGGTATCGGAAATGCAATTTCACCTTCTTAGGTTTTTAATCTAAGTTAATTGTCCGGTTTACTAAAGGTAACCACTACCTCTCGATAAGTGGAAAAGTTCACCTCTCGCCTCACGGCTCGTAAACCTACCTCAAATACTAAGTTTGGTTGAGAGAAACATCAGGGCCAAATTACTAGAAAGATGCTATAGACATCTAACAGTAGACAATCAAGAATCATTCAATCAACTTCAACAAAGCAATTAAATAGTACTCAAACAATTAAACACTAACATTCAACACAGATTCAAACAACATGCATACAAAACAAAGTATCAAACTACATCGTAACCCTAGAAACTAAGTAAACTACTCAAACATAGTCAAAGAGCAAACAAAACAAATAACAGAGATGATAAACATAGTGCTCATGGCAGAATTCGAAGTAGTAAGAA
The DNA here is from genome assembly GCA_011114355.1 of Carex littledalei. Classification (NCBI taxonomy): domain Eukaryota; kingdom Viridiplantae; phylum Streptophyta; class Magnoliopsida; order Poales; family Cyperaceae; genus Carex; species Carex littledalei. Next base: position 4,644,500 of record CM022083.1, on the reverse strand, counting down.
GATCCGTCGCAAATCTCTCGATTTTTGCCTCTCTTCTTCTACTCCAACCCAAGCCGTCAAGCACCAACCCTAGGTCTCCTCCCTTAGATCCAGCATCCCTCTCTCAGGGGCAAGAAATCCCCTCTTATAGCTTTTCTGGCCGACCTTCCTTCAATTAGCCTATGTTTCCAATTCTGCTTCTGTTTCTGGAAAAGTCTGATGCGACCCGCGTGGGATCTGACGCGGCCCACATACCTGTGTCTTTGGCTCAGATTGTAGATCTTCTCGCAAGATTTCCGAAAAGTGGTCATACACTCAAAACGGAGTTACGAGTCAAAAGTTATGACTGTTTTAAGTTCGGGTGCTGAAATTTCAGGGTCTGACGCGACCCGCATCGGATCTGACGCGGCCCGCGTGTAGGGTTTCAGAACTCACAATCTTCCCTGATTTTGCTCGTTTTCTGCAAAGTAAGAATAAAAACGCAGCAGTACCACATTCTATAGATATTCAATGTAATAGACACGATTTGGTGGTTTAAAACACAGATTTTGGTACAGAAATTGGTCGGATTTGTAGGTCAAATAACGAGACATCAGAATAGCAGGAAGAAATAAATGTATCAAGTTCGATGCCCTCTCCATGTTTCAAGTTCCTTTTTGTGCAACTTTCTGCGCCCTACAGGTTTTGGCACGCCCAGTGGGACATTCTCCTCCTCACAGGTTTGGGATCCGATACGAACGCAAAAGGAACATACCCAAGCATCCAAAGACTTTTCAAAACACTCAAGCAATAAGTCATTGGACCACTTGGGTTATGACATTTCCTTTTATGTTCGAGATCGATGCCTATGAACTGAATAATCGGGCTAAACTCATGTACAAAATTAGGTTCTCATTTTTCATATGAAAATTGACTAATGAAATGTCGAGTTTGTTTGTTTGTAGGAATGGGTTACGCTGCTGCAACCACTCGCTCATTCACTCAAGTAACCAACCTCCCAGCTGGAGAAGAAGTAGTATACTTCGGGGCATTCGCAGTCCCGGTGACTGAAATCAAGGCCTTCGAAGCCCCCATTCCTATGACTGAGAAATTTCCCTCGGGTCTATCACCGAGGAAGAACCTCACCCCAAAGGGAATGGACGGCAAAACTTTCCTCCCACTCTCCAAATCCAGGCGCACAAAAAGATGTGCGTCCAGGAATGTGACTCGTGTCACCCAAGCCCATGTGACTTCTCAACTAGTCACCAAGAAGAGAGCTCTCCAGACTTATCAGGATAAGCTGATAGCTGAACTAGCTCTCCCTGTCCGCAATTCCTTTGCTCCTTTGAGAGTAGTCAAGAAGAACTCCTCTACTGCACACATACGTGCAGCCAGAGAAATTCCACAAACTGTCTCCTTCATCCACAAACCAAGAAGGATGACTTCCAACCGCCAAATGGTTGACAACACTGCAGTGGCCATTCACAAGGCCCACAGGCAGCTTCGCTAATTGAAGCAGTGTAGGAACCACTACTATGCCACCCCTGCTCCAGAAACCTCTGCACCAGCCTATGCTAAATCAAGGCTGGCATATCCAGTACAGATATTAGGGGCACCCAATGGTGCCCGCTCTTCCGTAAAATCAAGGTTAACCTATTCGGCTCATAAGCTGGGGGCACCCAATAATGCCCAACCTTCCATCAAAACAAGACTGACATTTCCGATCCCCAGACCGGAGGCACACGATGGTGCCTCCTCGTCTACATTAAGGCCAATGTTTTCAACTCCAAAGCTGGGGGCACTCAATGGTGCCTCGTTAAGACCAAGACTTCATAGAGAAATGCGTGCAAGCATCTCTTAGCAGTCAAACGATGAGGGATCAAGTCAAACCCCTCGAATTTTAAGAAGACCAACCAGTGTACATGATAGACTGGGAGCACGAATTGAACCGTGCCCATCCAACACTGGAAGTTTAACAATCGTGGTGCCAAATGCCATGCAAAAGAAGCGAAGGGTTCTCAAAACACAGACTGAGTAAGAAGAAGACGCTATGATTTACATGATAGCCATCGATGAAGACTTTGAAGGAGAGGCAGATGATTCTTCCCTTGAACCCATCAATCCCACCGTATGCATCGTGAGGAAAGGGAAAGATGTTGAAAGTACGAGTGATAATGAATGGGAGTCAGATGCGGCATGCCCTCCTCCTATAAATGCCAAACCCAAAACCACGACTAGCTCAGAGGCAGGTTGTATAGATGGATCTACCCTAGGCAACCTCAATACCGTCATGGCAGCTTCTCACTGCATGGGTGAAAGTCAAATTGGCCCGCAGATGCAAGTGTTCGCACAAAAGTGTATCACAAAGTTTCAGTATAGCAAGCTGTACCTTTTAAACCTTGAATTAACTTCCGACTTAGACTGCAAGTGCACAATCTTATCGTATAGTTTAGTCAGGTATCGATCCACAGGACGGTTCAAATCTAATCTGGATTCTACTTAAATCAAGTAGGTACTAGAAGTTGGAAAAGGTTGATTTGGTTTGTTTTAATTTCCTAAGTTCAACAACAATGATTAGAAATAATTGAAATAATAGAAGGTAAAGTTTGGTTTTTATCAAATAAAGAAAAGCGTTTTCAGGGTTTTCGATTTCATCTTCAACTCTGCATCTCGGTACCAGACACGACCCGCGTACTTTCATACGCGGCCCGTGTGGAAGACGCGACCCGTGTACTCTCAAACACGGTCTGCGTGGACCTCGAGTGAATGCAGCAGCTGTCTGTTTCTGCATTATTCTTTGGTGTAGGATTCATTGACCGAACCTAATGTTCCTAAACCTCAACTCTCGTTTGTTGGCTTAATAAACTTGGTATCGGAAATGCAATTTCACCTTCTTAGGTTTTTAATCTAAGTTAATTGTCCGGTTTACTAAAGGTAACCACTACCTCTCGATAAGTGGAAAAGTTCACCTCTCGGTTACTATTTGGTCTCGCCTCACGGCTCGTAAACCTACCTCAAATACTAAGTTTGGTTGAGAGAAACATCAAGGCCAAATTACTAGAAAAGATGCTATAGACATCTAACAGTAGACAATCAAGAATCATTCAATCAACTTCAACAAAGCAATTAAAATAGTACTCAAACAATTAAACACTAACATTCAACACAGATTCAAACAACATGCATACAAAACAAAGTATCAAACTACATCGTAACCCTAGAAACTAAGTAAACTACTCACACATAGTCAAAAAGCAAGCAAAACAAATGATAGAAGAAATAGTCATGACAAAACCCGAAATACAAAGAAGATCCGTGAAGAACTTTCGTCTTTCGCTTCTCAACTTCGTCTCCAAGCTAGCCGTCAAGTCCAAACCCTAGAATTCTTCTCTTGCTATTCAAAATGCAGAATTAATCCCTCTGTAGCAAGGAATCCTGTAATATAGCCAATATGGCCGACCTTTCCTTCGTTAAGCCTCTGTTTCCTTTTCCATTTTGTTTCCGGAATAGGCTGACGCGACCCGTGTGTGGTGTGATGCGGCCCGCGTGTCTGTGTCTCTCGTGTGTGTAAAAGAGTGATCGTGTCTGTGGTCACGTCAGGGTTTGATGCGGCCCGCTTCGGATGTGACGTAGCCCGCGTGTAGGGTTTCAGAACTCGCAATCTTCCCTGATTTTGCTCGTTTTCTACAAAGTAAAAATAAAAACGCAACAGTATCACATTCTATAGATATTCAATGTAATAGACACGATTTGGTGGTTTAAAACACAGATTTTGGTACAGAAATTGGTCGGATTTGTAGGTCAAATAACGAGACATCAGCAAGAACAAATGACAGCCCTTTATAATCAAATGCAAGTTGAAATACAAAATCTGAGAGCTGAGCTACACCAAACCCAAGAAAGAGAAAGAAGGTGGGTAGCCGATATTCGCAGGAAAGGTCCGTCGGGCTCTGAATTTGAAACAGGAGGGCCATCAAATCGATCTAGTCCCACAAATGGGCCTGAAAGGCCAAATGCCCAAGGAACACGCAGAGTGCATTGCGAAGATAATAGGTGGGAAGCCTCCCCAACCTTCAGTACGACTGATGTTCAAGAAATGATTAGCCGATTATTGCGAGAAATGGGAATCGCCCCAAAAATGCCAACATACCGAGTAGGGAAGCCATATCCCCCTGAATTTGATATACTAAGATATCTCCCAACATACACTGTTCTCTTGTTCTCCAAATTCTCAGGCAATGAGACAGATGAGCCGGGACCAGAACAACAAATCAACCACTATATGATTTAATGTGGAGACTCGGCAAGAGAAGATGCATTCCTCTGTAGATGAAACTCCGGTACCGTCCTTCAAAGCAAAGAAGGATTTCCCTAAAAAGGAGTCAAAGACAGTATATGTTGTTAAAACAAAGGGAAATAAGAACTCGAATGACAGTTCCTCAGATGAAGAGGCCATAGCCGGCCCTGGTGCAGCGCACCCAGGGCGACCGCCCCGGGCCCCAAGATCCAAGGGGCCCAAAAAAAAAATTAGTTTGTATATATATATATTAAAAAAAATATTAATCTATATATATTATAAATAAATAAAATATTAGGGTCCAAATTTTATATATATAAAGGGTCCAAACTTTTCTATAAATAGGTATGATTTATTGGCATATCAATCATAAATGCGACCGGCTAATAGGCTTCCATAAGTACTTCAACACCATATGTTTATAAGTCGTTTTTGCATTTTAAAAGTCCAAATAGTCGATCCAAACCATTCAACATGATATCCATATTAAAACGTACTTGGAGACTAAATTTTACATTTTTTTGAATTTTTTTACTATTTTTAAAGAGGTAGAAAATCATTGTTTTTTATGGTCCAGAATCTTCTGAATCAATGAATTTTCTACCTATCTTAAAAATAGTAAAAAAATTCCAAAAAATGTAAAATTTGGTCTCCAAGCGCGTTTTAATATGGATATCATATTGAACGGTTCGGATCGACTATTTGGATTTTGAAAATGTAAAAATAACTTATAAGTATATGGTGTTGAAGTACTTATGCAAACGAATTAGCCGGTCTCATAAAAAATTGTATATATAAAGGGCCTAAATTTTTCTCCTGCCCCGGGCCCCAAAATCTTCAGGACCGGCCCTGGAAGAGGCGAGGCAAGTCGCGATCAACCATCATAGTTATTCATTTCTTACATCAGAAATCAAACCATTGACTTGATAAAATAACAAATTAGTCGAAAGACACAACAAATTCTTTGCAAGTTGTTGCTATTAACATTACAACAAAATTTATAAATCCTAGAAAATAACTATTATTTATGTTTTAAAATACACAATAGTAAACACTGCTTTTTAGTATTCATTACGTTTTATATTTACAAAACATGAATATGCCGTACGTAGTAATTTTTATCTTTTTCTTCCTTTTAGTAAATATATATATATATAGAGGTGGGCTATCATGTTTTGAGAATTAAAGTTCCTCTTTTACTTCCAGTCCGTATCTTTAATTTCAAAGTCCAAATAGTAACATGATCTCCATATTAAAATGTGCTTGGAGACCAAATTTTACATTTTTTGGAAAATTTTTGTACTATTTCTATAGAATTTTTTAAAATCAATGTTTTTAAGATTTTTTACCATTTTTAAACATATTAAAACAATGATTTTCAAAAGTTCTAAAGAAATAGTAAATAATTTCAAAAAATGTAAAATTTGGTCTCCAAGCACATTTAAAATGGAGATCATGTTAAAAGTTTCGCATCGACTATTTGAATTTTGATTGAAGATACGAATAGGAAGTAAAAGAGCGACTTTAATTCCCAAAGCATGATAACCTACCTCTATATATATATAATAATATAGATCATGTTGAAAGAGCGACTTTAATTCAGCCCTCGAGGAATTGTCAATTAATAATTTTCTTATCTCAATTACCTTTTAAAGAATATGGGTATCTTGCATTGAAATGAGTATTAAATTTTCTGATTTAATTCCAGCTGTACATAATCCAATCTTAGATCTAATTTAAGTAATATATTGTAGTCATTTCTCATGAGATATCACTTTCTGAGTTTCGACTTTCAAAAATATTATTTGCTTGTTTTCTATTCTGAATTCAGTCTATTTTTTTTAATCTTTTATACAAATTAAACATACAAATGTGTTGCGCACAAAGATAATAACAAAATATTTAATATCCACTTATATATTAATTAGATTTGTGGTTAAAAATCCAATCCACACAATAGGATAAACTAAATCCATACCACAAATATTTTGTAATAGATTAAAATTAGTATAAAAATTGTTAATAATCTATGGTTTCTAAATTGAAATAAATTTTATATACAACCTACCTATATTATGGAGAACATTTTTGTTTTAAGTTTTTAACAATCATTGTATTGGTTGTCAATGTTATCAGCATAATTTAATTATCAATATAACATACTTCTTTTTAAATATTAATTGTTATATTTTGTTGAATGTTTACACTACAAATTACAAAGTAATAGTTAAAATTTGATCACATATGGTATGAACCGATAACGTATGCACTAGCGTTATTTGAATTCGCCATATATGACTTAAATCTGTATATTTTATAATATATTAAAATGTACCATCAAAATCGTTCTTATGGGAAGAAATTCTGAGTAACCAATGCAAAATACTATAAAAACAAAGCACCTCTTCGATCGGTTAACGGGGCAAGGGATCATTGCATGTGAAGCACGCAATGAAGGGAGAGAGAAAGAGAGATCACATGCGAGTACATATATGTGCAATGATATTAGTTTCGAACCTTTATATGCTCCAACGTAATTTAATACTGACGGAAGAGTAATTATACTAGGCATGATTCTCTAAATTATAAAAATTGGTTAACACATCTTACAATCCATCTGCTTAATTTTGATATTTCTCTTATGCATGGGCATGATATTCTAGATATTAATTAGTCTTTTACACCTTGGTTGGATGGAGAGTATAGAAAGGAAGGGGAGATGAATATAATGGAATGGAATGGATTAACAGAAAGGAAGATTGACATATTTAACCTCTTTATGTTTGAATGGTTAATGAAGGAAAATAAATTAATTTTCTTCACGTCTTATTTTTGTTTGGTTAATTAAAATTAAGAAGGTTAATGAGAAATTCAATGGTTGCTGTAGGTTTGGCAATTTGTATTATTTTCTCTGAAAATATTTGCAACAAAATTTTCTATTGACTACAATCATGCAAGATTCAACATTTCTCTTGTACCCTTCATTTCCGTTATAATTTTGTCAACCAAACACGATTTGAGAGAAAAAAGTGTTCTCTCCATCCAAACAAAGTGTTAGTTAATTAATCTTGAAATAAACCAATGACTCATACAAACGGGATATGCTTCATACCGCTTTTTTTATTAATACCCCAAAAAATAAAAAATAATCAAATCTAACCTCAAAGGGAAATTTTTATTAAAAATACCCTGACCGCCCCACGGGGGGCGGTCCGCTTATTTTCCCTTTTTTTAAGTTAATATTTATGATATATATTTAATTTGTTTTAATATTTTATAATATGGTATATAGTTATTTGTTTTAATGTTTTATAATGTGGTATATATTTATTTGTTTTAATGTTTTATATTTATTTGTTTTAATGATTTATATGTTATATATTTATTTGTTGACGATTATATTTTTATAATTGATGATTATTTTTATGTGTTATATAATTGCCGATTATTTATTAGTTTTTTATTTGTTTTAATGTTTTATAATATGGTATATATTTATTTATTTTAATGTTTTATATTTATTTGTTAATGTTATAAATTGGTTAATGTTTTAATGTTTTTAATGTGTTTTGATGTTTTAATGTTTTATATTTATTTGGTTAATGTTATAAATTGGTTTTTCCGAGATAAACAACAAAACTAGATAATTTAAATGGTAAGTCTACAACATGAAACATAACAGTCCAAACATGAAATATAATAATTCAAACATAAAATACTAGAAATCTATCAAACTAAAAAAACATAAAAACCCTAACGACGAGGACGAGGGCGACGACCGGAGAGATCCAACTTAGGAGGTGGATGGCGGTCCCTGTGCGGCAACACACACCTCAAGTGAACCTCATCCTCCTACACGTCATCATGGATGCTCCTCCTGGATCTCCGGCTGTGTACGCAACGCCCATTGATCAGCCTCCCAAGTAGAAGGATACGTGGCCGAAGGCGGTATGCCAAATATAGCAGAGGCAAAGCCATCTCCAGTCTGCGCCCCACTCCCACTGGCCTCGCCGTCGTGCTATCTGGTCTCCATGTATCGTGGTCTGTGGAGGCTCGGTGCCTTCATACCCGGCATCATCTCCAGTAAGGTCATCCAAAGAGAAATCACAGTTGGCCTACCAGGCAGCAGCTTCATCCTGCATGTAAACAATGTTAGTTTTGCTACATAGAAATAACTAGTAAATTAATTAAATAGTGAAGTTTTGCTACCTCGCCAAGCTGCACTGGAACTCCATACTTGTTGTAGTACGCGTTCCACGCGTTATTATTCAACACCCATTGGTGGACCGCCCAACCCGAGTCATCCTCTGCAAAATTGAAGATAACTTAATAAGAATTGACTTTTAAAGATAAACTTAATAATGATCATGTGTATGACAGATTTTTGCAACTGTTTGTGATTACCTCAAAATGGCCTCCTCGTCAGCGGTATCGGGGGTTGATCCTATGCTGGTAGAAATAAGTGCGAAGCGACGCAAGACTAATACAATACCCAGAATACCGGAACTCGTCCTCCTCTCCTCTCTTCTTCTTCTTCTGCAACGCCTTCGGATCGGCCCCCAACAGCTCCGGTATCAACCTCGTAATTAAGGTCTGGATGGTCCGAGACACTGTATATGGGGTCGTCATCGATCCGTATACCCCATAAAACGCTAATGTCACCTAGGGTGACTGTAATCTCCCCAACCGGAAGGTGAAATGTATGCGTCTCCGGTCGCCATCTCTCCACTAGACCGCAAATGAGAGCCTGATCGATCTTACTCTAAATATATCATAAAACTTTAAATGCAACAAATATCATAACAAAACTCTAAAAATAATGTCAGACAAAAGTTTAAAACCAAAATAGTTGCATCGGAAAATTAAACATATCCCGTTTGTATGAGCCATTAGTTTATTTCAAGATTAACTAATTAATGTCTAGAATATATATCAGAGTCCGGCTAGTATGACATCGGTGTCATAGGACACCAACTACAAAATTAATTGGATAGACTTCAAATGAATAATTCAAACCGTTCGATTTACTTTATGAGTGATGCGTTTACATGCAAACAATTTATATTTTCTAGTTATTTTAGTATCAAATCAAGCGGTAAAAAATGTTGAAAAATGAATGCATTAAAATTAACTTAAAAACTCACACATTTGACCACTTGACTTGATACTACATAAATTCGAAAAATTATAAATTTTGTATGTAAACGTACAAACTAATGAAATAAATCGGTTTGAACGGTTTGGATTCACCGTTTGAAGTCAATTCGATAGATTTTGGAGTTGGTGTTATATAAGCTGAAAAGACATTAATATCATACTAGCCATACTCTATATATCATGCCCATGTTTCCTCTTAGATTTCAAATAGTAATATTATATTTAAAACAGCTGTCCTTGAAAGGTTCACGCTGTCACAGCGGGCTCTTAATATTTTGGTTTCATTTTTTCGTATTGCGGGTCTTGACGAAACTGGATATTAATTCATTGGTTTAGTAGTGCTTACCTCTAAACCTACGAATATCCGCCGCATGATGTGCAAGGATCTAGTGTCACACAGGATATCTTGTTACAATGACGCAAGCGCTGATGTCATCTGTAATAGCGGTGACCTTTTTTTTTGTAAAGCAAGTGCTTGCGTTGAGAATTCATGTAATATATTTGTAGAGGGGCTATCGGATCGGGTAGGGTCTGGGTACTATGATATTTGAATCTGTATTTTAAAAGTGTTCGGGTTCGAATTTAGATCATATATTTATTAGTTTCAAATTGAATCGGGTTCGAATCTGGATACCTATCTACTTGTAAATATTTTGGGTCTAGTCTTTCGGTTCTGGATAAATAGATACCCATAACTTGTTTGTGGATTATCAGGTCCGGTCCGGATCCGAGACGATTCCGGATCCAGAGCGGGTACATGGTAGACAAAGAGATAAAAAAAAATTATTAGCTTCGAAAATTTACAAGCAAGAGGTGAACGTAACATTTGATTTCAATAAGTATTGTGAAAAATTGATATTAATTCATAGGTTTAACCAATGAATATGTGCTGCATGATGTGCAAGGATCTAGTGTCACACAGGATATCTTGTTACAATGACGCAAGCGCTGATGTCATCTGAAAGAGCAGTGACCTTTTTTTTGTTAAAAAAAAGCAAGTGCTTGCGTGAGAATTCATGTAATACATTTGTTTTTTATATGTTCACGGTATATTATATGTTTTGTTCATAACCATATATACCCAGCCCCTCATGTAAGCCGAAGGACATCAATCCATTCCTGATGGGCCCCACCGTGCACGTCCCGACAAGAGGCGCTAATATATATAATATAAGATATGTGAACGCTCAAGTTAGCTGTACATATCGTATATTATATATAGGAAATGTAGGCATTTACAGTTGGTAGGACCGACCAATAGGCTAGGCTTCTTCTAACTAATACAGCTAACTATATATAATATCTATCACTTTCTTTCAACCAATAGGAAAGACTAGCAATAAGGAGGAGCCATTGGAACTCAGTTTCAGAATAGGTATGAAAAGAGGTAGGCATATTACTAAAGTAGGCTTAGGTAGGGAATGGGACAGTACTTCTTTTCTTATTAGCACAGTTAGCAGAGTTAGCACAGTAGGCTTTAGGGCTACTAGTAAAAAACGATTTAGGGTCTCAAATGGAGCAAATCGCATCTCGAGTTTCCTTTTTCCGAGCACTCTACTTTCTTCTTGGGAGGTCCTGCTACTCGTTGCTTGCTCGGTATTTTGTGTCAAACTGAACATTTTCCAACTTCACTTTAGCCTCTTCTTCTCCATAAGCACATGTAAAGCAAAATTCTAGAAAAACTCTTTTGGATATATATATAGAAATTGACTAAGGTTATAGTTGTATGATTGATATAACTAATTTGTTTTGTGATTTTTAAAATTCAAATAGTTAATTTGAAGTGTTCAAGATATTTTCCATATTAAAATATGTTTGAGGACCAAATTTTACATTTTTAGAATTTTGTTACTCCAACTTTTACAAGCCTCAAAGGAAGTGATTCAAAAAAGCTAGGGTTTGAGCGGCCAGCTCCTCTCCCCCTCCATCCAACTCTGTCCCTTCTATTCCTTTTAGGTCTCATCTCTGATGTAGAACACCTCCTTCTCTTTCGGTTCTACTTTGTCGAGCGAAGAGGAGGATGAGGGAGAGGGGAGGGACTGAAGTCGAGAGTGCGGTATTGTCAGAGTTCGGAGCGTAGAGTCTCCATCTCGATTGGAGTGCGGTGGTAAGTAGATTCGGTCATCGTCGGAGTGCGGTGGGGGTCGAAGAAGCAGATCTGGTCATGGAGCGAGATCGGGATTAAGGTATCAGAGTGATTATGAGGGTATATAAGTAGGATTAGAAAAATAGATCTAGTAAAATAGTAGATTTAGGAATTAGAATTACTTGACTCGTTATAGATACGTTTTTTATCAATCAAATTGTTAGTAGGCATTAAAGTCACTAACCTTTAAAAAAAGATAAAATTCTTAAAATAGTTATGAATTTCTAAAAATATAAAATTTTGATCTCCAAGTATATTTTAATATGAAAAACATTTTGAACACTTCAGTTAAACTATTTAAACTTTAAAATTGTAAAAACGAATTGATAGCGCTAAGATAAGTTGGACAAGGGTGCTATGCATATATACTGAAATTTTTTTAGTTGACATCCCAAAAAATCAAAGTAAATTAATATCATCCGTTTGAGATTTTTGCAATCATACCACCCATGCCAACTGAGTTCGCGCACCAAATTGACAGGTGCGCGCATTGGGTTGGCGCACCAGGTGCGCGGACTGGACTTTTGTTAGAATAGCAATAGTGGAGGGAGAACAAAGGTGCATGTATACACGTGCATAGCAATTACTTCCATTATGTTTTCTGTCTTTATCTCCCAATTCACGTGTACCTTCAACTTTTGACTTTTGACATAGGAAAGACTTCAATTGTGTGTCATTCTAAAAACAACGGTTCACGATACTCTATTAAAATCAATCCAGTCCAGGAACTAGGTGCGCCAACCAATCTGCACACCCGCTAATTTGGTGCGCGATCAGTTGGTATGGGTGGTAGGATTGGAAAAAGTCCCAAACAGGTGGTATTCATTTAATTTAATTTTTTTGGAGTGTCAATTAAAAAAATTTTGTACATATATAGCGTTATTATGCGCTATGTATTTTTCGACCGCCGGATAACACAGGATGACACTATACAGTGTCATCTCTCTTATTTTGAAACCTTGGCATGGCCTACCAACTACCAAGTGGGATCTCTCTAGATCTGCAATGCGTGTTTCACATACAATGATCCCTTTCCCTGTTGCCGGAAGAGGTGCTATATATGTTTTTTATATTATATATTTTGCATTGGTGACTCAAAATTTCTTTTCATATATAAAAACGATTATGATGGCATATATATCTTAATCAAAAATTAGAAAAAAATTATAAAGATTTAAATAATATATGGTGAATTCAAACAACGCTAGCTATTATTATATACGTTATCGGTTGATCATACCATATGTGATTAAATTTTATTTGTTATTTTGTAAGTTGTAAGGTATAAATATTCAACAAAATATAACAATATTTGAAAAGAAGTATGTTATATTGATAATGAGTATTTATACCCATATTTTTAAAGGGTAGTTGAGATATGCCATGTATATATATATAGTTGCGTTTTATGTACTACTGTATCAAACTTTCTCTCATTCGTAATTATGCCTCCATGTTTGGGAGCATATCTGCAAATAAGTGCAGCAAAACTATTTATGTTTTTGCGAATTAAGGCTAATTTACACCACAGGTACGGTTTTGATAACATGGATGGATATGTTCTTTTACCTCCAACGCTTTGTAAAAAGAGCTTTGCCAATCAAAAGATAATGATATTGTAATTGCAAAAGAAAACCTTGAGGGCATTCGACTTCAGTAAAATGCCATAAAAAACCCATTATTTCACAAAACTGCACTCAAAATTTAGTTTGAGCAATTTATCGAACAAATTTAGGGCTTTCAACTATATTACACTATGAGATCAAATATTATTATTCTTTTAAGTGCCTTTTACAAACTAAAATGTCACGATTCATATGAGATACATACACTATTTGCTGAGAGCTAAAAGAGACGAGAAAGAGACAAGAAAGAGATCGAAAGAAACGGAAATTGTAAAACAATTAGCTGAGAGAAGATTCAAGCTAAATAGATAGCTGACATATTTATGAAGACATTGTATAAAGGCCATGTCCAAAGCATTGTAAGTAAATTGGGTTCAATTAAGTACTTACTTTAAATCCAACTTGAGGGATAATTAATGTTACAAACAAGGAAGAAAATATCACAACACAGTCTATCAAGCATCAAATAAACAACAGATCAATATTGATTAACAAAACAATTAACAGCTGCGTACATTAGCCGTGGGAGCTCCCAATTTAGAGAATAGCAAAACAGATAGAGAATGTACAACAGAACAGATCATCAATAAAAATCAATCCTTTCTTTCATAGAATTGATAACGTGATACTTTCCGCTCGTAATTTGATCTTCTGGAGGTCCGCCTTAAACTTATGAAGTGCGATAAAGTTCACAGGTTGGATTGATGCCAAAAAGTCAGGAAGTAGTGTATCAGGATTGAACGTCTTCAAAAAGTCAGGAAGTAGTGTATCAGGATTGAAGTTTCCCTCTGGGTTTTTGAACGTCGACAAAGCAGTCTCGATGCAATTCATGACATCATGAAACTCCATTGTTGTCGAATTACGAACATTGGGATCAGTATCGTCTGGACAATCCCGTACAAAATCACAAATGCGATGCAGCATCTCCTTTATGGAATTTATTTGATCCCAAGTTCCGAGTACATTTATTGCATATATCGTGGAAACTTTGCTTTCATTGGATAAAAGACCAGCAAATTGTTTGTCTATGGACTCCAGACTAGCCCTAAGATCTTCGATCTCTAATTCAGTACTCATAGAGAGAGTATGTATTGGATATTTGGTGATATGATAAAGAAAGTATGTATATATGAATCACAATATAATGACTGGGTATTTGGGAGAGAGTATGTATTGGGAATCGACACAACTAGTCAACGAAACACCACTTATATTTTTATATTATTTTTTTTTGTGTGTGAAAGAATATCAAGTGCGGTGGCACAATCGGAGGACTGGAAGGAACATATTACACAACAAATGGAGAGGTCCATTAATGTGAGCATTGGAGATAATTAAACCAAACAAAGAGGAATAATTCCTACCATCTAATATATATATATATATATATATATATATACACCATCTAATCCCTCTTGCCTCACAGACCTAGCTACTTCCTCCCTCTTCCCTCACAGAACCTAGCTCTCCTTCCTATCTTTATAATTAATTACCTCCTGTTTTGTCTGGAAACAGCAACTGTATTGGGTGAGTGAGTGTCTCCTCTCTCTCTCTCTCTCTCTCTCTCTTTTTAAAATTGGCAGCAGCAGCCAATTGGAATTGTATTAAAACGGTAGAAGTACCAGTAAAAATTCTCATACAGCTTCCTATCTCAAATGTAGGCTCGAATAGAGTCCTAACTTGTACGTAATCTAGGATCAAAACTAGATAGAATTGCTTGCTAACAGGCCTCTCTCTCTCTCTATCTCTCTGATTATCTTAATTTATTAGAGTTTAATTAGCATTAATTTGCATCTCCTCTTTTCCCGCCTCCATGGTGGGGCCTGATCTGTTGACGGCAGATAGCTAGTACGTATGTACGTAAGGTGGCTTTCATTTAATTGTATCTCTGGGCAAATATTAAATTAAATTACTCACCATTTATAAGACATGTTTTCCTTTATTTTAAGATTTTTTTATTTGCATTGCAGTAATTTCGTGGGGCATGCTAGCTGTGGATTGAGGGAGTTGGGGGAGGGAAGGATTGAACTGTTTTCCTCGAAACAATAGAGTTAATATAGAGGGAGGGAAGTTTTTTGGGTGTGATTTTGTGATATATAGTTGAAATATATAAATGGATGCCTCAGCCTTACCTTCCATAAAAGAATTTCTATCTGGACCCGTCCTCAGAGATTTTTTACCAAATAATGACCCTGATCTTGTGAGTTATCCAGAATTGCTAGTCGAAGAACTAAACAAAATTGAGACATTCATGAAGAGGAGGTCGAACCCTGGGGAGGAAGAGCAGGTTCTACTTGAGGGTCTGCAAGCAACACACAGTATAGTTAAGTATATGACAGTAGATCCTAATAGGGGGCTGGTCATATTCTTAGACCTTATTGCTGGTATCGTGGTCTCCTGCAATTATTGGAAGCAGAGAGAAACAGAGCAAAGGTTGCAGCACAAAGAACTAGTTGCAATTATAAACTCTCTCAACGAGAAAGATATAATTGAAAACTTGCTTCTTGACAAAGCAGGTTGTAATTCAAACTTGTTAACAACACCACCTAATATTAATGAGGAGGAGAAGAGAGTGCATGCGCTAGCACTCCTCCTCGTCAAAACATTTCCTGCTCTTCTTAAACTCAAAAAACCTTATGAAATTTTCCAGCTCTTATTAGAGTCAACCAAAGAAATGGACAATCTCCCTCAACTGATTTGCGAGGCATGTGAAGGACAACCCCTGTTCCTTCTCCTTATAGGGGGTCTCCTTTCGCTCAAACAATGCGACTACCACACATGGAACAAGGTGAAAGATGATCTCGTCAAGATCAAAGAGTCCGATAATGCTGCTACTAACAACTACATGCAGTGCATGGTTACCTACTGCATTAATGATTTACCCCACTTTCTCAAAAGGTGCTTTCTGTATTTAGCTTGTTACCCAATAGGTTATGAGATTCCTGCAACGTCTCTAACTCAGCTATGGATCGCTGAAGAATTTGTTACACCACAGCAAGGAGAGACTATAGAGGAGACGTCACACAAGTACCTTGAGCAACTTGTCCAAAGGTACTTTCAACATTTACGGAAATTGACATTCATTCTTATAATTAATTGGCGATTACTAGGTCTATTGTTTTTCCCTTTGTAGCATATATAAATGACATCGCAATTAGTAACAGAATTATTTCTATTTTAAACATTAGGTAGGTCATATATATATAGCTAGATTCTAAAATGATGTCATCAATAAAACTGAATGTTGTTTGTTTTATTACAAAAGAGTACAAAATTTTAATTTCTCTGGTCTGCTCCATGATCGATAAAGACACTTTTTATTTCCTTTTTGGTTTTTTAAGTAAACTGAGAAATTTTATTCTTTTATAAATATGTACTTGAAGTTTATTTACTTTCCTTGTTGCTTGCAGGTCATTGGTTTGTGTTTCAAAGAGATCACTCTTAGGCACAATCAAATATTGCCGAGTACATCCTTCTATTCATGAACTTGTCATCCAAAGATCCAACTTAAATGGGTTTTTGGTTACCAATCCAAGTGGACGGTCAATGTCCGGGTCGCGTTTAGCAGTCCATAATGATTACAAGGAATCAGACGGGTTTTTCACAGGTTGTAGATTACAATCCATTTTTGCTTTTGACTGTAGTAGTACTTTTGATAGTATTCATACCGCGGCCCTTAAAGTGCTCGAGCTGAGAAAATGTTCAACCGGCCAATTTATGGAATTGTTGAGCGGAAATGTTAACGTACGATATATTGGCTTGAGAGGTACTTACCTATGTGATATTCCTGAAAATGCATTTTTCAGCTCGAATCTCAAAACGTTGGATATTAGAGATACAGGAATAGATATCCTACCCGAAAGAATATGGAACACCCAAAAACTTCGTCATGTTTACGTGAACTCGGGCCCCAATATTAAAGGCCCACCATCTACAGCATCTATGTCAGACCTACAAACTCTGAAAACAGTTGGGATTCATGAGTCATGGCTAGAAAACTTTCCACGGTGCCTAATCAACCTAAGAAAGTTAGCACTTTTAAATAGTGACAATTCATACTGGAAACCTATTTCAAACCTATTGAGTCACATGGTTAATCTCCTCTCGATGACAATTATAGGCGACATTGTACCGTCAGAGTTTGTGGATATACGGGCATTTCCAAATCTCGAGACGGTTAAGTCAATTAAATTTGAGGGAGAATGGAAACATTGTAGGAAACTTATCATAGATAATGTTAAATTTCCAACCAATCTTACAAAGCTCACCCTAAAAAAATCTGGTTTGAGAGAAGACCCCATGCCGAGGTTAGAAAGACTCGAAGCCCTGAAATTTCTGAGCTTACAAGATGGAGCATACACCGGGAATAAAATGGTTTGCTCCGAAAATGGGTTTCCACAGTTGCAGTTCTTAGAACTGAAAAAGTTAGAGAAGTTGGAGAATTGGGAGGTGAACCCGAGGGCTATGCCACAACTTACCAAACTGCGTGTTGTTCAATGCCTGGCACTGAAGAAACTTCCTGATCTAGAGCATGTTCCTTGTATAGTTAGAGATATTATGTGAAATGTTGGTTTCAGTCTCTTTCTTTGATTCAGTTCGTCCTTTTTTTCTTTTCTGCTTGAGTTTTCTTTTCCTTTTTTTTCCTATTTTAATTTATTTGTGATCTCCATATCAGTGTGTTATTTGTAATGTATCCTGGGATTTCATTAAGTAAATAAATGTTTTTAATGGATTTGGTGTTTCCTTTTACATCAAATGCTATATTTACTCCTTTTAGTTTTTTTTTATTATGCATGTTGTGTTATTTACTCATGAGCATAGTAACAAAATTTGCACATACTTGATAAATACTTTACGAGTTATCAATTTTAAGTACATTTTGATTTAATATTTGCCACAATCACACACAATTGTTCGTAAACACTGAACAAATTAAATAAGCAACGATACCATGGAACAAATTGTCCTGTCCATACAAATCAAGGTTCTAAATAGCGATTATCGCGTCATTGCGGAAAGGCTAAATAAAAAGCTATTGCGAATAGCGTAGCTATAGCGAAAGCTATCCTACATAACGTTTTTTGTTTAAAAAATTATGTTTTATATTTCTTCTAATTATCAACATTATCTAAAGTCTCATATAGCGATAAGTAATGCAAAATTGATTAAGGAATTAGAATATTCATATTGAACCAGTACAAAGTCTAAATTGCTATTCAAAATATCTCTAATAATATCATAAATTTATATCTTTTTTCATTCAAAATAATCTAAGTATCATGGCATAAACTATAGAGTGAGGCTATGGTGCTATGCATAGCACGGATGGGGTCCGTGCTACGGCTCAAAATTTGACTTTTTAAAATCGTAACGGTCGATCCAAATCGTTCAACATGATTATAAAATGAATATGTACTTGCAAATCAAATTTTACATTTTTCCAAATTTTTTTACTATTTTTTTAGATATGTTGTTTTTGGATGGTCCAGAATGTTCAAATCAAGTGATTTTCGAAAAAATAGTAAAAAAATTTGGAAAAATGTAAAATTTGGTTTGCAAGTACATATTCATTTTATAATCATGTTGAACGGTTCGGATCGACTGTTACGATTTTGAAAAGTCAAATTTTGAGCCATAGCACGGACCCCATCCGTGCTATGCATAGCACCATAGCCTCACTCTAAACTATATATCTTTTACTATTAAAAAAAAGCTAAGCATCATGGTATAAACTATCTATTTTTTTATATTTAAAAGCAAAAGCAATCCGAACAACTGCACATAGTTTAAAGATAAGACGTCGGTTCCAATTATAAGGAAAATTAGATTATTAAAGCGGTTTCATAACAAATAATTTACTTGAGAAATCAATTTATAAGTAAGGATACAGAAATTTAATTAATTTTGTGATGTTATAGAATCTTCATTATTGTAATTGCAAACAAATAATTTTGATTTTGGAAGCAGCTAATACTCCGGACTCCAATCTCCGGAAAATCTCCGGATATAACTCAAAGTCCCTGTAAACTAATGAAGCTAATCCTGTAAACATTTTGCAGTAAACCTATAAACTAATACAGTGGATGTCGAACTAGTAGCGAATTCTCAAAAACAGTTATATATCCACGTGGTCCCCTCATGAAAGCGCGTGGTCTCCTCATTAAAAGTGCGTGGTCCCCCTTAGTAATCTTTTCTCTTTTGAATATAACTCAAAGTCCATGTAAACTAATGAAGCTAATCATGTAAACCTTTTGCAGTAAACCTATAAACTAATACAGTGGATGTCGAACTAGTACATGGTACCAGTATCAGTATGGATACTGGTAAAGTATACATTACTAATATCATGATCATATACTTGGGTCTAGTAGGAACAAGAAATCATGTCCTTCAGCTAGGATTTGAAAAGTATTGTACCAGCAGTGGCATTCATCTTGAACCATTGCTGGTATGCATCCCAGCTGCCTGTTACCAGTACAGTATGTATTACTAATACCCTGCAGCCTGTTACTATACATCCCAGCTGCATGTTACCAGTTACAGTATGGATACTGTACAGTATATATTACTAGGTAATAAAGGTAACTAGTAAATTTGAAATGAGTTTTAAATAGAAGAGTCAATAAATTGGGTAAAGTTGTGACTTTTTTTTTAAATTTAGAAGGGTAAATATGATGTTATGAATTTTTGATGGGGAAATACGTAATTTCCAGGTATACATAAAATGAGTGTGATCAACCAGTATACTGTTAATAATTTACTTTTCTTTTTCTTTTCTTTCTATTGGTATAGCTGATGGGCTTAGGGCTGATAAATTCTTCGAGCCTGACGAGTCAGGTAACGGGTTTCGGGCCCCATTTCTAAGAAGTGTAATAAGGGAGAAAGGGAGGTGGGGAGTGTCCCATGCACGACCTCCCACTGAGTCACGGCCGGGACACGTGTCTATCATTGCCGGTTATTACAAGGATCCCAGTGCTGTCACAAAAGGTAAACAAAAAATTTCAAAGTTTTCGAGGGGTATACATGAATTTCCCCCTTTCTCATGAAAAGATTTTTTTCTGACAATGTAGGGACTAGGGAGTTCTTTTGCAAATACTAGAAATTGCTGCGTGTTTTCAACAATTCACTTAACAATATCTGGAATGATTTCTTGCATTTAAAAAGTATGATGATATGTGATTCCTTCTTATTTCTATACATTATTAATAACAGGTTGGAAAGCAAACCCGGTAGAGTTTGACTCGGTATTCAACCAAAGTCGGCATACAATCTCGTTTGGGAGCCCCGACATTGTCCCTCATGAATATGAAGATTTCACAACTGGTACAATTCAAATAATACATACTTTTAAGATCGATACATACATATTTTTTGCATTTACAAAGTTTGTTCAAAGGTCTTACTTCAACAGATGCATCTTTTTTTTTTTATCATTGGTCACTGGATCAACTTAAAAATCTGTTAAACGGGTCCCGCTCCAATCCGAAAATGAAGGAACTCCACGTAATTTCAAATTGGTAGTATTTCTCCATTTGTTAGGTTGTGACACGAACGGCCACTCACACAGGCCGTATTCTCCGATTCACCTGAATAATGTGAAGGTTTATGATTTAATGGAGAGTTATTTCAATGATAGTAGAACTGCATATGTCTTCACGGCTGATCATGGCATGAGTGACAAAGGTTATTATTTTTTTAACCCTTTTATGATTTAGGGTTATGCATGTAATTTTTAAGGTTATGTAATTTGGTTATTGTTTCAAATAGGCAGTCATGGGGATAGCCACCCGTCAAATACTGACACACCATTAGTCGCATGGGGGGCCGGTGTAAAATATCTGAATACACTACAGCATTCACACCCATCAGCGACTCGCCAAATCGGTCGTTGAAGGGTTTTTCGCCGGTCGCTGAAGCTTCAGGTGCCGGTCGCTGATGACCCGTTTAGCGACCGATTGGTTCTGTCGCTGATGTTGCGTGCTGACGTGGTGCAAGACCATCAGAGACCGATTGGCTAGTCGCTGATAGTCCAAAATCGGTCGCAAAAGACTGTTTTTTTTTTTATATTTTTTGTTATTATTATTTTTTTTTCAATTGGTACCAACATAAAACATAAACATACAAACAAAATTAAACGTAAACATCGATATATACAATAAATAAACATACAAATCCAGATGCGTGCAAACTAAATCCAGCAATTAGAGACTAATAATGTACAATAGAGGCTGCCTCCTTGACAACTGCTTCAATTCATTTTCACCACGTGACATTAGATTCACAACATTACATATGCACATATTCCACTATAACTAAAATATCAATCAACCAACTGCTTAATGCTTCAGCACTAGCTGTAGAATGATACAAACTTGAATTAGAGCAACAGTTGATTTTAGATATCAATTCTTCATCAACCAAATGTTCTCTCGCTGCTGTAGCACATGTGCCTAATTTAGGAAACAAATAGGAGGCTTCTCATTGCACCAAATAAAGCAAATATTGCACCCAAAGGATGGTTATTCTCAGATTGCTCATCACATTTATACTGCAACTGGTTCATTTACAGATACACCAATGTTAACCTGTCAGAAAATAAAATTATAATTGCCGGCTTCAAAGATGGGTAAAGAAGTCAGTTTACAATTGGTAAAACAGCAAATTAGTCTCATAACTAAACAGTCTTGCATGGTCTGGACTAGTTTTGCTGGCTGGTTACATGACTTTTGATTTGGTAACAGTAGATACTGGTATCTCTATGGTACTTGTTCAGATAACAATCAGATAAACTATGGGCCTTTTGCAATTTTCGAACAAAGAAAGGTCTGAAATGTGTATATACCTCAGTGAGGCCAACCATGCTTATCTCAGGATGTGTGAAACAAGCAGCCGGGATGCTTAAATGATTAAGCACATGATCCCTGCCTGTCAATTGCTCAACAACTGCAAAAAGATAATTAAAAGAAAATTGCCATCAGAATATCACTTTAGACAAAGCTTTACAATCTCTGATCTCAACAACGCTGGTCTGGTCAGTTCTGAATATTAGTCGGCTCTTTATCTCGACATGTATTTTGTTTAAAATTAGGGCCTCCTTTATGGTACATTTCAAGCTAGCCCAGACATGGTTCCATTTGAGTGCTTTCAAAAAATTTCCTTTGGTTCATATTTTGCGTAGGTTCTTGATTTAGATATCAACCTTTATAAGCATGAAACCAAGGTCTCATCATGGTTAAAAGATAAAACATTAACTGCATACCTAGAATCCTACTTCAGACTTTGCAGAAGGATTCGACAATAATTCTTTTTCGGAAGAAAATATATGATTGTGAAAAGAAAAGCAAGTACCAGAAATGCCCTGAGCACTGGCAGCATGAGCAAGCATCAGTTTCCCATTCGCATCTCCAATGCAGTACACATGAGGGACCTACACAACATTTAGTAATTCAATGATAACAAATATGTTGGCCAAGTAGGCATGCCGATCTCAATCAATCAAGCTTCGGTTGCAGAATTAAGATCTTCATGTTATGTGAATTAAGTCTTTATGGGTCAAACTGCACGATTTGATAACAGTACTAGGTATGCGTCATCTGAAACTGAGATTGTTGGTTAAGTGTTTCATAACTTTTCCTTGCATATCCAAGTTATTCAATCTGTCGGATTTGCAAGTTGGCACATAACCAGCATGGAAGGAACAAACAGGGAAAGAGATAAGCAGGAAAGGCAATCTCCAAAATTCGAATTTAAATTAGATGAGCTGTAATAGGATCTGTGAATTGATTGTATTGTAATTTCTAAATATAGATAAGGAGAAAAAAGATAAATATAGGTAGAGGCGCTATGTACAAAAATATAACAGAGAAGAAGAAAAACCTTGTAAAATCTGATTTTCTGATAAATAAAATTAAGGGAGGGAAGGGATTTTCTGGGAGTCTTGTGTTCTCTAAATTGAAACATGGTATCAGAGCCAGGTTCCGATCCTGGGACCTGTGGGTTATGGGCCCACCACGCTTCCGCTGCGCCACTCTGATAATGGTTTTCCTGAGATATCCAACGGCCAAGGAGGTGTGGGAAGCAATAGCCACAACCTTCTACGACGGAAGCGATGCCGCTCAGGTATACGATTTGAACAAAAAGGTGAACAAAACTAAACAAGCCAGTAGGTCTGTAGAAGAGTATTACAATGAACTTCAGGACCTATGGTTAGAAATAGACTTCCGACGTCCAAATCCAATGGTGTGTACAGCCGATATAGAAAAGTTTGACAAATTTATACAAGAATCAAGAGTGTACTCTTTCTTGGATGGGCTTGATGATAAATTCGACAACGAACGAGCAAATGTGCTGCAAATGACTCCGTTTCCTACCCTTGAACAAGCGTTTGCTCGGGTGAGGAAGGAAGCCACTCGACAAGATGTGATGAACACGGGCGTTGAGGCAGAACAACAGCTATCTGCTGCTATGTACTCAAAGGGACACAAAGGTATTGATAAATCTCATTTGAAGTGTACTCATTGTGGTATGACAAAGCACACAAAAGATCAGTGCTTTAAATTGGTGGGCTACCCGGATTGGTTCAAAGACCGGCGCAAGGAGAAGGGTAATTGGTCGGGGAAAGGACATGCCGCTGTAGCACAAGCATACCTGGCACACGTACCATAAGTCAACTACTCGGGTGCTGGTACAGTTCCTGGTGGCGCTGGCATCACCTCTTCACTTGGCGCTGGGTCATCAGCAAGCTTCCTGGGCGCAGGCACTTGGTACAAGCCTCCAGCCGAACAAGCCGGTACACAGCACTTAAAGCCGGGCAGCAATGGGACTGGTAATGGAATTCAAGGTGAAGGTAATGGTTCAACCTCCATCCCATCAGGAAGCGACCACAACAAGGGTACAGCAAGTGCCCATGTAGCATACCAAGAAGGTACAGGTAATGGTTCAGGTAAAAATGATATTACATGGAAAAATTATAACGAATGGGTATTAGATACAGGGGCTACAGACCACATGACATTTGATAAAAATGACCTCATGAATTTCAAAACACCTAGAAAAACCGGTATTGTGAATGCAAATGGCATATGCTATCCTGTTAGTACAGCGGGAGATGTAAAAGTGTATCCAAACCTGACGCTCCAGAATACATTGGTTGTGCCATCTTTATCCTCAAAACTAGTATCAGTCGGACAATTGACAAAGGAATTAAATTGCATGGTCAACATATTTCCTGATCATTGTGTATTTCAGGACATCCAAACCAGGCAAGTTTTGGGCCGTGGTACTAGGAGAGGCGGGTTGTATTATCTTGACGGCTTGAAGACAGGAGAAGCATTACTCAGTACCGACTCGAAGGAGAGAGATTGAAATTTTATTATGGCACAAAAGATTAGGTCATCTATCGCTTGGGTACATGAAAAAACTTTGTCCTCAGTTATTTAATTACAATTGTGAGAATTTTTTTTGTGAGACTTGTATTAAGGCCAAAAGTCACCGGTCCACTTATCTGCTAAGCAATACTAAATCATTAGTTCCATTTGATTTAATTCATACAGACGTATGGGGACCATCCCCAATAATTTCCAAAGCTGGTTATCGATGGTATATAATATTTGTGGATGATTTTTCACGACTAACATGGTTGTATTTATTAAAAACCAAAGAAGATGTAAAAGATATAGTTAGAATATTTATAACTATGATTAGAACACAATTTGAGAAAAATGTCAAAGTAATTAGAAGTGATAATGGGACAGAATACATGAATCGAGAAGTGC
Source organism: Carex littledalei (assembly GCA_011114355.1). Classification (NCBI taxonomy): domain Eukaryota; kingdom Viridiplantae; phylum Streptophyta; class Magnoliopsida; order Poales; family Cyperaceae; genus Carex; species Carex littledalei. The sequence goes on along the minus strand of CM022083.1, from coordinate 4,619,543 downwards.
AAGAAATACTTCAAAATAACGGCATAGTACATGAGACATCATGTGTAGGAACGCCTCAACAAAATGGCATTGCAGAACGAAAAAATAGACATATACTTGAAATTACGAGATCTCTTTTAATTGAAACAAATGTACCAAATATATTTTGGGATAATGCAATTACGTTTGCTATATACCTCATGAACCGAATTCCAACACAAGTCAATCATTTTAAAACACCATTACAAGTTTTTTCTACACACCTAAAAATTAATTCGATATTGAATTTACCTCCAAAAATCTTTGGGTGTACAGCCTATGTTCATCTTCAAAAACAATACCGATCGAAACTTGAGCCAAGTGATCAGAGTCAAAATAATGATGATTTACGTAGGGTTTTGGCTTAGGTTTTACATATTTTCTCACACTTATGTTTACTTTATTAGAGAAAAAGGCTACTGTCACCCTTCTTTATGTTTTATTGTAGAAAACAGGTTTTGGGACTATTTTACACCAAATGGAGCTAGAATCAGGTCAATCGGATCAGCGACGCTCATCGACTAAGTCCCTGTTACGGCCAGTATTGACCAATACGGACCAGGCCTAGCACAGACCAGAAGATAGCGCTGGAAGCAGTTAAACCCTAACTGCCAAGGTCCTAATACGGACCGTATCGCCTGATACGGTCCGTATCCGAAGGCATCTCTTGGGGAATAACTGCCGACAGCTGTTTCCAGATCGGTTTCTTAGCCTCCAATCAACCTCTACACGTCCCTACACTCCTATATAAGGCCCCTGGGCAGAAGAATACATCATCTTTGTAATTAGGGTTAGATTTGATTAAAGTGAGAAGAGAGGAGTGCTTGTAACCATGCCGTTCCGCGGCTAAGTTCCTTTTCTTAGGGCTAGGCAGTAAACCTTGTTACTCTTGATGTTTTGATATATATATTTCTGTTGATTATGATTTCTTGTTGTTGTGCTAAAATGCTTTTGTGATTTATTATCTCTTCATCTAATTTCAATGATCTAGTTTGAGTCCGTTAGGGTAGTGACAGTACTTTAATGGTAAGAGAAATTATTTGTATGAGTTAGCCTCGTTGAGATCTATTAGGTTTATGTGAAGAAAACCTTAGCGGGGAAACCATAAACCAGACCAACAAAACGCGTACCAAATTCCATCACATGCGTAAAATAAATCGCAGTGATCTGTGTAGTAATTTGGGGTATTTGAGAGATCTGACATTTGCGTGAGATAAATCGCAGTGTCCTGTGTAGAATCTCGGTGAAAGATCTGTCATTTGCGTAACATAAATCGCAGTGACCTATGTGGTATCTTTCATTAAAACAACAATAGGAAATCAGACGCAACAGGAATATATTGTCAAAGCGGATTGAGTGGCAATGGTGTGCCGAAACCCTAGGAATCCTCATCTCTATCTTTATTTTAATTACTTTTAATTGTTTCCTAATTTACATTGATCAACAAACATCTCTCAATTTTCAGATTTCGTCTAGCCTTTCGAAAGGTTGTGATTCGATCGCTCAAAGCATTGAACCAATATTCCCTGTGGATCGACCTCGTATATACTACTCGATAGGATTGTGCGCTTGCAGTCCGAACCGATAGCATTTCCGAGTTTATAAATATTAAAAGAAACATTGCTCTCTTTTGAGTGATCAAGCTTTTTGGCGCCGTTGCCGGGGAATAACGGTTCATTGTGCAAGGCCTCGCGAGACGCCCTTGCTTTGACCATTGAATCCAATTAATTAGAAACGCCTAGATTTCTTTTTATTTTCTGCATTTTTATTTTTCTTTTATTTTCAATTTCGTTTTTATTTTTATTTTCTTTTTAGTTTCAGTTTTTAGTTTAATTTTCAGATTTTCTTTTCTTTGTAGGAAACTGCACGCTGGCCGAATCATCCGTACGAAGATCCGAGAGGATTGCTAGTAGGAGAGGACAATTCGCTTCCACATCACCGATAAGAACCAATCATAGTTCTTCATCAAGTAATTCTGAAAGCGAAGAAGACTCAGATTCGATCAACATGAATATCCCACCGAACGAACCGATTAACAATGGAAGACAAGACAATGGTGATCAAGGAGTTCACGATGCAGCAAGACCCAAACTTCTACGAGACTATTGCGTACCGCGCGCGAATGATCCTAATTCTAGTATAAACCCGCCAACTGTTACGAACCGTAATTTTGAGATCAAGCCTGCTCTCATAAATATGGTTTCGCAGCAGCAATTTGGAGGATTTCCACATGAAGATCCACATCTTCATTTGTCAATTTTCCTAGGGATATGCGAGACGATAAAGATCAACGGAGTTACCGATGAAGCAATCAGGCTAAGGCTATTTCAATTCTCATTAAAAGATAAAGCAAGAGCATGGTTGTTTTCCTTACCGGCCAATTTCATTCAAACTTGGGACCAATTGTTTAATGTGTTTATTGCAAAATATTTTCCACCATCCAAAACTTCGAGGTTTAGAAATGCAATTACTAATTTTGAACAAAGGGATGGTGAAACATTGTGTGAGGCATGGGATAGATATAAGGATATGTTAAGGTGTTGTCCACATCATGGTCTAGAAAGATGGCTGATTGTCCAAACTTTTTATAATGGTCTAAACCCTACCGATAGGTTGTCTATTGATGCTTCCGCAGGAGGAGCAATCATGAACAAGGAACCTGACGAGGCCTACAACCTAATTGAAGAGATTGCAATCAAACAACACTACTGGACCCCTGAGCGCAAGAAGCCAACTCCAGCACCTGACATACACAAAGTAGATGAAATATCCATGCTAAGCGCAAAGATCGATGCTTTGCAACTAGCACTCAACAAGCAGACCAAGCAGCGAACGGTAGATCCGGTCATCGACGGAGCGCGGTGGCAGTCGAAGAAGCAGATCTAGTCATGGAGCGAGATCGGGATTAAGGTATCAGGGTGATTATGAGGGTATATAAGTAAGATTAGAAAAATAGATCTAGAAATTTAGATGGTGATTAAGAGTGATTAGAGTAATTTTGAGTAATATAGAAGATTTCGTGAGAATAAAATAGTAGATCTAGGAATTAGAATTACTTGACTCGTTATAGATACGTTTTTTATCAATCGAATTGTTAGTAGGCATTAAAGCCACTAACTTTAAAAAAATATTCTTAAAACAGTTATGAATTTCTAAAAATGTAAAATCTAGTCTCCAAGCATATTTTAATATGAAAAACATATTGAGCACTTCAGATAAACTATTTAAATTTTAAAATTGTAGAAACGAATTGATGGCGCTAAGATAAGTTGGACTACGGTGCCTACCAACTGCCAAGTGGGATCTCTCCCTCTCTCTCTGCAATGCGTGTTTTACATACAATGATCCCTTACCCCATTGCCAGAAGAGGTGCTATATATGTTTTTTATATTATAATTTGCATTGGTCACTCAAAATTTATTTTCATAAAAACGATTATGATGGCATATCTTAATAGAAAAAATATAAAGATTTAAATAATATATGGTGAATTCAAACAACGCTAGCTATTATTATATACGTTTTTTTTTTTTGATGGTTGTCGACAATTGTCGACAACAGATATATTGATAAAAAAAGTTTATTTACAAGTCCTAATATTATATACGTTATCGGTTGATCATACCATATGTGATCAAATTTTATTTGTTATTTTGTAAGTTGTAAGGTATAAATATTCAATAAAATATAACAATATTTAAAAAGATGTATGTTATATTGATAATGAAATTGTGCTGATAACATGGACAACCAATACAATGATTGTTAAAACTAAATGTTCTCCATAATATAGGTAGGTTGTGTATAAAATTTATTTTTATTTAAAAACCATTAATTATTAACAATTTTTATACTAATTTTAATCTATTACAAAACATTATTATTAATTGGTATCGATTTAGTTTATCTTATTGTGTGGATTGGATTTTTAACCACAAATCTAATATATAAGTGGATATAAAATAATTTTGTTATATTTGTGCGCAGTACATTTGTATGTTTAATTTGTATAAAAGATTTAAAAAAAAATCATGCCGGATTTATAAACAATCTTATTTCAATAAGAAAACATACTAAATTCTGAATAGAAAACAAGCAAATAACATTTTTGAAAGTCTAAACTCAGCAGACTTTCATTAAAATAAAGCTATATTTTTTTTTGTTTTATTTGGCCAATTAGGAGAAGAAAGAAATGTAAAGGTAAAATTAAGGGATAAGTTTGATATCTCATGAGAAATGACTACAATATATTACTTAAATTAGATTTAAGATTGAATTATGTACAGCTGTAAATCAGAATATTTAATACTCATTCAATGTAAGATACTCATATTTAAAGGGTAGTTGAGATAAGGAAATTATTAATTGACAGTTCGTCGAGGGCTGAATAATAATAAAAAAAAAATGGAAGAAGACTTAATTTGTAATTTTCAAAAAAATAATTAATTCCGGGTCAGAAGGAGCGCCTAATGCGAATCATGTACCTACAGGGGCGGAACCAGGGCCTGGGCTAGCCTGGGCCCTGCCCCCCCCCCCCCCCCCCCCCCCAAGAACCTAGTTACGTCAGTTGACAGTACTGTATGTAACATCTATTCAGGCGGAAAAAAAAGGAGACTGAGATTAGGAAATAGATCTGTGGTTTCACAGTTTCATGGCTAAAAAATGCTAATGCATGTCTCTATATTAGTTTTGTTCTAATTCTGTTGTACTCATGATGTTAAAAAACAGGCCAGTTAGGCAATACTTAGTGAAACTAGTTAGGCCCCCCCTACTGATCATCTCTGAGAGAAACTAGTTAGGCTCTCTCTACCGATCATTTCTGGTTCCGCCACTGTGTACCTACCCATCCCGTTGACAAAAGAAGTGCGTCCCTTTCAATTTTCTCTCTTTCATCATATCCTTAAAAAAAAATTTCCAATTCTGCCTTCAATTTTCAAAATTTTGAAAACTGCCCTACCGCTGACAAACTATTTCCTTCACTATCGTTGTTTTTTTTTTTTTTTTAACTTTGCTATAAAGATGGAGGATTAATTGAATAGTAAAATTATCAATCAATTAATTTTTTTAATGAACACAATATTGATTACAAGTTTTGCTAAGTGAATATCAACTCCACAATATATAACCCTGAATAAATGACAGACTAAAATATAAACAATGTATTGGTTGGCCCTAAAAAAAAGTAAATAATCTTCATAATTTTTTTTTAAACTTCTCAAACAAAATTAAAAATATAGTTGGAGCATGTATAGTAAATTTTTTTTTTATACTTTGTAATTTTAATGTGTTTGGATACCAAATTTTACATTTTTTGGAAATTCTTTACTATTTTCTTAAACTGTTCAAAAACGTTGTTTTTTGGAAAAAAAAAATTACTATTTGTTTATCATATTAAAACAATGATTTTCAAATTTCAAAAAAAAATGTAAAATCTGGTATCCAAACACATTTTAATATGGAGATCATGTTGAGCGTTTTGAACTTTAAAAATAAAGATACGAGCGGAAAGTAAAACATGAACGTTGCTTTCAAAGAAGTAATATAATATTTACAAAAGAAACATTTCAAGTTCATTAAGTTTGCATAAAGGCCCTTATAATCTTTTTTTTTAATTCTTGGAAGAAGCTACCAAGTGTCAAATATATACACGTAATAACATCCAAAATTAAAACCTTTCATTTGATTTGCTCGAACTTGCATAGGTGAATTAAGGCTAATCTACACCACAGGTTTTGATAACATGGATGGATAATTATTTGTTCTTTTACCTCCAACGCTTTGTAAAAAGAGCTTTGCCAATCAAAAGATAATGATATCGTAATTGAAAAAGAAAACCTTGAGGACATTCGACTTCAGTAAAATGCCGAAGGAAACCAATTATTTCACAAAACTGCACTGATAATTTGGTTTGAGCAATTTATCGAACAAATTTATGGCATTCAACTATATTACACTAATGGGATCAAATTTAGGGCATTTGAAGGTAAGGTGGATAAGCTTCTCTTAATTGAAGCATGCTCTTTTCATTACCGTACGTAAGAGGATTTTGGAAAAAAAACCAACACAATTTCTCCCAATTCTATAAGTTTTCAATCTAACTTTAGAAGAGACGAGAAAGGGATCAAAAGAAACGGAAAATGTAGAACAATTAGCTGAGAGAAGATTCAAACTAAATAGATCGAGAATTCATATGGTACTAGTTGCAGAATAATTAGCTAGCTGGCATTTTTATCAAGACATTGTATAAATGCGATGTCCAAAGCATATTGTAAGTAAATTGGGCTCATAAGTACTTAAAATCCATATTTGAGGAGGAAATCAATGTTACAAACGAGGAAGAAAAGATAACAACAGTTCATCAAGCATCAAATAAACAACAGATCAATAATGATTAACAAAACAATTAACAGCTGCGTACATTAGCCATGGGAGCTCCCAATTTAGAGAATAGCAAAACAGAGAATGTAAAACAGAACAGATCATCAATAAAAATCAAATCTTTCTTTCAAAGAAGTGTTGACCTGATAGTTTCGACTCGTGGTATGATCTTCTGGAGGTCAGCCTTAAACTTATGAAGTGCGATAAGGTTCAGAGGATTTGGGTTTAATGCCTTGAAAATGTCAGGAAGTAGTGTATCAGGTTTGAAGTTTTCCTCTAGGTTTTTGAACGTCGACAAAGCAGTCTTGATGCAATTCATGACTTCACGAAACTCCATTATTGTCCAATTACGAACATTGGTATCAGTATTTTCACAATCTTCCAAATCGTCTTCACTATCCCTTACAAAATCATAAATGTGATGCAGCATCTCCTTTACGGAATTTATTTGGTCCTTAATTCCCTGTTTTTTCATTACGTAGAACATGGAATAGTTACCTGTGGTTAAAAGACCAGTCAATTGTAAATGTATTGAGTACAGATCGAACTCTAATTGAGTACTCATAGAGAGAGTGAGTATGTATTGGGTATTTGGTGATAAGATAAAGAAAGTATGTATATATGAATCACAATGACTGGGTATTTGGGAGAGAGTATGTATTCGGAATCGACACAACTAGTCAACGAAACACCACTTATATTTTTATATTATTTAAAAAGAGTGCGGTGGCACAATCGGAGGACTGGAAGGAACATATTACACAACAAACGGAGAGGTCCATTAATGTGAGCATTGGAGATAATTAAACCAAACAAAGAGGACTAATTCTTACCAGCATTACTTGAGCCGAATCGATGTGTGTGTGTGTCTATATATATGATGTAATCCCTCTTCCCTCACAGACCTAACTACTTCCTCCCTCTTCCCTCACAGACCCTAGCTCTCCTTCCTATCTTTATAATTAATTACCTCCTGTTTTGTCCGGAAACAGTATCTGTATTGGGTGAGTGTCTCCTCTCTCTCTCTCTCTGATTACCTTAATTTCCATCTCATCTTTTCCGGCCTCCATGGTGGGGCCTGATCTGTTGATGGCTTACAGCAGATAGCTAGTACGTACGTATCTCTGGGCAAATATTAACTCACTCACCATTTATAATATATATTTCCTTTTATTTTTTAAGATGTGTATTTTTATTTTTATTTTGCAATGCAGTTATTTGGTGGGGCATGCTAGCTGTTGATTGAGGGAGTTGGGGAGGGAAGGATTAAACTGTTTTCCTCAAAACAAAGATAGCAATAGAGTTAATATAGAGGGAGGGAAGTTTTTTGGGTGTGATTTTGAGATATAAAGTTGAAATATATAAATGGATGACCCAAACATACCTTCCATAAAAGAATATCTATCTGAACCCGTCCTCAAAGATTATTTATCAAACCACCATTACCCTAATCATGTGAATGCTCCAGAATTGATATTGGAAGAACTAATCAAAATTGAGACATTCATGAAGAGAAGGTTGAACCCTGGGGAGGAAGAGCAGATTCTAGTTGAGGGTCTGGAAATAACACACTTTTTCCTTCAACGTTTGATTTGGGTGGCAATTTCAGATTATCCCGACCATAATATTTTGTCCCTGTGTTGGCAGGCAGTCTTAGATTCTTTTACTGGTATGGTCGTTTCCTGCAATTATTGGAAGCAGACAGAAACAGAGCAATGGTTGCTGAACAAAGAACTAGTTGCAGTTATAAACTCTCTCAACGAGAAAGATATAATTGAAAACTTGCTTCTTGACACAGCAGATTGTAATTCAAACTTGTTAACACCACCACCTAATATTTATGAGGAGGAGAACAGATCTAGAGCACTCCTCCTCGTGAAAACATTTCCTGCTCTTCTTGAACTCAAAGAACCTAAAGAAATTTTCTATTTCTTATTTGAGTTAAGAAAAAAAATTGGCAATCTCCCTCAACTGATTTGTGAGGCATGTCATTGTCAAGGACAGCCCCTGCCTCTTCTCCTTATAGGGGGTCTCCTTTCGCTCAAACAATGTGACTACGACACATGGAACAAGGTGAAAGATGATCTCGTCCAGATCAAAGAGTCTGCAGCTACTAACAAGCACATGCAGCACATTTATACCTACTGCATTAATGATTTACCCCACTTTCTCAAAAAGTGCTTTCTGTATTTAGCTTGTTACCCAATAGGTTATGAGATTCCTGCAACATCTCTAACTCAGCTATGGATTGCTGAAGAATTTGTTACACCACAGCAAGGAGAGACTTTAGAGGAGACGTCACACAAGTACCTTGAGCAACTTGTACAAAGGTACTTTCAACATTTACGGAAATTGACATTCATTCTTATAATTAATTGGCGATTACTAGGTCTATTTTTTTTCGCTTTGTAGCATATATAAATGACATGACAATTAGTAACAAAATTATTGCAGATTCCTAAAATGATGTCATCAATAAAACTGAATGTTGTTTGTTTTATTACAAAAGAGTACAAAATTTTAATTTCTCTGGTCTGCTCCATGATCGATAAAGACACCTTTTTTTCCTTTTTGGTTTTTCAAGTAAACTGAGAAATTTTAATCTTTTATAAATATGTACTTGAAGTTTATTTACTTTCCTTGTTGCTTGCAGGTCATTGGTTTGTGTTTCAAAGAGATCATTCTTAGGCACAATCAAATATTGCCGAGTACATCGTTCTATTCATGAACTTGTCATCCAAAGATCCAACTTAAATAAGTTTTTGGTTACCAATCCAAGTGGAAGGTCAATGTCTGGGTCGCGTTTAGCAGTCCATAATGATTACGAGGAATCAGACGGGTTTTTCACAGGTTGTAAATTACTATCCATTTTTGCTTTTGACTATAGTAGTACTTTTGATAGTATTGATACCGAGACCCTGAAAGTGCTCGAACTGAGAAAATGTTCTACCCGATTTGTTGAATGGTTGAGGGACAATGGTCACCTACGATATATTGGCTTGAGAGGTAGTTACATATGTGATAATCCTGAAAACGCATTTTACGGGCAGTATCTCCAAACGTTGGATATTAGAGATACAGGAATAGATATCCTACCTGAATATATATGGCTCATCCCAGAACTTCGTCATGTTTACGTGAACTCGGGCCCCAATATTAAAGGCCCACCATCTACAGCATATATTAAAGACCTACAAACTCTGAAAACAGTTGGGATTCATGAGTCATGGCTAGAAAACTTTCCACGGTGCCTAATCAACCTAAGAAAGTTAGCACTTTTTAATAGGGACAATTCATACTGGAAACCTATTTCTATCCTATTGAGTCACATGGTTAATCTCCTCTCGATGACAATTATAGGCGACATTGTACCGTCAGAGTTTGTTGATGTACGGGCATTTCCAAATCTCGAGACGGTTAAGTCAATTAAATTTGAGGGAGAATGGAAATATTGTAAGAAACTTATCATAGATAATGTTAAATTTCCAACCAATCTTACAAAGCTCACCCTAACCAAATCTGGTTTGAAGGAAGACCCCATGCCGAGGTTAGAAAGACTAGAAGCCCTGAAATTTCTGAGCTTACAAGATGGAGCATACACTGGGAATAAAATGGTTTGCTCCGAAAATGGGTTTCCACAGTTGCAGTTCTTAGAACTGAAGAAGTTAGAGAAGTTGGAGAATTGGGAGGTGAACCCGAGGGCTATGCCACAACTTACCAAACTGCGTGTTGTTCAATGCCTGGCACTGAAGAAACTTCCTGATCTAGAGCATGTTCCTTGTATAGTTAGAGATATTATGTGAAATGTTGGTTTCAGTCTCTTTCTTTGATTCAGTTCGTCCTTTTTTTCTTTTCTGCTTGAGTTTTCTTTTCCTTTTTTTTCCTATTTTAATTTATTTGTGATCTCCATATCAGTGTGTTATTTGTAATGTATGCTGGGATTTCATTAAGTATTTTTAATGGATTTGGTGTTTCCTTTTACATCAAATGCTATATTTACTCTTTTTAGTTTTTTTTATTATGCATGTTGTGTTATTTACTCATGAGCATAGTAACAAAATTTGCAAATACTTGATAAATACTTTAGGAGTTATCAATTTTAAGTACATTTTGATTTAATATTTGCCACAATCATACACAATTGTTCGTAAACACTGAACAAATTAAATAAACAACAATACCATGGAACAAATTGTCCTGTCCATACAAATCAAGGTACTAAATAGCGATTATCGCGTCATTGTGGAAGGCTAAATAAAAAGCTACTGCGAATAGCGTAGCTATAGCGAAAGCTATCCTACATAGAGTTTTTTGTTTAAAAATTTAGGTTTTATATTTCTTCTAATTATCAACATTATCTAAAGTCTCATATAGCGATAAGTAACGCAAAATTGATTAAGGAATTAGAATATTCATATTGAACCAGTACAAAGTCTAAATTGTTATTCAAAATATCTCTAATAATATCATAAATTTATCTATCTTTTTTCATTCAAAATAATCTAAGTATCATGGCATAAACTATAGAGTGAGGCTATGGTGCTATGCATAGCACGGATGGGGTCCGTGCTACGGCTCAAAATTTGACTTTTTAAAATCGTAACGGTCGATCCAAATCGTTCAACATGATTATAAAATGAATATGTACTTGCAAATCAAATTTTACATTTTTCCAAATTTTTTACTATTTTTTTAGATATGTTGTTTTTGGATGGTCCAGAATGTTCAAATCAAGTGATTTTCGAAAAAATAGTAAAAAAATTTGGAAAAATGTAAAATTTGGTTTGCAAGTACATATTCATTTTATAATCATGTTGAACGGTTCGGATCGACCGTTACGATTTTGAAAAGTCAAATTTTGAGCCATAGCACGGACCCCATCCGTGCTATGCATAGCACCATAGCCTCACTCTAAACTATATATCTTTTACTATTAAAAAAAAGCTAAGCATCATGGTATAAATTTTCTATTTTTTTATATTTAAAAGCAAAAGCAATCCGAACAACTGCACATAGTTTAAAGATAAGACGTGGGTTCCAATTATAAGGAAAATTGGATTGTTAAAGCGGTTTCATAACAAATAATTTACTTGAGAAATCAATTTATAAGTAAGGATACAGAAATTTTATTAATTTTGTGATGTTATAGAATCTTCATTATTGTAATTGCAAACAAATAATTTTGATTTTGGAAGCAGCTAATAGTCTCCGGACTCCAATCCCCGGAAAATCTCCGGATATAACTCAAAGTCCCTGTAAACTAATGAAGCTAATCCTGTAAACCTTTTGCAGTAAACCTATAAACTAATACAGTGGATGTCGAACTAGTAGCGAATTCTCAAAAACAGTTATATATCCACGTGGTCCCCTCATGAAAGCGCGTGGTCCCCTCATTAAAAGTGCGTGGTCCCCCTTAGTAACCTTTTCTCTTTTAGATATAACTCAAAGTCCCCGTAAACTAATGAAGCTAATCATGTAAACCTTTTGCAGTAAACCTATAAACTAATACAGTGGATGTCGAACTAGTACATGGTACCAGTATCAGTATGGATACTGGTAAAGTATACATTACTAATATCATGATCATATACTTGGGTCTAGTAGGAACAAGAAATCATGTCCTTCAGCTAGGATTTGAAAAGTATTGTACCAGCAGTGGCATTCATCTTGAACCATTGCTGGTATGCATCCCAGCTGCCTGTTACCAGTACAGTATGTATTACTAATACCCTGCAGCCTGTTACTATACATCCCAGCTGCATGTTACCAGTTACAGTATGGATACTGTACAGTATATATTACTAGGTAATAAAGGTAACTAGTAAATTTGAAATGAGTTTTAAATAGAAGAGTCAATAAATTGGGTAAAGTTGTGACTTTTTTTTTTAAATTTAGAAAGGTAAATATGATATTATGAATTTTTGATGGGGAAATATGTAATTTCTAGGTATACACAAAATTAGTGTGATCAACCAGTATTCTGTTTTTAATTACTTTTGTTTTTTTTCCTTTCTATTGGTATAGCTGATGGGCTTAGGGCTGATAAATTCTTCGAGCCTGACGAGTCTGGTAAAGGGTTTCGGGCCCCATTTTTAAGAAGCATAATAAGGGAGAAAGGGAGGTGGGGGGTGTCTCATGCACGACCTCCCACTGAGTCGCGGCCGGGACACGTGTCTATCATTGCTGGTTTTTACGAGGATCCCAGTGCCGTCACAAAAGGTAAACAAAAAATTTCAAAGTTTTCGAGGGGTATACATGAATTTCCCCCTTCTCATGAAAAGATTTTTTTTCTGACAATGTAGGGACTAGGGAGTTCTTTTGCAAATAGTAGAAAATGCTGTGTGTTTTCCACAATTCACTTAACAATATCTGGAATGATTTCTTGCATTTAAAAAGTATGATGATATGTGATTCCTTCTTATTTCTATACATTATTAATAACAGGTTGGAAAGCAAACCCGGTAGAGTTTGACTCGGTATTCAACCAAAGTCGGCATACAATCTCGTTTGGGAGCCCCGACATTGTCCCTCATGAATACGAAGATTTCGCAACCAGTACAATTCAAATAATACATACTTTTAAGATCGATACATACATATTTTTTGCATTTACAAAGTTTGTTCAAATGTCTTACTTCAAGATGCATCTTTTTTGGATCATTGGTCACTGGATCAACTTAAAAATCTGTTAAACGGGTCCCGCACCGATCCGAAAATGAAGGAACTCCACGTAAAAGCAAATTGGTAGTATTTCTCCATTTGTTAGGTTGTGACACGAACGGCCACGCACACAGGCCGTATTCTCCGATTTACCTGAATAATGTGAAGGTTGTTGATAGTATTGCAAAAGAGGTTGTTGATAGTAGAACTGCATATGTCTTCACGGCTGATCATGGCATGAGTGACAAAGGTTATTATTTTTTTAACCCTTTTATGATTTAGGGTTATGCTTGTAATTTTAAGGTTATGTGTGTAATTTGGTTATTGTTTCAAATAGGCAGTCATGGGGATGACCACCCGTCAAATACTGACACACCATTAGTCGCATGGGGGGCCGGTGTAAAATATCTGAATACACTACAGCATTCACACCCATCAGCGACTCGCCAAATCGGTCGTTGAAGGGTTTTTCGCCGGTCGCTGAAGCTTCAGGTGCCGGTCGCTGATGACCCGTTTAGCGACTGATTGGTTTTGTCACTGATGCTGCGTGCTTACGTGGTGCAAGACCATCAGAGACCGATTGGCTGGTCACTGATAGTCCAAAATCGGTCGCAGAAGACTGTTTTTTTTTTTGATATTTTTTGTTATTATTATTTTTTTTTCAATTGGTACCAACATAAAACATAAACATACAAACAAAATTAAACGTAAACATTGATATATACAATAAATAAACATACAAATCCAGATGCGTGTAAACTAAATCCAGCAATTAGAGACTAATAATGTACAACAGAGGCTGCCTCCTTGGCAACTGCTTCAATTCATTTTCACCACGTGACATTATATTCACAACATTACATATGCACAGATTCCACTATAACTAATATATCAATCAACCAACTGCTTAATGCTTCAACACTAGCTGTAGAATGATACAAACTTGAATTAGAGCAACAGTTGATTTTAGATATCAATTCTTCATCAACCAAATGTTCTCTCGCTGCTGTAGCACATGTGCCTAATTTAGGAAACAAATAGGAGGCTTCTCATTGCACCAAATAAAGCAAATATTGCACCCAAAGGATGGTTATTCTCAGATTGCTCATCACATTTATACTGCAACTGGTTCATTTACAGATACACCAATGTTAACCTGTCAGAAAATAAAATTATAATTGCCGGCTTCAAAGATGGGTAAAGAAGTCAGTTTACAATTGGTAAAACAGCAAATTAGTCTCATAACTAAACAGTCTTGCATGGTCTGGACTAGTTTTGCTGGCTGGTTACATGACTTTTGATTTGGTAACAGTAGATACTGGTATCTCTATGGTACTTGTTCAGATAACAATCAGATAAACTATGGGCCTTTTGCAATTTTCGAACAAAGAAAGGTCTGAAATGTGTATATACCTCAGTGAGGCCAACCATGCTTATCTCAGGATGTGTGAAACAAGCAGCCGGGATGCTTAAATGATTAAGCACATGATCCCTGCCTGTCAATTGCTCAACAACTGCAAAAAGATAATTAAAAGAAAATTGCCATCAGAATATCACTTTAGACAAAGCTTTACAATCTCTGATCTCAAGTTCTCAACAACGCTGGTCTGGTCAGTTCTGAATATTAGTCGGCTCTTATCTCGACATGTATTTTGTTTAAAATTAGGGCCTCCTTTATGGTACATTTCAAGCTAGCCCAGACATGGTTCCATTTGAGTGCTTTCAAAAAATTTCCTTTGGTTCATATTTTGCGTAGGTTCTTGATTTAGATATCAACCTTTATTATAAGCATGAAACCAAGGTCTCATCATGGTTAAAAGATAAAACATTAACTGCATACCTAGAATCCTACTTCAGACTTTGCAGAAGGATTCGACAATAATTCTTTTTCGGAAGAAAATATATGATTGTGAAAAGAAAAGCAAGTACCAGAAATGCCCTGAGCACTGGCAGCATGAGCAAGCATCAGTTTCCCATTCGCATCTCCAATGCAGTACACATGAGGGACCTACACAACATTTAGTAATTCAATGATAACAAATATGTTGGCCAAGTAGGCATGCCGATCTCAATCAAGCTTCGGTTGCAGAATTAAGATCTTCATGTTATGTGAATTAAGTCTTTATGGGTCAAACTGCACGATTTGATAACAGTACTAGGTATGCGTCATCTGAAACTGAGATTGTTGGTTAAGTGTTTCATAACTTTTCCTTGCATATCCAAGTTATTCAATCTGTCAGATTTGCAAGTTGGCACATAACCAGCATGGAAGGAACAAACAGGGAAAGAGATAAGCTGGAAAGGCAATCTCCAAAATTCGAATTTAAATTAGATGAGCTGTAATAGGATCTGTGAATTGATTGTATTGTAATTTCTAAATATAGATAAGGAGAAAAAAGATAAATATGGGCATAGTAGTTATGTACAGAATATAACAGAGAAGAAGAAGAACCTTGTAAAACCTGATTTTCTGATAAATAAAATTAAGGGAGGGAAGGGATTTTCTGGGAGTCTTGTGTTCTCTAAATTGAAACATGGTATCAGAGCCAGGTTCCGATCCTGGGACCTGTGGGTTATGGGCCCACCACGCTTCCGCTGCGCCACTCTGATAATGGTTTTCCTGAGATATCCAACGGCCAAGGAGGTGTGGGAAGCAATAGCCACAACCTTCTACGACGGAAGCGATGCCGCTCAGGTATACGATTTGAACAAAAAAGTGAACAAAACTAAACAAGCCAGTAGGTCTGTAGAAGATTATTACAATGAACTTCAGGACCTATGGTTAGAAATAGACTTCCGACGTCCAAATCCAATGGTGTGTACAGCCGATATAGAAAAGTTTGACAAATTTCTACAAGAATCAAGAGTGTACTCTTTCTTGGATGGGCTTGATGATAAATTCGACAACGAACGAGCAAATGTGCTGCAAATGACTCTGTTTCCTACCCTTGAACAAGCGTTTGCTCGGGTGAGGAAGGAAGCCACTCGACAAGATGTGATGAACACGGGCGTTGAGGCAGAACAACAGCTATCTGCTGCTATGTACTCAAAGGGACACAAAGGTATTGATAAATCTCATTTGAAGTGTACTTATTGTGGTATGACAAAGCACACAAAAGATCAGTGCTTCAAATTGGTGGGCTACCCGGATTGGTTCAAAGAACGGCGCAAGGAGAAGGGTAATTGGTCGGGAAAAGGACATGCCACTGTAGCACAAGCATACCTGGCACACGTACCATAAGTCAACTACTCGGGTGCTGGTACAGTTCCTGGTGGCGCTGGCATCACCTCTTCACTTGGCGCGGGGTCATCAGCAAGCTTCCTGGGCGCTGGCACATGGTACCAGGCTCCAGCCGAACAAGCTGGTACACATCACATAGATGCGAGCAGCAGTGGGACTGGCAATAGAATTCAACATGCTTCACATCCCATCAGGAAGCGACCACAACAAGGGTACAGCAAGTGCTCATGTAGCATACCAAGAAGGTACAGGTAATGGTTCAGGTAAAAATAATATTACATGGAAAAATTATAATGAATGGGTTTTAGATACCGGGGCTACAGACCACATGACATTTGATAAAAATGACCTCATGAATTTCAAAACACCTAGAAAAACCGGTATTGTTAATGCAAATGGTATATGCTATCCTGTTAGTACAGCAGGAGATGTAAAAGTGTATCCAAACCTGACGCTCCAGAATACATTGGTTGTGCCATCTTTATCCTCAAAACTAGTATCAGTCGGACAATTGACAAAGGAATTAAATTGCATGGTCAACATATTTCCTGATCATTGTGTATTTCAGGACATCCAAACCAGGCAAGTTTTGGGCCGTGGTACTAGGAGAGGCGGGTTGTATTATCTTGACGGCTTGAAGACAGGAGAAGCATTACTCAGTACAGACTTGAAGGAGAGAGATCGAAATGTTATTATGGCACAAAAGATTAGGTCATCCATCGCTTGGGTACATGAAAAAACTTTGTCCTCAGTTATTTAATTACAATTGTGAGAAAAAAATTTGTGAGACTTGTATTAAGGCCAAAAGTCACTGGTCCACTTATGTGCTAAGCATTACTAAATCATTAGCTCCATTTGATTTAATTCATACAGACGTATGGGGACCATCCCCAATAATTTCCAAAGCTGGTTATCGATAGTATATAATATTTGTGGATGATTTTTCACGACTAACATGGTTGTATTTATTAAAAACCAAAGAAGATGTAAAAGACATATTTAGAATATTTATAACTGTGATTAGAACACAATTTGAGAAAAATATCAAAGTAATTAGAAGTGATAATGGGACAAAATATATGAATCGAGAAGTGCAAGAAATACTTCAAAATAACGGCATAGTACATGAGACATCATGTGTAGGAACGCCTCAACAAAATGGCATTGCAGAACGAAAAAATAGGCATATACTTGAAATTACGAGATCTCTTTTAATTGAAACAAACGTACCAAATATATTTTGGGATAACGCAATTACGTTTGCTGTATACCTCATGAACCGAATTCCAACACAAGTCAATCATTTTAAAACACCATTACAAGTTTTTTCTGCACACCTAAAAATTAATTCGATATTGAATTTACCTCCAAAAATCTTTGGGTGTACAGCCTATGTTCATCTTCAAAAACAATACCGATCGAAACTTGAGCCAAGTGATCAGAGTCAAAATAATGATGATTTACGTAGGGTTTTGGCTTAGGTTTTACATATTTTCTCACACTTATGTTTACTTTATTAGAGAAAAAGGCTACTGTCACCCTTCTTTATGTTTTATTGTAGAAAACAGGTTTTGGGACTATTTTACACCAAATGGAGCTAGAATCAGGTCAATCGGATCAGCGACGCTCATCGACTAAGTCCCTGTTACGGCCAGTATTGACCAATACGGACCAGGCCTAGCACAGACCAGAAGATAGCGCTGGAAGCAGTTAAACCCTAACTGCCAAGGTCCTAATACGGACCGTATCGCCTGATACGGTCCGTATCCGAAGGCATCTCTTGGGGAATAACTGCCGACAGCTGTTTCCAGATCGGTTTCTTAGCCTCCAATCAACCTCTACACGTCCCTACACTCCTATATAAGGCCCCTGGGCAGAAGAATACATCATCTTTGTAATTAGGGTTAGATTTGATTAAAGTGAGAAGAGAGGAGTGCTTGTAACCATGCCGTTCCGCGGCTAAGTTCCTTTTCTTAGGGCTAGGCAGTAAACCTTGTTACTCTTGATGTTTTGATATATATATTTCTGTTGATTATGATTTCTTGTTGTTGTGCTAAAATGCTTTTGTGATTTATTATCTCTTCATCTAATTTCAATGATCTAGTTTGAGTCCGTTAGGGTAGTGACAGTACTTTAATGGTAAGAGAAATTATTTGTATGAGTTAGCCTCGTTGAGATCTATTAGGTTTATGTGAAGAAAACCTTAGCGGGGAAACCATAAACCAGACCAACAAAACGCGTACCAAATTCCATCACATGCGTAAAATAAATCGCAGTGATCTGTGTAGTAATTTGGGGTATTTGAGAGATCTGACATTTGCGTGAGATAAATCGCAGTGTCCTGTGTAGAATCTCGGTGAAAGATCTGTCATTTGCGTAACATAAATCGCAGTGACCTATGTGGTATCTTTCATTAAAACAACAATAGGAAATCAGACGCAACAGGAATATATTGTCAAAGCGGATTGAGTGGCAATGGTGTGCCGAAACCCTAGGAATCCTCATCTCTATCTTTATTTTAATTACTTTTAATTGTTTCCTAATTTACATTGATCAACAAACATCTCTCAATTTTCAGATTTCGTCTAGCCTTTCGAAAGGTTGTGATTCGATCGCTCAAAGCATTGAACCAATATTCCCTGTGGATCGACCTCGTATATACAACTCGAAAGGATTGTGCGCTTGCAGTCCGAACCGATAGCATTTCCGAGTTTATAAATATTAAAAGAAACATTGCTCTCTTTTGAGTGATCAAGCTTTTTGGCGCCGTTGCCGGGGAATAACGGTTCATTGTGCAAGGCCTCGCGAGACGCCCTTGCTTTGACCATTGAATCCAATTAATTAGAAACGCCTAGATTTCTTTTTATTTTCTGCATTTTAATTTTTCTTTTATTTTCAATTTCGTTTTTATTTTTATTTTCTTTTTAGTTTCAGTTTTTAGTTTAATTTTCAGATTTTCTTTTCTTTGTAGGAAACTGCACGCTGGCCGAATCATCCGTACGAAGATCCGAGAGGATTGCTAGTAGGAGAGGACAATTCGCTTCCACATCACCGATAAGAACCAATCATAGTTCTTCATCAAGTAATTCTGAAAGCGAAGAAGACTCAGATTCGATCAACATGAATATCCCACCGAACGAACCGATTAACAATGGAAGACAAGACAATGGTGATCAAGGAGTTCACGATGCAGCAAGACCCAAACTTCTACGAGACTATTGCGTACCGCGCGCGAATGATCCTAATTCTAGTATAAACCCGCCAACTGTTACGAACCGTAATTTTGAGATCAAGCCTGCTCTCATAAATATGGTTTCGCAGCAGCAATTTGGAGGATTTCCACATGAAGATCCACATCTTCATTTGTCAATTTTCCTAGGGATATGCGAGACGATAAAGATCAACGGAGTTACCGATGAAGCAATCAGGCTAAGGCTATTTCAATTCTCATTAAAAGATAAAGCAAGAGCATGGTTGTTTTCCTTACCGGCCAATTTCATTCAAACTTGGGACCAATTGTTTAATGTGTTTATTGCAAAATATTTTCCACCATCCAAAACTTCGAGGTTTAGAAATGCAATTACTAATTTTGAACAAAGGGATGGTGAAACATTGTGTGAGGCATGGGATAGATATAAGGATATGTTAAGGTGTTGTCCACATCATGGTCTAGAAAGATGGCTGATTGTCCAAACTTTTTATAATGGTCTAAACCCTACCGATAGGTTGTCTATTGATGCTTCCGCAGGAGGAGCAATCATGAACAAGGAACCTGACGAGGCCTACAACCTAATTGAAGAGATTGCAATCAAACAACACTACTGGACCCCTGAGCGCAAGAAGCCAACTCCAGCACCTGACATACACAAAGTAGATGAAATATCCATGCTAAGCGCAAAGATCGATGCTTTGCAACTAGCACTCAACAAGCAGACCAAGCAGCGAACGGTAGATCCGGTCATCGACGGAGCGCGGTGGCAGTCGAAGAAGCGGATCTGGTCATGGAGCGAGATCGGGATTAAGGTATCAGGGTGATTATGAGGGTATATAAGTAAGATTAGAAAAATAGATCTAGAAATTTAGATGGTGATTAAGAGTGATTAGAGTAATTTTGAGTAATATAGAAGATTTCGTGAAAATAAAATAGTAGATCTAGGAATTAGAATTACTTGACTCGTTATAGATACGTTTTTTATCAATCGAATTGTTAGTAGGCATTAAAGTCACTAACCTTTAAAACAAATAAAATTCTTAAAATAGTTATGAAATTCAAAAAATGTAAAATTTGGTCTCCAAGTATATTTTAATATGAAAAACATATTGAGCACTTCAGATAAACTATTTAAACTTTAAAATTGTAAAAACGAATTGATAGCGCTAAGATAAGTTGGACTACGGTGCCTACCAACTGCCAAGTGGGATCTCTCCCTCTCTCTCTGCAATGCGTGTTTTACATACAATGATCCCTTACCCCATTGCCAGAAGAGGTGCTATATATGTTTTTTATATTATAATTTGCATTGGTCACTCAAAATTTATTTTCATAAAAACGATTATGATGGCATATCTTAATAGAAAAAATATAAAGATTTAAATAATATATGGTGAATTCAAACAACGCTAGCTATTATTATATACGTTTTTTTTTTTTGATGGTTGTCGACAATTGTCGACAACAGATATATTGATAAAAAAAGTTTATTTACAAGTCCTAATATTATATACGTTATCGGTTGATCATACCATATGTGATCAAATTTTATTTGTTATTTTGTAAGTTGTAAGGTATAAATATTCAACAAAATATAACAATATTTAAAAAGAAGTATGTTATATTGATAATGAAATTGTGCTGATAGCATGGACAACCAATATAATGATTGTTAAAACAAAATGTTCTTCATAATATAGGTAGGTTGTGTATAAAATTTATTTTTCATTTAAAAACCATTAATTATTAACAATTTTTATACTAATTTTAATCTATTACAAAACATTATTATTAATTGGTATGGATTTAGTTTATCTTATTGTGTGGATTGGTTTTTAACCACAAATCTAATATATAAGTGGATATAAAATAATTTTGTTATATTTGTGCGTATTACATTTGTATATTTAATTTGTATAAAAGATTTAAACACAACAAGATCATGCTGGGTTTATAATTAAATAATCTTATTTCAATAAGAAAACAGACTGAATTCATAATAGAAAACAAGCAAATAATATTTTTGAAAGTCTAAACTCAGCAGACTTTCATCAAAATAAAGCTATATTTTTTTGTTTTTATTTGGCCGATTAGGAGAAGAAAGAAATGTAAAGGGAAAATTAAGGGATAAGTTTCAAAATGTGATATCACATGAGAAATGACTACAATATATTACTTAAATTAGATTTAAGATTGAATTATGTACAGCTGTAAATCAGAATATTTAATACTCATTCAATGTAAGATACTCATATTTAAAGGGTAGTTGAGATAAGGAAATTATTAATTGACAGTTCGTCGAGGGCTGAATAATAATAAAAAAAAATGGAAGAAGACTTAATTTGTAATTTTCAAAAAAATAATTAATTCCGGGTCAGAAGGAGCGCCTAATGCGAATCATGTACCTACAGGGGCGGAACCAGGGCCTGGGCTAGCCTGGGCCCTGCCCCCCCCCCCCCCCCCCCCCCCCCAAGAACCTAGTTACGTCAGTTGACAGTACTGTATGTAACATCTATTCAGGCGGAAAAAAAAGGAGACTGAGATTAGGAAATAGATCTGTGGTTTCACAGTTTCATGGCTAAAAAATGCTAATGCATGTCTCTATATTAGTTTTGTTCTAATTCTGTTGTACTCATGATGTTAAAAAACAGGCCAGTTAGGCAATACTTAGTGAAACTAGTTAGGCCCCCCCTACTGATCATCTCTGAGAGAAACTAGTTAGGCTCTCTCTACCGATCATTTCTGGTTCCGCCACTGTGTACCTACCCATCCCGTTGACAAAAGAAGTGCGTCCCTTTCAATTTTCTCTCTTTCATCATATCCTTAAAAAAAAATTTCCAATTCTGCCTTCAATTTTCAAAATTTTGAAAACTGCCCTACCGCTGACAAACTATTTCCTTCACTATCGTTGTTTTTTTTTTTTTTTTAACTTTGCTATAAAGATGGAGTATTAATTGAGTAGTAAAATTATCAATCAATTAATTTTTTTAATGAACACAATATTGATTACAAGTTTTGCTAAGTGAATATCAACTCCACAATATATAACCCTGAATAAATGACAGACTAAAATATAAACAATGTATTGGTTGGCCCTAAAAAAAAGTAAATAATCTTCATAATTTTTTTTTAAACTTCTCAAACAAAATTAAAAATATAGTTGGAGCATGTATAGTAAATTTTTTTTTTATACTTTGTAATTTTAATGTGTTTGGATACCAAATTTTACATTTTTTGGAAATTCTTTACTATTTTCTTAAACTGTTCAAAAACGTTGTTTTTTGGAAAAAAAAAATTACTATTTGTTTATCATATTAAAACAATGATTTTCAAAAATTCTTAAAAGAAATTTAAAAAAAAAATGTAAAATCTGGTATCCAAACACATTTTAATATGGAGATCATGTTGAGCGTTTTGAACTTTAAAAATAAAGATACGAGCGGAAAGTAAAACATGAACGTTGCTTTCAAAGAAGTAATATAATATTTACAAAAGAAACATTTCAAGTTCATTAAGTTTGCATAAAGGCCCTTATAATCTTTTCTTTTTTTTTAATTCTTGGAAGAAGCTACCAAGTGTCAAATATATACACGTAATAACATCCAAAATTAAAACCTTTCATTTGATTTGCTCGAACTTGCATAGGTGAATTAAGGCTAATCTACACCACAGGTTTTGATAACATGGATGGATAATTATTTGTTCTTTCACCTCTAAGGCTTTGTAAAAAGAGCTTTGCAAATTCAAAGATAATAACATTATAATTGCACAAGAAAACCTTGAGGACATGCAACTTCAGTAAAATGCAAAAAAAAACCCATTATTTCACAAAACTGCACTGATAATTTAGTTTGAGCAATTTATCGAACAAATTTTTGGCATTCAACTATATTACACTAATGGGATCAAATTTAGGGCACTTGAAGATAAGGTGGATAAGCTTCTCTTAATTGGAGCATGCTCTTTTCATTACCGTACGTGATAGGATTTTGGGGAAAAAAAACCAACACAATTTCTCCCAATTCTATAAGTTTTCAATCTAACTAAAGAAGAGACAAGAAAGAGATCGAAAGAAACGGAAATTGTAAAACAATTAGCTGAGAGAAGATTCAAACTAAATAGATCGAGAATTCATATGGTACTAGTTGCAGAATAATTAGCTAGCTGGCATTTTTATCAAGACATTGTATAAATGCGATGTCCAAAGCATATTGTAAGTAAATTGGGCTCATAAGTACTTAAAATCCATATTTGAGGAGGAAATCAATGTTACAAACGAGGAAGAAAAGATAACAACAGTTCATCAAGCATCAAATAAACAACAGATCAAGATTGATTAACGAAACAATTAACAGCAACGTACATTGGCCGTGGGAGCTTCCAATTTAGAGAACAGGAAAACAAACAAAAAAAGTAAAACAGAACAGACATCAATAAAAATCAATTATTTCTTTCATTCAAGTGTTAACCTGATAGTTTCGACTCGTGGTATGATCTTCTGGAGGTCACCCTTAAACTTATGAAGTGCGATAAGGTTCACGGGATTTGGGTTTAATGCCTTGAGAATGTCAGGAAGTAGTGTATCAGGTTTGATGTTTTCCTCTGGGTTTTTTAACGTCGACAAAGCAGTCTTGATGCAATTCATGACTTCACGAAACTCCATTATTGTCCAATTACGAACATTGGTATCAGTATTTTCACAATCTTCCAAATCGTCTTCACTACCCCTTACAAAATCATAAATGTGGTGCAGCATCTCCTTTACGGAATTTATTTGGTCATCAATTCCCTGTTTTTTCATTACGTAGAACATGGAATAGTTACCTGTGGTTAAAAGACCAGTCAATTGTAAATGTATTGAGTACAGATCGAACTCTAATTGAGTAGTCATAGAGAGAGTATGTATTGGGTATTTGGTGATAAGATAAAGAAAGTATGTATATATGAATCACAATTACTGGGTATTTGGGAGAGAGTATGTATTGGCAATCGACACAACTAGTCAACGAAACACCACTTATATTTTTTATATTATTTTTAAAAAAAAAAGAGTGCGGTGGCACAATCGGAGGACTGGAAGGAACATATTACACAACAAACGGAGAGGTCCATTAATGTGAGCATTGGAGATAATTAAAGCAAACAAAGAGGACTAATTCTTACCAGCATTACTTGAGCCGAATCGATGTATGTGTGTGTAACTGTGTATATATATGATGTAATCCCTCTTCCCTCACAGACCTAACTACTTCCTCCCTCTTCCCTCACAGACCCTAGCTCTCCTTCCTATCTTTATAATTAATTACCTTCTGTTTTGTCCGGAACAGTATCTGTATTGGGTGTCTCCTCTCTCTCTCTCTCTCTCTCTCTCTCTCTCACTGATTACCTTAATTTGCATCTCCTCTTTTCCGGCCTCCATGGTGGGGCCTGATCTGTTGATGGCTTACAGCAGATAGCTAGTACGTACGTATCTCTGGGCAAATATTAAATCACTCACCATTTATAATATATATTTCCTTTCATTTTTAAGATGTGTATTTTTATTTTTATTTTGCATTGCAGTTATTTGGTGGGGCATGCTAGCTGTTGATTGAGGGAGTTGGGGGAGGGAAGGATTGAACTGTTTTCCTCGAAACAAAGATAGCAATAGAGTTAATATAGAGGGAGGGAAGTTTTTTGGGTGTGATTTTGAGATATAAAGTTGAAATATATAAATGGATGCCTCAGCCTTACCTTCCATAAAAGAATATCTATCTGAACCCGTCCTCAAAGATTATTTATCAAATCTTCACCCTCATCATGTGAATGCTCCAGAATTGATAGTGAAAGAACTAATCAAAATTGAGACATTCATGAAGAGGAGGTCGAACCCTGGGGAGGAAGAGCAGGTTCTACTTGAGGGTCTGCAAATGACACACTTTTTCCTTCAACGTTTGATTTGGGTGGCAATTTCAGATCATCCCGATCATAATATTTTGTCCCTGTGTTGGGAGGCAGTCTTAGATGTTTTTACTGGTGTGGTCGTTTCCTGCAATTATTGGAAGCAGACAGAAGCAGAGCAATGGTTGCTGCACAAAGAACTAGTTGCAGTTATAAACTCTCTCAACGAGAAAGATATAATTGAAAACTTGCTTCTTGACACAGCAGATTGTAATTCAAACTTGTTAACACCACCACCTAATATTTATGAGGAGGAGAACAGATCTAGAGCACTCCTCCTCGTGAAAACATTTCCTGCTCTTCTTGAACTCAAAGAACCTAAAGAAATTTTCTATTTCTTATTTGAGTTAAGAAAAAAAATTGGCAATCTCCCTCAACTGATTTTTGAGGCATGTCATCGTCAAGGACAGCCCCTGCCTCTTCTCCTTATAGGGGGTCTCCTTTTGTTCAAACAATGTGACTACCACACATGGAACAAGGTGAAAGATGATCTCGTCAAGATCAAAGAGTCTGCAGCTACTAACAAGCACATGCAGCGCATTTTTACCCACTGCTATAATGATTTACCCCAATTTCTCAAAAAGTGCTTTCTGTATTTAGCTTGTTACCCAATAGGTTATGAGATTCCTGCAACGTCTCTAACTCAGCTATGGATCGCTGAAGAATTTGTTACACCACAGCAAGGAGAGACTATAGAGGAGACGTCACACAAGTACCTTGAGCAACTTGTCCAAAGGTACTTTCAACATTTACGGAAATTGACATTCATTCTTATAATTAATTGGCGATTACTAGGTCTATCTTTTTTCCCTTAATTTGTAGCATATATAAATGACATGACAATTAGTAACAAAATTATTGCAGATTCCTAAAATGATGTCATCAATAAAACTGAATGTTGTTTGTTTTATTACAAAAGAGTACAAAATTTTAATTTCTCTGGTCTGCTCCATGATCGATAAAGACACTTTTTGTTTCCTTTTTGGTTTTTTAAGTAAACTGAGAAATTTTATTCTTTTATAAATATGTACTTGAAGTTTATTTACTTTCCTTGTTGCTTGCAGGTCATTGGTTTGTGTTTCAAACAGATCAGTCTTAGGCACAATCAAATATTGCCGAGTACATCCTTCTATTCATGAACTTGTCATCCAAAGATCCAACTTAAATAAGTTTTTGGTTACCAATCCAAGTGAACGGCCAATGTTCGTGTCGCGTTTAGCAGTCCATAATGATTACAAGGTATCAGACGGGTTTTTCAAAGGTTGTCAATTTCAATCCATTTTGGCTTTTGACTGTAGTAGTAGTAGTTTTGATAGTATTGTTACCCCGACCCTGAAAGTGCTCCAACTGAGAAAATGTTCAACCCAATTTGGGGAATGGTTGAAGGAATGGTTGAATAAAAGTCATGACCTACGATATGTTGGCTTGAGAGGTAGTTACATATGTGAATTTCCTGTTCATGTATTTTTCTCGTTCACACTCAAAACATTGGATATTAGAGATACAGGAATAGATATCCTACCCGAAAAAATATGGCATCTCCCAGAACTTCGTCATATTTACGTGAACTCGGGCCCCAATATTAAAGGCCCACCATCTACAGCATCTATTAAAGACCTACAAACTCTGAAAACAGTTAGGATTCATGAGTCATGGCTAGAAAACTTTCCACAGTGCCTAATCAACCTTAGAAAGTTAGCACTTTTAAATAGGGACAATTCATACTGGAAACTTATTTCTAACCTATTGAGTCACATGGTTAATCTTCTCTCGATGACAATTATAGGCGACATTGTACCGTCAGAGTTTGTGGATACACGGGCATTTCCAAATCTCGAGACGGTTAAGTCAATTAAATTTGAGGGAGAATGGAAATATTGTAGGAAACTTATCATAGATAATGTTAAATTTCCAACCAATCTTACAAAGCTCACCCTAAAAAAATCTGGTTTGAGAGAAGACCCCATGCCGAGGTTAGAAAGACTCGAAGCCCTGAAATTTCTGAGCTTACAAGATGGAGCATACACCGGGAATAAAATGGTTTGCTCCGAAAATGGGTTTCCACAGTTGCAGTTCTTAGAACTGAAAAAGTTAGAGAAGTTGGATAATTGGGAGGTGAACCCGAGGGCTATGCCACAACTTACCGAACTGCGTGTTGTTGAATGCCTGGCACTGGAGAAACTTCCTGATCTAGAGCATGTTCCTTATATAAATACAGATATTATGTTCCCCTGTTTTTTTTTTCTTTGATTCAGTTCGTCCTTTTTTTCTTTTCTGCTTGAGTTTTCTTTTCCTTTTTTTTCCTATTTTAATTTATTTGTGATCTCCATATCAGTGTGTTATTTGTAATGTATGCTGGGATTTCATGAAGTAAATAAATGTTTTTAGTGGATTTGGTGTTTCCTATTACATCAAATGCTATATTTACTCTTTTTAGTTTATTTTTTATTATGCATGTTGTGTTATTTACTCATGAGCATAGTAACAAAATTTGCAAATACTTGATAAATACTTTAGGAGTTATCAATTTTAAGTACGTTTTGATTTAATATTTGCCACAATCATACACAATTGTTCGTAAACACTGAACAAATTAAATAAACAACAATACCATGGAACAAATTGTCCTGTCCATACAAATCAAGGTACTAAATAGCGATTATCGCGTCATTGTGGAAGGCTAAATAAAAAGCTACTGCGAATAGCGTAGCTATAGCGAAAGCTATCCTACATAGCGTTTTTTGTTTAAAAATTTATGTTTTATATTTCTACTAATTATCAACATTATCTAAAGTCTCATATAGCGATAAATAATGCAAAATTGATTAAGGAATTAAAATATTCTATTGAACCAGTACAAAGTCCAAATTGTTATTCAAAATATCTCTAATAATATCATAAATTTATCTATCTTTTTCATTCAAAATAATCTAAGTATCATGGCATAAACTATAGAGTGAGGCTATGGTGCTATGCATAGCACGGATGGGGTCCGTGCTACGGCTCAAAATTTGACTTTTTAAAATCGTAACGGTCGATCCAAATCGTTCAACATGATTATAAAATGAATATGTACTTGTAAATCAAATTTTACATTTTTCCAAATTTTTTTACTATTTTTTTAGATATGTTGTTTTTGGATGGTCCAGAATGTTCAAATCAAGTGATTTTCGAAAAAATAGTAAAAAAATTTGGAAAAATGTAAAATTTGGTTTGCAAGTACATATTCATTTTATAATCATGTTAAATGGTTCGGATCGACTGTTACGATTTTGAAAAGTCAAATTTTGAGCCATAGCACGGACCCCATCCGTGCTATGCATAGCACCATAGCCTCACTCTAAACTATATATCTTTTACTATTAAAAAAAAGCTAAGCATCATGGTATAAATTTTCTATTTTTTTATATTTAAAAGCAAAAACAATCCGAACAACTGCACATAGTTTAAAGATAAGACGTGGGTTCCAATTATAAGGAAAATTGGATTATTAAAGCGGTTTCATAACAAATAATTTACTTGAGAAATCAATTTATAAGTAAGGATACAGAAATTTAATTAATTTTGTGATGTTATAGAATCTTCATTATTGTAATTGCAAACAAATAATTTTGATTTTGGAAGCAGCTAATAGTCTCCGGACTCCAATCCCCGGAAAATCTCCGGATATAACTCAAAGTCCCTGTAAACTAATGAAGCTAATCCTGTAAACCTTTTGCAGTAAACCTATAAACTAATACAGTGGATGTCGAACTAGTAGCGAATTCTCAAAAACAGTTATATATCCGCGTGGTCCCCTCATGAAAGCGCTTGGTCTCCTCATTAAAAGAGCGTGGTCCCCCTTTTCTCTTTTGGATATAACTCAAAGTCCCTGTAAACTAATGAAGTTAATCATGTAAATTTTTTGTAGTAAACCTATAAACTAATACAGTGGATGTCGAACTAGTACATGGTACCAGTATCAGTATGGATACTGGTAAAGTATACATTACTAATATCATGATCATATACTTGGGTCTAGTAGGAACAAGAAATCATGTCCTTCAGCTAGGATTTGAAAAGTATTGTACCAGCAGTGGCATTCATCTTGAACCATTGCTGGTATGTATCCCAGCTGCCTGTTACCAGTACAGTATGTATTACTAATACCCTGCAGCCTGTTACTATACATCCCAGCTGCATGTTACCAGTTACAGTATGGATACTGTACAGTATATATTACTAGGTAATAAAGGTAACTAGTAAATTTGAAATGAGTTTTAAATAGAAGAGTCAATAAATTGGGTAAAGTTGTGACTTTTTTTTTTATTTAGAAGGGTAAATATGATGTTATGAATTTTTGATGGGGAAATACGTAATTTCCAGGTATACATAAAATGAGTGTGATCAACCAGTAAACTGTTAATAATTTACTTTTCTTTTTCTTTTCTTTCTATTGGTATAGCTGATGGGCTTAGGGCTGATAAATTCTTCGAGCCTGACGAGTCAGGTAACGGGTTTCGGGCCCCATTTCTAAGAAGTATAATAAGGGAGAAAGGGAGGTCGGGAGTGTCTCATGCACGACCTCCCACTGAGTCACGGCCAGGACACATGTCTGTCATTGCCGGTTATTACAAGGATCCCAGTGCTGTCACAAAAGGTAAACAAAAAATTTCAAAGTTTTCGAGGGGTATACCGTATACATGAATTTCCCCTTTCTCATGAAAAGATTTTTTTCTGACAATGTAGGGACTAGGGAGTTCTTTTGCAAATACTAGAAATTGCTGCGTGTTTTCAAGTTTCAACAATTCACTTAACAATATCTGGAATGATTTCTTGCATTTAAAAAGTATATGTGATTCCTTCTTATTTCTATACATTATTAATAACAGGTTGGAAAGCAAACCCGGTAGAGTTTGACTCGGTATTCAACCAAAGTCGGCATACAATCTCGTTTGGGAGCCCCGACATTGTCCCTCATGAATACGAAGATTTCACAACTGGTACAATTCAAATAATACATACTTTTAAGATCGATACATACATATTTTTTGCATTTACAAAGTTTGTTCAAATGTCTTACTTCAACAGATGCATCTTTTTTTTTTTATCATTGGTCACTGGATCAACTTAAAAATCTGTTAAACGGGTCCCGCTCCAATCCGAAAATGAAGGAACTCCACGTAAAAGACAAATTGGTAGTATTTCTTCATTTGTTAGGTTGTGACACGAACGGCCACTCACACAGGCCGTATTCTCCGATTCACCTGAATAATGTGAAGGTTTATGATTTAATGGAGAGTTATTTCAATGATAGTAGAACTGCATATGTCTTCACGGCTGATCATGGCATGAGTGACAAAGGTTATTATTTTTTTAACCCTTTTATGATTTAGGGTTATGCATGTAATTTTTAAGGTTATGTATGTAATTTGGTTATTGTTTCAAATAGGCAGTCATGGGGATGGCCACCCGTCAAATACTGACACACCATTAGTCGCATGGGGGGCCGGTGTAAAATATCTGAATACACTACAGCATTCACACCCATCAGCGACCGGCCAAATCGGTCGTTGAAGGGTTTTTCGCCGGTCGCTGAAGCTTCAGGTGCCGGTCGCTGATGACCCGTTTAGCGACCAATTGGTTCTGTCGCTGATGTTGCGTGCTGACGTGGCGCAAGACCATCAGAGACCGATTGGCTGGTCGCTGATAGTCCAAAATCGGTCGCAGAAGATTCTTTTTTTTGATATTTTTTTTTATTATTTTTCTTTTTCCCAATTAGTACCAACATAAAACATAAACATAAACATACAAACAAAATTAAACGTAAACATCGATATATACAATAAATAAACATACAAATCCAGATGCGTGCAAACTAAATCCAGCAATTAGAGACTAATAATGTACAATAGAGGCTGCCTCCTTGACAACTGCTTCAATTCATTTTCACCACGTGACATTAGATTCACAACATTACATATGCACATATTCCACTATAACTAAAATATCAATCAACCAACTGCTTAATGCTTCAGCACTAGCTGTAGAATGATACAAACTTGAATTAGAGCAACAGTTGATTTTAGATATCAATTCTTCATCAACCAAATGTTCTCTCGCTGCTGTAGCACATGTGCCTAATTTAGGAAACAAATAGGAGGCTTCTCATTGCACCAAATAAAGCAAATATTGCACCCAAAGGATGGTTATTCTCAGATTGCTCATCACATTTATACTGCAACTGGTTCATTTACAGATACACCAATGTTAACCTGTCAGAAAATAAAATTATAATTGCCGGCTTCAAAGATGGGTAAAGAAGCTAGTCAGTTTACAATTGGTAAAACAGCAAATTAGTCTCATAACTAAACAGTCTTGCATGGTCTGGACTAGTTTTGCTGGCTGGTTACATGACTTTTGATTTGGTAACAGTAGATACTGGTATCTCTATGGTACTTGTTCAGATAACAATCAGATAAACTATGGGCCTTTTGCAATTTTCGAATAAAGAAAGGTCTGAAATGTGTATATACCTCAGTGAGGCCAACCATGCTTATCTCAGGATGTGTGAAACAAGCAGCCGGGATGCTTAAATGATTAAGCACATGATCCCTGCCTGTCAATTGCTCAACAACTGCAAAAAGATAATTAAAAGAAAATTGCCATCAGAATACCACTTTAGACAAAGCTTTACAATCTCTGATCTCAAGTTCTCAACAACGCTGGTCTGGTCAGTTCTGAATATTAGTCGGCTCTTTATCTCGACATGTATTTGTTAATTTAACAGAATAAAGATAAAGAACACAGCTCTCCCATGAAACTCCCTTCCCTCCCAATTTTATTTAATGGAATAATTATTCTTGTACATCTTGCTTACTGGAGATATATCAATATATAGAGGAGTCATATGCGTAGGAAGGCAACAATCTGCCTTATTCTACTTTCCAAACTTAGCTTTACTAATTCTATGTTTACATAATAATATAATGCAACAAATAATATTCATAAATGCAAAGATATCTATTGCCTTAATCTCCAGCTTGCCTTCCAAATATTGCGCACCAGCTTGCCTTCCAAATATTGCGCACCAGCTTGCCTTCCAAATATTGCGCACCACCTTCCATCCTGGTATACTCCAGATCTTCTGTGGCACTTCAACACTCCCCCTCAAGTTGGTATGTACGGATCTGTCATGGCCAACTTGCTCAGTATGCCATAGAATGTCTTGCTTGAGGTTGCCTTAGTGAGAATGTCAGCAAGCTGTTCTTCCGACTTCACCTGTATTAGTCGGATTATCCTTGCTTCAATATTTTCACGAATATAGTGTCTGTTAACCCCAACATGCTTGGTCCGATCATGTTGAACCGGGTTATGAGAGATATCTATTGCCGCTTTATTGTCACAAAACAAATCCATCTCCTTTGTCGGAGGAAAACCAAGTTCCGACATTAGTTTCCTGAGCCACATTAGCTCACAAATCCCGTTAACTACTCCTTTTAATTCGGACTCAGCACTAGACAAGGCAACAGTTTTTTGCTTCTTGCTTCTCCAAGTAACTAGGTTCCCTCCTACGAATGTAAAATATCCAGATGTTGATCTTCTGTCTGTAACATCCCCAGCCCAGTCAGCATCTGTATATCCCATAACATCTAAATGTCCGTTTTTTAGGAATTGAATTCCTTTCCCTGGAGCTCCCTTTAAATACCTTATTATTCTTATGACGGCTTCCATGTGTTCTTCACTTGGGTTATGCATAAACTGACTTACCAGACTTACTGCATAAGCAATGTCTGGTCTAGTATGTGATAAATATATCAGCTTCCCCACTAACCTTTGATATCTCTCTTTATTCACTGGTGCTTGATCTGGATTCTCTTCCAACTTGAGATTTTGGATCACTGGTGTGTCTGCTGGCTTACAGTCAAGCATCCCAACCTCTCTTAGTAGATCAAGAATGTACTTCCTTTGAGAGAGAGTAATGCCTTGCTTTGACCTCATCACTTCAATTCCAAGAAAGTATTTGAGGCCTCCTAAGCTCTTCATTTCAAACTCCTTTGAAAGTCTTTCTTCAAGCCTCTGCATTTCGTCCCTGTCATTACCTGTAATGATCATATCATCCACGTATATTATCAAAACAGTTAGTTTCTCTTGCCGTTTTTTAAAGAATAGAGTATGATCAGAATCACTCTGCTCAAACTCATAATTTTTCATAGCATGACAGAATCGCCCAAACCATGCTCGAGGTGACTGTTTGAGACCATACAACGCCTTATGCAACCGGCAAACTACCGATTTTGATCCCGTGTTTATGTACCCGGGAGGGGGATCCATGTAGATTTCTTCCTTTAAGTCGCCATGTAAAAATGCATTTTTCACATCAAATTGATGTAAAGGCCAATCTAAATTTGCTGCAAGAGAAAGTAAAACCCTAATAGTATTGAGTTTAGCAACTGGAGAGAAGGTTTTCTGAAAATCAATACCATAGGTTTGTGTGAATCCCTTTGCAACTAATCTTGCTTTATACCTTTCAACTTCACCATTAGCACCAAATTTTATTGTATAAACCCACTTACACCCAACAGTTTTTTTTTCCTTTTGGTATCTCTACCAATGACCAAGTTCTATTTTTATTCAAAGCTTCCATTTCTATATCCATGGCATGCACCCATTTTGTATCTTTTAGAGCTTCCTCAATATTTTTTCACTAAAGGCTTTCAAAGGTTGGGTTAAATTCTTAGTGCTCACATAATTTGCTATTGGGTATTTAGCAACACTCGTTCAATCTTCTGGAACATACCGGTTTGATGGTTTTCCCCTGTTCTTTCTTGGAGATAGAGTATAGTTAGAGGTACTTACCTGTGAATGATCCTCAGGAGATCCTGGCTCTTGTGGTATCTGGTCCATTTGTATCATTTCTTCAGTTGTGTTTACCCAAACTTGTCTACTATCACCTCTCCTAAACACCTTTTGCTGCATACTCGGATCAGACCCGAGTGGTTCAGACCCGTGCTGCATGCTCGGTTCATACCCGAGTGGTTCAGACCCGTGCTGCATACTCGGATCAAACCCGAGTGGTTCTGGTGGTTGTTCTTCAGACCCGACCCGATTGGAACTCGGATCAGACCCATGTGATGCTAAATCAGAGTTTGGGTATTGTAAAACTTGCATAACTTTCTCAGAATATTCGCTCTCATTCACACTCTCCCCCTGAGGCGAATATGTAGAAAAAAACGATTCTGTTTCAATGAAAGTCACATCCATGGTAACATACCATTTTTTTTCAACCGGGTCATAGCATTTATACCCTTTTTTATGTAATCCAATACCGAGATAGACACACTTAATCGCATGAGGCTCTATTTTAGATCTTTGGTGTTTTGGAATATGGACAAAGGCAACACATCCGAATATTTTTGGAGGTAAGCTTTGAATAGAAGGTATTGAGACAAAGGTTTCAAGGGTTTTTAGTGGAGTTTGAAAGTTATTCACTTGTGGGTAACCGGTTAATCACATAGACAGCCATACTAATAGCGCTATCCCAAAAAACTTGTGGTACTTCATATTCAAACAACAAAGCCCTCGCTATTTCAAGAATATGCCTATTTTTTCTCTTAGCTACCCCGTTCTGTTGTGGTGTTCCAACACATGTTGTCTCATGAATTATTCCTTTCTCAACAAAATATTCTTTAAGAACTCCATTCACAAACTCACCCCTATTATCACTTCTAAAAAATTTAATGTCTTTTCCAAATTGGTTCCGTATCATATTATAAAAACTTTTAAAGATCCCATATACCTCACTCTTCTCCTTTAATAAATATACCCACGTCATGCTAGTACAATCATCAATGAACAAAACGAACCATTTATACCCACAAATTGAGGTTACCGGGGTTGGTCCCCAAACATCAGAATGAATTAGGTCAAAAGGAGCACTACTTTTATTAAAACTAGTTGGATACGAAACACGATGACTTTTTGCTTTTATGCAAGTTTCACATGAAAACATAGAACTATCAAAGCTAGAAAAAAGAGAGGGTAAAAGTTTTTTCATATAACTAAAAGAAGGATGTCCTAACCGCCGGTGCCAGGTCCAAATCTGTGGTTCTGAATTTGAGCCCCCAACTGCTACATTTGCCTTTCCAATTCTCAACTCTTCTAAATGATACAAACGACCTTTCTTAATACCATGGCCAATGATCTCCTTCGTGAGGATATCCTGAAATATACAATAATTAGGAAACATGAGTACCACACAATTTAATTCCTCAGTTAACTGTCCAACAGATAGAAGTTTAGTAGACAAGGATGGCACCAATAGTGCATTTTTAAGATTAAGAGTTTTTGACAGACACACATCTCCTGTGCTTTCCACTGGGTATTCTATTCCATTTGCATTTAGAATCCCATCTCGTATAGGTTTTCTCAAATTAGTCATATCAGTTTTCGAAAAAGTCATGTGATCAGTTGCCCCGGAATCAATAACCCAATTATTTAAATTATTATCAGAGGATGATTTCATACCTTGACCCACTTGTTTACTTGTTGCATCAGTTTGTGAAGCAAATCCTGCAATACCTAAATTTTTTGCCCGAATTAGGTGTGCCCGACTCGAATCATAGTTGGATGCACTCTCCTAGTTTATGCGGCTTGGATGCACTGGCGGCAAAACAGAATTGGGTTCAGCCCAGTTGCGACTTGGAGCTACCCATTCTTGACCTGATCCTATTGTGTTTTTTTCTGGCACCTGGTTGGAGCCCGATCCGACAAGATAGTTCGGGCCTAGATGACCCGTGTTTGAGCTGGTTGCTGCCCAGTTTGCCTTTCCCTTTTGCTTTTCTCCTTGTTGCTTCATCCGCTTCTCATGGTACCAATCAGGGTATCAAATTATTTTGAAACATCCTTCTTTCAAGTGTCCCGTTCCACCACAATGACTGCATTTTAATTTAGCCTTTTCTTGTTTAGAAAGATATTTGTTTGAAGTAGAATTTACCTCAAAGTGCTTGTATCCCTATGACACCATGGCCATGGAGCTGCCGATTCCTTCTTCTCCCTTTAGCATAACCCCTTGTCGTGAAGTCTCTCTCCTGACTATTGCGTATGCTTGTTCTACTGAAGGAAAAGATGTCAACTGCAGGACGACAGCTCTTACGTTGTCTAGCCAGTCATCTAGGAATGTATAGACCCGAGTTTCTTGAGTAAACTCGTTAAATTTAGTGATATCCTCCGCATGAACCATAGGATTGGGACGACGATAGTCAATCTCACGCCATAACCCTTGCAGTTCATGATAGTACTCCTCTACATTTCTACCCGACTGTTTGAGTCGAGTTACTCTCTTGTTTAAATTATATACCTGAGCCTTGTCGTTTCCATCATAGAATGTTGTGGCAACTGCATCCCAAACTTCTTTTGCAGTCGGATACTGGATAAAAGTGTTCTGTAGTTTTGGATCTAGAGAGTTAATTAACCATCCCTTTACTACTGCATCGTCAATATCCCATCTCTGAAACAGTGGATCAGTCGGTAGTGGTGAAGGTGGGTTTTCGGTGATGTGTCTCATTTTGTCACGGCCTTTCAGATACATCCGCACTGCTTGGGACCAAAGGGTGTAGTTTGTGTCATCTAACTTGGTGGAAATCGGGTTTGGGTGTATTGGTGCCTCTACTACAGTTGCAGCAGGTGGTAGGGTATTAGTTTTTGGTTGTTGTAGAGCAATGATCTGATTTTGTTGCATGGCTAATAGTTGGGTTAATTTTTCCAGAAGTGCAGCAGTATTTGCTACTTCTCTTGATTCTGACATTGTTTTGGGTCAAGAAATTTTCGGTTTTGGAGGAGAAAGAAGAAGAAAGAAAGCTTGTTTGTTACCTCCCAGGATTGAACCTGGGCTCTGATACCATGTTAATTTAACAGAATAAAGATAAAGAACACAGCTCTCCCATGAAACTCCCTTCCCTCCCAATTTTATTTAATGGAATAATTATTCTTGTACATCTTGCTTACAGGAGATATATCAATATATAGAGGAGTCATGCGTAGGAAGGCAACAATCTGCCTTATTCTACTTTCCAAACTTAGCTTGACTATTTCTATGTTTACATAATATTATAATGCAACAAATAATATTCATAAATGCAAAGATATCTATTGCCTTAATCTCCAGCTTGCCTTCCAAATATTGCGCACCAGCTTGCCTTCCAAATATTGCGCACCACCTTCCATCCTGGTATACTCCAGATCTTCTGTGGCACTTCAACAGTATTTTGTTTAAAATTAGGGCCTCCTTTATGGTACATTTCAAGCTAGCCCAGACACGGTTCCATTTGAGTGCTTTCAAAAAATTTCCTTTGGTTCATATTTTGCGTAGGTTCTTGATTTAGATATCAACCTTTATAAGCATGAAACCAAGGTCTCATCATGGTTAAAAGATAAAACATTAACTGCATACCTAGAATCCTACTTCAGACTTTGCAGAAGGATTCGACAATAATTCTTTTTCGGAAGAAAATATATGATTGTGAAAAGAAAAGCAAGTACCAGAAATGCCCTGAGCATTGGCAGCATGAGCAAGCATCAGTTTCCCATTTGCATCTCCAATGCAATACACATGAGGGACCTACACAACATTTAGTAATCCAATGATAACCAATATGTTTGCCAAGTAGACATGTTGATCTCAATCAAGCTTTGGTTGCAGAATTAAGATCTTCATGTTATGTGAATTAAGTCTTTATGGGTCAAACTGCACGATTTGATAACAGTACTTGGTATGCGTCATCTGAAACTGAGATTGTTGGTTAAGTGTTTCATAACTTTTCCTTGCATATCCAAGTTATTCAATCTGTCGGATTTGCAAGTTGGCACATAACCAGCATGGAAGGAACAAACAGGGAAAGAGATAAGCAGGAAAGGCAATCTCCAAAATTCGAATTTAAATTAGATGAGCTGTAATAGGATCTGTGAATTGATTGTATTGTAATTTCTAAATATAGATAAGGAGAAAAAAGATAAATATAGGTAGAGGCGCTATGTACAAAAATATAACAGAGAAGAAGAAAAACTGTGTAAAACTCGGAGTTTCTGATAAATAAAATTAAGGGAGGGAAGGGATTTTCTGGGAGTCTTGTGTTCTCTAAATTGAAACATGGTATCAGAGCCAGGTTCCGATCCTGGGACCTGTGGGTTATGGGCCCACCACGCTTCCGCTGCGCCACTCTGATAATGGTTTTCCTGAGATATCCAACGGCCAAGGAGGTGTGGGAAGCAATAGCCACAACCTTCTACGACGGAAGCGATGCTGCTCAGGTATACGATTTGAACAAAAAGGTGAACAAAACCAAACAAGCCAATAGGTCTGTAGA
Organism: Carex littledalei; assembly: GCA_011114355.1. Classification (NCBI taxonomy): domain Eukaryota; kingdom Viridiplantae; phylum Streptophyta; class Magnoliopsida; order Poales; family Cyperaceae; genus Carex; species Carex littledalei. The sequence goes on along the minus strand of CM022083.1, from coordinate 4,580,752 downwards.
AGAGTATTACAATGAACTTCAGGACCTATGGTTAGAAATAGACTTCCGACGTCCAAATCCAATGGCATGCACAGCCGATATAGAAAAGTTTGACAAATTTTTACAAGAATCAAGAGTGTACTCTTTCTTGGATGGGCTTGATGATAAATTCGACAACGAACGAGCAAATGTGCTGCAAATGACTCCGTTTCCTACCCTTGAACAAGCGTTTGCTCGGGTGAGGAAGGAAGCCACTCGACAAGATGTGATGAACACGGGCGTTGAGGCAGAACAACAGCTATCTGCTGCTATGTACTCAAAGGGACACAAAGGTATTGATAAATCTCATTTGAAGTGTACTCATTGTGGTATGACAAAGCACACAAAAGATCAGTGCTTCAAATTGGTGGGCTACCCGGATTGGTTCAAAGAAAGACGCAAGGAGAAGGGTAATTGGTCGGGAAGAGGACATGTTGCCGTAGCACGAGCAGACATGGCACCGCGTGACAGTCTACACGTACCAGACAGTAACTACTCGGGTGCTGGTACAGTTCCTGGTGGCGCTGGCATCACCTCTTCACTTGGCGCTGGGTCATCAGCAAGCTTCCTGGGCGTTGGCACATGGTACCAGGCTCCAGCCGAACAAGCTGGTACACATCACATAGATGCGAGCAGCAGTGGGACTGGCAATAAAATTCAACATGCTTCACAGATCTCATCAGGAAGCGACCACAACAAGGGTACAACAAGTGCCCATGTAGCATACCAAGAAGGTACAGGTAATGGTTCAGGTAAAAATGATATTACATGGAAAAATTATAACGAATGGGTATTAGATACAGGGGCTACAGACCACATGACATTTGATAAAAATGACCTCATGAATTTCAAAACACCTAGAAAAACCGGTATTGTGAATGCAAATGGCATATGCTATCATGTTAGTACAGCGGGAGATGTAAAAGTGTATCCAAACCTGACGCTCCAGAATACATTGGTTGTGCCATCTTTATCCTCAAAACTAGTATCAGTCGGACAATTGACAAAGGAATTAAATTGCATGGTCAACATATTTCCTGATCATTGTGTATTTCAGGACATCCAAACCAGGCAAGTTTTGGGCCGTGGTACTAGGAGAGGCGGGTTGTATTATCTTGACGGCTTGAAGACAGGAGAAGCATTACTCAGTACAGACTCGAAGGAGAGAGAGATCGAAATTTTATTATGGCACAAAAGATTAGGTCATCCATCGCTTGGGTACATGAAAAAACTTTGTCCTCAGTTATTTAATTACAATTGTGAGAAATTTTTTTGTGAGACTTGTATTAAGGCCAAAAGTCACCGGTCCACTTATCTGCTAAGTAATACTAAATCATTAGCTCCATTTGATTTAATTCATACAGACGTATGGGGACCATCCCCAATAATTTCCAAAGCTGGTTATCGATGGTATATAATATTTGTGGATGATTTTTCACGACTAACATGGTTGTATTTATTAAAAACCAAAGAAGATGTAAAAGACATAGTTAGAATATTTATAACTATGATTAGAACACAATTTGAGAAAAATATCAAAGTAATTAGAAGTGATAATGGAACAGAATACATGAATCGAGAAGTGCAAGAAATACTTCAAAATAACGGCATAGTACATGAGACATCATGTGTAGGAACGCCTCAACAAAATGGCATTGCAGAACGAAAAAATAGGCATATACTTGAAATTACGAGATCTCTTTTAATTGAAACAAATGTACCAAATACATTTTGGGATAACGCAATTATGTTTGCTATATACCTCATGAACCGAATTCCAACACAAGTCAATCATTTTAAAACACCATTACAAATTTTTTCTGCACACCTAAAAATTAATTCGATATTGAATTTACCTCCAAAAATCTTTGGGTGTACAGCCTATGTTCATCTTCAAAAACAATACCGATCGAAACTTGAGCCAAGTGATCAGAGTCAAAATAATGATGATTTACGTAGGGTTTTGGCTTAGGTTTTACATATTTTCTCACACTTATGTTTACTTTATTAGAGAAAAAGGCTACTGTCACCCTTCTTTATGTTTTATTGTAGAAAACAGGTTTTGGGACTATTTTACACCAAATGGAGCTAGAATCAGGTCAATCGGATCAGCAACGCTCATCGACTAAGTCCCTGTTACGGCCAGTATTGACTAATACGGACCAGGCCTAGCACAGACCAGAAGATAGCACTAGAAGCAGTTAAACCCTAACTGCCAGGGTCCTAATACGGACCGTATCACCTGATACGGTCCGTATCCGAAGGCATCTCTTGGGGAATAACTGCCGACAGCTGTTTCCAGATTGATTTCTTAGCCTCCAATCAACCTCTACACGTCCCTACACTCCTATATAAGGCCCCTGGGCAGAAGAATACATCATCTTTGTAATTAGGGTTAGATTTGATTAAAGTGAGAAGAGAGGAGTGCTTGTAACCATGCCGTTCCGCGGCTAAGTTCCTTTTCTTAGGGCTAGGCAGTAAACCTTGTTACTCTTGATGTTTTGATATATATATTTCTGTTGATTATGATTTCTTGTTGTTGTGCTAAAATGCTTTTGTGATTTATTATCTCTTCATCTAATTTCAATGATCTAGTTTGAGTCCGTTAGGGTAGTGACAGTACTTTAATGGTAAGAGAAATTATTTGTATGAGTTAGCCTCGTTGAGATCTATTAGGTTTATGTGAAGAAAACCTTAGCGGGGAAACCATAAACCAGACCAACAAAACGCGTACCAAATTCCATCACATGCGTAAAATAAATCGCAGTGATCTGTGTAGTAATTTGGGGTATTTGAGAGATCTGACATTTGCGTGAGATAAATCGCAGTGTCCTGTGTAGAATCTCGGTGAAAGATCTGTCATTTGCGTAACATAAATCGCAGTGACCTATGTGGTATCTTTCATTAAAACAACAATAGGAAATCAGACGCAACAGGAATATATTGTCAAAGCGGATTGAGTGGCAATGGTGTGCCGAAACCCTAGGAATCCTCATCTCTATCTTTATTTTAATTACTTTTAATTGTTTCCTAATTTACATTGATCAACAAACATCTCTCAATTTTCAGATTTCGTCTAGCCTTTCGAAAGGTTGTGATTCGATCGCTCAAAGCATTGAACCAATATTCCCTGTGGATCGACCTCGTATATACAACTCGAAAGGATTGTGCGCTTGCAGTCCAAACCGATAGCATTTCCGAGTTTATAAATATTAAAAGAAACATTGCTCTCTTTTGAGTGATCAAGCTTTTTGGCGCCGTTGCCGGGGAATAACGGTTCATTGTGCAAGGCCTCGCGAGACGCCCTTGCTTTGACCATTGAATCCAATTAATTAGAAACGCCTAGATTTCTTTTTATTTTCTGCATTTTCATTTTTCTTTTATTTTCAATTTCGTTTTTATTTTTATTTTCTTTTTAGTTTCAGTTTTTAGTTTAATTTTCAGATTTTCTTTTCTTTGTAGGAAACTGCACGCTGGCCGAATCATCCGTACGAAGATCCGAGAGGATTGCTAGTAGGAGAGGACAATTCGCTTCCACATCACCGATAAGAACCAATCATAGTTCTTCATCAAGTAATTCTGAAAGCGAAGAAGACTCAGATTCGATCAACATGAATATCCCACCGAACGAACCGATTAACAATGGAAGACAAGACAATGGTGATCAAGGAGTTCACGATGCAGCAAGACCCAAACTTCTACGAGACTATTGCGTACCGCGCGCGAATGATCCTAATTCTAGTATAAACCCGCCAACTGTTACGAACCGTAATTTTGAGATCAAGCCTGCTCTCATAAATATGGTTTCGCAGCAGCAATTTGGAGGATTTCCACATGAAGATCCACATCTTCATTTGTCAATTTTCCTAGGGATATGCGAGACGATAAAGATCAACGGAGTTACCGATGAAGCAATCAGGCTAAGGCTATTTCAATTCTCATTAAAAGATAAAGCAAGAGCATGGTTGTTTTCCTTACCGGCCAATTTCATTCAAACTTGGGACCAATTGTTTAATGTGTTTATTGCAAAATATTTTCCACCATCCAAAACTTCGAGGTTTAGAAATGCAATTACTAATTTTGAACAAAGGGATGGTGAAACATTGTGTGAGGCATGGGATAGATATAAGGATATGTTAAGGTGTTGTCCACATCATGGTCTAGAAAGATGGCTGATTGTCCAAACTTTTTATAATGGTCTAAACCCTACCGATAGGTTGTCTATTGATGCTTCCGCAGGAGGAGCAATCATGAACAAGGAACCTGACGAGGCCTACAACCTAATTGAAGAGATTGCAATCAAACAACACTACTGGACCCCTGAGCGCAAGAAGCCAACTCCAGCACCTGACATACACAAAGTAGATGAAATATCCATGCTAAGCGTAAAGATCGATGCTTTGCAACTAGCACTCAACAAGCAGACCAAGCAGCGAACGGTAGCAGCAGTCAATGCCGCAACAGCATGTGGCTACTGCGGAGGAGCGCATGAGATGACCGAATGTATGAATGTGACGGAACCTGAGGAAGAAATGGAGCAAGCAAACACAATCGATAACAGCTTTCGACCTCAGCCCGCCTACAACACATACCATCCGAACAACCGAAACCATCGAAATCTCTCATACGCAAACAATCAAAGGCCTGCTGCACCCCAACAGAACTACCAACCACAGCCCAATTATCAACCAAGATACAACAATCCCCAACAGAATTATCAACCAAGGCAATACAACCAACCACAGCAACCTGACATCACATCCTTAATGGAGAGATTCCTAGAGAAGCAAGATAAGGCTAACGCCGAAATCGCGCAAAAGATCGAATCCTTAACAAACCGCAACAAAGACTTAGAAGACAATGTCTCTAAGATGGCTAAAGAACTCTCGAGTATTACACGCGGAAAAGGCAAATTTCCGGGCCAACCGGAAGAAAACCCGAGAGAAACTTGCAAATGCATAACGTTAAGGAGCGGTACAGCTTACAAAGGACCTTCCATGCCCGATCTAACTGCCGATGAGATGCATGCAGAGCCATCACATTCCGAAGAGTACGAGCCGCAACCACCGGAGCCGCCCGTATTCGAACCGCAAGCAGACCCTATTGAGGAGCAGAATGACACCGTAGGTGGAGACGAACGACAACCCGAACCTGAATATATTGCACCACCACCCTACAAGCCACCTCTGCCATTCCCTCCAAGGCCTGCCAAGCACAAGATAGAGCCGCAATTTGCGAGATTCATGGAGACACTCAAGCAATTACAAGTCACAATCCCCTTCACGGAGGCAATTGCAAGCATACCCTCGTATGCTAAATTTCTGAAGGAGATTCTTTCGAACTGTAGTAGACTCCAAGAATTCTCAACAATTCCGCTCAATCTGGAATGTAGTGCGCTCGTGCAAAGCAAATTACCGACAAAGTTGAAAGATCCGGGAAGCTTTTCGATACCATGCACAATTGGCACAACAGATTTTAAGAAAGCTTTATGTGATCTGGGGGCAAGCGTTAGTTTGATGCCAAAGGCGATATTTGATAAATTGAATTTTGGAGATCTATCACCAACTCGAATGGCATTACAACTGGCTGATCGGTCAATTCGGTATCCTGAGGGAGTATTGCTAGATGTACCGATCAAAGTTGGAGACTTTTGGATACCTGGAGATTTTGTTGTAGTTGACATGGAAGAAGATGAACACATTCCAATCATCCTTGGAAGGCCATTCCTCGCCACATGTGGAGCAATGATTGATGTTAAGAATGGGAAAATTTCATTAAATGTCGGAAAGGACAAGGTTACTTACGACATAAATAGAGCTTTAAAATACCCTTCTGACATTGATCGTGTCTTCAATTTGGGCATCAATGATGAATTTGAAGAGGAAGAATATCCATTTGATGAATTTGAAGAGTTCATGGGTATAGAGGATCTGGATAGCCTTCTTGGAAGGGAAGATGACGAAGTACAACCTGAACAAGACATCACCATTGAACCTGACGAGGTTTATAATGAAACTTGCGCAAGTTGCGCTACTGTCACAGAAAAAGGAGAAGAAATTCCCGCTTCCCAAGTCCTACAACCCGTATTCCCTAATACGGTTAGTAACGAAGAAAAAAGGAAGGAAAAGACAACCTCTCCTCCACAACTCGAGCTTAAACCTCTTCCACCCAATCTACAATACGAATTTCTAGGCCCAAACCGAACCTATCCAGTAATTGTCGGCTCTCAGCTTGACAAGACCCAAATCAGCAAACTCGTCAATACACTCAGGAAACACAAGAAAGCTATCGGCTACACGATCGATGACATCAAAGGCCTCAGTCCTACCATTTGCATGCACCGAATTCTGCTAGAGGAAGATCACAAACCTTCACGAGAACCGCAAAGAAGACTCAATCCAAACTTGAAGGAAGTGGTCAAGAAAGAAGTCCTGAAGCTGCTAGATGCAGGCATCATTTACCCCATCTCTGATAGCAACTGGGTGAGTCCCGTCCAGGTCGTTCTGAAGAAGGGAGGCACCACAGTTGTGAAAGGAGATAACGACGAAATGCTCCAAACAAGAGTTGTTACAGGATGGCGAATGTGCATTGATTATCGGCGGCTAAACGTGGCAACAAGAAAGGACCACTACCCTCTTTCGTTTATCGATCAACTGTTGGAACGACTAGCAAAGCATTCATACTTCTGCTACCTTGATGGATACTCCGGCTTCTTCCAAATTCCAATTCATCCTCAAGATCAAGAAAAGACCACATTCACATGCCCCTATGGAACTTTCGCTTACCGTCGCATGCCCTTTGGGCTATGCAACGCCCCAGCAACCTTCCAAAGAGCCATGGTGTCCATCTTTTCAGATTATGTTGAGGAAATAATGGAAGTATTCATGGATGATTTTTCAGTTTATGGGGATACCTTCGACTCATGTTTAAGGAACTTGTCTAAAGTTCTAAAAAGATGTGAAGAAGTGAACCTCGTATTAAATTGGGAAAAATGTCATTTTATGGTACAAGAGGGAGTAGTGCTTGGTCACACCATTTCCTCTAAGGGATTGGAGGTTGACAAAGCAAAAGTCGAGGTAATTGAAAAATTAACTCAACCAACATGTGTTCGTGACATTCGCAGTTTTCTTGGTCATGCAGGTTTTTATCGAAGATTTATTAAGGACTTCTCGAAGATCGCAAAGCCACTCTCGAACTTGACCATGAAGGATGCCGAGTTCATCTTCGATGAGAAATGTATCGAAGCATTCAACACACTCAGGAATGCTCTGATTTCAGCCCCAATTCTCCAACCACCCGACTGGGACCATCCTTTTGAGATCATGTGCGATGCAAGTGATTATGCAGTAGGAGCAGTCCTGGGACAGCGGAATGATAAGAAACCCTATGCAATTTATTACGCAAGCAAAGTTCTAAATGAAGCCCAATGCAATTATACAACAACTGAAAAAGAACTACTCGCAGTAATCTTTGCGATTAACAAATTTCGATCTTACCTTGTAGGTTCAAAAGTCATCATCTATACAGACCATGCAGCAATCAAGTACCTCATCAACAAGAAGGACGCAAAACCTAGACTCATCCGATGGGTACTTCTCCTACAAGAATTCGACATCGAAATTAGGGATAAAAAGGGCACAGAGAATTCGGTAGCCGACCACCTGTCAAGACTGAGACAACCAAGCGAGAATAATCAGCCGAACACCTCTACTTTGTAGAGATAAGCAAACGGCCATGGTACGCAGATCTGGCCAACTACATTGCATGCGGGGCCATTCCACCCAACATGACATTTCAGCAAAAGAAGAGGTTCTTGACAAATGCTAAACATTTCTACTGGGATGATCCTTACCTCTTCCGCCTCTGTGTAGACGGGATACACAGAAGATGCGTCACACACGAAGAATCGAAAAGCATAATCCATGACTGCCACTCCTCGCCATATGGTGGCCATGCATCATTCCGAAAGACAGCATTGAAAATCCTTCAAGCAGGTTTTTATTGGCCTGACATCTTCAGAGACGTTAAGGATTATGTCGCCCGCTGTGACGCATGTCAACGGACGGGAAACATATCTAAACGCGATGAGATGCCGCAAAATTCAATCCTGGAAGTAGAGATCTTCGATGTCTGGGGAATTGATTTCATGGGACCATTCCCAAGCTCAGGTAACAACAAGTATATCCTCGTAGCAGTCGACTATGTTTCAAAGTGGGTGGAAGCAATTCCCGCGCCCTCAGCAGATGCAAATGTAGTCAAGCGACTGTTCCAGAAGATCATATTTCCAAGGTTTGGCATCCCTCGAGTAGTGATAAGTGATGGAGGATCGCATTTCATCAACAATCAATTCAACAATCTTCTGAAGAAATATGGCGTCACACACAAGGTGGCAACTCCTTACCATCCACAAACCAGTGGGCAAGTAGAAATTTCAAACAGAGAAATCAAGAACATCTTGCAAAAGACGGTGTCCTGGTCAAGGAAAAATTGGGCACTCAAACTAGACGAAGCACTCTGGGCCTACCGAACCTCGTTCAAAACTCCAATCGGAATGACACCTTACAAGCTGATCTACAGAAAAGCTTGTCATTTGCCGGTGGAATTAGAACACAAGGCATATTGGGCAATTAAAACGTTCAATTATGACCTTAGGGATGCGGGCAAAAAGAGGCTACTAGATTTGAATGCATTAGATGAACTGAGACTCCACGCATACGACAATGCAAAGATGTACAAAGAACGGGCGAAATTCTACCATGACAAAAAGATCAGAAAAAGGGAGTTCAAGGAAGGAGATACGGTGCTTCTCTTCAATTCACGACTCAAACTCTTCCCCGGAAAATTGAGATCCAGATGGACAGGACCATATAAGGTCACTTACACATACCCTTATGGAGCAGTCCAAATCTGGAGTCAAGAAACCGGGCATTTCAAGGTGAATGGTCAGAGGTTGAAGCACTACATCACAGGAACAAATGATGAACATGAAGAGACATATTCCTTCGGGAATCAACCAAGCGATGGATGAAATCGGAAAGTCAAGCTAATGACTTTAAACAAGCGCTTCTTGGGAGGCAACCCAAGGCCACTTTTTGCTTTCTTTTTCATATAAAAATTCAAAAATCAAAAAATATTTTATTTTATCCTAAACTATTATACTGATCACAGGGTTACTAATCTCACTTACAGGAGGAGATGCTGGAAGAATTTGGTCGAAAAATTCGAAGCCTGTCACGAAGAATTTCTCTCTGTTACGGACTGTATCAGTCCAATACGGGGTATTTCTCCAATACGGACCTATCTCGGACTTGGCGCAGAAAAAGCAGACTCCAATCCATAACCGCACAGTCATTACGGACCGTATCAAGTGATACGGACCGTATTCAATGAGCAAAAATAACCAACTTCCATTTCTGGCGCTCCAAGAACAAGAATTCGAATTTTAAACCAATTGTAACCTCCCACTACTAGCACCTTCTGCACATTCATCACATTCCTTCACCACCATATAAGCCTTTCATCCATCTCCTTTTTCCCTGCACCATTTCATAGAATTTTCAGATCAAAATTCGCATCCTGTCCACAGAAATCCTCCAAGTCAGGCCCGTATCAACCCCGTATCAACCGGATACGGCCCGTAACAGAGACCGAAACAAGAGAAAAATGGCGCACAACAGCCCCCGTTCCTCCGACTCTCAATCCGACAAGGCAGTCACCTACGCAACAGCCATGGGAATCGAATTCCGCGACAAACAAGAGTTCGACCGTGCTCAAACATTGCTTGATCGCACCGTCGCGAACAACAAAGCGATGTGCATCAATACTATGAAGGTCTTAGGATGCTATGACTATGTGCGCGTATCCCTCAACAACATCAATTTATGGGACTTGGCGGATCGCCTACGAACTACACGAGTCTATTTGAGACCCTCCATCGAATTTTTATCGACACTACAATGGGATGGCGACATGATCAAATACCGTTTACTCAACCGCCCATTTGCCATAACTATGGAGGAATTTTGCAAGGCGCTGTCCATTCCCACAAATGGCGAAACCGAACTATGCACAAGGGAGAAGCGCACGAATTACTGGGAAACAATCGCAATTTATGAGCGCAAAATATACCGCAAAGACTCGCGCCTCATCTCTTCGATAGAATTAAGGTACATTCACATTATTTTGACTAATTCTATATTCCCAACAGGAGAAGACACAACGGAAGTGCAAGAGAGAGATATTTACATCATGCGCTGCATGAAGAGCCATAAGCATCAACCGCACATTGGGCACTACATCTTGCAACACCTCACATCGGTGGCCGCCGACACAAAGAATAATCACGTGGTTTCCGTGGGTTGTTATGCAACCCTCCTTGCACACCACCACAACACAAAACTCGACGGCTATACCGAAGTATTTGGAAACAACCGCCTCAACATGAACTACCTGGTGAACAACAACCACGTGCAAGCGGTATTCAATGCACACACCGGTGACATAAAGTACACATTGAAAATAGGCGAGGGAATGACCCTCCATATCGGCACGGATAGGGGGTCATTTCAGTTTGGATACGAATCCGAAAATGGAGATGATGCAAGAAGCGAAGAAGAAGAACCAATAGAGGAAGAACCAACCGAGGAAGAACCAACCGAGGAGCCCATGGAGGAAACACATAGCGCATCACAACAATCACCCATCCGCCATCATGACATGGCTTTCGTACGCCACCTCATTCCGCCGCGCGATAACACCAACGAAGCAAACTCCATGCCCGCACCTACCGGATGGGATCAAGAGCCAGCCATATCTCATACTCGCGAACCCGGTCCAACCGCGCGTTACGCCAACAACACACTCGAGAATCTGAAGAAACGCACACGCTACTTGGAGGAATACTTGGATAAGGTAAACAAGGCCCACGAGAATTTCTATGAATACTGCCTTTCCAAAGGAATACCATTCACACCACCGATTCCATTCACCCCACCACCACCCCTTCGCGACTAGTAATTTGTGAGATCTTTCTTATCCCTTTCTTAATTGTTTATTTTCTTGCATTGAGGACAATACAAAATTTAAGCATGGGGGTAGGGGTAAGAAAGTAGTTTAGGAATTGCATTGTATCTAGGATCATGGCATGTAGGACCCTTATTTTTTTTTCGCTAGCAGTTTTACTTAATCGGGACCACTTTTCAAGGCTTAACCAAGATAAGTTAGGAGGAACGATTGAGGTTTTTATCTAGCTGTAGGGCGCAGAAAGTTGCACAGCTGTTGGTATGGAAGGTGTGTGTGCATACGTATTTAAATGCCTCACGGTTCAATGCTCTCTGTTGATTAAAGAACATTGAACTCGAAACATTCATTTCTTTCTTTCCGCTATTTCTTCTGGTTCACCCTCGATAGACCTACAAATCGTAATCAGTCCGTCGAGTGAGTTTAATGATTGTGGGGACGTTTAACTCCTAGCGGGCGCAAGCCCCCGCTGTTAATTACATCAGATGACCCTCCCAAGCCATACTGAATACCTCGTTCATTCCAGGATTTATTCCTATTTGTTGTGAATTGAATAAAAGGGCTAAGAAGGGAAAACTCATGTATTTGGTTTTCGTCTGTTCCTTTGATTTACTATTGTTTTAAGTATTTAATTAATATACATGCACGAGATGTAGTGATTATTATTAAAATACCTTTATTACACATTTTTATTTATTTTTATAAACATATTTGCACTTGAGAAAATATATTTACGCTTTATTTATATTTTTATTTGAGAGAAAATGATTGAAATATGAAGAAAAGGGTATTTTCGTCATTTCAGGGCCTGGCTGATGTCTGGACACGTTCAATTTTGGCTTAGAAAGATGGAGGGTTCAATTTGGGTTCATTTGGAGGTGGTTTGAGTCAATTTGGACTTGAAATGAAGAAGTTATAGCCAAAAAGGACTTATTCGTAAATATTTATGTTTTTCTAGGGGCTTATTTACAAAGCTGGAGGGGTGTGGGTTTGTAATTCGGGTTTTAGACAAGGTTTCATGTGAAATTTAGGCCTCTAAGGACTTATTGGTAAAAGTTTTGTGCTGCCAGGGGCCTTTTTGTAAATTTACAGGGGGCTTCGCTGCAAATATAAAAAAATTAGAAGGGGTCTTCCGTAAAAAGGGGATTGATTTATAATTTTATTTATTATTTGGGGCTTTGAGATTCGGGTTTTTGGGTCTCTTAGATTCGTGTATTGGGCTTTAAGATGTGGGCCGAGCTTCAGGATTCGTGCTGGCCATTCGATGTGTATTCTGGACTTTAAAACCCGTGCTGTCATTCGAATTCTATTATGGCGCCAGAATTGAGGGTCTCAGATCACTTTAAGATCCGTGCAGCTGTTTTATTTGATTTCTACTTATACTTAACAATTAAATCTTTAAAAATTCATATCAATTTGAAACCAAGTCAGAAAAATATGAACTTTATGTCTATTTTGGGTATTTTGAAATTTTCTATCTAATTATGATGTTTATTTCCTGATTTGATTTTTTTTGTCATTCGGTACTGCCCATTTACCAACAGCAGCCCCTTTTTATTTAAATGCTGTTTTTTCTATTTTTGAACCTGAACTTTGAAAATTCGTATAAAATCGAAATATAGTCATAAAAGTGCAAACTTTGTGTCCATTTTGTGTGTTTTGAAGTCCTCTATCTAGTGGTGAAGTCCATTTTTTATTTTGGTCCCTGTACCGGTCCAGAAGGTACTGTTTACCAGAGAAGGTCATTTTGACACTTTTGAGTGCTTTTATTGTGTCATTGGTACATGCTTTGTAGTGTAATATTGGTCCATTGTTCCAGAGGGTATTAGGGACTGATTTGAAACATTTACAACTAATTCCATGAATTAAACATCATTTTTAAGGACTTTCATAGCCTTTGTTGCTATATCTTTGGTACCAATGAACAAAGGAAAAGAAAAAAAATCCAAAAATTCCGAAAATGATGCCAAAAATCTGCCAAAATGTGGTTTTATGCAAGGAAGCCCCTGATTTTGTTTAAAATCATGTTTTTGATATTTTTTGAAGAACATGTCATTAAGATTTCCTTAGGTTTAGAGATGCAAACATCCAACTTGTCATTTGTTTACACTTCAAACCTTCCATCTTCCACCATTTGTATATATTTGAAATATTTAATTTCTTTTAGCATGTTTGCTTAGGAAATCAAATATTCTTCCATACACAAATGGATCCAAAAAGGGAGAGTCATCGAAATATCACAAGTTTAAAGCACAAATGACATATCATAGCTAATGCTAATATCATTTAATACTTTAGACTTCAATTTCTCCCCATTTGCACATAGTTTTTAATTTTTGCCAATATTCATGCATGTAAATGCACTAATTATTGACTAAATCAATCCCTTTGCACAAATAGGCCCTTTGATCATTTAGGTTGAGAGAATAATAGGGGAAACCTCATGGCTCAACCCTACTACCTCTTGTGTTTTAATTTTTTTTATTGTCACTTTATTATTCTTTTAACATCCTCACAAAATAATTAATATAGTTTTCATATGAAGGGAGACCTCATGGCTCAACCCTCATACTTCTACTACTTAATTATTTTTAGAAGAAGCTAAAGGAATTTAAAGAAGGAAAGAAAATATCAAAGATTAAAACTTTACTATTTTTATTTCATAAGCTCCAAATAAAAGAGATGATAAAATATTAACATATGTATGTATATATATTAATACTTGTGCATATATATATTTTTATGCAAAGTAAAAAAAAAAGGTAAGAAAAATCACATTTTAATATTTTTCATTATTATTTCATGAAAGATGCAAAGAAAGGAACTAAAAAGGGAAACTATATTTTTATTTGATCCTCAAGTTACATATTTCACTTTGTTCATCCTATGATGAACTAGAAACCATGTAACTCTCACATTCATGATTTTTGAAGGTTTAGAAATGAAATAAAAAGATGAGGAGGTGAGGGATAAGGCTAAAACAATGAAGAACAAACAAGAAAAATCATCAAAAAAACCTTCTTTATTTCGATTAAAAACAGAATATTTACAGAACCTTGCTCATCAAGAGCCTTACATTACATAGGTATTAATTACCTATTAAACTTGCTTGAGAAACTTCAAACTTCTAACCTAGCCTTGGTGTGAAAATGGGGTTTTCTCTCTTGTTTCTTGCTCAAAGCTTTTTGGAGAAGAAGAAGTGTGTCTTGAGTGTTCACTTGAGGTGCCTTATAATGGGCAAAATTAGGTTTTTCGAATTGGTGTTTGCTGATGTGTTTTTTTGCTGTGCCCACCAGGTGTTTGATCAAGGGCTTGGATCAATTAATCTCACCCATGCATGCCCATGTGGCAAGAGCTGTCCAATAAGGATATATAATGTCATTAAATCCTTGCTGGATGCATCTCAACCTTCAAATCGGTTTACAATGCCATATTTGCATTTTGAGCCCTTGATGAACCGGCCAGATGTGGTATCACTTAATTCCCATGCTCCTACGTCTCTGGGAGGGAACCTTCTACCTTAGTCTTCATCCATACACTGCATAGCACGTTTCCTGGGGACCTTTTGGCGTATTAACAGCTGCCAATGCCAATTTACATTGAACCGGCGGTATACCGGTCTTATCCTGCCTCCTTCTTGGTATTAATGCATTGGGTACTGCATATAGGCCAGATAGCGTCGCAATGTGGTATTTAAAGTGTTCCAATGCGCATTTTATCCTTTACTGAGCTAATTTGTCACGTTCTGCTCAAAACCGAATTACACCATGTCATACTCGGGCACAGGATCAATTCAATGCACCTCCAATTAAATTGAAGCTTCTCGTGGCCTCGTAAAGGCCTGAATATCATTCCTATAGAGTCTCGGAGCCCAATTTGCATTATATCTCGCGTTTCCATTTTTATTTCTCTTCTCTTGTCGGGTTCGGGTTGTGCAAAACATCAAGCTCCTATTTCTATAATAGGGTGGAGATGAATGATGACACGGTTTGCTTTACTCCTCTAGGTGAGCCTCAATCCGGTAGCTTCTTCGTTTTAGTCAAATTCGGAGCTCAAATTCGGGTATTGGGCGCAACAGAGAAGAAGGAGGAGAAACTGGCAAGTAGGGCCCGCTTGTCAGTCTCCTTAGTCTGAGTATTGTGATACCCCGTTTCTTTTGTTTATGCGGCCTGCTCTCGGTGTTAGCTGGACCGTGTAGCAGCCTTACTACGGTGCACTGAGCGCCGGGCTTACGCAGAACGAAGGGGCCAAAGGCGCTGGATTTAATTTCCAGCGACCTTATACGGGTATTGCATGAACACGGCTCACAGTGAGCCATGCGGCTGATGCTTCGGACTATGGAGCTTATCGTGCATGCTCCGGACTTGTCTAAACCGAGCCCCTAGCGAAATTATAGATGAGTCAATGACATGTGGGCCCGGTACCCTTGAGACTTGTTTGATAGCACCAGTTTGTACCCAGCAATGGTTTAAGTGTGAATTTTGCTAAGTATGACCAGAATTTGCACACAGCATACCATCCAGTCATTGTTTCACTCATAGGAAATTCAACCTTTGGTGATTTTGATCAAACCACACATCGAAATTTATGATTTTATACGTATAATGCTATCATGAATTTTAGTGAGCTATGCCAATCTGCTTTAAAAGCCTGAATGTACCCTTACCATTTTAATTGCCTAAAACTTGCCATTTATTATGCTAGGTTCTGAATAGCAACTTTTTTTTTTTAGGGTCAAACAAATGCCCCCCACCTGGGTGAGGTGCGAAGACTTTAGGATTGAACAGCTTAGCCAGGTGCCCCCAGTGTTCCTTACGAACTTTACGGAATTCCTTCTGAGTTGCTTTTCTTGTTTGAATCTCAGGTATTTGAACTCCATATTGGGCATTGAGCTCGGAAGCGGGTCTGATCATCTTCTTCGATCATATCTACTTCAAAAAGGTATGTTATCTTTATCTCATCTTGCTAATACTTGCATGGTTGGGTGAGGGCTGAATGTGCGTTCTTCGGGGTTTGCCTGAGTAATCGGTCTCTTGCTTATACATTGGGGCTTCAGACAGTGACTGTACTCCAAACTCACATTCATTGGGGGAAAACCTGTCTAACCGAGGAGGGATTACAGACAGGGAAACTTTATCTTTGATCTAGTACAGGAACCATGCAGGTAGCTTGCAAAATTGAGGGTTTAGATAAAATGGCCTTCTGGTTGTAGGCATAATCTCGGGTTTTGATCTAGTTTGTCTCGTGTGCTTCTCTTTGGGCCGTTTGGCTAACCAGGGTTGGTTTTAGCTGTATTTCGGGGTCTTCTTGGCATATTAGGTTGGGATTTGGTTTTGGTTATAGTTTAAAGTCTCCTCGGACTGTTGGTGTAGTTTAAAGTCTTCTTAGACTATTGGTGTAGTTTAAAGTCGTTTCGGGCCATGCTTGGTTGGGATTTGGTTTTGGCTCGTAGTTTAAAGTCTTTTCGGACTATTGGGGTAGTTTAAGGTCGTTTCGGACCATTGGGGTAGTTTAAAGTCTTTTCGGACCATTGGGGTAGTTTAAAGTCTTTTCGGACCATGCTTTTTGTACTCATTTACAACTGTCTGAAGTTTAGGTTGGCATTACCGTTCAGAGACTGGTTTGACCGTCATCTCCGGTCATGTCTCGTGATCAAGGTATATGTCTCCTTATCTCTTCCGTATTTGTATTTGCATGGTAATGTGATGGGACTTTTAACAAGTTTCTTCTTTGTTGCAGGGGTTCCCTTTACCATACATGATCCCTTACCGGTGGGACCCTTTCCTGTGAGAGGGAGGTTTCCTGGTGATCCTACTGATTGGACACCAGAGACTACCTTGAGAGTGGGTGTTTCTCAGCGGGCTGGACCCATATTGCGGCAGCATGATTTCCACTCATTTCTAGGTGATAGTCTTTATCCTACTTCATCAGATCGGACGCCGCATTCTCTACATCTTTTGGGCTTGAGCATGGTGGGCACCGGGGCCCTTCCCTGGGTTCCGGGGTATCTTCCTCCGGGCACCTTGAGGACGGAGGCAGGTTTGGTTGACTGGGCGAGGTTTACATTGCAGAGGGAGAGAGTTGTACTCGAGAGAGCGGGTATCTACCATGCGGTATTTCTTTCTCTCTTTGAGTATACTTGGGATCCGTCATTTTTTCAGGCTCTGGCTGAGAGGTGGAGGTACGCCTCTAACACAGTCATTTTGGCTGATCGAGAGTTGACTATCTCTCCCATAGAGTTTCATAGATTGTCTGGTTTACCCATCTTTGGTGACCCTTATGATGAGTACCTCCCTAGCGATATGGCATTGGCGCAGAGATCGTCAGGGGGTGATTTTGTTTATGTGTGCTCACTCAGGCGATTATTTGACATTTATCACACACTTGCCCGTGCGGGCGATGTGACTTTTCATGCTTGGGTTCGCTATTTTACTGACCGAGTCAGGTATCCGTGTCAGTCTTTCGCTCATCCTCTAGACCCCTTCGGCACTGGGAAGGCGGAGATCTTTCACAGTGGTTCTATCCCGGAGGCATGCCACACCCGTCATCGATATTCAGGGCGAGAGCTCATATTGACTGCTTTCTTAGCTTTATGGCTTTGTCGTTTCGCCATCCCTAGTCAGCCAGTTGGCGTTATCAGACCTGAGACTTTTGTTATGGCGAGTAGGCTGGCGCACGGGGAGCTAGTTTCTTTAGCGATCCCTGCTTTAGCTAACCTCTTCAAGGGTATGAGAGTGGTCTCTTCCTCATGCGATCCCTCTTTCTGTGACGAGGTTATCCCTTACCATTATTTGTTTGGTTGGGCTCACATGTACTGGGCAGGGTTGTACATTCCAGTGATGGATAGTGATTTGTTACATCACCTGCCCTTATTGGCTGAGATAGCTGGGGTTAGAGTCAGCCGCGTATCAGCTCGGCGAGCGCGTGCTCTGCTTCGCGACAGTGCTGATTATCTCTGGCTTCATGGCGGGAGACAGTTTGCTTGTCGCAACGAGCGGCTAGAGGATCTTGTTTTGTTTGACGGGGGTCCCGGAGGAGACCATTGCGAGAGTTTGAGGTTGGGGTCTGCGGAGGCTGGGTTCTTGGTTAGCCTTCGTCATGGGCTTCTTCCCTTGCGCTTAGGAGACAGGGTGGTCTTAGAGCCCTATATGCCACATCGCTGTGCACATCAGTTTGGCTTAGACTAGTGCATCCCTGCTGATGTCCCACTATCTGATGACATCCATGCTGACTTAGTAGGGGCAGCCAGGTGTTGGGTATCATTCTTTCGCATAGAGACACAGGTGCGTTTTGTCATGCCTCGAGCTTTTAGACTAGTGACCTTCATTGTCTTATACGAGCGGTGGTATAGAGACATGGTACAGGTCTGCCATATTGCGACTTTAGGTGAGTGGATGAAGAGAGTTTTGCCTGGACCAGATGATCACATCGGCCCGAGGACTGTACCTCCTTTCGAGAGAGTTCCTGGCATGTGCAGCCGGGATAGTCGTTTCTTCATTCCCAGAGTTATGAGTGGGGCTCCCCCTAGAGTTGGTATGTTTTCTTCATTGATATTTCTTTTCTGCATATCTTGTTCAATTGTACTAACCTTTATTTATCTGTTGGTTAGCACTGCGTGTGCCGGAGGGTGAGGTGTTGACTTCTTTTGGGATCCCTAGTAGGATTCTCCAGCGTTCTGACTCTCCTCCCAAGAGAGTTTCTCGCGTGAGGAAGAAGCGTAAGGCTAGCTCTTCTGCCCCAGTCACAGAGGCAGATGTTCGGCCAGGTATTACTAGCTTTATTTCCTTTTACCTCATCACTTTTGTTTCTTTTTTGTGACCCGTATTTGTCTTTGCAGGGCCAGGTTCGGGTGCTACAGGCTCCTCTGGTGCTAGGGCAGGAGGGGTTGTTGACTGCCCCCAGGGTGTCGCTGCGACTGTGGAGCCTTGTTTGGCTATGGTACCTTATGGCACCTTCCTTTAGGGCCCATCTTGTGGGTTCGTTGCGAGAGTGCGCGCCTTCGAGCCCACTCTTTGTATGTGTATTTTGGTTTTGGTTGATTGTGTTTGGACATACATATTTGCGGTAGGTGTTTGTTTTTGTAGCTTTCTTATTCTTCTTCTTGTTCCTCTTTTTGGTCGATTTATTCGAATCTTCTCTGACCGGGTTCTAAGCGATCAAATAGATTCGTCTAAATCGGTTTTCTCCCTTATTCTCCTTCTTTCTCTTTTTGTCTACGAGTTCTTCAAGTCTTCTCCAATCGGGTAATAAGCGATCGGATAAACTTGCCTAACTCGGTTTTTCTCCTAAACCTTTCAAGTCTTCTCCAATCGGGTTCTAAGCGACCAGATGTACTTGTAGAGTCAGGGCTTAATCCTGAATCTTCTGAATCTTCCCTGTCGGGCTCTAAGCGACAAGGTCTCTTCATTGAACTCAAGCTGCATCTAAAACCTTCTGCGTCCATTCGATCGGGCTCTAAGCGATCAAACGTCTTTAGCTGGCTTAGGTTTTGTCATGCGCCGTCCCACTTGGAGGGTAACATCGGCGACATGGTTTCGTAAAACCGTCCCACTTAAGGGTAACATCGATCATACGGGACCCGTTAAGGTCGAACCTTCACGCGTGCGGCCTTCGTTTAAAGGACAACATCAGCACGCATGACTACGTAAAAACCGTCCCACTTAAGGGTAACATCGGTCATACGGGACCCGTTAAGGTCGAAACTTCACGCGTGCGGCCTTCATTTAAAGGACAACATCAGCACGTATGACTACGTAAAAACCGTCCCACTTAATGGTAACACCGGTCATACGGGACCCGTTAAGGTCTGATCCCCACACACATATCCCCACAAAAGGATACCCCGGCATGTGTGACTATGTAAAACCGTTCTGCTCAGAGGCTTCATTGGTAATACGGAACCCGTTAAGGTCGAATCTTCATTCATGCTGCCCACGCAAGAGAGGGTTCCCAACATGTATGACTGCGTAAAAACCGTCCCACTTAAGGGTAACACCGGTCATACGGGACCCGTTAAGGTCGAATTTCTCATTCATGCTGCCCACGCAAGAGAGGGTTCCCAACATGTATGACTGCGTAAAAACCGTCCCACTTAAGGGTAACACCGGCCATACGGGACCCGTTAAGGTCGAACCTTCATTCACGCTGCCCACAAAAGAGGGTTCCCAGCATGTATGACTTCGTAAAAACCGTCCCACTTAAAGGTAACATCGGTCATACGGGACCCGTTAAGGTCTGATCCTCACACACAATACCCCCACAAAAGGGGTACCCCGGCATGTGTGACTATGTAAAACCGTTCTGCTCAGAGGCTTCATTGGTCATACGGAATCCGTTAAGGTCGAATCTTCATTCATGCTGCCCACACAAGAGAGGGTTCCCAGCATGTATGACTACGTAAAAACCATTCTGCTCAGAGGCTTTATTGGTCATACGGAACCCGTTAGGGTTAAATGTTTACGCTTCTCCATGAGGTTGATGCGACATAGCGAAGCGATGCTTCTTTTGCGAGTGAAGTTTAGCTTGCTTGTCATCGGTTTCATTCTAGTGCTTGAAAGGTATTCTCTGGTTTCGGGTTCGGCTGTCACCCGTGGGACGTTAATCAACAGGGTATGCTGAATTTATACTTGGGTCTTAGGGTATTCGCTTGTCATTCATGGGATTTTGGGGGATTTACTTGCCAAATCATGGGTTTTAGTCTTTGGAGTCAAAGGTTTTTGTTCTTAAATTCTAGTTTGGGTTGCAGCTTGCGGAGCATTGGTCCATAGGTGTATCATTCATGGGCGTTGACTTGGCGCGAGGCCTTCTTTTGTAGAGATCGGTTTGGTGAGAGCCCGATTAGGGTTACTGCCTTTGGGCTCTCAGTTTCTCTTATTTTGGGCCATAATAATTGTTTTAGTGCTCACGTGGCCTAGGCACAACATCAAAGCCTTATTTTGTTCGGCACAAATACATAAAGCCTGCTCGTCTCTTTAGATGACTGGTTAGACGAGCGTACCAGTGACAATTGTTTAAAGGGCACAATTTTGACAAAGCCCATTTTGTGCTTGAGGCTTTCTTAGTGGGCTTTACATCTCTCCACTCCTTTTATGTTGTTGTGTGATTTAGGTGCATGCGTGCACTTTGTTTGAGGGTGGCGCCTTATTCGCTCCTCTCGTGCCTTCTTGAATAGCCTATGTGGCATCAATCCTTAGGCAAGGGTATCGCGGGAAATGCGAACACCATTGTTTTGAGAACTTTGTTTTAAAGGGGATTTTGTGCCTTCAGAATTTAAATAGTCTAAACGACCACTTTCTTTAATCTTTTGATTTTATTTGAGATATCATCATTAGGCACTCCATTGTTTAAAGGACAATGAAGAAACCTTGTCTCTCCTTTTTTCGAACTGGGGGGAAAGACAAAACCAGTGATAGTTGTTTCAAATGGGCACAACACCAAAGCCCATATTTTGTTCAAAGTACAAAATATAAAACTTGTTTGTCCATATTCAGAACTGGCTGGACAAACTTTGCCAGTGCTAATTGTTTAAGGGTACAAACTTAGCAAAACCCATTTTGTGGCGAGAGGCCTTTATGGATTCTGTGGGTAGTTAGGGGACCTTACTTTTCGCTCGAGACAGTTTCACTCATGCTGCAATTTGGCCCTTTGTTCGTAGAAGCTTTCGGCTCATGCATAATATTTCTTGAGGTATCGTCCATTGATAGGAGTGGTGACGGCGTTGCCTTGATGGTCAACCAATACATAGGCACCTCCTTCAAACACTTGCTCGACTACATAGGGTCCTTCCCAGTTGGCCGAGAATTTGGGGCCTGAATGACGCCCTAGTATTGGTCGCTTTGGCATCAGGACTAGGTCTCCTTTTCGAAATGTTCTTACTCGCACCAATTTATCGTACGACCTCGCCATTTGGGCCTGGTATAGCTCTAGGCTTTGATGGGCAGCCAACCTTTTTTCATCCATGGCATCTAATTCATCCAATCTGAGTCTCGTACTTTCATTGACAGTTATTTCAGCTTGCAATGCCACCCTTAGGGATGGAATTTTCACTTCCAGGGGTAGCACCGCTTCAGCCCTGAATACTAACGCATACGGGGTTGCTTGAGTAGGAGTACGATAAGTGGTACGATAAGCCCACAATGCCTCGTGCAACTTCTCATGCCAGTTCTTGTGATTTTTACCCACTGTTTTCCTCAGAATCTTAATGAGGGTTTTGTTGAAAGCTTCAGCCAAACCATTGGCTCTTGGGTTGTAAGCGGAGGAATACCTCCAGTCTATGCCGTGTTGGTTGACGAGAGCGTCAATTTTCACATTTTTGAATGTTATCCCATTGTCG
Organism: Carex littledalei; assembly: GCA_011114355.1. NCBI lineage: Eukaryota > Viridiplantae > Streptophyta > Magnoliopsida > Poales > Cyperaceae > Carex > Carex littledalei. The sequence goes on along the minus strand of CM022083.1, from coordinate 4,558,383 downwards.
GATATTATCCTTCTTGGTATCCCATATCGATAGAGTATTTGGTTCCGGAAGAATTTAACGACATCGGTAGCTTTTACTTCTTTAAGGGCCACCGCTTCCGTCCATTTGGAGAAATAATCGGTTGCGGCTAGAATGAAGCGGTGACCTCCCGATGAAGGCGGATCTATTGGCCCCACAATGTCAGTACCCCATGCATCAAATGGCCAAGATGCCACCGTAGGGTGTAATGGGTTTGGAGGTTTATGGATAAAATCACCGTGTATTTGGCATTGATGGCATCTCTTAGCGTATTCTTCGCAATCGGCTACCATTGAGGGCCAATAGTATCCCATGTGTTTGATCTTTAGCCGCATTTTCGGCCCAGACTGGTGCGCCCCACATATCCCAGAATGGATTTCTTTCATAACTTGGAGGGCCTCCTTCCTCGTTATACAGCGAAGCCAGAGGTTTTCGTATGATCTACGGTATAAGGTATCGTTGCTGTACACATAACGGAGGGCTCGTTTTTTAATTTGCACTTGCTGAGATTTCTCGACAGGTAGTATTCCGCTTTTGAGGTAGTCGATGAATGGTTGGCGCCAGTCTTTTTCATCTTGCACTACCAATACTTCTGTCTGGGTCCCTTTCGTCGCTTCATCCTTGTTTTGGGTTAGTGTCTTTTCTTCTTCTAATCCTTGTTTTGAGAAACATGAAGACAGAGGCTGTCTGTTCCTTATGGAAATACGGACCTCATTATCCTCGGGTTCGCACAACTCTTTGGCGATTCGAGCCAAGGCATCTGCTTTACCGTTTGAAGCTCTTGTTATTTTTTCGTAGATGATCTCGGGGATCTTTCGCATGAGTTCAGTCACTTTCTCATGATACTTTATCAATTCTGGCTTAAGCACCTTGTATTCTCCAGTGACTTGACTTATGATTAGTTGAGAGTCTCCAAAGATTCTCAGTTTCTTGATATTTATCCCTATTGCTATTTCAAGTCCGGCGATCAATGCTTCATATTCTGCTTCGTTATTTGTGCATGGCTCCGTCAGTGCGAAGGAGTGGCGTATTATCCCTTTTGCGGGAGTTATGAACACCAGGCCGATACCAGCCCGGATTTTAGGCACCTGATTGCCAGGAACGGGCCTTATGGATGACGCCCCATCGAAATACATTTCCCAACTGAGCTTTTCTTCTTCAACGTTCATGATCTCTTCGTCAGGAAAATCACAGGCCAATGGTGAATTATCTGATATAGGATGTTCTGCCAGGAAGTCGGCTAATGCTTGTCCCTTTATAGCCTTTTGGGGTACGTATGTTATGTCGAACTCGGTTAGGATGATGGCCCATTTGGCTAATCTTCCTGTGAGCATGGGTCTGGTCATCAAATACTTGAGGGGATCTATCCGTGAGATTAGTGTGATCTTGTGTGCTAGCATGTAATGTCGCGACTTCCTTACTGCGAACACCAGGGCTAAACAATGCTTTTCAATTGGGGAATAATTATGTTCAGCTCCCACCAACATGCGGCTTAAATAGTATAAAGCGTTTTCTTTGCCTTCTTCGTTTTCTTGAGCTAGTAATGCGCCTAGCGATCCTTCAAGGGCCGCGACATATAGGAGGAGAGGTTTCCCCGGTATGGGTGCTGCTAGCACCGGCGGGTGCAAAAGATACTGTTTTATTCTTTCAAAGGCGACTTGACAATTTGAGTCCCATTTAAACGGAACATCCTTTTTGGTGAGTCGGGTGAATTATTGTATCTTGCCCGATAGATTTGCAATGAAACGTCGTATGTATGCTAAACGCCCTTGTAGTGATCGCAACTGTTTGAGGTTTTGAGGGGGTTTTAATTCCAGTATGGCTTTGATTTTGTTTGGGTCAATCTCGATCCCGCGGTGCCTTACTATGAATCCGAGGAATTTCCCGGATGAGACCATGAAGGCACACTTCAAGGGATTAAGCTTTAGGGCATGTTGTCTGAGCCTTTCAAAGACTATGTGAAGATTCTCCAAATGCTCTTCATAGGACATGGCCTTGACCACCAAATCGTCCACATAACATTCAACAATCTTATGTATGAGATCATCAAATATTTTGGTCATGGCGCGTTGATATGTGGCGCCGGCGTTTTTTAAACCAAAGGGCATAACTTTATAGCAGTAAATCCCCATGGGAGTGCGGAAGGACGTATGTTTTTGGTCGGCCTCGTCCATCTTAATTTGGTTGTAACCAACATACCCATCCATGAAGGAAAAGACTTCGTATGCGGAAGTATGGTCTACAATTATCTCCGTTACTGGTAGGGGAAAGTCATCCTTGGGACATGCCTTGTTTAGATCCCGGAAGTCAACGCAGATACGTATCTGCCCATTCTTCTTCTTCACTGGGACAATGCTGGCTATCCAGTCGGGATTCTCCTCTTCTCGTACGAACCCTGCTTCGATGAGCTTTTTAGTTTCTAACGCCACCTTTTCTTCTAATTCCACCCTCATTCGGCGTGGTGCCTGTTTTACGGGTTTGAATTCGGGATCTATCTTGAGCTTATGGGTGTACTGCTACTTCTGGGTCTAGACCCGGCATTTCATGGTAGTTCCATGCGAAGCAATCAACATATTCCCTTAGGAATTTTGTCACTCGTTCTTTCATGCCATCGGGCAAAGAGGCACTTATGAATGTGGGTCTAGGTGTTTCTTTACTCCCTAGGTTGATTTCTGTTAGTTCATCTATTGTGTTTTGGCCACCTTCTTCTAATTCTCTGGGAGCCTCCCTCGTGGTAATCTCATACTCTTCTCCTTCTTCTTCTATTTCCAATGAGACCATGTAGCAAGCTTCGTGGGTAGAATCATCTGAGCTTATGGAGGTGTTCCGATTGATTTTGTGTTTAGGCCCAAGACGTGGTTTTTCAATTATGCCCAAGTCATTGACAACCCTCTCATTATCCGAATGCGGGATTCTTTCTAAGATATAAGTGGCGTTCGACATAGCACGCTTCACAACGTAGGTCTCGCCTTTCTCATCTACTTCCAGTGCTTTTCGATCCCGGAGGTATCTAATGTCTCATTCATATAACCGTTCGGCTCTTTTAATTAGGAACATTTCAGGTTTGGGTCCGCATCGGGGACATACTGTTATAGGTTGTTTCCTTTCTATTAGGTTGCATATCCCACATAAAAATATCGTATTCCTCCTGTAAGAGTGTTCTTGTGGTGGTTGACGTTCGGAAATGCATGTACTCGATGGGAGTACTGTTTGGTAGTCGGGTTCCTTACTTCTGACGAAAGTGACTTTACCATCGTCCGAGTTACTCGAGGAGCTTCTTCCGTAGACACCCACATCACGCATCTCATGCTCATCATTATTATTTTCTCTTTCTTGATGGGCTTTACTTGTTTCCTCTTTCTCAGCTTTGAGGCCCAACATCAAGGCTAATGCATCTCCTGTTAAGAAGTCTGAAAGGGTTAGCGGTAGTAGAGTATCTCGCTTGCGGTTCCTCGAGGTTGGTGCGTGCTTTAGGATTTCAGAAGGTGTAGGCAACCCTGTTGGTTCGGGCGACATCTTACCCTTTTGGCTGTCATTCTTGCTTGATTTGCTAAGGATGACCCGTTTTGGGGGCCCTGGCACCATGGAATTTAAATCGGTATTCCATTTGGCCTGAGGTTCTTTACGGAGCTGCTTCAGCAACCCTTTACTTTCCCTGGAGAGGTGGAATTCCCATGTTTCATCTGTGGGACTCTTTACCTCGTTCTCTTCAACCATTTCACCATGAGAGATGTCGACTTGTTCATGAGAGGTAGGTCGTTGTATAACATTCGGCGCTAATTGCGTGTAACCCCCTTGAATTCCCCCCTTCTATTAGGTCTTTAAAGACCCAACAGTCCTCTATTTTGTGACCCACTATTCTGTGATATGGGCAGTAGTTAGGGTGATCGGCCATATGCGCTTGGTTTGGGCGTTTGCTTGGAGGCAATTCCATACCGTCATCTAAGGCTTGCTTGAATATCTCAGCCGTCTTCTCCTTTTTGAAAGAGTACTTCTTATTCTTTCGTTCTTCTAACGACTTGAAATAACGACTATTTTGGCTGTCGCTAGGAACTGGCTGAGTGGGTTGGCTATTGACTTGCCTTGCCTCCTCATCAGAAGAGTCAGAATCTCCATTTTCGATTTTGTTGGCTTTGGCAGTGTATAATGTCTTTGATTCTTTCTTCCATGGAAAATCTCTTCTTTGCTTAAAAGAGGTCGACAACCTTTCTCCTCTATCCGTTTGTCCTAACCTGAATGCAGTGTCTACTAGGCCTTGATAGCTGCTTGGTTTGGCAACGGTTAGCATTTCCCTCATTCTGCCAGATGTACTTCTTATGAGCAGATCGACTACCTCCCTTTCAGATATAGAGTGGCTCGATTCGTCGCTCACATTTTTACAGCGATTATCATGTTCGGGTCCTGTCCCATCTGTCCCGTTTCCTGATGACTTGGAGAATAAAGGAACAACGTATGTTGGGGGGTGTTTTGGCATTTCGAATTTGGGAGGGTATGGTCTCCCTATTCGCTGTGCCGCTTGTTTTGGGGTGATTCCTGCTTCTTGCAACTGACGGCTGATCATTCCTTTAACATCAACTGCAGTAAAGATTGGGGAGGTTTCTTGTATTTCATCTTCCCAAGGTACTCTACGTCTTCCTTGAGGGTTTGGTATCTCTAAACCTTTAAACCCGCTTGTAGGGCTGGACCGATTTGCTGCTTCTCCTCTTTCGAGTTCAGGGACAGCTAGTCCTTTCCCTCGGACCTCAGCTACCAACCTATAGATTTGATGTATTTCAGTTTTAAGACTTTGTATTTCGACTTGCATTTGGTTGAAGGCGGTCAACATTTGCTCTTGCGTTTGTGTCCCGGTTTGGCCTTCACCAGCACACGGAGAGGTTGCCAAGACAGTATAGGAGTTACCTAGCGCGGGCCCATCCATGCGACCTAGATCTGAGCCCCTCACGTTCTTAGGTTTGGCATTTATGGGAGAAAGGCATGCTGCGTCAGACCCTTCCTCGTCATCACTCGGGTTTTCAATGATGGGGTCTTTCCCCCTTTTCACCATGTACACGGTGGGGTTGGAGGGTTCAGCAGGATAGTCATCTTCCTCTTCGAGGTCTTCATTAGTAGTTATCACGAAGACCGCCACCTCTTCTTCTTGTTTTGGGTATGCTTTAGTGACCCTTCGTTTCTTTTGAGTGGCATTTGGCGCCACTATTGTCAAGCTTCCAGTGTTGGAGGGGCGCGGGTATATTTGTGCCCCCAACCTATCATGTATGCTGGCTGGTTTTCTTGGAATCTGAGGGGTTTGACTTGATCCCTCGTTGTTTGAGCTTTGAGAGGTGCTTGCACGCATCTCTCGACGGAGTTTCGATTTCAGCGAGGCATCGTGAGGTGCCCCCAGCCTTGGGGATGAGAGCGTTGGTTTTGGTTTTGGGAGGAAGGCACTGTCATGTGCCTTAGGTTTCGAGGCTGGGAATGTCAGCCTTGATTTGATCGAGGGTTGGGCATCATTAGATGCCCCCAGCTTTTGAGCTGGAAACGTCAATCTAGACTTGACGGAAGTGAACGTAGGGGCTTCGAGTGCAGGGTGCACGTAGTATCGGCTCCTGCGCTGCTTCAGCACGCGAAGCTGCTTGTGGGCCCTATGAATGGTCATAGCGGTGTCATCAACCATTTGGCGTTGGTGTTCATTTCTTTTGGTTTATGGATGAATGAGATGGTTTGAGGGATTTCTCCCGCTGCACGTATGCGTGCAGTAGAAGAGTTCCTCCTCACTATCCTCAATGGGGAAAATGAGTTGCTGGTGGGAAGGGCTGGTTGAGCTACCAGCTCATTCTGATAAGCTTGGAGATTTCTTTTCTTGGTGACCGACAGAGGGGTCACGAAAGTTTGGTTGACTTTGGTTGTCTTCTTAGACGCGCGCCTCCTTGCACGTCTAGTTTTGGAAAGTGGAATGAACGTCCTGCCGTCCATTCCTTTGGGGGTGAGAAAGTAGCAGACTTCCTCATCATCTTCGACTTCCTCCTCGGTGACAGACCCGAGGGACAGTTGCTCATTCATCGGAGCAGGAACAGGGGCTTCGAACGCCCTGACTTCATTGACGGGGACTGCAAAAGTCCTGAAGTAAACCACCTCCTCACCAGCAGGGAGGCTGGTAACTTGAGCAAACGAGCGTGCGTTGGTCGCGGTGTAAGCCATTCCTGCAAACAAGCAAACTCAAAATTTCATTAGTCAATTTTCATATGTAAATTTATACATGAGTGTTAGCCCAATTATTCAATCCATAGGCGTCGATATCGAATATAAAAGGAAATGACATAACTCAAGCGGTCCAATGACTTGCTGTTGAGCGTTTTGAAGTCATTGACTACTTGAGTACGTTCCTCTTATCTTCGTATCGGATCCTGAACCTGTGAGGAGGAGAATGTCCCACCGGGCGTGCCAAAACCTGTAGGGCGCAGAAAGTTGCACAGCTGGTATGTATGGAAGGTGTGTGTGCATACGTATTTAAATGCCTCACGGTTCAATGCTCTCTGTTGATTAAAGAACATTGAACTCGAAACATTCATTTCTTTCTTTCCGCTATTCCTTCTGGTTCACCCTCGATAGACCTACAATTCGTACTCAGTCCGTCGAGAGAGTTTAATGATTGTGGGGACGTTTAACTCCCAGCGGGCGCAAGCCCCCGCTGTTAATTACATCAGATGACCCTCCCAAGCCATACTGAATACCTCGTTCATTCTAGGATTTATGCCTATTTGTTGTGAATTGAATAAAAAGGCTAAGAAGGGAAAACTCATGTATTTGGTTTTTCGTGTGTTCCTTTGATTTACTATTGTTTTAGGTATTTAATTAATATACATGCACGAGATGTAGTGATTATTATTAAAATACCTTTATTACACATTTTTATTTATTTTTATAAACATATTTGCACTTGAGAAAATATATTTACGCTTTATTTATATTTTTATTTGAGAGAAAGTGATTGAAATATGAAGAAAAGGGTATTTTCGTCATTTCAGGGCCTGGCTGATGTTTGGACATGTTCAATTTTGGTTTAGAAAGATGGAGGGTTCAATTTGGGTTCATTTGGAGGTGGTTTGAGTCAATTCGGACTTGAAATGAAGAAGTTATAGCCAAAAAGGACTTATTCGTAAATATTTATGTTTTTCTAGGGGCTTATTTACAAAGCTGGAGGGGTGTGGGTTTGTAATTCGGGTTTTAGACAAGGTTTCATGTGAAATTTAGGCCTCTAAGGACTTATTTGTAAAAGTTTTGTGCTGCCAGGGGCCTTTTTGTAAATTTACAGGGGGCTTTGCTGCAAATATAAAATATTAGAAGGGGTCTTCCGTAAAAAGGGGATTGATTTATAATTTTATTTATTATTTGGGGCTTTGAGATTCGGGTTTTTGGGTCTCTTAGATTCGTGTATTGGGCTTTAAGATGTGGGCCGAGCTTCAGGATTCGTGCTGACCATTCGATGTGTATTCTGGACTTTAAAACCCGTGCTGTCATTCGAATTCTATTATGGCGCCAGAATTGAGGGTCTCAGATCACTTTAAGATCCGTGCAGATGTTTTATTTGATTTCTACTTATACTTAACAATTAAACCTTTAAAAATTCATATCAATTTGAAACAAAGTCAGAAAAATATGAAATTTATGTCTATTTTGTGTATTTTGAAATATTCTATCTAATTATGATGTTTATTTTATGATTTGACCTTTTTTGTCATTCGGTACTGCCCATTTTCCAACAGCAGCCCTTTTTATTTAAATGCTGTTTTTCCTATTTTTGAATCTGAACTTTGGAAATTCGTATAAAATCGAAATATAGTCAGAAAAATGCAAAATTTGTGTCCATTTTGTGTGTTTTGAAGTCCTCTATCTAGTGGTGAAGTCCATTTTTCATTTTGGTCCCTGTACCAGTCCAGAAGGTTCTGTTTACCAGAGAAGGTCATTTTGACACTTTTGAGTGCTTTTCTTGTGTCATTGGTACATGCTTTGTAATGTGATATTGGTCCACTGTTCCAGAGGGTATTAGGGACTGATTTAAAACAGTTACAACTAATTCCATGAATTAAACATCATTTTTATGGACTTTCATAGCCCTTGTTGCTATATCTTTGGTACCAATAAACAAAGGAAAAGGAAAAAAGTCCAAAATTCCAAAAATGGTGTTAAAAATCTGCCAAAATGTGGTTTTATGCAGGGAAGCCCCTGATTTTGTTTAAAATCATGTTTTTGATATTTTTGAAGAACATGTCATTAAGATTTCCTTAGGTTTAGAGATGCAAACATCCAACTTGTCATTTGTTTACACTTTAAACCTTCCATCTTTTACCATTTATATATATATTTGGAATATTTAATTTCTTTTAGCATATTTGCTTAGGAAATCAAGTATTCTTCCATACACAAATGGATCCAAAAAAAAAAGGAGGGTCATCGAAATATCACAAGTTTAAAGCACAAATGACATATCATAGCCAAAGCTAATATCATCTAATACCTTAGACTTCAATTTCTCCCCATTTGCACATAGTTTTTAATTTTTGCCAATATTCATGCATGTAAATGCACTAATTATTGACTAAATCAATCCCTTTGCACAAATAGGCCCTTTGATCATTTAGGTTGAGAGAATAATAGGGGAGACCTCATGGCTCAACCCTACTACCTCTTGTGTTTTAATTTTTTTTATTGTCACTTTATTATTCTTTTAACATCCTCACAAAATAATTAATATAGTTTTCATATGAAGGGAGACCTCATGGCTCAACCCTCATACTTCTACTACTTAATTATTTTTAGAAGAAGCTAAAGGAATTTAAAGAAGGAAAGAAAATATCAAAGATTAAAACTTTACTATTTTTATTTCATAAGCTCCAAATAAAAGAGATGATAAAATATTAACATATGTATGTATATATATTAATACTTGTGCATATATATATATTTTTATGCAAAGTAAAAAAAAAGGTAAGAAAAATCACATTTTAATATTTTTCATTATTATTTCATGAAAGATGCAAAGAAATGAACTAAAAAGGGAAAATATATTTTTATTTGATCCTCAAGTTACATATTTCACTTTGTTCATCCTATGATGAACTAGAAACCATGTAACTCTCACATTCATGATTTTTGAAGGTTTAGAAATGAAATAAAAAGATGAGGAGGTGAGGGATAAGGCTAAAACATTGAAGAACAAACAAGAAAAATCATCAAAAAAACCTTCTTTATTTCGATTAAAAACAGAATATTTACAGAACCTTGCTCATCAAGAGCCTTACATTACATAGGTATTAATTACCTATTAAACTTGCTTGAGAAACTTCAAACTTCTAACCTAGCCTTGGTGTGAAAATGGGGTTTTCTCTCTTGTTTCTTGCTCAAAGCTTTTTGGAGAAGAAGAAGTGTGTGTTTGCTGTTCACTTGAGGTGCCTTATAATGGGCAAAATTAGGTTTTTCGAATTGGTGTTTGCTGATGTGTTTCTTGCTGTGCCCACCAGGTGTTTGATCAAGGGCTTGGATCAATTAATCTCACCCATGCATGCCCATGTGGCAAGAGCTGTCCAATAAGGATATATAATGTCATTAAATCCTTGCTGGATGCATCTCAACCTTCAAATCGGTTTACAATGCCATATTTGCATTTTGAGCCCTTGATGAACCGGCCAGATGTGGTATCACTTAATTCCCATGCTCCTGCGTCTCTGGGAGGGAACCTTCTACCTTAGTCTTCATCCATACACTGCATAGCACGTGTCCTGGGGACCTTTTGGCGTATTAACAGCTGCCAATGCCAATTTACATTGAACCGGCGGTATACCGGTCTTATCCTGCCTCCTTCTTGGTATTAATGCATTGGGTACTGCATATAGGCCAGATAGCGTCGCAATGTGGTATTTAAAGTGTTCCAATGCGCATTTTATCCTTTACTGAGCTAATTTGTCACGTTCTGCTCAAAACCGAATTGCACCATGTCATACTCGGGCACAGGATCAATTCAATGCACCTCCAATTAAATTGAAGCTTCTCGTGGCCTCGTAAAGGCCTGAATATCATTCCTATAGAGTCTCGGAGCCCAATTTGCATTATATCTCGCGTTTCCATTTTTATTTCTCTTCTCTTGTCGGGTTCGGGTTGTGCAAAACATCAAGCTCCTATTTCTATAATAGGGTGGAGATGAATGATGACACGGTTTGCTTTACTCCTCTAGGTGAGCCTCAATCCGGTAGCTTCTTCGTTTTAGTCAAATTCGGAGCTCAAATTCGGGTATTGGGCGCAACAGAGAAGAAGGAGGAGAAACTGGCAAGTAGGGCCCGCTTGTCAGTCTCCTTAGTCTGAGTATTATGATACCCCGTTTCTTTTGTTTATGCGGCCTGCTCTCGGTGTTAGCTGGACCGTGTAGCAGCCTTACTACGGTGCACTGAGCACCGGGCTTACGCAGAACGAAGGGGCCAAAGGCGCTGGATTTAATTTCCAGCGACCTTATACGGGTATTGCATGAACACGGCTCACAGTGAGCCATGCGGCTGATGCTTCGGACTATGGAGCTTATCGTGCATGCTCCGGACTTGTCTAAACCGAGCCCCTAGCGAAATTATAGATGAGTCAATGACATGTGGGCCCGGTACCCTTGAGACTTGTTTGATAGCACCAGTTTGTACCCAGCAATGGTTTAAGTGTGAATTTTGCTAAGTATGACCAGAATTTGCACACAGCATACCATCCAGTCATTGTTTCACTCATAGGAAATTCAACCTTTGGTGATTTTGATCAAACCACACATCGAAATTTATGATTTTATACGTAGAATGCTATCATGAATTTTAGTGAGCTATGCCAATCTGCTTTAAAAGCCTGAATGTACCCTTACCATTTTAATTGCCTAAAACTTGCCATTTATTATGCTAGGTTCTGAATAGCAACTTTTTTTTTTTAGGGTCAAACACTAGCGCGCATATAGGCATTTGCATTGATAGGATCATATAATTTAGGGGTAACTTGCATTTTTATTTTTAGGAGTAGATTAATCAAATAGGAATTGTTTTAAATTGAATTAGACTAAGGTTTAGACAATTGGCCATGATACCAAAAATTTAGAATTTTTAATATTATTTGTAGTTTCAAAATGAACAATTAATTGCTAACCATGAGAGTTGATCAAAATTGCAAACCCTAGAATTTTTATATTGAGTAATTTATTTTTGCAAAGTCTTTTAAATTTGATAGTGTTTTAGAATACCCATTTATTATAGATAGACCCATGGCGAAACTATGCAATAATTTCTTGTATGAATGAATACTTGAAATTGTGTGTAATCATGGTGCTTGTGACACAAAAATATGTTATTTTATTTTTCGGAAAAAAAAAGGAAAATACAAAAAAAATCGAAAATGAGAAAAACCCAAAAAAAAAATAAATAGAAAAATATAGGAAAAAAAAAATTTTAGAATAAAAGATGGAGGATAAAAAGAGTACGGGTGCCTACACAAGACTGGTTACCAATAGGCTCGAGAAAACCTCCCAAATTTAAATTCTTGTACATATTTAATTTTTGAAAAATAGTCACAAGTACCAACACACTTAGTTGCCATACTTTGCTCCAATCAATTAGGAAGGAAAATCAAAATTTATATCATTAGGATTCCTATTGATTGGAAGGGATCCATTTATAATCGAAGGGGAAATTAATACTCTCAACTTTAAGGATATTTGTGAATTAGATTGTTCGATAATAATTTTTCCAGGGTTAGCATAATGAGGTCAATCATGGGGTGAATAAATTGTTCAAGGGAGAGGTCATTAATATTTTAGAGTTCTAAATTTTTATTGTCATGCCAATTGTACCAAACCTATGTTCTAATTAAATTTTAAACAAGTCCTTGAGATTGTATGGTTTAACCTAGACCAAATCTTTGACCAGCTGGGATGTCGTTGCTTGAGGACAAGCAACAATTCAAGTTGGGAGGCGTGATCAGAGTCAAAATAATGATGATTTACGTAGGGTTTTGGCTTAGGTTTTACATATTTTCTCACACTTATGTTTACTTTATTAGAGAAAAAGGCTACTGTCACCCTTCTTTATGTTTTATTGTAGAAAACAGGTTTTGGGACTATTTTACACCAAATGGAGCTAGAATCAGGTCAATCGGATCAGCGACGCTCATCGACTAAGTCCCTGTTACGGCCAGTATTGACCAATACGGACCAGGCCTAGCACAGACCAGAAGATAGCGCTGGAAGCATTAAACCCTAACTGCCAGTCTTAATACGGACCGTATTGCCTGATACGGTCCGTATCCGAAGGCGCCTTTTGGAGAATAACTGCCGACAACTGTTTCCAGATTGATTTCTTAGCCTCCAATCAACCTCTACACGTCCCTACACTCCTATATAAGGCCCCTGGGCAGAAGAATACATCATCTTTGTAATTAGGGTTAGATTTGATTAAAGTGAGAAGAGAGGAGTGCTTGTAACCATGCCGTTCCGCGGCTAAGTTCCTTTTCTTAGGGCTAGGCAGTAAACCTTGTTACTCTTGATGTTTTGATATATATATTTCTGTTGATTATGATTTCTTGTTGTTGTGCTAAAATGCTTTTGTGATTTATTATCTCTTCATCTAATTTCAATGATCTAGTTTGAGTCCGTTAGGGTAGTGACAGTACTTTAATGGTAAGAGAAACTATTTGTATGAGTTAGCCTCGTTGAGATCTATTAGGTTTATGTGAAGAAAACTTTAGCGGGGAAACCATAAACCAGACCAACAAAACGCGTACCAAATTCCATCACATGCGTAAAATAAATCGCAGTGATCTGTGTAGTAATTTGGGGTATTTGAGAGATCTGACATTTGCGTGAGATAAATCGCAGTGTCCTGTGTAGAATCTCGGTGAAAGATCTGTCATTTGCGTAACATAAATCGCAGTGACCTATGTGGTATCTTTCATTAAAACAACAATAGGAAATCAGACGCAACAGGAATATATTGTCAAAGCGGATTGAGTGGCAATGGTGTGCCGAAACCCTAGGAATCCTCATCTCTATCTTTATTTTAATTACTTTTAATTGTTTCCTAATTTACATTGATCAACAAACATCTCTCAATTTTCAGATTTCGTCTAGCCTTTCGAAAGGTTGTGATTCGATCGCTCAAAGCATTGAACCAATATTCCCTGTGGATCGACCTCGTATATACTACTCGATAGGATTGTGCGCTTGCAGTCCGAACCGATAGCATTTCCGAGTTTATAAATATTAAAAGAAACATTGCTCTCTTTTGAGTGATCACCAAGAGCGGAAAAATGTATTTTTTTAGGAATGGGTCAAAATCAAAAAGGATATAAATGTTATAGTCCAAATACAAGAAAAATTTTCACCACCATGGATGTAATTTTTATAGAACATGAACCGTATTTTAAAATTCCACAAAATCCAATTCAGGGGGAGCGGGTAAATACATCTGAGGAAGAATTGAATTTTGAGTTTTTAAATTTCATGAGATGTCATGATACAGTAAACTCGTCTACTCCTGTACTATATCAAAACTTTGAACAACCCCACCAAATACAATATAATTCAGAGGAAGAACTAAACCAGCGCATAAATAATGAAAATGAAATAAATCACTCGGAGAGAAACGACAACACTGAAGATCTAGAAGATATGGTAATACAACCCGCCAATGATCCAACACAGTCTGACTCTCTCAACGAGGTAAGTTCTTCTGAACAAATATTTACTTTACCACCAAGGAAAACTAGAGGAAAACCACTAAAACGGTATGTACCCGAAGATGGGACAAGCACAGAAATGTATCCAATTGCAAAATATACAACAACAAATCATTTGACAGAACCTTTAAAGGGATTTGTGAACCAAATATCATCAATAACAGTACCAAAAAAACTGGAAGAAGCCATAACAGACCCAAAGTGGAGAGAAGCAATGAACGAAGAAATGAGTGCACTACTGAAAAATAATACCTGGGAAGTCACTAATTTACCTGATGGCAAGAGAGTCGTGGGATGTAAATTGGTGTATACCGTAAAATACAATGCACAAGGAAAGGTAGAAAGATACAAGGCGAGGCTAGTTGCAAAAGGATATACCCAAACATATGGAATCGATTTTCAAGAAACCTTTTCTCCGGTTGCTAAGTTGAACTCCGTCAGAGTCATTCTATCTATTGCAGCGAATTTAGAATGGCCACTGCATCAGTTTGATGTAAAGAATGCATTCCTACATGGAGAATTATAGGAGGATATCTACATGGAAATGCCGCCAGGTTACCAACCACCAAGCATGACGGGTAAAGTATGTAAACTGAAGAAAGCGCTATATGGGTTAAAACAGTCACCACGGGCATGGTTCGGGCGGTTTAGTCAGGCCATGAGGGGATACGGGTATACCCAAAGCGATTCAAATCACACAATGTTCTACAAGAAGAGCTATAAAAAAAATTGTTGTTCTCATAATTTATGTTGATGACATGATTATAACAGGAAGTGATGAAGAGGGAATACGAGAATTAGAGGAAAAGTTGTTCAAAGAATTTGAGATGAAAAATTTGGGTGGGTTAAAATATTTTCTTGGGATAGAGGTAACCCGGAATAAAGAAGGAATATACTTGTCACAAAGAAAATATATACTTGATCTTTTATGTGAAACAGGAATGCTAGATTGCAAGCCAGTTGATACACCAATGATTCCAAATTTGAAGTTAGAAGCATACACTGATCACACACTCACCAATGTAGACAGATATCAAAGACTTGTGGGTAAGTTGATTTACTTGGCTCACACAAGACCTGACATTGCATATGCCGTAAGCGTAGTGAGTCAATTCATGCACTCTCCCAAGGAAAAGCATCTAGAAGCAGTAATGAGAATTCTCAGATATTTGAAGGGCACACCCGGGAAAGGTATAGTTTTTAGAAAAAATTCACATCTTCAAGTATTTGCGTACAGTGATGCAGATTGGGCAGGATGTGCTATGGACAGACGATCAACGGCAGGTTATTTCACATTTGTGGGAGGAAACTTAGTCACATGGAGATCAAAGAAACAAAATGTGGTATCTCTGTCAAGTGCAGAATCGGAATTCAGAGGCATGGTTAAAGCAATTTGCGAACTCCTATGGCTAAAGAGATTCTTAACTGAATTAGGCCTTGAGCCAGAATCCGAAATGAAATTATTTTGTGATAACAAGGCATCTATAGACATTGCTCATAACCCGGTGCAGCATGATCGAATGAAGCATGTTGAAATTGACAGGCATTTCGTTAAAGAGAAGCTAGAGACTAAAATTATCTCTATGCCGTTTGTGCGATCAAATGAACAACTTGTGTTACATTATGAATCCTTGATTTAATTAAAAATACATAAAAGGGCCTATTTGTGAAGATTTATTTTTAAATTATGCAATATTATAAAATTAGAGGGACCTATGTGCAAAAATACCATATATTAATATAACCCCTTCCTTCTTATCTTTAATCTCTACCATTAACACTTCCAAATTTCGTGAGCCCTAGCTCTTGGCCGAACCAAAGAGAGAAAAAGAGAGAGAGTGAAATCGAACGTGAAATTGGGTCAGAACTTTCGGAAAATTGGAGATTCGAACTAAGTGGACGATCGTGATCAACTCTATAGCTTCGATTTGGTATGATTTTTCTTTCCTTGAAATCTCTCAAAAAACCCTAAATTGTTCGAATTGTTATATTTCTTTGAGAATTCGTTTTTAAGTTCGATTGATTCGATATAACTCGATATTCGGTTTGATTTGGATTGATTCGATTGATTTTGTTGAGAAATTGGAAAAGGGGGAAATTAGGGTTTGGTAAAAATGGTGGGATTTGGGGAAATTATTAAATTTTCAGGTGGTATGCACCATTTGGATCTGAATTGATCGAGTTATAGTCGTTCGAACATCTCGATTCGTATTGTTCGATTGAATCATCCGTTTGAGTTGATTTTTGGAATTAGGGTTTTATGCCAATTTGGTACCAATTGAATTCATGATTTAAATTGTGTCGATTCTCGACAACTTAGATGTTAAAATACCGTTTGAATCGATGATACAAAGCAATGGTTAACCATGTCGAAACCCAATCGAAACGAGCTAAACCAAATCTGAAAACATAACTTCTGTGTGAGCTATTGCGGGCCGCAAGAAACCTATTACGGGCCGCAATACATGGGTTAGCTCAAATGCCGAAAATACAACTCTCTGGAAATCTTGGTTGCGGGCCGCAATAGACCTCTTACGGGCCGCAATAAAGTTGGCAGAAAAACCAAGTCTCTGGAAAATTTGGCTACGGGCCGCAACCCATTCATTCCGGGCCGCAATACCTACCCATAAATTCTGAAAATGTATATTTTGTGTTGTCTAAACCTAATTGGTTGAACCATGACCTAAACCTATACCATTAGGACCCGAATACGAATATTAAATCGTGTTTAACCTAATTTAACATGATTTAACCTACGGGATACCAATCGGTTATTTTAATCGAATCTAAACGGTTAATTAGGTGGTAGACCTACGAGGCATCGGATCTCGGGATCGTTCGAGACGCCTGAGTCTTAGACGAATACGCGATATACTCAGGTGCGGGGTTTCTGGACTTGTTTGATAGTTTATATTCAGAATTAAACTGTGTTTCTATTGACATGTTGATTATTGGTTGAATTGCATTATCGGATTGTGTTGCATATGCATTGCATTGCCCTAATTAATTGAAACTCGGATTGTTTATCTGATTGATCTGCATGCTGGTATGGTTGTTATTTGTGTATTGATCTGAATGATCTAATTTGGAATTGAAAGTCACCGTGATTTATATCACCATCGGTTGGTGGATATGGTATTACCGTCCCCCATCGTGGCGACGACACCCAGGGGGTGTGTTCGGATTTGTCAAAGTCTATGCATGGACTTTGACGACCCAGTATTCTAAAGCTTTAGATCGTCTGGCCCTCAGCAGTTCCAAGTACCGGTTGGGATGAGGGGTAAGTGACTCTGTACTATGAATTGTACTATATGTGACTTGTGTATCGGATGGCATTACCCAGGGGGTGAATGCGTTTGAATGGTCGATTGGTTTTAAATGTATCGGAGGCATTACCCAGGGGGTGAATGCGGTTGGACTGTCATTTGGTTTTATATGAATTTTTTCGGATATGAAATGGAACCAGACTTATATTTAAACGGTTAAACCTATAACTACCAGATATTCTGAGTTCGAGTTAAACCAAATATTGTGTGATTGAGTTTCGATTTGGCAATTCCTGAGTTGGTTTCCATTTGGCTTATTGATGTCGGTTTATGCGTTCATGTTTATATATATCATTATGAACTGTTCTGAGCTTTATTTGTGCTTTATTTTTGAATATAATCTGTGATTGCAAGTCCAGGAGCGAAACGTGGCAAATTATCGCACTGAGAATTTATTTCTCACCCCCTCTTTGGATTATCTTTTCAGGTCCGGGTTCAGCAGATCAGAGAGAGGCACGAGGTCGGTAGGCCTAGTCATTCCGCTGCTTAGATTGTCTGGTATGGTGACATTAGAGATTATGTATATAGTTATGTTTTGGTTATGTACATATATAGTCTCTATGTCATTTTTGTGGTGCGTATCCATCGAGATACGGGTTAGTATGATATTACCTGACCCGCTGGGATTTATGTTATTTGTTGTTGGTTGTTTGTTTATGTTTTCCTTTACTTTTATATCGTAATTGCCTTGTAGGCATACGGGAAACCGTATGTCTACGGCAGGAGAGCACCTGTCGCGCCTCGTTGGGCCGCGGGGTGTGACAACTCGCAGATATATTAACTAAACCTGTAGTGAGTAGAATTTTCAGTGAAACAGTTAATAAGCTAGGAATGAAGGATATGTATGTGCCAACTTGAGGGAGGGTGTCAGATTTGCAAGCTGGCACATAACCAGCATGGAAGGAACAAACAGGGAAAGAGATAAGCTGGAAAGGCAATCTCCAAAATTCGAATTTAAATTAGATGAGCTGTAATAGGATCTGTGAATTGATTGTATTGTAATTTCTAAATATAGATAAGGAGAAAAAAGATAAATATGGGCATAGTAGTTATGTACAGAATATAACAGAGAAGAAGAAGAACCTTGTAAAACTCTGATTTTCTGATAAATAAAATTAAGGGAGGGAAGGGATTTTCTGGGAGTCTTGTGTTCTCTAAATTGAAACACAATCCAATATGCAATATTCAAGCATATGATTTATTATTTATTTTTTTGATAAAAGGGGGAGTGTATGCACCGACTTCTATTGAAACCATGGAATATTTACTGGTACCAACTGTTTTACTGGCACCGATTTCTATTGAAACCATGGAATATTTACTCACAAAGATTTTTATTGCTGATGAGCAGAGAGGCAAGTGGATAACCCGATCTGAGCTCGTTGACACTGAGATCTCTTCAGCGAGGTGCCTGCACTGGAGCAGAGACTCCGCACGGCCTCTGCCTCGTCGGCGCACAACGCCATAACAACGCACTCCCCCAGCGCGCGGTTCAGGTGCCGACACTGCAACTCTTTGCTGGAATGAGTCGGTTCCTGATCGGCGGTGGCACTCCGTCAGCGCTCGGAATAAGCGATCGCAGTTCGCCGGGAGGGGCAGAGACGCCTCTTCGGATTCATCATCCGCTTCGCTCTCTCTCTTGTCGGATCTCATTAGTGGTGACAGCGGGTTTGATTTCGTTAAGGATTGGGAGTGGGGAAGCGGGTTTGATTTCGCCGATTCTCAGCGACTGCCTTCCCTTGGCCTTAAAGCGGAGCAGGTTTTGGGTCTGATTCGTATTCATTACTAGTGAGAGCGGGTTTTTCTTCTCTGTGAAGGATGGGAGTGAAGAGAAGAGAGTGACAGAGAGGGGGTAGCGGAGACAGCGAGATCAGGCGGCCGCAGCTCGGGCGGCTTTTATTTTCGCTAAACCTAAAACAAATTAAACGCGGGAGAGAGAGAAAAGAAAGACTTTGGCGGCGATTGTGATTTTCTACCTATCTAAAAAATAGTACAAAATTCTAAATAAATATAAATTTGATCTACAGGTACATTTCATACGGAGATTGTGTTGAACGGTTTAGATTGATTGTTTGAAATTTGAATACTAATATATTAATCCATAGTACAAACCAATTTTCGTAATGCATAGTACCATGTCTTCACTCATCATCATAATCATCATCATCATCATCATCATCGTCATAATAATTATAATAATAAGTCTAATAATAATAAATATAATAATAATAATAATAATAATTTGAATTTGGCACTAGAGTTAGATGGCCTTAGTTCTCAGTAGAGAGGTGGCCACAAAAAATCTAAGAGGACAATCATGCATGTGGTCGGCTAGCTGTGTGGCTGGATGAGCATTTGGACAAGCTTGCATGGAGTTTTATGTGGTGCCAAATTAATACTTGTACTATTTTTTATGCTGCCAAATCTCTAAGATCTTGAAAGAAAAATATTTAATATTCCAACACCTTATAAATTTTATTAACTTTTCACGAATAACTTACATGGCAAAACATATCTGAATGATAGTTGCATTCTTTAACAAGAAATTTTTTATATGTGATGACAAAAGTGTTTATAACTTACATTATTAGAATTAAAAAAAAATTTAAAATGTATTCTTACTCATAATTTAACTCAAATGTTTGTATGAATATTCTAAAAAAATGATCAATACTTTATACACTATGTATGTATGTATAAACATTTTAAAATTCAAATATTAATAATTTATCTGTTAAGTGTCAACACTTAAAAAAAAAGATACAAAATATATCTAAAAATAATTTTTCTTTCATTGTCAATAAATGTGTAGAATTTTTAAAAATAATTTGGCCTGAATAAGAAAGAGATGAGAGAATATGTCATTTGGTGCAAATGAGAAAAAGACAGGTGGCGACGTGTAAGGAGAGATGTGATAGAAGGGGCCAATGAAATTGAAATGGGAATTGGTATTTGTGGTAAGTATGATACAGTCCATGAACTTTGATTGGGTTTTGGAAACGTGTGTATGTCATGCATATTAATTAATTAATTAATTGTATGATTAAAGTTAATATATAGTTAGGTGTAATTCGGTGGATCCACCATGCAATGATTGGTAGTAAGATTCCTTTGACTAGCTGGAGGAGAAGTTACTACACTTGATGACAAGCCCATTCATTCATTATTATCCAAAAATTGACTCATTAATCTACTCAACGGTTCAGATAGATAAGGATCATACTTTTTATTCTTATTGGATCTATGTATGGATTTTGATTTTTCAGTGAGGTTATGGTATCTTCATATTATACATTTATATATATTTTTTTAAAGCAAAGCTATATGGAAGTAGGAATAGATAACTGTTTATTTCTGAATTTTGAAAATTAAGTCTAAATTTAATTATATGTATGTGGCTTTTTGTCTACTTCAGAATTTAATTAAGTCCAAAAATTGTCTACTTTGGACCAATTCCTAGCTACTTCCCCTATGTTTTTTTTTTTTATTATGTTTAAACAATTGCTGGAGAGATGGTTTTATTTTTTTTTAGATTTTGTTTTATTATTTTTAGATAGGTTGAAGATTAATGTTTTTGAATGGTCTAGAATTTTTAAACTAGATGACTTCTACTTATTTTAAAAAATAGTACTGGAGCCTTTAATAAAAAAAAATGGAAATGAGGGAATTATTGGTAAACTGTGTGTTTTGTGATCAATGAAAACAAAATCATTTATTTCATCATTGTGAGATTATCAAATTATTTTGGATTAAATTTAATATTGCTAATCTTAAGGTGTTCAATTAGAGTCTGGGATAAATTATGAGAATGTAATTTATTGTCAAAAGTTATGTTGTACTGTTTTTTTTTTTTTTTGGGTCTATATACTTATTCCTAATAAAAGCAAATTACAATTGTGGGAATTATTCTATACAAACTATATATAATCATATTTTCTCTCTTATGGGCCTAGTATATAGAGTTTAGGCCCATGGGCCAATCTGGTATATGGTTTAGCAAATAATGAGATATAACTTGTGCCCATTCAATAATATAAACACCATCTTCAACATTTGAAATATAATTGTTCAGATGTGTATTTATACTTAAAACTGTCGAATGTTTCTAATATTGTAGTTTATACGGTTACCTGTGAAAATATATTTTATAATTAAACATATTTTACCTCAATATCTTGAACCACATTGACATTGAATTAAGATTTTCTGAGATAACACAAATACGAACAAAGAATTAATCCGGACCGGTCGTTTTCAAATGGACACAAATTTTAAAATTATCCGCTCTTTATTAATTTGCTATGAGAATTTCTAAATTCATTTTGATTCTTTTAATTTGTCTGATTTTAAGCAAAATTACCAAAACAAGGACAACTGATAATTGCTATTTTTCAGTGCTTTAACAAATTTTCCTAAGATTTTATAAGTTTCCAAATCGATACTGACATAGTTTCGTAAATGGCATTATAGTTCAACTATAATGAGATACATTAATTTTTGTTAACGAATCAAAAGAGATGAGAATTAAAGAACCTTGTATTGAGTCCGGCTAGTATGACATTGGTGTCATATGACATCAATTATAAAGTTGATTGGATAGACTTCAAACGACTAATTCGAACCGTTCAAACCGATTTACTTTATGAGTGATGCGTTTATATGCAAAAAAATTATATTTTCTAGTTATTTTAGTATCAAATCAAACTGTCAAAAATGTTGAAAAATGAATGCATTAGAATTAACTTAAAAACTCACACATTTGACCGCTTGACTTGATACTAAATAAATGCGGAAAATTATAAATTTTGCATGTAAGCACACAACTAATGAAATAGATCAGTTTGAACGGTTTGGATTCACCGTTTGAAGTTGATTCGAGAGGTTTTGGAGTTGGTGTTATATAGGCTGAAATGACATTGATGTCATACTAGCCAGACTCCCTTGTATTTATTTATATTTATAGTTGTAATTTCATTATGATTTTGGAAAAATTAAGATGAAGAATTATACTAGTAATTTTAAATAATAGTTGTTATATTTTCACTTATATAGAAATTTTGATCCACTAAATTTTTTGTCCTGTCTTCTCCTATTTGAAATCTTCACATCATTTATATGAATAATCACATACTAGTCATGCTAAATAAGAGCATAAGTTAATAATGCATGTTGGTAGCCATTCATTCTCCTCTATTTATATTTATATGAATAATTACATACAAGTCATGTTAACTTACTTTGATCAACATCAATATATAGCAGAATCTAGTTATCCAAATTTAGTAGTAAATTTTATCTCAATTAGATAAATTTCAGTAACAAATTTATCTCAGTTAGATTTTGGAGGAAACTAATTTGATATCTTTTTATATATAAATAGAGGTTATAAAGTCACCGGCCGGATCATCCACCGGTACTTTTTTTCATGCTTATCTTAATCATCATAGATGAACTGCTACGTTGGGTTTTGGTTAATAGGGATGGATTAATGACTATACTCGTTCCTGTTATAGCACTTGCAGTTCAAATGTGCTATCAAACCCTACAAGGTTACTTTTGAAGTAATTACGCCTAAAGGTAAATTTTATTTACTATTTTCATCTATTTTCTACCTATCTAAAGGCTCCAGTGACTTTGTTGATTTACACATTAAATATTTGGGCTCCATTGACTTTGGCATGCATAGCGCAGATCGGTCTATAATATATATATATATCAATATTTTTGTTTTCTGAACTTAGTTGATCAAGAGATTCATTTATTACTACTGGGTTACATGGTACCAGGGATTAAGTATGTGCTTCTAATTATAATTGACAGTAGACGCAATAATTATTAGCACAATGTCTAATTTCCTAAATATTATGTTTTTGTCAAATTAACAGCACTTTATTCTGATTACAGTTTGATAAGATTTGATTTCAAGTTATGTTTCTGTAATTGATATTAATGTTTGGTGTATCTCACTATAGGTTGTATGTTGATACAATGGTGCATGCATGGTATATATGGGAGTGCCACGTGGTATCTTTACTTGTTGAAATTTTTTGGTTATACAATTTTGGTATTTGATGTGTCAGGTTGAGACAATTGTTTGGTTATAATTTTTTAATGTTTGTATTTGATATGTTCAAGTTGAGATAATTATTTGGTTATAACTTTGATGTTGGAATTTAATGTGTTCTGGTTGAGATAATTGTTTGGTTTTCATAAAAGTGCCTGGCCGTGTTAACCTCAGAGTTTGGTTGATTTTGGAGCTTTTCGTACATGACTTTTGCTTCACTTGACCTAAAAAAATATTGCAGATGGATTCCAAACAGCAATAAAGAAATTAAAGTATAAAGTTTATTTAAATTTTATATACATGCCACTTTAGTTACGTCTTAGTTGCGTCTTAGTTAACTGTTAGGAGGATGAGAATTGGTGACCGTTAGACATTTTTTTGGGAAACGGATCGGCTGTCCTGTTATTCCAATGGCAACCGTTCAGTGAATTATTACATGAAAAATGTTTTCGTCGAGATTTGTGCACGATAAAATCTGAACGGCTGTTGTTGGAATAACATTCCGGTCAGGTTGTTAGCCATTGGTCTTGCAATTCCGAATTGGCGTCAAATTGAATTTCTCATTCCATGTGATATCAAATTATGGTTTTATTTTTGTTAGTGATCGATATATAACAAATTAAAGTCTGAGAAATATGCATTTATGTGGTTTTATTTTTGCATATTGAATTTTGAACAAGAAAATCTTTTGTTCGCAATTTAACATTGATTTTATTTCTAAAAATAATGTTATGTTCATGTTTCTTTAATTTGTTTGAATATCAAAAAAGTTTTTCTCCTTCCATCCACGAGGAAAATCGAACAAAACATTCTGACAGCCAGTCAGAATATTACATTAAAAAATGATATTCTCCTATCGTTCTGTACTCTTATTCTCGGTAACATAAAAAATGTTCTTAAAAATCATTGTTACTTACACAACATATAGAAATATTAATTAGTTTAAGCCGTAAAAACACTGAACTATAAAAATAAGATAATCTGATTCATTTTTCCTAATTAATGAAAAAAATAAAAAAACATAATTAATTGTAATAATTTGCTAGTTCTTAAATTAAGGTGATGAACTATAAATTTACTTGTTTTAGCTATAACTAAATTAACTAAAGGCCCAGTAATCTAAAATATTATATCGACATTAATGTGTCGAGTAGACCGCCAATATAAAAGTAGATTCATTACATTGAGAAGAAATTGCGTAATTAAAAAAAAAATACACATAGAAGACATAAAACTACAACATTAATTTCTCTTAAATATATAAGAAAATGTACTACAAAATATTAACTTTACAAGTACCAGCCAGAGGGGCTCATAGCGGGCCCCACACCACTTTCTCAGTTGGTTAATTTTGTTAGGGAAAATAATCCATGCGATGGCAATTGTAAAGCCACCAGTAGCAGAGCAACGTATGGAGGGATCACCCGCAATTTCAGTATTCCATTGCTATGATATACCAATTTAATCACAACGGGAAGAAATGCCATTGCTATGTCAAATAGAACTAAGCCACAAAGCCACCTGATTTGCCACGAATCATCTTCAATGTTTTCATTTGATTCGCCACTCTCCACCCTGCATGCATCATCTCAGCTACGTACCAACGTTTCTTTTAATTAATAATATATACATTTGAACTACGTAAGTACCTTATACTCAAGTCGGAGCTAGTGTCAACCGCGGCTTCTTTCTCCTTTTCCATTAGCTAGGCGCATCGATGGATATATGCTTCATATAATTGGATGAAGTGAATTTATATGTGAGCCAACTTCTCCATTAATGTTAATTTTAGAGAATCTAATTAAGAACGTCTTCACTGTACTGTTGTTGCATATCTCCAGCAGCATATATTGCTCGAGGAGAGATTGCGGTTAATGAGAAATTAATTTCGTTTGTTGACGGTGCTACGATCGTATTTTTACCATTGCAAAGGTGACGATCATAATTTAAATTCATTCAACTCAAACGAGTAATTTGCACCGTTACAAATACAATAATGCGCTATCCTCATAATTTTATCAGAAAAAGTGATAAAATTATGATAATCCACTATTATAACGACGTGGTCTGATGGGCTACGAAAGTGGCACAAATCCAATTATAAGGTGGCCCATAATGCATGAAAGGCTAATGATCCATATATTTAAAAATATATCCGAAGCCCTTCAAATCAGTGATCCAGTAACGAATTTGGATTTGCAAAGTTTGATCCAGTAGCGACTTCTTTTTCTCTGTTTTTTCTTTTTAATATTTTCTTTTGATGCATTTTACTGCGTATTTTTTTTAGTAGAATAAATACTCTAATTACAACACTGTTTCTTTACCATTACAATGGTGTAGTAGCGTCAATGTTTTTGTGAACGATGGGTGCCATTTCACACATTTCCCGCAACACTCGAGTTGTATGAAGTCGGGTTGTTTAAGCGTCGCATTTTTAAGATAAAACATTAAATTACTAGGACTCACTCATCATCAAATCATCAACCATCTACCATATCCTTCTCTCTCCTTCCCATCCCATCCCTATTGATTTGAATTCGCATCCTCTGAGTAATCTTAAATTTTAAATTTAGTCTAGGTTGTTTGATTTAAGTTCGCACGAATGTTAAAATACCTTGTGCATTACATGCGTAGGTTAGATTGGTCTGAATTTTGATTTGACGGTCCGGAGCTAAACTCAAACAGGGTGTTACTGCAGGAGATGCATACTCCATTTATTGATCACTAGACTATTCAGTCACTACCTTCTTTCTTAAATAACAGCTAAATTAATTACAAAATTTCTCACAAACAAATTATGCAAGTAACAAAATTCCATAATATTTCCTTCACTAACTTGATAATTTTTCAAAGTAAATTTAAGGGAAAATTTCTAGTGTGCCTATACGAACTTCTAAGATAGTCAATTTCTCCATTAAATACTATAATATCCAATACACTCATAAAAATTTAACATTATTGCTTCTGTCCCCTTTTATTTATTTAATATTTTTTTAATTATTTAGTACAACAAGCTTATGTAAAAATAAATTCGAGTTTCCAATCCGATTCAACTGATTCTGACCGATTCACTCATTTCCGATTTCACGATCAAGTGACCGATTAAGATTCCGATTTTGCGAATGATATCCATTGCTCTACTCACCTTATATCTTCTTTTTTGTAACCCTCATAATTGCAAAATTAATCTCTCGTTCTCTCCGTGCTTTTTTGTTTTGATCTTTTATTTTTTTTTAAATGCTTGGTAGAGACTACCAAGGTTTTGTTTTGATCTTTTAGTTGTTGCAAAAGTATCATTTGCTCGATCGCTTCTTCTGGCAATGCATTCATCATCTGTTAATCTTGAAGTCTCATCTTCTTTTGCTTAAATATTAACTGTTTCTTTTCTATTAACTGATATCACTAAAAAAAATATTAATTGCTGCAGCTCCTTTTAAGTAATTAGGCCCATTCAAATACTGTTATATCAGCACGAGTAATGACTGGTTTTTTCTTCTTCTTTGTTTATATATATGTTTTTAGCGTTATAATTGTTTGTGTGCGTTGTATCTTTTTGAGCTATTAAAAAAAATTAAAAGCTGGTGAAGTAAAATTTACTTAAAAAAAAAAAACCATTTATACAACGTCATCAACATTTTGACCTAGCTAGCAAGTATATTGATGAATAAATCAAAAGAGAGAATGAAAGAAAAGAGCCCAAGGATGAAGTTTAGGACTATGGGCCGATGTGGTAATTATAATTAGATATAACCTGAGCCCATTAGAAGTAATTGATTGGGCCGGTCATAATTTGGGCCCATTATAACGGAGACGGAGAGCCCAATCTTTTATCCTTTGATTATTTTAATTTTAATTGAATGGTCCTCTTAGATTTAAAATAGTAATTATATTTAAAATAGCTGTCTTTGAAAGGATCACACTGTCATGCACATGGAGGGAATTAAGCCAGGCATTCACATGGAAGGAATAATTCTAGCACATGCATGGTAAATCATATCCTTCGAGGCAAATCTGAGGTGTATTCATTTTATTTTGTTTAATTAATTCAGTTGATCACTTAGATATTTAGTTTATGGCGCACCATCAACTTCTCATTTGTATTTGAATTCATTAGTCAAACTCAATGACAGATTTCGATGTCGACTCAATTCATTTGTTTAATTCAGTTGATTTAATCGAGTCAGCTGCTCATTAAATAAGAATAGAAACTTATTATCTAACAAAGTTGTTGGATGGAAAAATAATCTACGAATTTATTAAGCTAGCTCCAACTCACAATATATCTTTGTTTTTGCAATAGGTTTTGCAATATTGCCCCTACATATTTTAAAAAGTTATTATTGACTTTGTCACATTTAGGATCTATGAATGTGTTGTTCCTAATATAAAGAATAATACATCATGCATGCATGTCCTATCCATCTATAGATCATGCATGCATGTCCTATCAATCTATACATCATGCATGCAAGTCCTATCAATCTATACATCATGCATGCATGTCCTATCAATCTATACATCATGTATGCATGTCCTATCAATCTCTATATCATGCATGATGTTTTCACATTCTATGTTATTGTTAATTCAGTTGATTTAATAGAGTAGTTTAGATCGCATATCTGTATCCAGCTGCTCATATATATGTACGTTCTAAACAAGAATAGAAAATGATTAACTAACAGAGTTGCTGGATACAGAAATAATATTCCCCTTCTGACGAATTCATTAAGCTACAATTCATAACTTTTCTTTGTATTTGCAAGGTTACGCAATGCTCCTATATATTTTAAAAATCATTATTGACTTTGTCACTTTTAGGCCCCATAAACGCAATGCCCATATTGTAAAGAATATTACCTTATGGTTCATAAGTCATGGAATAAGTACCTTATTCTGCACTTATACTGTCAAATATGAATAAAGTGTAATGGAATAATATAGCATAAGAAATAACTTATGCCGTCATAAATTAACCCACCTATTTAGGTTGCATAACTTATGCCGCATCTCTCCTCTTAAATTAACCCACCTATTCAAGTTTAACCCATGACTTAATTTTAACTCACAACCAAACAAAAATATTTTATGCCGTCATAACTTGAAATAAGCAACTTATATCATCATAACTTCAACCCACAACCAAACATGACGTCCTATATCATACATGCATGTCCTATCAATCTATATATCATGCATGATGTTTTCACATGCTATGTTATTTCCTCACGTCTTAATTACATGAGTTATGACCCTTTTATCATGTATTTGAGTTTAAACTAGAGGTATATAATTAAAAAATTACTATGGTGTTCTCGTTTAGTAAATATAAATTAAACGTAATGAATAATAAAAGGCAGTGTTTACTATTGTGTATTTAGAACATAATTAATAATTATTTTCTAGGATTTATAAATTTCGTTGTAATGCTAATAGCAGGAAAGAATTAATTGTTGTGTATTTTGACTAATTTGTCATTTTATCAAATCAATGGATTGATTTCTGATATAATAAATAATGGTAGAGAATTAATATCTTATGAAAATTTAAATGCAAAAAAAATATCATAACAAAACTCTAAAAATAATGTCAGACAAAAATGATTAACTAACACTGCTAATTAAATTTAACCTTTTTGTCAACTAAAACCAAAATAGTTGCATCAGCAAATTAAGCATATCCCGTTTGTATGAGCATTCGTTTATTTCAAGATTTACACCTTGTTTTGATGAAGAGTAGATGAAAGGAGGGAATAGAAATAAAAGAGAATTTTCACCATTCGTTTATTTCAAGATTTACATCTTGTTTGGATGGAGAGTGGAGAAAGGGAGGGAATGAAAATAAAAGAAAATTTTCCCCATTCATTTATTTCAAGATTAACAAACATTTTGTTTGGATGGAGAGTAGAAGAAGGGAGGGAATGGAAATAAAAGAAAAATTCTCCCGTTCGTTTATTTCAAGATTAGCTAACACCTTGTTTGGATGGAGAGTAGAGGATGGGAGGGAAAGGAAATAAAAGAATAATTTCCCCATTCGTTTATTTCAAGATTAACTAACACCTTGTTTGGATGGAGAGTATAGGAAGGGAGGGAATGGAAATAAAAGAATTTTTTTTCTTGAATCGTGTTTGGTTGACAAAATTATGGTGGAGGTGAAGGGTACAGGAGGAGAAAGATTTAACATTGCATGATTGTAATCATTAGAATTGATTTTCCTTCCAATTTGGAGTGTAACAGATGGAAATAAATTTTTTAGCAAATATTTTCAGAAAAAATAAAACAAATATCAAACCCTAGATCTTACCTATATAATTATCATCCAAATAAATTTTTTGTCACAAATTTACATCAACCACCGAATTTCTCATCAACCTTCTAAATTTTAATTAACCAAATATGAAATAAGACAGGAAAAAAAGTTAAATTTATTTTCCTTCATTAATCATTCAAATATGAAAAGATTAATATATCAATCTTCCTTTCTATTAATGCATTCCATTCCACTATATTCAACTCCCCTTCCTTTCTATACTCTCCATCCAACCAAGGTGTAAAAGACTAATTAATATCTACAATATCATTCATGCCCATGCATAAGAGAAATATCAAAATTAAGCAGATGGTTTGTAAGATGTGTTAACCAATTTTTATAATTTAGAGAATCATGCCTAGTATAATTACTCTTCCGTCAGTATTTTTTAGAAACTAATATCATTGCACATATATGTACCCGCATGTGATCTCTCTTTCTCTCTCCCTTCATTGCGTGCTTCACATGCAATGATCCCTTGCCGCGTTAACCGATCGAAGAGGTGCTATGTTTTTTATATTATTTTTGCATTGGTGACTCAGAATTTCTTCCCATAAGAACGATTTTGATGGTACATTTTAATATATTAGAAAATATACATATTTAAGTCATATATGGCGAATTCAAATAACGCTAGTACATATGTTATCGGTTCATACCATATGTGATTAAATTTTAACTATTACTTTGTAAATTGTGGTGTAAACATTCAACAAAATATAACAATTGTTAAAAAGAAATAAATAGTTCTATTGAAATTTAATTGTGTTGATAACATTGACCGACCAATTCAATAATTGTTAAATAAAAAATGTGTTCTCTATAATTTAGGTAGGTTGTGTATAAAATTTAGGGATCGACTAACAGTCCCCCCCATTCAGTCCCCTAAACGTCCCCCTAACGGTCAAAGTACAACTGTCAGTCCCCCATTGAACTAACAGTAATTCACGCCAAAAATGGAAAGTATGAATACCTAAGATATCAAGTATTCATATATAATTCATCAAGTATTCCTACCTAAGATATGAAGTATTAATTCACATACAAACTGGGGACCATTACTTTTCGGGGGCAGTAACTGTCAGACTGCATTAGGGACCACAACCAAAAAGTCACGTGGATCACACCACAAGTCCCCCATTCATTGATTAAATTAATTCACATACAAAATAGAAAGTATGAATACCTAAGATATCAAGTATTCATACTTAAGACCTCAAGTATTCATACTAAGATATCAAGTATTTAAACAAAAACTGGACACAATACCTACCCATCTTTTACACGTTTTTCAAGGTGATTTTTTTTTTCTCCGTTCAATCTAACCAATTTTTGGGACGATCTATGAGAAATTTTGCAAATCTAAAACCACGAACGTGTTCTACACAATTTTCTCTTTCAAATGAGATCCATGATGACATACTTTTACACGTTTTTCAAGGTATCAAATATTCAAATATGGAAAATATTCATACAAAATGGAAAGTATTCATACCTAAGATATCAAATATTTATATATAATTCATCAAGTATTCATACTTAAGATATCAAGTATTTAAAGAAAAAAACTGGACTCAAATATGGAAAGTATTCATACAAAATGGAAAGTATTCATACCTAATTTATCAAATATTCATATATAATTCATCAAGTATTCATACTTATGATATCAAGTATTTAAAGAAAAAAACTGGACTCATGTTTTACACGTTTTTCAAGGTGGTTTAATGATTGACAAAGTTAGTTAGAATTGGGGGGACGTTTAGGAGACTGGAGTTGGGGGGACAACATCTTTACTCTAAAATTTATTTCAATTTTAAAACCATTGATTATTAACAATTTTTATACTAATTTTAATCTATTACAAAATATTATTATTAATTGGTATGGATTTAGTTCATCTTATTGTGTGGATTGGATTTTTTAACCACAAATATAATATATAAGTGTACATTAAATAATTTTTTTATCTTTGTGCACAGCACATTTGTATGTTTATTTTGTATAAATGATTAAAAAAAATAGATCATGGTCAATTTACAAATAATATTATTTCAATAAGAAATCAGACTGAATTCAGAAAAGATAACAAGCATATAATATTTTTGAAAGTCTAAACTCAGCATACTTGAATTAAAATAAAGCTATATTTTTTTTTGTTTCATTTGGCCGATTAGGAGAGGAAGGAAATGTAAAGGTAAAATTAAGGGATAAGTTTCACAAAGTGATATCTCATGAGAAATTACTACAATATATTACATGATCTTCATATTAAAATTTATTTTGATAAATAAAATTAATTTTTATATTCCTTTACAAATTATTTAGAGCGCACAAAATCACTATTTTTGAATGGTACAGAATCTTCTAAAAACAGTGATTTGTATCTATTTTAAAAAATGGCAAATAAATTTCAAAAATATAAAATTTTGTATGCAAGTACATTTGAATAAAAAGATCATATTGAGCAGTTCGGATCAATTGTTTAAACTATGAAAATAGATATAATGATGTTGGGTTATGATGAGGCACAAAACTAATGGAACATTTTAACCCTACTATATATGCTTAAATTAGATTTAAGATTGAATTTTAAATGTACAGCTGGAGATCAGAATATTTAATACTCATTTCAATGCAAGATACCAATATTCTTTAAAAGGTAGTTGAGATAAGAAAACTATTAATTGACAGTTAATTCCTCGAGGGCTGAATAATAAAAAATGGAAGAAGACTTTGTAGTTCTCCAAAAAAAAAATTCCGCGTCAGAAGGAGCGCCTAATGCGAATCATGTACCCTACTCATCCCATTGACAAAAGAGATGCGTCCCTTTCAATTTTCTCTCTTTCATCATATCCTCAAAAAAAAAAAAAAATTCGAATTTTGCCTTCAAGAGCTGAATAATAATAAAAAAAATGGAAGAAGACTTAATTTGTAATTTTCAAAAAAATATTTAATTCCGCATCAGAAGGAGCGCCTAATGCAAATCATGTACCTACCCATCCCGTTGACAAAATAGCATGTAGATGGAGGATTAATTAAGTAGTAAAATTATCAATCAATTGTTTTTTAATGAACACAGTATTGATTATAAGTTTTGTTATGTGAATATCAACCCCACAATATATAACTCTGAATAAATGACAGAATAAAACATAAACAATGTATTAGTTGGCCTATTAGAAAGTAAATGATGTTCATCAATTTTTGTTTACTTCTCAAACAAATTAAAAATATGGTTGGAGCATGCATGGTTAACCCTTTTTTTTTTTTTTTGTAATTTTAATAAGTGTTTGGATATATATTTTATATTTAGGATTGCACATACAAGAAATTCAAAGGTTCTTTTGCTTGGCTTGTACCAAACTTCATCTCATTCTTAATTATGCATCCATGTTTGGGAGCATATGTGCAAATAAATGCAGCAAAACTATTTTAATTATGAATACTAAAAACAGTGTTTACTATTGTGTATTTTAAAACATAAATAATAGTTATTTTCTAGGATTTATAAATTTTGTTGTAATGTTAATAGCAACAACTTGCAAAGAATTTGTTGTGTCTTTCGACTAATTTGTTATTTTATCAAGTCAATGGTTTGATTATTCTGATATGAGAAATGAATAACTATGATGGTGGAGAATTAATATATCATAAAAATTTAAATGCAACAAATATCATAACAAAACTCTAAAAATAATGTCAGACAAAAGTTTAAAACCAAAATAGTTGCATCGGAAAATTAAACATATCCCGTTTGTATGAGCCATTAGTTTATTTCAAGATTAACTAATTAATATCTAGAATATATATCATGCCCATGTTCCTCTTAGATTTCAAATAGTAATATTATATTTAAAACAGCTGTCCTTGAAAGGTTCACGCTGTCACAGCGGGCTCTTAATATTTTGGTTTCATTTTTTCGTATTGCGGGTCTTGACGAAACTGGATATTAATTCATTGGTTTAGTAGTGCTTACCTCTAAACCTACGAATATCCGCTGCATGATGTGCAAGGATCTATAGTGTCACACAGGATATCTTGTTACAATGACGCAAGCGCTGATGTCATCTGAAAGAGCGGTGACTTTTTTTTTTTTGTTAAAAAAAAAGCAAGTGCTTGCGTTGAGAATTCATATAATAAATTTGTTTTTTATATGTTCACGGTGTATTATATGTTTTGTTCATAACCATACCCAGCCCCTCATGTAAGCCGAAGGACAACAATCCATCAATATATATAATATAAGATATGTGCAGCTAACATGAGCGTTGATATGTATAATTATTTGTATCTCAATCCTCAAGTTAGCTGTACATATCGTATATTATATATGAGGAGGGATCGGATGACACTTCTTTTTGGTGACATCTCTTGTTACCACATTCATTTTTTTCATTTTCAAAGTCCAAATCGTCGATCCAAACCGTTCAACATGATCTCCACAATAAAATGTACTTGCAGATCAAATTTTACATTTTTTTGAATTTTTTTACTATTTATTAAGTATTTTACAAAAAAACAGCCATACTTAGACCATTGAATTTTGTACCGATCTTAATAAATAGTAAAAAAATTCAAAAAAATGTAAAATTTGATCTGCAAGTACATTTTATTTAGATAATCATGTTGAACGGTTTGGATCGACGATTTAGACTTTGAAAATGAAAAAAATGGATGTGGTAAAAGAGATGTCACCAAAAAGAGGTGTCATCCGATCCCTCCTCATTATATATATATATAAAGAGGAGGGTTTAAATGCCTCTATTTTTTGTGTCTCCATCATGTCTCAATTTTTTAAAATTTTAATAACTTCAAATTTAAAACTTAAAAATTAAAATAAAACCGTTAGATGTGATCTATGTTATATCACATTTTAATTTTGTGTTTATGTGAATCAATAAGTTGAAAAATCAACGTCTAAAAATTATCCACATTAATACATCTTTTACAAGCTCTTGATGACAACCAAAACAAAATTGAAATGTCGTATTTTTTTATACGTGCATAGATAGATTATATCCAATGGTTTTATTTTGACTTTTAAGTTTTAAATTTTGAGTTATTAAAGTTTTTAAAATAGAGGCATGGTGGAGGCACATAAAATGGAGGCATTTGAACCCCCCTCATATATAAATTGACTAAGGTTATAGTTGTATGATCAAAATCTTGATATAACTAATTTGTTTTGTGAAAAATTAAAATTCAAATAGTTAATTTGAAGTGTTGAAGATATTCTCCATATTAAAATATGTTTGAGGACCAAATTTTACATTTTTAGAATTTTGTTACTCCAACTTTTACAAACCTCAAAGGAAGTGATTCAAAAATGCTAGGGTTTGAGCGGCCACCTCCTCTCCCCCTCCATCCAACTCTGTCTCTTCTATTCGTTCTCAGTCTCATCTCCGATGTACAACACCTCCCTCTCTTTCGGTTCAACTTCGTCGAGCGAAGAGGAGGATGGACGAGGGAGAGGGAAGGGACTGGAGTCGAGAGTGTGGTATTGTCGGAGTTCGGAGCGTAGAGTCTCTATCTCGATCGGAGTGCGGTGATGAGTAGATTCGGTCATCGTCGGAGCGCGGTGGCGGTCGAAGAAGCGGATCTGGTCATGGAGCGAGATCGGGATTAAAGTATCAGGGTGATTATGAGGGTATATAAGTAGGATTAGAAAAATAGATCTAGTAAAAGAGTAGATCTAGAAATTTAGATGGTGATTAAGAGTGATTAGAGTAATTTTGAGTAATATAGAAGATTTCGTGAAAATAAAATAGTAGATCTAGGAATTAGAATTACTTGACTCGTTATAGATACGTTTTTTATCAATTGAATTGTTAGTAGGCATTAAAGTCACTAACCTTTAAAAGAAATAAAATTCTTAAAATAGTTATGAATTTCAAAAAATATAAAATTTGGTCTCCAAGTATATTTTAATATGAAAAACATATTGAGCACTTCAGATAAACTATTTAAATTTTAAAATTGTAAAAACGAATTGATAGCGCTATGTATTTTTCGACCGCCAGATAACACAGGATGACACTATACAGTGTCATCTCTCTTATTTTGAAACCTTGGCATGGCCTACCAACTGCCAAGTGGGATCTCTCTCTCTCTCTGCAATGCGTGTTTCACATACAATGATCCCTTACCCCATTGCCGGAAGAGGTGCTATATATGTTTTTTATATTTTATATTTACATTGGTGACTCAAAATTTCTTTTCATATATAAAACGATTATGATGGCATATCTTAATCAAAAATTAGAAAAAAATATAAAGATTTAAATAATATATGGTGAATTCAAACAACGCTAGCTATTATTATATACGTTATCGGTTGATCATACCATATGTGATTAAATTTTATTTGTTATTTTGTAAGTTGTAAGGTATAAATATTCAACAAAATATAACAATATTTAAAAAGAAGTATGTTATATTGATAATGAAATTGTGCTGATAACATGGACAACCAATACAATGATTGTTAAAACAAAATGTTCTCCATAATATAGGTAGGTTGTGTATAAAATTTATTTTCATTTAAAAACCATTAATTATTAACAATTTTTATACTAATTTTAATCTATTACAAAACATTATTATTAATTGGTATGGATTTAGTTTATCTTATTGTGTGGATTGGTTTTTAACCACAAATCTAATATATAAGTGGATATAAAATAATTTTGTTATCTTTGTGCGCAACACATTTGTATGTTTAATTTGTATAAAAGATTAAAAAAAATAGATCATGCCGGATTTATAAATAATCTTATTTCAATAAGAAAACAGACTGAATTCAGAATAGAAAACAAGCAAATAATATTTTTGAAAGTCTAATTAAACTCAGCAGACTTGAATTAAAATAAAACTATATTTTTTTTGTTTCATTTGGCCGATTAGGAGAAGAAAGAAATGTAAAGGTAAAATTAAGGGATAAGTTTCAGAAAGTGATATCTCATGAGAAATGACTACAATATATTACTTAAATTAGATTTAAGATTGAATTATGTACAGCTGGAAATCAGAATATTTAATACTCATTCAATGCAAGATACCCATATTTAAAGGGTAGTTGAGATAAGGAAATTATTAATTGACAGTTCGTCGAGGGCTGAATAATAATAAAAAAAAAATGGAAGAAGACTTAATTTGTAATTTTCAAAAAAATAATTAATTCTGCGTCAGAAGGAGCGCCTAATGCGAATCATGTACCGACCCATCCCGTGACAAAAGAGGTGCGTCCCTTTCAATTTTCTCTCTTTCATCATATCCTTAACAAAAAAATCCAATTCTGCCTTCAATTTTCAAAATTTTGAAAACTGCCCTACCACTGACAATGCCAGCATGGTGGGCAATGATTATGTTTGAGGGAGTCTCTGGTGTTAGGATGAACCTTGACAAGACTAAGATGTTTCCTATTAGCATTCCTCCCCCTTTGCAACAGAACTGGCTCAGACATTTAGATGTCAGCTATCTCAATTTCCTTTTAAATATCTAGGAGTGCCATTGCATAATAGGAAACTCAGTGTTCAAGATTGGGGCTTTATCATTGATAAATTTAGTAACAAATTGCAAAATTGGAAGGGGAAAATTCTCTTTATTGGAGGTAAACTCACCTTGGTAAATGATGTATTATCTGCTGTTCCTATGTATGATATGTCCTTGTACCAGATACCTACAACAATTATACTCAAATAGATAAAATTAGAAGAATCTTTGTTTGGCAAGGAGCTAGCACTAAGAGGAAATATGCTCTATGCAATCGGCAGACAATGTGTATGAAAAAAAAATTGGGGGTATGGGACTCCTTGATATCCATCAAATGAATATTCCACTGTTAACTAAATGGCTTTGGAGGTTCAAGGACTCCACTTATCACAGTTTATGGAAGGAGGTTGTCAAATGTAAATATTATGATACTCCTAATCTATTGCCATTTTCCCCTTTCTGGAAAGATATTCTAAAGAAAGAGCAGATAAGTTTTTTGGGCATAACTGTGTTACCTGGCAGACAAGGTCAGGTCTTGCTTTGGCATGATCAATGGCATGACTCTTATGCTTTCAAAACTATGTTGTCTAATTTGTTCAACATCTGCCTCACTCCTATAATTACTGTACAGGAGGCTGTTTTGTCTCAAGAAACCCTCATTAAATTCAGAAGAACCTTGGGAGGTGTACTGTTACAGGAATGGGACCAAATTCTGCAAATTCTTAGCACTATCTCCTTTACTCATAAGCACGATAATATCTCTTGGTGCTGGGATGCCAATGGTCTATTTACAGTTCGATCCTTATACTCCTTCCTCAATTTCAGAGGAATTAAGCCTCACCACCCAATGATTTGGTGGAAATTATCAGTTCCTCCCAAAATTCAAGCTTTTATGTGTTTAGTAACTAAGCATAGAATTATGACCAAGAAAAACTTACAGAATAGAGGATGGACTGGTGATATTACCTGTTAGTTTTGTACTTGTGTTGAAAGCTCTAACCATTTATTCTTTAGATATTTTTATGCACAACATGTATGGAGGTGGATGGGAGTTTGCAATACTAGCTATCAAACTTGATCTTCTATGCACCCATAGACTTGCCTTTCTAATTGTAGTGTGTGCAGTTTTTTGGAGCATTTGGAAACATCGCAATGACTTGTGTTTTAATAATATTCGTATATATACTGCTCGGACATCATCTTACAAATCTTGTCTCTGGTTTCTTACTGTTCAGGTACAATCAAGACTGACATCCATGATGCAATCAAGGAATGGCTACCTGTAGAGATTGATGATGAATTGATGCTTGAATGGGTCACTGGCGACGCTGATGAAGAGTGATACTATGCTATCCTTTTATCACACTCATTTTGTTATCATTAGTCTTCTGAAAACTGATTCAGTTGGTTGTGTTCGAGTGTGTTTTATCCATCCTTTTGACGTGCTTGTGTGCACCTTTATGTGGTTGAACTTTTATGCTGATATTTTAGACTATTTCAGTGCTATTAGGTATGTGTCAGGGATGTTATCTGATACAATGGATTGATTTGTCTAGATGGTCTCTAGGAAGTCCTTGTAAGTTACCAGTTTCAAATATATGAAACGGGCTTAAGTCTTTTTAAAAAAAATAAAATAAAGTAAATGATATTCATCAATTTTTTTAAACTTCTCAAACAAAATTAAAAAAAATTGTTGGAGCATGCATGATTTTTTTCTTACTTCGTAATTTTAATATGCGTTTGGATTCCAAATTTTACATTTTTTTGAAAATTCTTTACTATTTTTTTGAAATTGTTGAAATTCACTCTTTTTTTAAATTTTGTTTACTATTTTTTCATCGTACTTCCACTTTGACAAAGAGGGAAATGAAGATGAGGAAAACGTGACCAACCACTGTCTGAGGAAAGAAAAGGGAAATGAAGAGACAAATTAAGGGAGGGGTCGCTTGACTTAAATGTGAAGTGTGTGTGAAGAGGTGATTGAGGGGTGATCTCCACACAAGAAATAAATACTAACATGGATTATATGGTTGAGAAGCGCAAATGAATCATACACGACTTGTAATAAAAAACAGTGTTTGGAAACTGAGCAAAAGAATTCACGGTTTTTAATAAAAGACCGTGTATGAAGTAGTACGACCGTAGACGGTTCAATATTATTAAACCGTGTACCAATAATCATGACTTCCGGACATGGTTCAAAACTTTCAGACCGTGTGTATGTCGGAGCTTTTTTTCGCACGAGTGCCTTGTCTCAGTACACACTGTTAATTTTTTCACGTCCATGTATGATATGTCATGTATAGTTGTGTTTTATGTACTACTGTATCAAACTTTCTCTCATTCGTAATTATGCCTCCATGTTTGGGAGCATATCTGCAAATAAGTGCAGCAAAACTATTTATGTTTTTATTTGTGCTAATTAAGGCTAATTTACAACACAGGTACGGTTTTGATAACATGGATGGATATGTTCTTTTACCTCCAACGCTTTGTAAAAAGAGCTTTGCCAATCAAAAGATAATAATATTGTAATTGCAAAAGAAAACCTTGAGGGCATTCGACTTCAGTAAAATGCCATAAAAGACCCATTATTTCACAAAATTGCACTCAAAATTTTGTTTGAGCAAATTTATCGAACCAATTTAGGGCATTCAACTATATTACACTAATGGGATCAAATATTATTATTCTTTTAAGTGCCTTTTACAAACTAAAATGTCACGATTCATATGAGATACTTACACTATTTGCTCTTGTCTACGAATTCTAATTCCTAGATTATAAGGTGGATAAGCTTCTCTTAATTGAAGCAAGCTCTTTTCATTACCGTACGTGAGAGGATTTTGGGGGGGGGGGGGGGGGGGGGGGGGGGGGGACCAACACAATTTCTCCCAATTCTATAAGTTTTCAATCTAACTAAAGAAGAGACGAGAAAGAGATCGAAAGAAATGGAAAATGTAGAACAATTAGCTGATAGAAGATTCAAGCTAAATAGATAGCTGACATTTTTATCAAGACATTGTAAGTAAATTGGGCTCAATTAAGTACTTACTTTAAATTCAACTTGAGGGGGAATTAATGTTACAAACGAGGAAGAAAATATCACAACACAGTTATTCAAGCATCAAATAAACAACAGATCAATATTGATTAACAAAACGATTAACAGCTGCGTACATTAGAGAATAGCAAAACAGAGAATGTAAAACAGAACAGATCATCAATAAAAATCAATCCTTTCTTTCATAGAATTGATAACATGATACTTTCCGCTCGTGGTATGATCTTCTGGAGGTCCGCCTTAAACTTATGAATTGCGATAAAGTTCACAGGTTGGTCGGTTAATCCCTTCAAAAAGTCAGGAAGTAGTGGATCAGGATTGATGTTTCCCTGTAGGTTTTCGAACATCGACAAAGCAGTCTCGATGCAATTCATGACATCATGAAACTCCATTGTTGTCCAATTATGAACATTGGGATCAGTATCGTCTGGACAATCCCGTACAAAATCATAAATGCGATGCAGCATCTCCTCTATGGAAATTACTTGTTCCCTAATTCCGAGTATATCCATTGCAAATCTCGTGGAAAAACTATTGCTTTCTTTGGATGAAAGATCACGAAATTGTTTGTCTATTGAGTGCAGACTTTTCCTAAGATCTTTGATGTCTAATTCAGTACTCATAGAGATAGAGAGAGTATGTATTGGGTATTTGGTGATAAGATAAAGAAAGTATGTATATATGAATGACAATGACTGGGTATTTGGGAGAGACTATGTATTGGGAATCGACACAACTAGTCAATGAAACACCACTTATATTTTTATATTTTTTATTTAAGAAATTTTTTTTTTTTTTTTTTTTTGTGAAAGAATATCAAGTGTGGTGTCACAATCGGAGGACTGGAAGGAACATATTACACAACAAATGGAGAGGTCCATTAATGTGAGCATTGGAGATAATTAAACCAAACAAAGAGGAACAATTCCTACCATCTAACATATATATATATATATACCATCTAATCCCTCTTGCCTCACAGACCCTAACTCTCCTTCCTATCTTTATAATTAATTACCTTCTGTTTTGTCTGGAAACAGCAACTGTATTGGGTGAGTGTCTCCTCTCTCTCTCTCTCTCTTTTTTTTGAAAAATTGGCAGCAGCTGCCAATTGGAATTGTATTGAAACGGTAAAAGTACAAGTAAAAATTCTCATACAGCTTCCTATCTCAAATGTAGGCTCGAATAGAGTCCTAACTTCTACGTAATCTAGGATCAAAACTAGATAGAATTGCTGGCTAACAGGCCTCTCTCTCTCTCTGATTATCTTAATTTATTAGAGTTTAATTAGCATTAATTTGCATCTCCTCTTTTCCGGCCTCCATGGTGGGGCCTGATCTGTTGATGGTTTACGGCAGATAGCTAGTACGTATGTACGTCAGGTGGCTTTCATTTTAATTGTATCTCTGGCCAAATATTAAATTAAATTACTCACCATTTATAATACATATTTCCTTTTATTTTAAGATTTTTTTATTTGCATTGCAGTAATTTCGTGGGGCATGCTAGCTGTTGATTGAGGGAGTTGGGGGAGGGAAGGATTGAACTGTTTTCCTCAAAACAAAGATAGCAATAGAGTTAATATAGAGGGAGAGAAGTTTTTTGGGTGTGATTTTGAGATATATAGTTGAAATATATAAATGGATGCCTCAGTCTTACCTTCCATAAAATTATTTCTATCTGAACCCGTCCTCAAAGATTTTTTATCAAACCATTACCCTCGTCATGTGAGTTATCCAGAATTGCTAGTCGAAGAACTAATCAAAATTGAGACATTCATGAAGAGGAGGTCGAACCCTGGGGAGGAAGAGCAGGCTCTACTTGAGGATCTGCAAACAACACACCGTATAGTTAAGTATATGAGAGAAAAAGAACTTGATGGTGATAAGTTCGTCTTCTTTTGGTTGATATTCTTAGAGCTTATTGCTGGTATCGTGGTCTCCTGCAATTATTGGAAGCAGAGAGAAACAAAGCAATGGTTGCGGCACAAAGAACTAGTTGCAATTATATACTCTCTCAACGAGAAAGATATAATTGAAAACTTGCTTCTTGACAAAGCAGATTGTAATTCAAACTTGTTAACAACACCACCTAATATTAATGAGGAGGAGAAGAGAGTGCATGCGCTGGCACTCCTCCTCGTCAAAACATTTCCTGCTCTTCTTCAACTCAAAGAACCTAAAGAAATTTTCTATTTCTTATTTGAGTTAAGAAAAGAAATTGGCAATCTCCCTCAACTGATTTGCGAGGCATGTGAAGGACAACCCCTGTTCCTTCTCCTTATAGGGGGTCTCCTTTCGCTCAAACAATGTGATCACTACCACACATGGAACAAGGTGAAAGATGATCTCGTCAAGATCAAAGAGTCCGATAATGCTGCTACTAACGGAACCAATTTGGGTCCGATGCCCATCGGAATCAAAGTGAGTTCGATGGGTTCGATGACTGTCCGATCTGCTTTAAGATTCGCACCCACAACTTTCGCATCTGCTGTAAAATTCATGCGCACGAATCTTAAAGTTGATCGGACGGTCCCTAAACCCATTGGACCCAAATTTGAGTCCGATGGGGATCGAACCCAAGCTGTTCTCGCTACTAACAACTACATGCAGTGCATGGTTACCTACTGCATTAATGATTTACCCCACTTTCTCAAAAGGTGCTTTCTGTATTTAGCTTGTTACCCAATAGGTTATGAGATTCCTGCAACGTCTCTAACTCAGCTATGGATCGCTGAAAATTTTGTTACACCACAGCAAGGAGAGACTATAGAGGAGACGTCACACAAGTACCTTGAGCAACTTGTCCAAAGGTACTTTCAACATTTACGGAAATTGACATTCATTCTTATAATTAATTGGCGATTACTAGGTCTATTTTTTTTTTTCCCTTTGTAGCATATATAAATGACATGACAATTAGTAACAAAATTATTGCAGATTCCTAAAATGATGTCATCAATAAAACTGAATGTTGTTTGTTTTATTACAAAAGAGTACAAAATTTTATTTTCTCTGGTCTGCTCCATGATCGATAAAGACACTTTTTATTTCCTTTTTGGTTTTTTAAGTAAACTGAGAAATTTTATTCTTTTATAAATATGTACTTGAAGTTTATTTACTTTCCTTGTTGCTTGCAGGTCATTGGTTTGTGTTTCAAAGAGATCACTCTTAGGCACAATCAAATATTGCCGAGTACATCGTTCTATTCATGAACTTGTCATCCAAAGATCCAAATTAAATAAGTTTTTGGTTACCAATCCAAGTGGACCGTCAATGTCCGGGTCGCGTTTAGCAGTCCATAATGATTACAAGGAATCAGACGGGTATTTCACACGTTGTCAATTACAATCCATTTTTGCTTTTGACTGTAGTAGTACTTTTCATAGTATTGATACCGACATCCTGAAAGTGCTCGAACTGAGAAAATGTTCAACCCAATTTTGGGAATGGTCGAAGACAAATAGGGGCCTACGATATTTCGGCTTGAGAGGTAGTTACATATGTGAATTTCCTGAAAACATATTGTACAGGTCGCATCTCAAAACGTTGGATATTAGAGATACAGGAATAGATATCCTACCTGAATATATATGGCACATCCCAGAACTTCGCCATGTTTACGTGAACTCGGGCCCCAATATTAAGGGCCCACCATCTAAAGCAGATATATCAGACCTACAAACTCTGAAAACAGTTGGGATTCATGAGTCATGGCTAGAAAACTTTCCACAGTGCCTAATCAACCTTAGAAAGTTAGCACTTTTAAATAGGGACAATTCACATTGGAAACCTATTTCTAACCTATTGAGTCACATGGTTAATCTCCTCTCGATGACAATTATAGGCGATATTGTACCGTCAGAGTTTGTGGATACACGGGCATTTCCAAATCTTGAGACGGTTAAGTCAATTAAATTTGAGGGAGAATGGATATATTGTAAGAAACTTATCATAGATAATGTTAAATTTCCAACCAATCTTACAAAGCTCACCCTAACCAAATCTGGTTTGATAGAAGACCCCATGCCGAGGTTAGAAAAACTAGAAGCCCTGAAATTTCTGAGCTTACAAGATGGAGCATACACTGGGAATAAAATGGTTTGCTCCGAAAATGGGTTTCCACAGTTGCAGTTCTTAGAACTGAAGAAGTTGGAGAATTTGAAGGATTGGGAGGTGAACCCGAGGGCTATGCCACAACTTACCAAACTGTGTGTTGTTGAATGCCTGGCACTGAAGAAACTTCCTGATCTAGA
The DNA here is from genome assembly GCA_011114355.1 of Carex littledalei. Classification (NCBI taxonomy): domain Eukaryota; kingdom Viridiplantae; phylum Streptophyta; class Magnoliopsida; order Poales; family Cyperaceae; genus Carex; species Carex littledalei. The sequence continues at coordinate 4,514,125 of CM022083.1, read as the reverse complement.
GCATGTTCCTATTATAGAAAGATATATTAAGTGAATGTTGGTTTCAGTATCTTTCTTTGATTCAGTTCGTCCTTTTTTTTATTTTCTTTTCTGCTTGTGTGTTCCCTTGTTTTTTTTTATTCCTATATATTTTAATTTATTTGTGATCTCCATATCAGTGTGTTATTTGTAATGTATGCTGGGATTTCATGAAGCAAATAAATTTTTTTAGTGGATTTGGTGTTTCCTATTACATCAAATGCTATATTTACTCTTTTTAGTTTATTTTTTATTATGCATGTTGTGTTATTTACTCATGAGTATAGTAAAAAAAATTGCAAATACTTCATATTAAAATATTTGGGCCCATCATAACGGACCATAGAAACCCATTAATCTTTAATTCTTTGATGAGACTCAACTCAATACCGTCAGTTGTCATTTCTCACTCCATTCTCTCCTCTTGTAGTCTTCTCCTTCTCCCTTCAATCCATGAGGCCATCACCATTAAATTGATTCACTATTGAGTTCCCAAGTTAATTCCAATTCATTCATTCATTCATTACTTAATTAATTAACGAACTAATATTAATGTTTCTCTACATCTCTAACCCTCACCAATTAGTGGCGAAGACAATCAACTTCTGTGCTTGGCACACGACATTGTAAAGGGTGAATGGAATCACTACACCAAATTCAGTTTTTTGCCACAATACATTGCAACTAATAAACTAATTAGTTGCAATAAATTAATAATATTGCTACTAAATTAATTAGTTGTAATAGAATATATTTATTGCAACAAAATAATGGTTAAATATTTAGCTTTATCATTGAGGTTTCTTAAAATCAAGCGGAGAAGGATGTAAAAGTAATATGACTATAATCCATATTTATTAGTGAATATGTTCATACTAAAATTAGGAATAGTTTTAAAAAACAATGCAAACATTTCTTACTTATCCTTGTTTGATCAGATAATCAGAATTAATTACTAATTTTTCTCTCAAAAAGTCTAGATTACTGGATCATTGCTCTTTAAAATAATTTTTTTTTATTTTAGCAACCAGGCAGTGGTAGGATGGCCACCAATAAGAGCATTTCGGATGAATAGCCTCGTCAATCTCTCCAAGGCGGAGCCCGACAATGACACACCTAGGCTGTTCAATCAGAAAGGCCGTAGCATTGGCTTCTCAAATGGCCACAGTCTTGCCGGGCCAGGAGAAGAGCCACCTCAGTAATGGCTGTCTTTTTGTCAAAGTCAATATGGATGGGGATCCGATCGGGAGAAAAGTCGATTTGAATTCCCACTGCTCTTATGAGGGCCTAGCAATTTCTCTCGAGCTCATGTTTTGGGGCACAACCACCTCCTCTACAAGTAAGTTAATTTAACTCTTCTAATGTCTTTGAAGAGTGCAATTCCAACCTTAAGCTTTTTTTGAGAAAATGCAAACAGAGCTTTTTGGCTGTGGCACCTATTTCAAGATGATCCTCATAAAGTAGCATAAATTGAACTTAACAGTTCAGATTTGAAATAGATTGTGCAAGTTCTTTTTCTTTTAACAATAGATTGTAAGAGTTTGCAATGGCAATTCCCTGCATCCCTGTACAGGCTTGAAATATCTAAGTTAGATCTGCAAAACAAAATAAAGGAAATATTTCTTCCAGGTGCCTTTACTACCTGCATTCGTGTGTTCTGTTCTTTTTGTTATCATACGGTATCTGGTACCTTTTGTGGTTGAAGGGATATAAAGATATTCAGGCTTTGTTATCATATGTTATCTTGTTATTTTTGTTTTAAGTTTTTTGAGTCTGTTGTCTAACCTTCTCCAATTGGATGATATATATTACAGGTCTCAGAATAAATTATTTCAGATATTAACCGTTTGGAGAGCAGTAGCCAGCAAATAATGTCTTAATTCATTCTTTCTCACAGCGTGTTTTTTTTTGTTATTATCAATGTAAATTTTAATGATTTATATTAATGTATTATGAATGTGTTTTTTTTATTAATTATTGTCTTCATTTTATATTATAGCTTATATTATAATTCAAGAGTATTTATTCAAAACAGAATTAATAGAATGTGACTAATTACAATGAATATTAGAATTACGTCTGCATATAAATTTTATTGCCATTAAAATATTTATGGTTGCATTAGATTTATTAATTGCAACCAAAATTTAGTTGCATTTAGAATTACATCTGCATACTAATTTCGTTGCATTAAAATATTAATGGTTGTATTAGATTTAATAATTGCAACCAAAATTCGGTTGCATTTGATTTACATGTTACAACTATGAGTTTTGTTGCGATATATTATAATATTACCACTATTTTTTACTAGCGTTAAATATATAGTACCAACCATTTATTTGGTTGCAATAGATTATTGCCACAAAATTTATGCAACTAAAATTTGGTTGCACAAATTGCAACGATCAATTCGTTGCGATATACTATCTTATTGCTACCATTTTTTGGTTGTGATAAATGTGCAATTTATTACTATGCATTTCATGCAACTAAAATTTAGTTGCAAGAAATGCACAAGTTGCAACCATGGATTTCGTTGCGATATATTTTCTTATTGCTACCATTTTTCAGTTGCAATAAATGCGCAATAGCAAGCATTTATTTGGTTGCAATAGATTATTGCTACGTATTTCATGCAACTAAAATTTGGTTGCAATAATTGCACAAGTTGCAACCATGAATTTTGTTGCGATATACTATCTTATTGCTACCATTTTTTCGGTTGCGATAAATGCTCAATAACAACCATTTATTTGGTTGCAATAGATTATTGCTACAAATTTCTGTAACTAAAATTTGGTTGCAGAAGTTGCATAATTGCAACCATGAATTTCGTTGCGATATACTATTTTATTGCTACCATATTTTGGTTGCGAATACTATTTTATTGCTACCATTTTTGGTTGCGATAAATGCGCAATAGCAACTGTTCATTTGGTTGCAATACCTTATTGCTACGTCGGTCTAGCAACCAAATTATGGTTGCAATAAACAAATTCTTATTGCAACCAAAGAATTGGTTGTAAATATATTGCTACCAAACCTATTGCAACCACCGGCAACCAATTTTTTTGGTTGCAAACTCAATCTATTGCAACCAATTTATACCTATTGCAACCAATATTTTGGTTGCCCGAAATAGATTTTGGTGTAGTAAATTAAAGGTAATCAACTTCTGTAGAGGAAAATTTTATATGATTGACCTTCATAGTTCGAAAGTATGGCTCCGCCCTTGTTGATACTTGTAGAATGATGAGATGTATTTGACCGAAAATTACGTTGTAGAATATATTCCATTCCATTTATTTATTTTTAACTAGTTGTAGTCCATATATTTAGAGACTGAAACTTTTCAGATATATTGAAGTGAATCTTAATGCAAATTTAAGTAATGAAACATTTGAGTTTGGATGGTGCCCCTCTAAACTATGCTAACTGAAATTTTTCTTTTTAAAAAAAGATTGTAATAATTTGATGTATTATTGTACTTTGGGTTAAATTTAGTGTTTTAGGAGCGTCTTATTTCAGAATGTGTCCGAATTTGCAATGTTTAAATGTTGTTGTTTGAATATGTTTTTTATATATTTTTTAAATTGAACCCTATGAATTTTGCAATTGCTTATTGTTGATAATAATTCATCAGAACTCAAAATGTTTTTTAAACTGTTGAAATTTAAGCTGGAACCTTATGGAGCATTTAGTATGGTACCTTCCCACTCGCGCATTATTTTTATTACACATGTTTCTGTTTTAATATTTGTATTTTTTTAAACACAAAAACTTCAGTTTGATTTTTTATTTTTGTATGGCTTTTAAACTTTATATCCAAACTGGCCAGAATCTGGCCGGTTTCTTACCTTTTTTTTTTTAAGAGAGCAAGACAATGAAATCTAACACTGAAAATTCGAATTTTTTGTTTAAATTATTTGTTAGATTACGTCTTTTGATGTATAATTAGCATATTTATACTAAAATACGCTAAATTATTTGAAATTATGTTGAATTATACTATATTACGCTAAATTACACTAAATTATGTTAAATTACGCTAAAATACGGTAAATTACGCTAAATTTACTCTAATTTCGCTAATTATAATGAAATATGGTAAATTATGGTAAACTACGCCAAAATTACGCTAAATTAGGCCAATTTTGTGCCATCTTTCATAAATCGTAAAAAATAGTAAAAAAATTCCAAAAATAGTAAAAATTGGTATTCTACAAGTTCATTATATAACTAATGAGTGAGGCTACGGTGCTATGCATAGAACGGATTGGGTCCGTGCTACGGCTCAAAATTTGACTTTTCAAAATTCTAACAGTCGATCCGAACTGTTCAACATGATTATAAAATGAATATGTACTTGCAAACCAAATTTCACATTTTTTCGAATTTTTTTACTATTTTTTTAGATAGGCTGTTTTTGGATGGTCCAGAATGTTCAGATCAAGTGATTTTCGAAAAAATAGTAAAAAAATTCGAAAAAATGTAAAATTTGGTTTGCAAGTACATATTCATTTTATAATCATGTTGAATGGTTCGTATCGACCGTTAAGATTTTGAAAAGTCAAATTTTGAGCCGTAGCACGGACCCAATCTGTGTTATGCATAGCACCGTAGCCTCACTCATAACTAATTTACTGAGCTACTTAGATTGAATAATAGAAATAAAAATCTTAATCGGAAACTTCAACTCAAGTTTTGAGGCTCTTCCATTTGTTTTTTGGCAATTTTGAATTTTGAAACCTGGCATTGCTAGCACTGACGCATGCGCATGTTCGCAAGCTTTTCGAAAAGTGGTCATTTGCTGAAATCAGACACTCGAGTGCCGTTATATGGCCGTTTGAAGTTTCGTCGTTATTTTCGCCTTCTCAGTAAAAATATCATCCATATTCATATGAATTTACCGGAATTTACCGTATTTTAGCGTAATTTAACATAATTTAGCGTAATTTAATGTAATATAGTGTAATTCAACATAATTTCAAGTAATTTAGCGTATTTTAGTATAAATATGCTAATTATACATCAAAATAAGTAATCTAACAAATAATTTAAACAAAAAATTTAAATTTTCAGTGTTAGATTTCATTATCTTGCTCTTCATAGTGTCTCTTAAAAAAAAAAAAAAGGGAAGAAACCGGCCAGATTCTGGCCGGTTTCTGGATTGGAGGAAACCGGCCAGAATCTAGCCGGTTTGGGCATTTTTCGAAAAACCCAGGAGTTCTGGGTATATTTATTAATTTGTAATTAACTTTGGATATTAAAAAAAATGTTGGCCATTTTTAACCGTTATAGGCGATTGTTCACTAGTGTTAAAATATAAAATCAGATAGTATATAGCTATAGTCCAAGTGTCCAACAAACTTAAAATAAGAAAAATTTCATGTGTTACGCTCCTGGTTCACTTCAGTTTCTTTTGTTGATGATATCACAGTGGTAAGTCCGTACCGTTAAAGTTTTATGAGTGATTCCAGCAGCATATATTTCTCGAGGAGTGATTGCGGTTAATGAGAAATTAATTTCGTTTGTTGACGGTGCCACGATCGTATTATTACCATTGCAACGATGACGATGATAATTTAAATTTATTCAACTGGAGCTTTTACCGCTTATAAATGTGCACCGTTACAATACAGATTCTCATAATTTTATGAATCCATTATTATAACGACGTGGTCTGATGGGCTACGAAAGTGGCACAAATCCAATTATAAGGTGGCCCATAATGCATGAAAGGCTTATGATCCATATATTTAAAAATATATCCTAAGCCCTTCAAATCATTGAGATCCAGTAACAAATTTGGATTTGCAAAGTTTGATCCAGTAGCGACTTCTTTCTCTCTTTTTTTTTTATTTTTCTTTTCGCTTTAATATTTTCTTTTGTTGCGTATATTGTAGTGTGCTCTAGAAAATAAAAAAGAGGAGGGGTGGGGAGGCATGAAATAGTATTTATTTTTATTGGTTCTCCTCTAAATCGGGTGGTAATGATAGCAGGAGAATAGTATTTTTTTTGTATCTTGACTCTCCTTCTCTCATCTCTCCGCCTCTTCGCTTGGCTCTCCTTCCTTCCCTTCTCCTATTTTCTCAGTTTACAGAGCATACTCTTAAGAGAAAAGGTTAACATTGGCCAACTATGTGAAGCTCTATGAAAATAATTAAATATATATATAAGCGTATCGCTCTATTAAGATTTTGAAAATTCTCATATTATTGTATTTTATCATACATGATATAATACTTGTCTTTTATTTGTGCAGTTTGGCTGGAATCTATGTCTTTTTGGATTCTTTATGAGCTAATATCTCAATTTTGTTTCGCTTTAATTTATTCTTATATTAATTATAAAACGTTTTTAAAAGGTCAACTTGAAGAACTTATCATGTCCAACTTTATTATAAAATGGTTAAGAGACAAGTCCAATTCTGATGTTATTGTCGCAAAATAATATAATAATTTTATAACATGTAAATTTATCTATCAGATTCAAATTCGCTCTGATTTCAGCTAAATTCAAATCAGATGACAAAATTATGGCTTTGCTTTAATTTGCAGGTCTGATCTTAATTAGAAAATAAAATAATATTCCATAAGACGTGAAATTATATTTTATTGGAAAGCATAATTTTCTATTTTTTTTAATCATGTCCAGTCTACAATTAATTTAATGTAATTCCGATTCGACAAAGCCAATGACTACGTTTCACAAGGCGTATCATGCGATATTTTGTCAAGTTACTGTATAGATATTATTTTCAGATATCAAAGTTGTTCCCACGCTTGTGTTGAAACTATTAATTTTTATTTTTTCAATGCAATAATATTTTTTCCGTCTTATAGTTTCCAATTGTCCCTCTTCATAACTGTCTCAGTCTAATTAACTCCATATAGGAATAGGAATATATTTCAATTTTAACATCTTTATGTTCTCTGTATTTTATTTTGTTTTGTTTTTTTTCTTAATTAATAACAGAAGTGGTCTCTATCTTTACCGCTTCCTTCCTCTCTTATTTCATGTTAAATTCAATGAAAATGTGGAAATTTGTATTATAATGTTTATAGTAAATCGACTGAATACTCGTGTAATATTGCTTTTATGAGTTATTCTTGTAGAATAAGAATATTTGTTAAAAAATGTTCAATTAATTAATATTTTGTTAATATTTCTCTCACATTTCTTAAAATGTCTTACAATATTTTGAAAAAAAATTATATTCCTCATATGAATGTACTCACCTTTTTATATAGGTAACAATATGTTTTTTCATACATAACAAAGGTGCGTAATTTATAGAACCCAATGTAATTAATTTAGATTACCCAAAGCATTAATTCTTCATAAAGAAACAAATTGCAATTTTTTATATCCCTTGACTATTTAACCATATTAAATTGACTAGCATTTTGATTTCCCATGCTCGTTTGATGTACTCCTAATTTACATAATCGATTATTGTTTAATATATACTTAACTATTATTCAATGCATATTTGTTTAATTTTTTAGAAATATTGCAAAAATACAGTTAGAGATTATTATTTTATTTACCCTTTGGATCGTTTAACTACAAGGCAATCCAACCGGGTCATATGGAAACTTCTGAAACAAATAAACAAATAATACTGTAAAAAAAAGGTTCAATTTTGCAATCATCCCCTTTTTCTATCCCTCGTCGGCGCTTTGGTAGAAAATTCCCATTTTTGTTACATTGAACATTTTTTACTCTAGCTCGGCCTTTTTACAGAATTTCCAACATAATTAGACCAAGTATTAAATTTCATGCCCAAAAAAGCCCAAAAAAGCCCAAAAAAACCCAAAAAAACCCAAAAAAGTATGAAATTTCCAGCATTAGGTGATTTTATGCCCAAAAAAGCCCAAGCCCAAGCCTGAATTTCAAGTTGTCGTTTTTTTCCTTATAATTATAATTTCAAAAAACATGGCACTCAAGATCTGAAGTCTGCTCTCTGCTCTAGATGAAAGATCATTTGAATCCCTCAATATACAAGATCTGGTCATGTACCACTCGTTAGTGGTTTTGGGTTTAATTATAAACCCGGTATGCCATTTGTAATGCTCAGAGAATTTAACAGAGATTTTCCTATATATCCAACAAATTATTCAGCTTATAAACAAAAATTCACATTTTATAGAGCTGATTTGAAATTTAATTTATGCTCAGTTTTAGGTTTTTGGTCAAAACCCAAAAGTATTAAACCCATTAACATAATAGCACTACCAAATCTTCTAAACAAAGACCAGACTTCAGGAAGCCACCCAATTTATCCCGAAATTTTTATTAATATCCAAAGATAATAATTAATTTATAAATCTACGCCCTATTGAATAGGATTTCAAAAAGTACCCAAACCGTGAATTAAAATTGCGGTTTAATTTGGACCTACTTTCCGCAATTTTATTCACGATTTTGGAAATGGGAAACTGCAAAAAAATTTCACGATTTTAGCCCAAAACCGCAAATATTATTTTCCGGTTTTGGATCCAGAAATAAAATTTGCGGTTTTGGGCTAAAACCGTTAAATTTTTTTGCGGTTTCACCGTTTCCACTTTCTTAATTTGTGGTGTGAAAATAAAGGCTCCTATTTAAAAGTAGAACAGAGAGAGACTGGTGTTAATTGTTAAATAACTGAGAGGATGAGAGGGACAGCTGTCGGCTGTTTGGTTGCAAAAAGATTTTGAGTTCTCCCAGATGAGGGAAGAGTATCCTCTCCAATATGTGTAAAAGATTCCCTTCACTTTACGGTTTCTGATTTACTCTCATTTGCTTTGAGATTCGGACTAGCACAGGGGCAGTATTATTTGAACTTTGAGATTCGTGCAAAGTTAAAATAACGGTCCAGATCCACTAATTCTAAAAGATTCCCTTTTACGGTACGGGGAGGATGTGAATTCCCAGATGAGAGGGACATCCTTCTTCTTCAATTTTTCTCTCTTTTAATTCCTTTAAACCATATCCTTATATTTTATTTTTATTTTTACGCCACAAGTCATTAAAATCAGAAAGTGGAAACGGTAAAACTGCAAAAAAAATAACGGTTTTAGCTCAAAACCGCAAATTTTATTTCCGAACCAAAAACAGGAAATAAAATTTGTGGTTTTCCATCTCCAAAACTGCGAATTAAAATTGCGGAAAGTAGGCCCAAAACCACAATTTTAATTCATAGTTTGGGCATTTTTCGAAATCATGTTCAACAGGGTGTAGATTTGTAAATTAATTATTATTTTTGGATATTAATAAAAAATTTCGGCAATTTATCATGATGAGTTGTAAAACTTCAGTTGACAGTGTATGAAAATCTTTATTGTGTTCATATGTAACTTATAAAATCGTGTTTCCAAAATTTCTATCATTTCGGATTTTCCACAGATCGTAGAGAGTATCAACAACAAATCCCAATTTCACAAATTTTACACGACAACTAGGAACCAGTCAAACCAGCAAAGACAGAAAACCAGAAAAAAACAATTAAATCAAGATAATTGACACAGCCTCTAGTGCCAGCAAGGAACCAAGCAAGCAAGCACGCATTTAACCTTTTAGACTTTTAGTCAGCCATTGAAAGAGAAAAAGGGACATATATATACCAGCAGGATATCACGAGACTCAACATGAATTTGGTCTTGTGCAACAGGAGGGTGTTTTATTTACTGCGAGTATATTTGGAATTATCGCCTATTGGAAATAATGGTGTCACTGTGGCATTCCTGCTGAGTTAGTTTCTAGGGCTGATGGGATATACACCTGACTGTTGCGGAAATGATTCTGCTGTTATTCCTTTGGAATATCAGGAACCTGTTATTCCGATCCCAACTGTTGATCTGTATTGAGATTCGTGCACCAAAAACTTACTTTGTTAAGATTCTTGCATGAAAAAGTTTGGAACGGTTGGGATCGGAATAACAGGTTCATGTTATTCCCAAGGAATAACAACATATTTATTTCCGACTGTTGCAGCTGCAACTTAGATAGTGGCAAATTGGGGCTTAGTAGAATGCTCGTTCTCATTTCTTTCTTTATGTAATATTTGAATTCCCTGTTATTTAATAACTAAATACTCATTAGCATAGGAGTGTAATGTTTACTTCATGCAGATGCATGCATTCTCCTTGCCACTTTTTGCTCATCAAACACATTGATAAATAAAAAAAATACAAATTAAAATGCCCATAACACTCCCCAATTAATCCTGTCCAATACAAAACAACAATAGTTACATATAAATAAAACACTAAAAAAAAGAAAAAATATCCAACATGTAAATCCTTTGCCAATAAACGAAAAAGGTAACGAATGCATAATAAGAGAAAGAACACATAACAACAATCTATTATCTATGTTCGTTGAAATAATAGAAAGAACACAAAATTATGTATCAATTAGACGGACCCAGATTGGAATTGCTGCATCTTGTGCTCTTCGACAACTCCCAATTGAGACATCAACAACCACAAATGAGTGAGTAATTCACCACCTCTCCTCAGGGACTTGGCATGTTGGTATGAATCGCAATGAATGGCAGCATATCCCAGCATCTCCATCCAGGTCTCGCCAATTAACTTCCATTTTATTTCTGACTTGAGTTCCTGCAACTCTTTTGCAAGTCGACGGCAGTCTTTTAATACCGATTCACCCATGTCAGCCTCAACCTTAAGCTTATCCTCCTTATCCTTACGCCTACCCCAGCATCTCAAATTTTCCCATATCTTCTTTAATACCAATGTAAATTTATTTGGTGGTTGTGATACTTGTGCATCATTCTGCCCAGGGACATCATCCTTCATAAGCTCTTCGCGTGCTTTCTTGTCTTCGAGCTTTTCCTTACCCTTGAATTTTTTCTTGATGACAGCACATGTGGCCTCAAATCTTGTCATACCATATCCGAGCTGCATCATTGACTGCTGCTGGGTTAGGAGATAGACCATGTAATTGGATGTCATCCAACTCACACCACGCTTGGTGTCATACTTCTCTTCAGGTTGGTTGAGAGTTTCATTATAATAACAAATGTCTGTGGCAACATGCCACAAAATAATTGACTCATCAAATTCCCTTTTCATACTCCAGTCTAGATTCTTCAGTTGGCCGTGACATTCCAATGCTTTGCCTCCCCTATATGATCTAGCCTCTAGTAACACATTGTATATATGAACGTTTTGTGCTCTCCTTTTTGCCTCAGTGAACATAATTTCCTCGAACAACTCCGGCAAGGGGATCGTCCTGCTCTCACGCATGTTGTCCCATATATATTTTAGTTTATTTAGTTTTTTCATGATCCATATATGTGGGGTGTACCTGTCTCTTAGGCAGAGACCAACTAGATTGAACTGCCCGATGTTTCTCGACCACCGAGTTTTGCCCTTTTGGAAGATAATTCCTTTCACCATTGAGGTTATAGCACGTGCAATACACTTTTTCCATCCCTTCTTTCTAAGAGACACAACTGTCCAGTCCGAGGATATAAGAAACACGGCAGCGATGACCTCAAGAATGAGGCCTGCACCGAATAGGATATAGGTTATGATAATATCTTTAGAAGCATACTTTTGCCTGTCAAGATGTAGAAATACAACGAGTGCTGCTATGATAGAGACCAGAGAGAAACAGCGCAATACACGGCCTACAT